>CM056193.1:50453136-51653136 GCA_029692085.1 Gymnothorax javanicus
ATCAGTGAAATCACCTGATGGAGGTTTTGGATGGAATGAAAACCTGCAGCCTCTTGGCCCTCCTTGGCACCAATCTGACAACCCTGTAATTAGAATATTTTAGCTACAGTCACCGCTTCATTCCACCTGTGTATTTGCATATTTTTCGACCATAAGTTGCTAGCTGTATTATACAGGCCTTAACTACTTGCGCCATTGAATGGCAGTCTTGAAAGTGAATTCAAACTAGACATTTAAGCTGACATACAGTATGTAGGCTATGGCATGAACTGAATACAGACAACTGGAACAATTAAATTCTCAATATCAATGACTGCGCATGCTCTCTCTCTCTCTCTCTCTCTCTCAACCATTGAACAGCATGTCAGCGAAAAGCATAATGTGCAGTTGAGGAATATCAGGGGCGAATGTATGGTACGGTTAGTGAAGGTATCAGCCGATAGCGACGCAAGCGGACTGAAGGCGAAGGCGACGTAGCCTATGATATAGTCAGTCCCTTGTATAAAGAAACCTGGAGGTTACTATCGAGCCTGCATTGCTATATCAACTATTGTCATAAATGTATTGATATAGATTTACTCTATACCAGATAGCTGCTCGTGACGCGCGAGTGTTGTGTAATGCAAGATAGACGGTGTTATTCACCGGTAGCCTATATAAATGCGATATATATCCCATCCGTTTCATATTTGCGTGTAATTTTTTTTATATATATATATCTGATTCTGAGGCTATTAGTGGGCCAACCAGCCGACTAAAAAAAATATTTCTCGTAGGAATGGCAGAAGCGGACTTACAAACGTTCACATCGATTATGGACGCATTGGTTCGCATTAGTGTAAGTATGATGGTGATTTCATTGCGCTGGCATTTATCTATATCGGCTCTGTTCGTGGCATATATTCGTCTCTCTGTCTATCTCTGCTTTATAAAATCGTGAAATAACCAGCCTATGTTGGATATTGCCAAAGGCTAATCATAACGCATTATGCTACAGCGTAGGAATCAGTTACCTGTGGGCTATTCGTCTTTTTGCCTGCATTTAGGCCCAACGGGGATATTGGGCTACCGGGCAAACTCCATTCGTCTGGTATCATCCCAAATGTGTAGTGAGAATTACGTGGAAAATGTGAACATATTCTACCTGCCAGGCCGATGCGCTTATTCCGCAAATCATGTTGACTAAAACATTTTTACCTTGGTCTGTAATTCGGTTGCAAATAGCTTGAAGTATTGCTGTTCTTTATTTTGCTCTTATTTTCCTTAATTTTTCTTTTGAGCTCACCCCCCACACAATTTATTCCTTGTTGTCTCGCACCCCATTCAATTAAAATGTACGTATTGGCTAAAGACATAAAGTAGGCTATTCATCTCTACTGCGTTTGCTTCACTTTTTCGCAGAAATATGTAGCCTATTGATGCGAAAAAGATCGTTGTCATCTTTAATTATCTAAATATTCATATTGCTCTTCTTTATATATGTAGCCTTTTCATTCGACGTTGTGCTTTCTCACAGCTTTGAGTACGATTCTAGAGAATGTGGACTATTCCGTCAGCTAAGTTGTTTCGATCAGAGAGGATAGGCCTATCTAAATGCCTCTTGTTAAAATGGCGTGCTGAACATAGTTGACTCAAAACAGACAAAGGTCAATCAAACATTCATTCTTGAAGATAAATTGTGAGGCTTTGGCGGTTGATCGTCAATTCATGTGGTGAATTGAACGATAATATGTCTTCTGATCGGCGTACATCGTAGTTATCGAAGTACAGGCCTTAAAGGCAGTTTCTTGTCGTGCGACGGGTGGGGAGCCAATGGATGCTTGTTGCTATAGAAACCGTATGCAAGCAAGCGGATGCTTGTTGGCTTACAACTGCGCATCTGAAAAATGTCTACCCGTGAGAGAAATAGATATAATTCCCCGTCGAAATAATGGATCGATACGATAGGATAACCTCCGCTGCATTGATATAGGTGTTGAGACAGTGAAAATTGACCTGCTATTAAAAAGCAGCATGAGTAGTCTTGGTCTGCTGATCCTTAAAACTTTGGTTCTTGTCCCCATCTGCCACTACTGTGTCATTTTGGGCTCATACTATTGCTGAGGTTAACACTGACCATGTCCCTAGAAAAAGATGTATTTATCTATATGTGGGCAGAGTTAATTTTATTTAGAACTTTAAATTAGGAATGCTCCAAATTCAACTTTGTTCTTGTAATGTTATGCAATTTGTAATAAATGAACTGAATGCAAATTGTAATTTCAATACTGAGCAGAAGTGTAGTTTTTGAAGATTTCCCCACCATAATTGTTTTTTATTGTAGTTTTCATAGCTACAATTAGACTGTAAAACAATTTTTCCTATAGACCCTTCATCACACAATATTGTACAAACACATTGCTCTTAGCCCTGTCTGTCTATTTTTTTCTCCATCGAGTCACATAACATGACTTAACATTACCTAAAATAACTTAACGTAACGTAATGTGACATAACACAACGTAACGCAACACAACATAACATAACATAACATATGAGGATGAGAAAGAGTGGACCATTCATCCCAGCTGGGCTGGCATTCCTGATTTCTTCCAGATGTAGTCTGACATGCCCTTCACAATGTACAGATGCTGATGTGGAGGATTGCTTAGTGTAGTTATATTCCTTTGTACCCTGTCTTGCTTTTCATGTCCTCCGTTTCCCTCTCCTCTCTTCCCTTTTTTTTCCTCTCATCTCATAATCTTTTGATCTCTTCATCTTTTAATGATCACACGTTCCTAACTACCTGCCTCCTTCTCACTTACTTTTATGTCTTTGTAATTCTGTCTTCTTCCAAAAAACACACACACATTTGCATATGTTAAGCATGATATGACCACATAAAAATATTCTGTAGATGAAGCCTCTAGCCCCTTGTGCTTCAGCCCCTCAATTCAATGGAGGTCAGTGCTCTGAGAAAGGACGATATATACAGATAAAGGACAAGACTGGAGCACTCAAATCACTTGCAACAATTTATTTAGGTGCCAATTCATTTTGGTGTTTTGGCACCTAAATAAATTGTTGCAAGTGATTTGAGTGCTCCAGTCTCATCCTTTATCAATAAATATTCTTTTTTTTCTCCATGACCTAAATCACTCACTTGTTCCATATCTTTGTATTTTTATTGTTCTCTCTCCCTTGCTCACCCAACCACCCTGCACCCCCAGTCCAATATGAAGAGTATGGAGCTTGAGCTTCAGTGTCCAGTGTGTAAGGAAATGGTGAAACAGCCCATCCTTCTACCATGCCAGCACAGTGTCTGTCTGCTTTGTGCATCTGAGGTCCTGGTGCAAAATGGCTATCCTGCCCCAGATCTGCCCCCAGAGCCGAAGTCTCCCGCTTCCACCCCTAACACACGCTCTCCACGCCAGGCTCGCAGACCCGCACCTAAGGCTGACCGCATTGACCGCGTATTGCGACTTGGTACGTGTGTGTAGGTGTATGTGAGACAATACAGAGAGAAAAAAGAGAGATGGACCGAGACTGAATCCAAATGTCAGCGCTAAACTTGTGGACTTGGCTTTGCTGGGGTTGGATTTAGGCACTCTCAATTTTTTGAAAGTGCTTGGTGACCTTAACTGTGGACTGCAAGGGTGCAGGGTAACAAGTGTTCAGAAGTACTGAGACTAGTCTTCTCACATTTCTGTGCATATTACCCAAAATAAATAGAAAAAAAATTAACGATGTCTGCAAATAAGTTCACATCGAGGCTATATGAAGTACAGTATTGGAAGACTATTTTTTGTTCTTCTGCCTTGCTTCCATCATTTTCACTTTTCCAGCCTTGCCTCCTCGATGATTTTCATTATGCTGTCGCATCCTCATTACGATGAATATTGAGTAATTGCACTGGCCAAGACAGGCAGACTCTGCACCAGAGCAGTATTTTTTGAAGTCCATATGAAATTCTGTTTGAGCCCCCTTGTAGAATTGATTAATTGAAGACTGCTGTGCAAAAAGTACTTGTCACAGAATGTCAATTTTGAGAAAATCGAGGCAATAGACCTGGGTAGCTGTCAAAGACATTTTCTCATCCTCACCTCTTGGTGTGTGAAAATGTGAACTAAGTACTTTTAGCACTAGGCTCTTCAGTTGCAGAAATAGGTGGCCCTAGCCTCTCTGGAATTCCCAGCTATTAAGCCTACCAGTCTGCCAGTGTGGGGACATTTGGATTTAACCATAGAGAGAGAATAGAGACTGAGGGCAAGAGTGATTGTGCGCAAGCAGAGAGAGAGAGAGAGAGAGAGAGAGAGAGAGAGAGAAGAGAACCATAGACTGCATGTTTATGTGTGTGTGTTTGTGCGTGTGAAAAGAGCGTTTGTGTGGAAATTTTTTGTGAGTAAGAAAGTGCTTTTGCAGGTGCACTGGGCAGGAAGTCTATTTCCGCACCTGTCAGCATATAGAATTTCACCATGGTAATAGCAGAAACAGCCATTTCGGATGATTTACAATTGTGTTAGTGGCTTTTTTTCATCGTTCATGTTTGTCCTTTAGTGTTAGTGATAGCAGCTTTCAACTTTCCCCTGCTTCTTGTTCACTGTCCCAATCCTCTCAACTGTCTCTTTTCTGTTCTGTCCGGGCTCCAAGGGTATGGGACATACCCTGGCCGGAGACGCAAAGAAGGCCCCCCTCCTCCAATGCTGTTCCCCTGCCCTCCATGTGGGAAGGACGTGGAGCTGGGGGAGAAGGGACTGGCTGAATGCCTTCGCAACCTTACTCTGGAGCGCATAGTGGAGAGGTACTGTCCACCCTCAATATCTGCCCTTACTACTGGTTCCCTCTGTCACCCCCATTGTAATACATTTAGCGGATAATGCTTCTCAGAACAATCCTCAGTACATATGATCCAGTGCACTTATACAGCTTACACCTAAAAGCTGTTTAAGTTAAGTACCTTGCTGCAGGTTAAAGCTGACAGCGCCCCCTGTGGTAAGAACGTGCAACCTGTGAGTTCATGTATTCTTCAACCATTGCACAACTGCAGTACTGCCTCGATTCACTCTGCCTTCCTGGCTTTCAAATACAGCATTCAAATTTCATCATTATAGCCTTATTATAGTCTATAGTGTTTCTTGAAGCGGTGATTCAAGTCTTTACTAATAGTTGTGCAGTATAATTGTTGTTGGCGCACAATACTGTGTGCTTTTTTTTTGAAAGAAAAAAAAAATCATCAAATTTCAAAATGAATCAAATTTTAACCTTAGGAAAAGTGCATGTTCATGAAATATATTACGTTTGTTTTATGAGCGGCGATTTTCTAAGACTGGATGGAGAGCTAGTAATCCGTGAAAGTGTTGTTAGTCACCTGACGTTCTTCACAAAATAATCACAACATTGAGTCCCTAGAAACAGAAAAGTAAGTCTGAGGAGTCAATATTGTTTAAGCATATTGAGAAATAATTTTACATAATATTTAAGTTCTTATAAGGGCATGAAAGTGAAATCGATGGCATCAGAGGAGGACCCATTAGTTCACTAGTCATTCCTTCAGTCAAGGGATTGATAATGTCATCTTCTTTCCGAAGTCGAACTATTGCATTTGATATGCATTTACATGCTTAAAAATGGAAAAAGCATGAAATCCCTGGAACATCATGATTAAGTGTGTGTCCATGGGAAAACCATGCAAAATCTGCAAAAAGTGACAAGGTGGGGGGTCGACAGATCGAGCTCAAATTTCTACCATAAACTGGTTTTATGGTAGGATGATGGCAGGTAAAACTTTTTGACAAAAGATTGCACGGCTAAGAAGTAGCAGGGGGAAACCTGTTTTAATTAATTTCCTTTAAGATTATTAGCCTGATTTTCATTGAAAAGGGACATATTTGAAGGTGTTTTTCACATTTACAGGAAATATGAACACTTATTACTATTATGAAAATACAAGTTGATATCATATGTAATGTTTCCAAGATCAAGTGGTGTCCCAGTCTTGCTCCAGTTAAACACACCATGCCCCACAAATTTGCATTATCCTCAAAATAGGAGAAACTGGGCCCTACCTAAGGTCAATATCTGAAATGCTGCAGAGAGTTTGCTAATATCCTCTTCACAGTATGAAGGAGAGGAACCTCTCTTTCAGTTAAAAAAATAAAATCTTCGGGCGCCCCTTCAGATATGTTGGTAGAGCACTCCCCCCTACCCCAATTTTAACAGTTCCGACTTCAGCAAACAAGCTGGCTTCATACGACTAATATTTACTATGATCAGGCTCTGAACACTCTTATGAGTCTCTAAGAATCTCCCATGTCCAGTGCCACTAGTGGGGAACTCCATTTCCCACTGTACCCTCACGCCCTGGCCACTTCTCCCCCTACACTCTTAATTTGCCTATCGTCTGGCTTACCATACCTAACAGCAACAACGGATGCAGCAGTGAAAATGGCATCCAACTGGCGAAATCTTCCAGTGAAGCAAAAAAAGACCATGAAATGCAGTTTTTCAGATATTTCTACTGGTCTAGAATGTGGTTTGTTGAAAAAATATGGGAAGGATGACAGTGTTGTGCTGTTGAAGCAGTGCACGAAGGACGTTGCATCGCATTTGAGGAGTTTGAAGGTCCCTGCTGTTGATATTGCGAAGATACAAGCAGAGTGGCAGCTAACTGCTCTGCGTGCAGGAGTGTTTGACTTCACAAGCAGTGTATTGGACAACCTAACCATCTGCCCTGTACATTGTTATAAGCTGGGTCTGAACTGGAACCCCTCTCGTCGGTGTCTGCACCCTGTCCATGTTCCAGCATCTGCACGTAAACCTCGTCATGATCGCAGTATTCGGTTGGGATTGTCTGAGTGTCTAAATGTCTTATTTCATATGCATACCTTTGTACAACCCCAATTCTGAAATAGTTGGGACAAAGTGTAAATTGTGAATAAAATCAAAATGCATTGTCTTTCAAATCACACCAGCCAGTATTTTATTCACAATAGAACAGAGATAACATAGCAAATGTTGAAACTGAGAAATTTCACAATTTTATCCACAAACTGAGCTCATTTCAAATTTGATGGCTGCTACAGGTCTCAAAAAAGTTGGGACAGGGGCCTGTTTACCATACTGTAGCATCCCCTTACTTTTAACACAGAATGGAGGCATCTGGGCATTGAGGAGACAAGTTTCTTGAGTTTAGCCATTGGAATTTGATCCCACTCTTGTTTAATACAGGCTTCCAGCTGCTAGAGAGTTTTGGGTCTCCTTTGACTGACTTTTTGTTTAATTATGCGCCAAATGTTCTCAATCGGTGAAAGATCAGGACTGCAGGCAGGCCAGTTCAGCACACGGACTCTGAAGCCATGCTGTTGTAATAGCTGCAGTATGTGGTTTTGCATTGTCCTGCTGAAATACACAAGGCCTTCCCTGGAATAGATGACGTCTGGAGGGCAGCATATGTTGCTGTAAAACCTTTATATACCTTTCAGCATTCATGGTGCTTTTGAAAACATGCAAGTGTCCCACACCATATGCACTAATGCATTCCCATACCATCAGAGATGCTGGCTTTTGAACTGAACGCTGATAACAGGAGGGGCCGACTTTCTCCTCTTTTGCCCAGGGGACACGACGCCCATGATTTCCAACAAGAATGTCAAATTTGGACTCATCTGACCACAGGACACTTTGCCACTTAGCTACAGTCCATTTTAAATGAGCCTTGGCCTACAGAACACGGCGGCGCTTCTGGATCATGCTCAGTTATGGCTTCCTTTTTGCATGATGGAGTTTTAGGTGGCATCTGTGGATGGCACGGCAGACTGTGTTTACTGACAGTGGTTTCTTGAAGTATTCCTGGGCCCATTTATTAATGTCAATGACAGAATCATGCCGGTGAGTGATGCAGTGGCGTCTGAGGGCCTGAAGATCACGGGCATCCAGTAAAGGTCTTTGGCCTTGTCCCTTACGCACAGAGATTTTTCCAGTTTCTCTGAATCTTTCGATGATGTTATGCACCGTCGATGATGTAAGTAAGTAAAGTTTATTTATATTGCACCTTTCACAGACAGGGTCACAAAGTGATTCACAGTCATTTACATAGAGATAAGAATATGATGAGACCTTCAAAGCCTTTGCAATTTGACATTGAAGAACATTGTTTTTAAAGTATTCCACAATTTTTTTACGCAAACCTTCACAAGTTGCAGAGCCTCTGGCCATCTTTACTTCTGAGAGACTCAGCCTAAGACATCCATTTCATAGCCAATCATGTTACACACCTGATGCCAATTAACTTAATTACTTGCTAAATGTTCTTTTAAGCTGATTCTCTTATATATTAATTGCTTTTTCAGCCCTTTTTTGCCTGTGTCCCAACGTTTTTGAGACCCGCTGCAGCCAGAAAAATTGAAATAAGCTCATTTTGTGGATAAAAATGTAAAATGTCTCAGTTTCAACATTTGAAATGTTATCTATGTTCTATTGTAAATAACATATTAGCTCATGTGATCTGAAAGTCATTGCATTTTGATTTTATTCACAATTTACACTTCGTCCCAACTATTTCAGAATTGGGGTTGTATATCATGGGAGGGGGGTGACTGTGATTGACATGATTGATAGACTTGTCAAAGAACTTGCTTTATTGCAATTACCCTATTCCAGCACTGGAACAAAGTTTAGTAAAGAGGAAAGGCTCATGTGCTTTGAATGTTCTTTTGTTTATTTCCCTGCTACTAATAATAGCAACTAATTCTATTATATTGAATTCTTTTGTGTTTTATCTTTGCCTGAATGACCAAAGTCACCTAAAATGAATTTTGGTGGGTTTTGAAGTCCTTTGAGTGATGGGCTAGACCTCAGTTCAGTCTTCCACTCCTCTGGATTTTAAAGATTTAATCCTGTATCATCCCTGAAGATCAAGCTACATGTATACAGCAGCCAAACTACTATCTCCATGTCCTTGTTGAGCAGGAGTAGTTGAGGGACGATCCATGTTGACAATTGGGCCCACTAGAAATGCAACAACTATACCGTTAAGAGCGGATTGCCCTGAGAACTAGCCACCTGGGGTGCTCTGGGTTTGTGACGTGGAAAGGTGGGTTAATTGATAACATCCTACATCATGAGAAAATTGTACAACAGACATTACAGCTTAGTTTTAATCACTGCCGATAGGTGGCAGCACTGCAAAGTACTTGAAAATAGACCAATTTCATTCCACTGGTACTCCTTACAGAAAGCAGCGCCCAAAGATTTTATTTCTGATTTTGAAAGGAAGGTCAAAAGGTACATTATGAAATATGGCTCATCATCCAGCTCTCTGCAGCAATTTAGTTATGGGGTCCGACTTTAACAATTGTTCAAAACTTGTATTTTGGGTAGGGGATGTATTGTCCATGTTGTCTCATTAGGATGGATGTATCCTAATAATTTTCCACAAATAAGTAGACCACATAATAGGTATGCTACCGTCAAAATGGCAATCTTCTTGGGTTTTGAGTATTTTGTATAGAGCTGCTCAAACTCCCCACCTAAAAACACTGTAAAAAAGGCTTAAAAACATCCAAATTCCAGCTTTTGGCTCTAATTCCACAATTGTTCAAGTGATTGGACTAATATTTGGCATGTCATCATCCCTTCATAGAAGATACCTCAATACCAAATTTCAACCAAATCGGCCAACCCCCACCTTGTCACCATTTGCATGGTCTTCTCATGGACACGCACTTAATTTTCAACTGGTTGAGAATCTGGATATGACATCGTTGCTGAACCTCATACGACTAGGATTTTTTCTCCAACTTAGTCATGTCTCCCCTGTATTCTGTGAAAAGAGAGTCATGTGACCAAAGATGTAATTTCTGTCATATCCACAATGTATTTTGAACTTCAATGAAGGAACCAGGCACAGATCCTCCGAAAGCCATAAGGTGCTTTAATAAAGGATTCAAAGCTGCAATTGGCATAAACTGGCATAAATCGATGCTGAAGACCCACTTTTTTAGATAGGCGTTCAATTCTGACTCGGGCAGTCTTGTTTTTTAGGTGTACTTATTTTGTCTGTTCTGTTTTATGTACTTTTGGAAGGCTTTTAATAACCTGCAGCATTGTGGCACCTTCCACAGTCAAAAATCTGTTTTATGTATTGTTTTTATGTATTGTTTTATGGCTTTGTTGTAAAGCACTTTGGATACCTTTCAGTTATTGTAAAGGGCTATACAATAAAATTTGATTGATTGATTGATTGATTGATTGATTGATTGATTGATTGATAAACTGAGAAAAAACAACTCAAAAGGCTGTGGACTAGTGGCATGGTCTGGGACAGTCCGACGTCAGTACTGGGAAGATAATCCGGGATACATGTAGCACTTCCAGGTCTTGAACTCTCAGCTTGCGGGCACCAGCCGACTTGCCAAACCAAAGCTTGATAGCACAGGGAGATATCCATAATAAAGAGATTAATAGTAATTCTTAGTACTGATAACGGAGGATTACAAGATCGTAGTGTAACAGGCTTAGAAGACAATGAAAAGAAACCATCCAGCAGGAAAGGAATGTGTTATGATTCTGCTTTGATTGCCATGTTTGTTTATGTATTCTGTCCTGTCTGACTATGCTCTGTTTTTGTATTTGTGATTTGGATGCCATGCCTTGTTTTGTTTTTGCCTGTTTGCCATTTTCCACCATTGCAGTTATATTCCAGTCCATGTTTTCTGTCATACCATGCATTGCACTTTGTCTCCCCCTGTCTGGTCTTATGTCATGTGATCGCTCACTGCCCCAGTATTGCGTGCCACACTTTCGGGTGATTTCATGGTTTCTGGGATTTCAATCATTCTTTCCAATCTCGTTTGCTTCCTTCACCTTGCTTTTCTATATTACTAACAATACTAACAGTTTATTATTTTAGTTAAAATTACTAACCCAAACTAACACTGTTTATAGTACTAACTTACTAACGAGCACTAGGGATTGTATAGCTGCACTTACTAATTGACTAACGAGCTCTCAGCATTCGCCCTATTCTAGTCTCCACCCCTTTGGCTTTACTCAGTCTACTTTGCTGCAGTTTCAGCGGAACCTCCGCACTTGTTAGACTTTATTCTCTCTCCTTGTCTGTGCACGTTAGAACTCCCTAACCAGAGCCGTATGTCTGTCAATAGGTTGTCTTTGTCATCCCTGTCCGCGTTTTGGCTTTTGCCGACTTCTTGTAATCAGGAACTTCCTCATGTTCATTCCTTTGTAATTAGTCTGATCCAGCTCACCTGTTCCCTATCATAGCATGTGACTTCCCCTAAGTGTATTTAAGCAGTCATTTCACTCTCAGCTCTTGTCAGAATGTTTTCCCTGTACTGCGATCGTTGATGCTTTGTATTCATAGTGTTAAACTTCTGACTGGAATGTCCCCAATTCTGATTTTGGCTTTTTCTTTGATACTTCTCTGCCCGTGTACCGTACCTGTTTTGCCTGACCCTGAGTTTAGTCTCTGCTGCCCTGTTAACGGTTCGGATTACGTCTACTGGACTTTGGCTTTGGATTCTGACATACCCGTGCCTGTGTACCGAACCTGTTTTGCCCGACTCTGAGTTTTGTGTTTGCTGCCCTGTGTACAGTTTGGCTTACGTCCCTGGGATTCTGATTTTGGATTGGACTCTGTACCTTTTGCCTTCTGCCTTGTGGGGGTTCACCCCCCAACTTCAATAAAACTCGTTTCTGCTGAAACTTCCTGGTCTCTCATTTGGTTCCAGAACGATACCTCACAGAATGTGTACCAGGAACTTAAATGCAGTACTGTAAAAAAGTCTTTGGCACATTTAAACCAATTTCATTGGGCAAATATGCTTCCAAAAATGATGAAATGAAAAGTTTATAATAACTGTTAGATGTACTATACAGAGCTGTAAACCGTTAAACTAAATCAAATCAATATTTGGTGTGAATACCCTTTTCTGAAAAATTTGGGACACTGTCCTGATGAGCAATAGTTTTATAACATGATTGGCTTTTTGCTTGTCCCAAGCAGACAAGACATTGCATGCAGCCACGATGATGTTGACATTAGGACTGTGTCCAGGCTAAATTATCTGTTTTTAATGAAATGCAAGCATTTATGAAACTTTTAATATTTGGAATTTCAAATTTACTTTTTATCTTTAGCAACTCTAATGTGGGGTGGGGTGGGGTGGGGGTGAGGTGGGGTAGGGGAGTAAACATCTAAAGCAGACTTAAATTTTAAAAAGTACCGGGTGCCAAAGACTTTTGCACAGTACTGTATATGCCACAATGATGAACATTATAGGGAACAGGTGGGTGCGGGAGCACAGAAAGGAATACAATGCGAGAGACATTAATTGAATAATGAGGACTAATGAGTGGAAATAGGGGAAAAACCTGACGAAGATGGCTAGATTCTGGGGGGAAAAAAAAGAAAACTCGGAACATAACACTTTGAATTATTGGAATGCACCTGCATCTCTGTGATCCCATATTGTGTCCTCTCTGCACAATTTTCCTTTTAACAGCAGAGTTACCACATAAGAAAAATTTTTTTTTTTTTTTTTTGCCATTTCGCAGGATGTTTTCCATCAGCACTGAGCTTGCTTGATAATATTAATTCTTACTGTGCATATGCTATGCTTATGCAGTTTTAATCGCTGACTGTTTTGAGTTTCAAAAGTTGAGTTCAAGACTTGTCAAAAAGCCTGGCAAGTGTAGCAGTAAGAGGAAATTCTATGTGCCTTGAACTCTACACCCACTGTCCCAAATAAAGAATAAATATATTGACAAGTCAATGTGCAGTTTCACTGTTTCGCCTTTTTTTATAACCTCCGGTTTACTTGATTTAACACCCTCTGAGGGACTGCAAACTCATTTAAATGAATATGGGTCAAATTTGACTTGTAGCAGTCTCTACTTAATTGTGCAAAAATGTGTGGCTGCTGTATAGTAACCAACTCTTAGGCTACAAGTATTTTATTTCAGCTCTTTTTTTACCCAATGATGAAATGGGTCAGATTTTTACTAATTTTCTGACCTGAACTGTACACAAGGGTTAATTTGCTGTTGACTTTTGAGGAATGATGAATATGAATATTATACTCGAAAAAAAACCCTTATCTGGAACTTTCTTCATCAGGTACAGACACACAGTGAGCCTGGGTACTGTGGCTATCATGTGTCAGTTCTGCAAGCCACCCCAATCTTTGGAGGCCACAAAAGGCTGTGCTGACTGCAGGTCCAACTTCTGTAATGAGTGCTTCAAGCTGTACCATCCCTGGGGAACGCCGCGTGCCCAACACGAGCATGTGCTGCCCACCCTCAACTTCAGGCCTAAGGTAATGTGACCCAAGCATACCCTTCCATTTAAGCAGCTACCTACATATTCAATAGCAGGCGACCAATATACATGTCTTTCTATCCCTGTACATTGTTGGCTGGCTTTGGAGCAGCAGAAGCAGTTCTGGGCTGGGTCTTTGCTAATTTCCTGTCTTAAGGTTGCCAGCACTCGCTGAGAGTTGCTTGCCATCTGGGTAGCACACATTATTATTTTGTGATGTCCGTTGGCTGGTATTTGGTGTATAATTATACAAATTATAATGATTGAGGCTCATAGAAAAATGTGAAGTCAACAGAAAGAAGTTCTGAGGGCACTGAATGATTGTAAACAGTATTGGCATTGGATATGCTAATTGTCAGAATGAATGGCTGCCAAATGCCTGTCTCTAAAACACAAAAACTCTCTTCTGCTCAGACTAGAGGTTAATACCTTGCAAAGCAATTTTTGTCTCTGGGTGATTTACTCCATATCAGCCATTGCATTATTCATTTACTCTGTTTACCAATATGTACCTCCCATTTAGCATGGTTTTCTAAGTGCCTCATCCTCTCCAACCTTTCTCCTTTCTCTGTCCTCCCTCTGCTACCTGTCCCATCAATGTTGACTCCCTCCCTCCAGGTTCTGACATGCCCAGAACACGAGCAGGAGCGGCTGCACTTCTACTGCAAGTCCTGTCAGAAGCTGTTGTGCCCACTCTGCAAACTACGCCGGATTCACACGGGCCACAAGGTCATCCCCATCGCTAATGCCTGCCAGGCACTGAAGGTGGGCACTGACCAATAGAGATTGCCAGCCGTTTTTGGGGTTCTCCATGATTTCTTGGTGAAAGGAATGGGTTGCAGGGTGGTTTTTTGAATTGTGTTAACAGCAGAAATTAAATTTTTTTTGCCTTACATATCACGGAGAAATTCTCCCAACTGGATTTTCCTAATTCTCATATACTCAGTGTCACGGAGTGCATGTGAGCTAAGAATGTTAGGCAGGGAAATGGCTATCTAACATTTATATCACCCATGGGAGAAGGAAATTACTCCCAGAAACTTAATAACTTTATGAGCACCTTAAGCAATAACTACTACCATATTTTTCCGATAACTGGAGATCAGTCGTTCACATCGATGTGGTGAGGTTGTGGCTGATTCTTCATCGGAGGATTGCTTTGATTCAATGAAGTTGGAGTGCTTCTGAGCATTAACGGCTTGTTTACGGCCTACTGCCGCATCTCAATGGGGTTCCAGTCAGGACTTTGACTAGGACACTCAAATCTTCATTATGGAGCCATTAAGCCATTTAGAGGTGGATTTTTTTCTTGTGGTTATTGTCATTTAAACCAAAGCTGGAGCTTCACCTGTCAATTTTTTTCAGTCATGAACGACAGTAAAAGGAGTGAGCAGCACACAATCAACAAATGAAGCGGGAGCGACTTGGCTCGATTTTCAGTATGTTTTGCTCACTCATGTAATGACTGACGTCTATGAGGAAAACGCCGAAAGATCAAGAAAAGATGGTTGCAGTTCCCTGCACTCATGCACTGCACTTGTGACTCTTGGGCACCAAACAGATATATACATTACACAAGCTTGCAGTTGTTATCGTGAGAGCAGATGCTCCCTCCCTTGCTGAATAGTCTCAATTTTCATTTGTTCACGGAATATTATTATCCCAAAAACCTTTAGGGTCATCAAGATATATTTTGGCAAATGGGAGAGGAGCCTTTGCTGCTTTGGTCTGCTGTGGTTTTTTCCTTGCACCTCTCCCATGGATGCCATATTTGCCCAGACTCTTTCTTATTGTGGAATCGTGAACACTGACCTTAACTGAGGTAAATGAGGCCTTCAGGTCTGTTGATGTTGGCCTGGGTTCTTTTGTGACCTAGATGTGTCTTCAATGTGCTCTTGGGGGACGTTTGGTGGGCTGGCAACTCCTGGGATGGTTCACCACTGTTCAAAGTTCTCTCTGTTTGAACTCAGTGGCTCTCACCGTGGTTTGCTAGAGTCCCAGGGCCTTAGAAATGGCTTTGTAAACCTTTCCAAACTGATAGATGTCAATGACTTTGTTTGTCATCTGTTTTTGAATTTTTTTTAGATTATGGTATCTTGTCCTGCTTTTTGTCTATTTCACATTGCTTGACAGGTTCTGTTTAAGTGATGTTTAAATTCAACAGGGCCGGTAGTAATCATGCCTGGGTGAGTCTTATGAAATTGAACTTAATTATCGATTTAATTTATTTAATTGTTTGAATGGGGCCATCACTTTTTTAAATAGGGCCAAGATGGTTTTGATAGCTTTTCTGCTTCTCTAAATAAAATTATTATTTAAAAACTGTGTTTTTGTGTTTACTTGGGATATCTTTATCCAATATTAAAATTACTTTGATCTGAAACATCTCAGTGTGACAAATAAGCAAAAATCGAAGAAATCGTGTAGGGAGCAAATACTTTTCACAACACAGTATATGACAACTGAATAGAGAGAATTATGTATTACTTTTGTGCGGCACTTCATTGACGGGACGTCTTACTGGCATCATTAATTTATTTGTATTTTGGTAACTGGCGCTAGTTCAAAATGGCAAAGGCCTAGCTCTGCTGCTGTGTGCTGATGTTGCAATGGAACAACCGATTACCTTTCTATACTTACCTAAAAGTTACCTCAAAAATTACCCATAATCCCTTAAAAAGGGATATTTTCATAGAACTTTATAGTTTTATTTTTTCTATATGCAGTATACTGAACTAGCAATTAATTAAAGTGGTATAATCTGTGCATGTCTTTTTAGGACAAAATAACCAAGGAGATCAACTATATCCTAGCCAATCAGGAGACGGTGCAGGCTCAGATCACCCAGCTAGAGAATGCCATAATGCAGACTGAGGTAAACAATTTATGAAATACTCTCACCCTACAGTGAATCACCGGAACACATCCCTCTCATTATACAGCATTGCACCACCTCAGCCAAAACAGAACTAGATCAGCCTCTTCTGCATGGCCACAGAGCATGGTTTACTTCACGATGACACCAAATACTTCCAGTGTGTGGTTCTCCATTTCCTGGATTTCCTGCTGTGGTAGTGCACGATCAAATGATCTACATCAGAGGTGGGCAACGAGGGAAGTATCTGTCCCTGGTTTTCGCACCAACTTTTGGCCTTTAACTAGTTAATTATCTAAATTAGCCAAACTATTTTTGAAATCTGACATTTCAGACGCATTTCTTCAAATTATCATGAATGAATACCATAGACTGTTCTTGTGTCTTTGCATAAAACATTTTTCTATGATGTAATCTTTGCACAAATCTATATTTGCATTTGCAACCAATTAGCTCTATCAGTCAGGGTAATTGATAGAAATAAAAACTCGAATAAGCACTGGCCCTCCAGGACCAGAATTGCCCACCCCTGGCCTACACTCTGCTGTTAGCTACCAGCATAACGGTGTTAGGATGGTGTGGCCATCAATGTTAGGGCAATTAGCACATCTCTATCCCCACCTTTGTACCAGTTCTATCTTCACACATGAAAACAAGATTCTTATTCTGTTTATGGCACAACTGCACACTACAAATATCTCAGTAGTCTCTGTGGTTTGCTGTCTGCAACTGTCTCTCGGCCTGCTTTCCACTACTGTTCATTCCACATCCCAGCACTGCTCATCCCACATTCCAGCACTGCTAATGCTACGTTCTCATCCCTGCTCATCCCACTTTCCACCCCCAATCCTCCTCGTCCTGCCACTTCTCCTCCCTCTTTCTTTGCGCTTTATGCACTCTGATCGATGGCTGTCTCGTTAATCTTGCTGCAGATGAACAGTGCAGCAGCTCTGGAGCAGCTGATGCAGTGCATGCGCGAGCTGGGTGTGGCATTGGCTGAGCGGCAGGCTGGCCTGGCCCAGGCAGTGGAAGGGACCAGGCTTCGGCGCGCTGAGGCCCTTTCGACCCAGATGACGGAGAAGCAGAGCATGCTGGAGAACGCTGGCTTGTTGGCCTTCTCCCAGGAGCTCCTGAAGGAGGTGGATCCGCCTTGTTTTGTGCAGGCGGCTCGCCTCACTCACCACAGGTACATCCTTCCCGACACTCTCCACCCTCCATTCAGCGAAGGAGCTTCATTCCAGTTTCGTTCACTGTCATGACAAACGTACGTTAATTTAAAAAAACATTCTACCAATAGAATTGTTGGCATCCATGAAAAAAATTAAGAACGTGGTTGAAAAAAAAAAAAACAGTTGATTATCCATGTTATGTTTGGCTTGCATGCGGTCCCCATGGGCGGCAATGGAGGCAGTGAAGAACACAAGGATCATGGTTGGATTTATTTAGGTATGTGACAATCACGGCCATCGCTGGCTGCCAGGCGTTCCGCTGCCACCTGCTGAGCGCTGTGCTCAGTGTGCAAGGAGATTCCCTCGAAATGCGCGGTTTTCATGGGCTCGCATGGGGTAATTCCTGGGGAATTCTTCCTATCACGTAGAGGAAAAGCCCCTCTGTCACCTCGTTTTCAATTTTTTCCAATTGGACGTTTTGTTTTGATTTTATGCCTGAAAAAAAGTGTCCTGTTCGACACCCGTCAAAACCAAGACCAGCCTATAGGATTCATTCTAAGGAAAGTGGGCCTTAAAAACAATATTTAATCTCAATATTGGTGAAGTTTCAACGGACAATAATGTTGCGAAAGTGGTTTTTGAACACCCGGAATCGTCGATGTCGCGTGTTGGGGGTGAAGGACAACAGAATCGTCTCCTGTAAACCAATTAGGCTACTCTAAGAAGAGTTAACCTTTTCTCGTTTACTTTGCTTGATTAGCAATCAAATGGTGGATTCGTTTACTCTCTAAGTTGAATGAGTAGAGCTGTTTATTAAGACAGCATGTTTAATTACTGCATTTTGAAATTTAAATGGCCATAGAAAGCACAGATCTGCATGAACACGATTGCCATTGCCACGCCATTTCGTGCGACTGTGATAATTAATATCTCACATTCACGTTTCATCCGCTTTTCAGAATGTTTTCTACCTTGTGTATTTTTAAAATCCAGGGCGATCTTATAACAAATCTGTTTTAAATTAATCTTTAATAATGTCCTAACATGCTACAATGAGAGATGTAATTCAGAGGAAGACTTTTTCTAATTATTCAAATTATTGGCATTCTTTCAATCTAACACTGTAGCCCAGTTAGGTTTGTCAGCTTTTCACCATCACATCTTAATCGTTATAGGCTACTGGCTACATTGCTTGATTGTTATTTAGGCCAAGTACACGGGAGCAGATTTAAGGAAGGGCGGAGCACCTGCAATTAGCAAAATCTAAACTCAGGCTTCTTCCCGGAGGCATTTTAAATCGTTTAAGCCGCTTCAGGTGCGTATGTTTAAAGAAATTACACACGACTGCCGACACACCCCATGACGGCAAGTGGTCTCATCACACTTTAAAAAAATCCTCGTTCAACATCGCCACATCCCAACTCTGCATTTCATCTCTTATTGTAGTATTTTAGGAGATCTATAGTGATAAAATAAAAATAAATTTGTTTGCATCAATAAACGCCACATGGGTGGTATCTTGTGACTGTTCTTTGTAAGCACATATTCTGTCTCTGAGATGCTTGATGTGACAAGATTTTGAACATATTTATTGATAAATGAAATTGGTCAGATAAAATTGTGGACATCTTATACACCAAGGTATTGTCTTAAAACTTTGACACAGTTTCAAAAATGTGAGTTGTCTTTGTCATTGTTTTAGGATTTAGTCTAGCTACGACCCCAATTCCGAAATAGTTGGGACAAAGTGTAAATTGTGAATAAAATCAAAATGCAATGACTTTCAGATCACATTAGCCAATATATTATTTACAATAGAACATAGATGTTGAAACTGAGACATTTTACATTTTTATCCACAAAATGAGCTGATTTCAAATTTTCTGGCTGCAACAGGTCTCAAAAAAGTTGGGACACAGGCAAAAAAGGGCTGAAAAAGCAATTAATATATAAGAGAATCAGCAGAAAGAACATTTAGCAAGTAATTAAGTTAATTGGCATCATGATTGGCTATAAAAGTGATGTCTTAGAGAGGCAGAGTCTCTCAGAAGTAAAGATGGCCAGAGGCTCTCCAACCTGTGAAGGCTTGCGTAAAAAAATTGTGGAATACTTTAAAAACAATGTTCCTCAATGTCAAATTGCTAAGGCTTTGATGGTCTCATCATCGACAGTGCATAACATCATCAAAAGATTCAGTGAAACTGGAAAAATCTCTGTGCATAAGGGACAAGGCCGAATACCTTTACTGGATGCCCGTGATTTTCTGGCCCTCAGACGCCACTGCATCACTCACCGGCATGATTCTGTCATTGACATTACGAAATGAGCCCAGGAATACTTCAAGAAACCACTGTCTGTAAACACAGTCCGCCGTGCCATCCACAGATGCTACATAAAACTCTATCATGCCATTGTTGAGCATGATCCAGAAGCACCGCTGTGTTCTGTGGGCCAAGGCTCATTTAAAATGGACTGTAGCTAAGTGGCAGTGTCCCGTGGTCAGACGAGTCCAAATTTGACATTCTTGTTGGAAATCATGGGCGTCGTGTCCTCCGGGCTAAAGAGGAGAAAGACCACCCCTCCTGTTATCAGCATTCAGTTCAAAAGCCAGCATCTCTGATGGTATGGGGATGCATTATATGGTGTGGGACACTTGCATGTTTTAAAAAGCTCCATGAATGCTGAAAGGTATATAAAGATTTTAGAGCAACATATGCTCCCCTCCACATGAAATCTCTTCCAGGGAAGGCCTTGTGTATTTCAGCAGGACAATGCAAAACCACATACTGCAGCTATTCCAACTGCATGGCTTCGTAGTAGAAGAGACCTTGTGCTGAACTGGCCTGCTTGCAGTCCTGATCTTTCACCGATTGAGAACATTTGGCGCACAATTAAACGTAAAGTCCGTCAAAGGAGACCCAAAACTTTCCTGCAGCTAGAAGCCTGTATTAAACAAAAGTGGGATCAAATTCCAATGGCTCAACTCAAGAAACTTGTCTCTGCAATGCCCATACGCCTCTACTCTGTGTTAAAAAGAAGAGGGGATGCTACACCATGGTAAACAGGCCCCTGTCCCAACTTTTTTGAGACCTGTAGCAGCCATCAAATTTGAAATGACCTCATTTTGTGGATAAAGTTGTCAAATTTCTCAGTTTCAACATTTGCCATGTTATCTCTGTTTTACTGTGAATAAAATACTGGCTGGTGTGATTTGAAAGTCATTGCGTTTTGATTTTATTCACAATTTACACTTTGTCCCAACTATTTCGGAATTGGGGTTGTAATTATCTGGAAGTTTGTTAGACATTCTACTGGATTCTCTTGACATTCTGTTGAATACTAATCTATGGAAAGCAATGAACTGGAATAGTAGAGCACAAGCACATGATGTATGGTAAATGGGAGAAGCAGTTGATTGATTGATGAATTAATTAACTCATAATTTACTAATAAAGGACTGACTAGAACTAATAATGTAAATTGTATTAATTTACTTTCAGTATTTCATCTTTTTATCCTTCAATAAAACACAAATTACAGGCATAACTGATATTTTCTGCTACTTATTAATTAAATTATTAATTGATTTATCAATTAATAACTATGGTTAATGAATTAATCATGATGTAGACAGTAAGCATCTATAATTCCAATGGTGTCTTGGGAGGTTTTGTGTATTATTTGCAAGAAAGAAGGAATTAATGGTGTTTAGCTCTTTTACTGATCACGACTCTCTCCATTGAAAAGCATGTAAAACAAAAGGAAAAATAATGCCAGATTTCGGAGTCTAAATTTGCCGTAACTTCCTTATTTCTTGTCCGATTTGGGTAATCTTGGGCTCAAAATGTTTCTTTTTCCAAGCTCTATCCGTTGCAATAATGAAAAGGACACTTTTAAAAAGTTAATTTTTTTTTGTCTCATACTTAATTTATTTCAAAATTCTGCACCCTTTTTTACACAATGCACACATCATTATAAAATGCCGCAATCGCTAGAACAAAATGCGGAACTTATTACAAATGCATCTTTATAGCGAAATGCCGCAGAATAACTGTCCGTTTTTAAGGTAATGCCATCTGAGGGCTCGAAGATCAGCATTCAATCTTGGTTTATGACTTTGCATTTCACGTCTATGAATTTTTCTGAATCTCTTAAGAATGATATAGACTGTAGATGGTGAAATCCTCAAATATCTTGTATCGAGAAATGTTCCAAAACTGATGGCAGATTTGCCGATGCAGCTTGACACAGACTGCTGAACCTCAAACCATGCTTGACTGGTGAATAATCGGGCGTTTTGTGGATGCTTATTTAATAACCAATCATGCATCACCTGTTACCTATTAACCTGGGGCCTTGTTTACCAAAGACTGCACAGCCTTCATTCTAAAAGATGGCACACTCCCAAACCTGGAGAATTATGCGTGCAAAAGCACCTCTACATGTATAAAATTGCACCTGTGCCAAATACTGTGCACCAATCATGATACGTCCCAATCATCGTGAAATTAAATGCACATGCACGAGTCACCTACCCTGCCCTGGCTCATCCTGCAGTTGACAATGCAAATAACATGCAAACGACTTGCAAATGACTAAATATGACCATTAGTACACCAGCTTGTGGGCTTTGTGCCCAAGTGTGCCAAAAGAACGTTGGTTAAACAACCTGTTGCAAGGATGGCCTCATCTACGGGATCAGCAACGAGCGAAAATGGGTCATGATCCAGAGGCACAAACAAAGGTTATTACAGTGAAGTAAAACTAAACTAAAAATTAAAGAACAGTTATCAGAAATAAAACTAAAAATTTGATTTTGGAAAAAAAAGACCAACAAAAAACTGCAAAACTGAAATGAAAACTCATAATAAAAACAAAGTAGAATTAAAAAACAAACAAAAAACTACTGCACTTAAATCAGCATCATATAGCTAATGGCATAACTTACCAAGAGGCATGTCATCACGCACGGCCCCAGCTTGGTGTCTGTTCCCAGCTCCACTGCTCCCCTGGATAAAGTAATCATGGGTTGAGCTTGTCAGCCACATTTGTAAGCACATTTGAGTATCACATTTCACTTGGGCATTAATGGAGAGACAATGCTTCCTATCGGGGTCGGAAACCAGAGCCGTATGTAGCTCTTTAGCCCCTCTCCCGTGGGGATGAATAATGGTTATATTTTAACATTCTAAATTTCTCTTATCATTATTTTTGGCAGTGTGCAAAATACCCGGTGACGATGGGGGGGCCCTACCTAGTGCTCATACTTTTTTCTGGCATAAAAAATTTGGATATTTTTTAAATCCTCAAACAAAATCCTCAATTTGAATAAAGTAATTCATCAGATTAAATGATTTAGTCTTCTGTTAGTAGATAAACTGTCTTCAACTCATTCCCTATGGCAAGCCGCTGCCAACGGTGCGGCGAATTCTGTCATTCCCTATGGCAAGCCGGTGCCAGCGGCGTGGATGACCATTCGCAGTCCGATGAAAACACAAAATCAGTTGACGATCGCGGTCATGGGCCACCTGTACTTCAATACTTTATATTGTGTAATTTTCGGGAAAGGTATTACGTACAAACGCAACAATTTTAGATAAAAGTATTCCTTGGGGAATGAGTTAAAGAATATAAGTGGTAATTTTGTCAGTATAAATACATGTAGGCTGCAGCTTAATCCAATAAGGACACAAAATAATGATTAAATTATAATCGCTTCTGTTGGCTTATAGCATAGCAACATAAAGCAATGACAGAAAATGGCAACAGGTTTAAATAAATAAGGACATTAATAAAATGCACACAATGAATGATTTGTACAAGTATTGCTTGTATTTACTATGAAGTTAATTCTTATCATATCTTTTGCCATCATGCTACTCTATCGTTGGTCAAGTCATTTATTCAGCATTGTTACTTTAGCTTTTTAATCAAGTCAGCTAACATTATCCAATGTAAACTTTAGCCTGGAATCCATCCATATCAAGCTTTGATCGCTCCCAACGGTCACTTGCTGAAATGTCTGGCCTCAGTCGGTAGGACAGCGTTTGACTTTCAAATATTCGAACAAAATCCATGCGAGGTCTGTGATTGGCTCACAGTCGCAAGGGTGCCCCGCCCCTTTAGACAGACTTAAAAATAAATAAAATACCACAGTTCTGCATTCAACGGAAGTCCCGCCTCCCGGCTCGTGTTTATACGAGTATTCATCTGAGTGGCAGCAGAGTCTCTGGGTAATGAACGAGCCGGGAGGCGGGTCTTCTGTTGAATGCGCGAGCTTACTTGAAGCATGACTGTGGTATTTTATTATTTTTAGCGAAAAATAACCGCGTTTCTAGAGTTCTGAGGAGACGAGTGGACAAAGCAGACTTGGATTATACTGGACGATGCGTTGGACGATGGTTGGAAAGTTTGTCAACGGACGTTTTGTGGAGTTTTCCCATTGCTACTGGGTGACCCCATTTGCTTCCAGCAAAAAAGGAATTTGGATAATTTTTCAAAACTCTCCAGTGGCCATAAAGTTGTGCCAGGTGAAGAACAACTTCGTCCGTTTAAGACATCTAATGGTGAGTAATTGATATACAAATTATAGTTTTTGGGTGGAGTATCACTTTAATCTAGCTGATGCAATCATGCCCTTCGAGCTATAGCTAATGCCAATTACCATGAAATACGTTATGTAATTTGAGTATTATTTAATTTAGCCTTTATTATACCAGGGAATCCCACTGAAATAAACAAAATGCAGATATGGCCAAACATTATCCTGTTCAAAACCTAACAACCACTCCAAGAGTAAACGCAAGCAAACCACAATCTAATTTTTAAGCTCATGTCAAATAACATTCATAAATGCCGTTGCTGGCCAGCTAACTCATATTCGTTATGCTGATTACAGCCGTTAGTTGTGTTGTAAAATGCCTGATGTAGCAAAGTAAAAGGAAATACACAAGCAACATGCAGATATAAGATAGATACTTGTATATCCCAACGTTTAAATGCTTGGCTGCTTAGCTACCACTTCTGACAACAAGATGCGACGGATAAGCTGGTCAGCATTCATTCTGCAAATGGCGCCGCGCGATTGGTGGTTCTCGCCAAAAGGTCACCCAGTCAGCCAAGAGCAGAAAACATGAATATTCATATATTCACTTCATTAGGGACGTAAGGGCTAAATGCTGGCTATACGACTGAGGCCAGACCATAGACTGTATAAAAAGATGGACGCAGCACCCTGGTCTGAAAAATGAAGTTCATGCGGAAGTATAGTAAAATGGCATTCTATTTAATGGCCAGCAGATGGCGACGTCGGTGGTTGCAGAAAGAAGTTCAATGCTATAGAAGTCTATGAGAAAATGACCCTACTTTCCCACCTGATTTTTCATTTAAATAATGATTTTTCACAGTGTGTTATGGTAGCTATAGCAATTTTCAAGGCTCCTTCAATATATCATGATGTTCATTTTTGTAAATTATGGTCCCATATAGACTAGAATAAAGGATAAAGCCAGAATATGCTTTAGGGGCGTGGCTATCCTCTGGTCCTCGCCCGATATGGTCAGATCCAGAGCCACGGTCCTCCCCAGATCTTCAATATACGCTCTCGCCCAATAGAAATCACATCCGGTTTCAAAATGACAACATGGCGCAATTCAAATTGCCAAAATCGAGGCTTCCTTTATGGTATGCTGAGACCAATGGGTGACATCACGGTAGCTTTGCCCATCTTTTTATACAGTCTATGGGCCAGACTGATATCAGTCAGTGACCGTTGGGAGCGACCAGCACTTGATATGTATGGATTCCAGGCTACGTAAACTTAGCTGAGCAGGGAAAATTCTGAGAATTTACCCTTTTCTAATGATTTGCCAAGTTCGTTGTAGTATGATGGCATGCCAGTTTGACTTTTTTTGGGAACATTAGCAATCTTAAAATACCAACAAACTGGCAGTTTCTTTGCCATCTTTCAACATACAGCGCCCTCCATAATTATTGGCACCCCTGGTTAAGATGTGTTAAAAGCCTTAAAATAAATTCAATTTTTATTGCAGAAGCATACTCTCACACTGAAAATTGTAGAAAAATGTAACCTTCAACTCAAGTGAATTTTAAGGGAAAAAAAATCCCTGACTAAGAAATAATTATTTTTCATAAAATCACCTGTTCCACAATTATTGGCACCCCTAAGAATTCCTAGGAAATAAATGTAATTGAAGTATTTCTGTCATTTCTACAGTAGTTTACAAAGTTGATCAGAGTATCTAGGAACATTTAATTAGTAATTCATCACTTCCTGTTTCCCTGGGGTTTAAATATGACATGACACAGAGGCCATTTCTCTTATCCACTCTTCAACATGGGAAAGACAAAGGAACACACCATTCAAGTAAGGCAGATGTGTGTCGACCTTCACAAGTCAGGCAATGGGTACAAGAAAATAGCCACTCGACTGCACCTGCCCATATCTACTGTCAGCGGAATCATTAAGACGTTTAAAACAACTGGAACAGTGGTAAACAAGCCTGGACGAGGACGCAAGGTTATTTTGCCACCACGCACAGTGAGGAGGATGGTAAAAGAAATAAAAAGTTCTCCAAAGCTCACTGTTAAAGAATTGCAACAAATGGTAGCATCTTGGGATCACAAAGTCTCCAAAACAACCATCAGGCACTATCTACATGCCAACAAGCTGTTTGGGAGGCATGCACGGAAAAACCTTTTCTCACTCACAATCATGAACATAAACGTCTGGAGTTAAGCTAAGCGGTACTGGGACTTCAACTGGGACTGTGTGCTTTGGTCAGATGAGACCAAGATAGAGCTTTTTGGCAACAAACACTCTAAGTGGGTCTGGCGGAACACAAAAGATGAGTATGCAGAAAAGCACCTCATGCCCACTGTGAAGTATGGGGAGGATCGGTGATGCTGTGGGCCTGTTTCTCTTCCAGAGGCCCTGGGAACCTTGTTAGGGTGCATGGCATCATGAACGCTTTGAAATACCAGGACATTTTAAATCAAAATCTGGTGGCCTCTGCCCGAAAGCTGAAGATGGGTCGTCACTGGGTCTTTCAGCAAGATAATGACCCTAAACATGTGGCCAAATCTACACAGAAATGGTTCACCAGACACAGAATCAAGCTCCTCCCATGGCCATCTCAGTCCCCAGCCCTCAACCCCATTGAAAACCTGTGGAGTGAGCTGAAGAGGAGAGTGCAGAGGAGAGGACCCAGGTCGCTGGATGATTTAGAGAAATTGTGCAAAGAGGAATGGTCGAAGATCCCTCTTTCTGTATTCTCCCATCTTGTGAAACATTATAGGAGAAGATTAGGTGCTGTTTTGTTGGCAAAAAAGGGTTGTACAAAGTATTAACATCAGGGGTGCTAATAATTGTGGCACACATGATTTGATGTAAAAGAAATATTTCTTAATGTGGGATTTTTTCCCCACTGAATAAATGCACTTGAATCAAAGGTTGGATTTTCCTCTTTTTTTCATTGTGGTCCTATATTATTTAGAAAAAAACTGAATTTATTAGAAGCTAAAGAACACATCTTAACCAGGGGTGCCAATAATTATGGAGGGCAGTGTAGGTTGTCGGTATGATACCGATGAAGTCTTGATGGAGCACAGTGCTCTAAGCGAATGCAGATACATAATATGATCTTTTTTGTAACAACTTAGGTAATTCACTATTCTAGGTTTACATTGCACTCCATACTAATTGTAATATACAGCGCCCTCCATAATTATTGGCACCCCTGGTTAAGATGTGTTAAAAGCCTTAAAATAAATTCAATTTTTATTGCAGAAGCATACTCTCACACTGAAAATTGTAGAAAAATGTAACCTTCAACTCAAGTGAATTTTTAGGAAAAAAAATCCTGACTAAGAAATAATTATTTTTCATAAAATCACCTGTTCCACAATTATTGGCACCCCTAAGAATTCCTAGGAAATAAATGTAATTGAAGTATTTCTGTCATTTCTACAGTAGTTTACAAAGTTGATCAGAGTACCTAGGAAAATTTAATTAGTAATTCATCACTTCCTGTTTCCCTGGGGTATAAATATGACATGACACAGAGGCCATTTCTCTTATCCACTCGTCAACATGGGAAAGACAAAGGAACACACCATTCAAGTAAGGCAGATGTGGACCTTCACAAATCAGGCAATGGCTACAAGAAAATAGCCACTCGCCTGCACCTGCCCATATCTACTGTCAGAGGAATCATTAAGAAGTTTAAAACAACTGGAACAGTGGTAAACAAGCCTGGACGAGGACGCAAGGTTATTTTGCCACCACACACAGTGAGGAGGATGGTAAGAGAAATAAAAAGTTCTCCAAAGCTCACTGTTAAAGAATTGCAACAAATGGTAGCATCTTGGGGTCACAAAGTCTCCAAAACAACCATCAGGCGCTATCTACATGCCACCAAGCTGTTTGGGAGGCATGCACGGAAAAAACCTTTTCTCACTCACAATCATGAACGCAAACGTCTGGAGTTCGCTTAGCGGTACTGGGACTTCACCTGGGACCGTGTGCTTTTGTCAGATGAGACCAAGATAGAGCTTTTTGGCAACAAACACTCTAAGTGGGTCTGGCGGAACACAAAAGATGAGTATGCAGAAAAGCACCTCATGCCCACTGTGAAGTATGGGGGAGGATCGGTGATGCTGTGGGCCTGTTTCTCTTCCAGAGGCCCTGGGAACCTTGTTAGGGTGCATGGCATCATGAACGCTTTGAAATACCAGGACATTTTAAATCAAAATCTGGTGGCCTCTGCCTGAAAGCTGAAGATGGGTCGTCACTGGGTCTTTCAGCAAGATAATGACCTTAAACATGTGGCCAAATCTACACAGAAATGGTTCACCAGACACAGAATCAAGCTCCTCCCATGGCCATCTCAGTCCCCAGACCTCAACCCCATTGAAAACCTGTGGAGTGAGCTGAAGAGGAGAGTGCAGAGGAGAGGACCCAGGTCGCTGGATGATTTAGAGAAATTGTGCAAAGAGGAATGGTCGAAGATCCCTCTTTCTGTATTCTCCCATCTTGTGAAACATTATAGGAGAAGATTAGGTGCTGTTTTGTTGGCAAAAGGGGGTTGTACAAAGTATTAACATCAGGGGTGCTAATAATTGTGGCGCACATGATTTGATGCAAAAGAATTATTTCTTAATGTGGGATTTTTTCCCCACTGAATAAATGCACTTGAATTAAAGGTTGGATTTTCCTCTTTTTTTCATTGTGGTCCTATATTATTTAGAAAAAAACTGAATTTATTAGAAGCTAAAGAACACATCTTAACCAGGGGTGCCAATAATTATGGAGGGCGCTGTAAGTCATATCTGGAACAAGTTTTGGAAAGGCGTAATTTTCCTCCACTGTTCGGGAACTATAGATTGGAAATAATGATACCAGTTTAGTTTTAATTTTTTGCCATATGATATGAAAAACATTTCAAGAAGCGCATAAAAGACACTAGTTTCAGTAGTTTCAGACAAGCATTTTTGGTGCACTCGCACATTCTTGAAAGTTTGCCTTGCGGTTTGCACATTCTCACTTAAAGTTCCCTCTCTATACATGCGGCATGCGTGTGACAAACAACAATCTGAGCAATCTTTTCGTGCAGACGCTGCGTTGATTTATGAGGCCTCTGGTTACCTGTGGAATGTGTTTGTGAACGTTCCTCAACCTTCCCAGTGTTACACTGCCTCTGTCCTTACTCTCTATTAGAATGTGTAGCACGCATCAAAATTTAAATATGGGCTTTTTCACAAAGATCAATAAAGTGATTCAATAAAACACGTCAATTCAGTTTATTTGTACTACTTTAATGAACTATAGGGAATTTTTAATTTACTGCGTTTTGTTTTTATGGCTGTTTTATACACTTTCCCAGCTTTTACTAGTTATGGTTAGGGTTGTAACTAAAACATATTAAAATGCATTGATAATTTATACCAACACCGCTCAAGACTGGGTCAGAAAATCTTAACCCGGATGAGGTTCGGACTCACAACTCACGATTCCGTCCCACCCCTCCACCAACTGAGCTACCGAGTCCAGTTGGGATCGGTTCGCAAGTTTGATCTCACTAGACCACAATGCACATGACATAATGTCATGATGAACATTTGGAAGACCAATTAATTTTTTTAAGACCCAGTGTTTCGATTCCATACTGGAATTATCTTCAGGGATTTCTGACCCGGTCTTGATTATACATGCAGTTTTGTTTGATGAAACGACAAAAGCTACTGAAATGACTTGTGATTCTATGCACTTGAGCGGCTGTGTAATTTGCTTTGAAATACCATGGTCTAAACTGGAGTGGGCTTGTACGTTTGTATTTCTGTGCAAATCCAAGGATATCATTCATATCGAATATCTCTGAATTGAAAAATGGCAAATATTCCTCCAAACATTTAACCAAATTATAGGGAAATACTCTCAGCTGGCGTATCTGTGTGGGGTCTTTGCACTAAGTGCAGTGAGCACAGGGTGCCAGGAATTTTGATACATGTAGTTTTAAAAAAAAACTGTATTACTTAATTAACATTACATTATAAGTTAGAAAGGATGCAATGACATTGAGGCCGAAGTGTTGACAACCAGCATTAATTTCAAGAGTGTTTTCATCCGTGTCAGATAAACCGATTAGAAATCACAGCAACTTTTGTACATAGTCCCCCCATTTTTGGGTGCATCAAAAACTACTGGACAGTATAACATAATCTGAAATAAAGTGATCATTCTTCATGTTTAGTCACATATCCTTTACAGGCAATAACTGTTTGAAGTCATTGATGCAGAGACATCATCAGACACTGGGTGTCTTCTCTGGCGATCCTCTATTGCTGGGCTGAGTTACTGATCTACACCCCCAACAGTCAAAATCATTATCCTAGTGCTTCTTGTCCTCCCTTTTGAAATGCATTTATTTATTCTCACAGGCTCTTGAAGACAATTGAGAACCTGCAGTGCTTCTCTCTGTCAGCTGATCCCTCTTTTCGACACTTTCAAGTGGATATCTCCCGAGAATTGAAGATTCTCAACAGCTTAGAATTCATTAAAGGTTAGTGTGTGTGTACGTGTGTGTGTGTGTGTGTACATGTGTGTGTGTGTGTGTGTGTGTGTGTGTGTGTGTGTGTGCGTGCGTGTGTGTGTGTGCGTGTGCATGCGTGCGTGTGTTTGTTTGTATGTGTGTGAAAGAAAGAGCATGAGAGCAATTGTTAAATGTGTGCACACTCTAAAATTGAAGTGACCTTTGATGGAGGGCTTCGAACTCTAATATTATACGGTCGGGTCTGTTAATATTTACATAATGACACAATTTTCTTCATTTTGGCTCTGTACGCTACCAAAGCTAATTTGAAATGAAACAACCAAGAAGTGATTAGAATTGTAGGTATTCCACTTTAATCCTATACATCCCCGGCCTGTGAAATGGCATAAAACGGGACGCATCAGACCAAGTACCGTGTATGTATTACAACTGTTTACAGGCATAGTACCTTTCCCAATTTTAGGGGTTCAAAAGTAATTGGACCAATTGAAATACCTATAAATTGTTATTTTTTTTTTCACACATGGCTGCAAATCCTTTGCAGACAATGATTGCCTGATGGGTGGAACCCGCAGATGTCATCAGATTCTTTCCTATTGATGTTCTACCAGGCCGAGACTGTCTTTTGTTCCTTCTTGTGTACTTACAACTTACTTGCCGAAGCACATAAACCTTCACATCAATCATGCAAGCACAATTAACAGTCCTAAGTCACCCTGGCTGGTGGCGTCTAGCAATAAAATGATATATGATCTACGCGTGATAGTGCATTAAGACCTCTGCTCTCAATGTGTCCTCTCAGCCCCTTTGGCACCAGTGATTGACACCCAGCGCACGCTTGCATACGATCAGCTCTTCCTGTGCTGGCGCCTGCCTCAGGACTCTGCACCCGCCTGGCACTTCTCTGTGGAGTTTCGCCGCCGAGAAAGGGGGCCAGGGGCCGTTTGGGGGGGGGCCAGGGGCTCAGGGGGGGGGAACGGGGGTTTTGGGGGTCCCTGGGGGTGGCAGCGGCTGGAGGAGGTGAGCAGCACCAGTACGGTGATTGACAGGCTGGAGATGGACAGCGTGTATGTGCTGAGAGTGAGGGGCTGCAACAAGGCCGGCTTCGGGGAGTACAGTGAGGAGGTGTACCTTCACACCCCACCCGCACCAGGTGAGTCATGCACACCTCCACGAAGGGCATCACACTCACGTACCTACAGTGTGTGCATTCACTGAACACAATAGTCCTGCACACCAGTCTTCTGGAACAATGATATGTTTTTTTTTGAATTCGTGTTAATCCACGCGCCAGTTAAGACGAAATCAAATTATTTTTAAAAGATTATAATGATCAGATTCATGTTATACAGTCATATTGTTTGTCGGCTTTAAAAGTATGAAAGGACTGGAAACTGTACCCTTGCTGTGTTACATTCTCTGGTGGTATGAAGAACTGCGTGATAGACTACACACGTTTTGTTAACACCCCAACCAGTCTAGCCGGTTCCTCACGTGACATTTCAAAATGTACAGACTGATCTCTGAAGACCTGCACTACCTGTTGAAATTGTCTACAGTGGGTGGGATGATGTACAGTGGTGCCTGACAGTGTATTTGTTCCATCTCTTTTGAGCTGACAGGAGAATTACCATTGACCTTTGCATGAAGTGGCAGCATTGTTGTTCTCAAGCTGTTACTAGCTCAATGCTTTCCAAGACAAGGCAAATACATGCCCCTTGTGGACTTGCCCGGTCCTCTTTACAGTATGATGGTGATGGTAGTGCACTAGTTACATACTTTATATCATGTTCCATACCCATTTTCTGTTTACCAACTTACTTTCATTCAAACTATCATCGTTATTTTAGTTTTATCATAGAACAAGCAAGCATTTGGGGTGGCTTACAACGCAAAGGCCATCTCGACACAAACATTGTAACTTTAATACTTACAGTGCCCTGCTAAAGCATATGTCCTCTCTCCAAAATGTAATTTTTTCAAGCAGGTTTATGATCAATAGCTCCATACTCCGTGAATCTCCAGTTTTGTGGAGTGTCCACGTGGCTTTCCACTGGTTACTTGAGTTTCCTTACCTTGTCCGATGTCATGTAAGTTAGGTTTACTGCAGTCTAAGCCACCCAAAAGTATGAATGTGTGAGTGAGTCTTGAGTCCCCTTACTACTCTTTCCATGAATAAAGGAAAATTCAAATGTGCTCTAATGTTACGTGAGGTCATTCTCAAAATATGTCGCTTTCCTTTTTGAGACCAATGTTTTATTTTGTTTGACTTAATTCCAGCAGGATGGGCAAGATACAGTGCATAGGACAGCCATAAAGCAGAAACAGAGACAAGATACAGTCTGTAGGACAGCCATAAAATAAAGGAGGAGAATCAAATACATGTATGGGAATACAAATAGCATAAAATTGCAAGTACTTACATGCATACAAACATGCACCAAGTTCCGTCTGCCCTCACACCCCACCACTCTCCACCTTTCCCTAACTTAAAGGAGGACTATCATCAAAAAATTTCTACCCTCCTGTTATTTCAATTTGTTAATCTCCTGCTAGTTAAACTGCATTCATATAGCCCAGTTGGCTAATTGACAAAAAAATGGAATTTAATTGAGCCCATTGGGCAGCGCCATTATTTTCCGTAGCACCTGGCGCGTCTGATTCTCGGGCGCGAGATCATGACGTCACGCGGAGGTCTGGCGCTTCCAGGCATAATGGCCGATGCATTCGATTTAATGAGATTTTCTCTTCAGTGAACAGATCCGAAATCGCTTTGAAAATGCGGCATTGTCAGGCATACGATTGTGTCAACGACACTAAACAGAAGATGGCCAGTGTGACAATGCACACATTCCCAAAGGACAGGGATTTAATTCGCCGTTGGGTTATAAACTCGTAAAATGGCACAATGCATATCACTGTTCAGGGATGCTTTGTTTACACTCTCAGCAGCCGCATTCATATCACGATTCCGTGCTTTCACGGGCTGAAACTCTGTCTTGCGTAGCTTGAGTTCAAAACATGTTGGCCTCCATTTTGGATTTTATCATGGAAATTACGGGCAATTATCGCCAATTACGTGGAAAGGACTAATTATCTTGCGGAAATACTTGAAGCGGATGCTGTTGAACTTGAGTGCAGTTAATACAAGTCGAAACAGGTAAGCGTGGTAATCCTCCTTTAATTATTATGGTGACTTTCTGACCAGCACAATCTTAGAAGTGTTACTGCTGTTTTTATGTACATAGGTTTATGTTCAATATTTATTAACAGTTTGTCACCACCAATAATCATGTAGGACGACTACAAATTGTTCTTCATTAAATTTTTTCTTGTTTCAAGGTCCGTTGGACCGGATGCTTTTTCGATCATTTGTCCAGCTGTTTTGGTGGTCACGTTCCCACTGCAACCTAATCTTCCTGTTTTTAGTTGAAACGACTGCTTGATGTCCTGCGGCTGATTCGATGTGTTGGTTCATTCAGAGATACCCTCTTTGCAGCACTATTAAAAATGGCTGTTAGTATTTTTGCTTCATGTGACATAATCTTGATGACATTGTATTTGTGATAAAAACCTTTTTCAATAACCCATATTTTTGATCTTCAGTTAGGTGCTAGTACTTTAAGTCTCTGGTGTTAGTAATTTTCTCTGGTATTTCATGCACAGGCCACACACCACTGAAGATAACCCCTCAAAGAATTTTCATAGACGATACATTTTCCAAAACAGTGTCAAGAGCATCACATTTTAAAGCATCAATGTTTGCCTGATACCACATTAAAGACAGATTTTACAAGTAAAGTAATGAGTTACTGCATGTGGTGGAACACTTATCATGTGCGGGCGAAACATCTGCACTCATTCTTCTGAACGCTGACTCAGGAGGTACAAATCAATAAATAATAATAAATGGAGTGTTTTTAAAATTGATGACACCAGTGACCTGAAATGCCTTGACAAACGTTCTTTTTAAGCCATTTTAGTTATGTTGTCACGCTTGTTTCATTCTTTTCGTTGACATAGATAGACCTCATTTTTAGCATGTGACATCAACATGAATAAGTAATTTTTTCCCCTTGTCTGTAAATGCCTCTGAAGCATTACGCTTGGAATAGCAAGTTTCCCAACACTGGCCCTAATTCGGCACCAGTTTAAAACAAACCCTACCCCCTAACCCCTAACCCTTAACCAGAACCATAACCCTAAACGTCAAATAAGGACACAGAAAGCCTCCTTCTTCGTCATATATCGATGCTTGGTCAGGTAGTGTCACTATATGATGAGTCAGGGTGAGAAAGTGTTGGTTTGTCACAATATTCTGAGAATGACCCATGTTGCATTTCCTAGCAAATGAACACATATCCACAAAATTAACTGACTTAAATTTATATATTTTACGAACAATTTTGCCCTGCATGTGGATAAAGAATCTAGCAATGATCAATTAAACTTTAGCTTGCTAGAAGTGTTTTATGTCAATATATGATGTAAATCAAGGAGAATCGAGTGCGTAAGTCACAGGACAATATTACAGAGAATATAAAAGATGTGTTTACCTTCACTCTCAGAATCCTTTTGGCGTGTTGCACCCATTCCAATTAACTACGTTAATCTCAAACGAAAAGTCTGAATAAATATACAACCCCAATTCCGAAATAGTTGGGACAAAGTGTAAATTGTGAATAAAATCAAAACGCAATGACTTTCAAATCACACCAGCCAGTATTCTATTCACAATAGAATAGAGATGACATAGCAAATGTTGAAACAGAAATTTTACAATTTTATCCACAAACTTCAAATTTGATGGCTGCTACAGGTCTCAAAAAAGTTGGGACAGGGGCCTGTTTACCATGGTGTAGCATCGCCTCTTCATTTTAACATAGAGTGGAGGCATCTGGGCATTGAGGAGACAAGTTTCTTGAGTTTAGCCATTGGAATTTGATCCCACTCTTGTTTAATACAGGCTTCCAGCTGCTGGAGAGTTTTGGGTCTCCTTTGACGGACTTTTTGTTTAATTATGCGCCATATCATGCATATGTTGCTCTAAAACCTTTATATACCTTTCAGCATTCATGGTGCTTTTTAAAACATGCAAGTGTCCCACACCATATGCACTAATGCATCCCCATACCATCAGAGATGCTGGCTTTTGAACTGAACGCTGATAACAAGAGGGGTGGTCTTTCTCCTCTTTAGCTCGGAGGGCACGACGCCCATGATTTCCAACAAGAATGTCAAATTTGGACTCGTCTGACCACAGGACACTTTGCCACTTTGCTACAGTCCATTTTAAATGAGTCTTCGCCCACATAACACGGCGGCGCTTCTGGATCATGCTCAACAATGTCTTCCTTTTTGCATGATAGAGTTTTAGGTGGCATCTGTAGATGGCACGGCGGACTGTGTTTACAGACAGTGGTTTCTTGAAGTATTCCTGGGCCCATTTAGTAATGTCAATGACAGAATCTTGCCGGTGAGTGATGCAGTGGCGTCTGAGGGCCCAAAGATCACTGGCATCCAGTAAAGGTCTTCGGCCTTGTCCCTTACGCACAGAGATTTTTCCAGTTTTTCTGAATCTTTTGATGATGTTATGCACTGTGAATGATGAGACCTTCAAAGCCTTTGCAATTTGACATTGAGGAACATGGTTTTTAAAGTATTCCACAATTTTTTTACACAAGCCTTCACAGGTTGGAGAGCCTCTGAGGCTCTTCTGAGAGACTCAGCCTCTCTAAGACATCCCTTTTATTTCCAATCATGTTACACACCTGATGCCAGTTAATGTAATTACTTGCTAAATGATCTTTCAGCTGATTCTCTTATATATTAATTGCTTTTTCAGCCCTTTTTTGCCTGTGTCCCAACTTTTTTGAGACCTGTTGCAGCCAGAAAATTTGAAATAAACTCATTTTGTGGATAAAAATGTAAAATGTCTCAGTTTCAACATTTGAAATGTCATCTATGTTCTATTGTAAATAAGATTGGCTCGTGATCTGAAAATCATTGCATTTTGATTTTATTCAAAATTTACACTTTGTCCCAATTATATCGGAATTGGGGTTGTAGATTAACTTGTTTTCATGGCACTTGAAGGAAATTGCTCTCACGGCACTGGAGGGAAAGAAAATTCCTAGTGAGAAGCAGACTTGACAGGTGAAAAAAATGAACATTAAGTTCTTGAAGGGTCCGTTCTCTAATGACTGTGTTTAACAGCTGTCCACCCAGGTGCACTGAAAACACGATAATGCTGTACTGTGAATGCTTTGATTCATATTCAATACATCCTGAGAAGGGATTAATATTTTTCCCGAAAATGAGACATTTTCTATCCCGGGAAAAGAAGCACATTTTCCCGGGAATCCCGGGAAATTAACTTGTTTTTAAGGTATAATTTTGGCTACCGTTATATAACACTGGTCATAGTTCAGGAAACACCATACTTAACAGAGAGACATGTGAGTCCCAAACATGACTGATTTAATGTATTATCTGGTGGTATATATAATTATTGAGGCACAAAAACGTAATTTCACCATTAATCAATATTATAACAATATAAACTGCGCAAGCCGCATGCAGCTAGACGTTCGCTGCAGATGAGAGGGAGAAAACGCCTGTGATCTGTCGCTCTCTGACTGAACAGCCTCATGGAAATTATATTTTACAATTCTTCATATTATAAACTAGCGAAATTCGTTGAGGCAAGTAGTTTGGTGCTTTCATAGTCATGGTTTGAGTTCAGATAGATTCCACAATCTGCTCGCATTCAGACGCTGCGGGTGGCCGGCACAGTGTGTGCCGCGGTGTCAGACTGTCGACCAAATAAAGTCAGCGATCACTCAAAGTTAAAAGGCAAAGTTATAAAACGCATCCACTCACTGGGTGTGAGGTTTCAGATGGATTCAGGAGATTTTTCTTTATTCAATGAGAGCCCCATTTCACCAAAGCCCGCTGCATCTCTGTCTGAAGTGTTTTGCATGAAGAATGAATCCAGTGTTCTTGTACTTTTGAGCTTTCACCTGGAGTTTTTTCTGAGATTTTAAATGTTGCAGCGAGCCGACTGTTGAACCTCAGTCCTGCGCATTTGATCCCTCCCTCAGACAGCGCAGCGCATCCTCATTATTTAATATTTTGAAGTATTTCCACTCACAGCTGATGTCAAAAATTGTGTTCGTCTAATTCAGATTATAGAGCCACAAGTTAGTTAACTAACTGCGTTAACGGTCAGAAGTGTTTGAATGCAGGGGTTTTGTGCTTGTTAATCAATTAATTAAGGCTGATGTTATTCGCACTTATACGTGTGGCCAATGCTGAATTTTTTTCTTGGTCACACTTACTCGCTGCGCCAGTTGATCATCATTCAAGTTTTTAGAACGTACCGCTTAAAATAAGTTTGGCCAAGAAAAAATTTTTACTTCTGGACACACTTAAAATAAGTGAGGGCATTGGAGCAATGTGCATCTTGGCTATGCTTATAAGTGTGTCTAACGCGAATTTCGATCAATTTTTGTGCTTGGACGCTCTTAAATAAGTGCGAATAGTCAGTTCGATTAACTTAAGTATTCTCTTTCCCCGCAAGCAAACACACACACAGCTGTTCCGCCTGCGCACACAAACAGCTGTTGAATATGTTTTAAGAAAGTAAAATAGGCCTACATATTTTCTATATTCCATTATCTTATAAATATTTTTTTAAATGTTTTTTTTTTTCCCCCCGATTTCCCGTTTTTCTATTTCCCGGGAAACGGGAAATGGTTTGGAGGTCAAATCCCGGGAATCCCGTTTCCTGGGATTAAACCCTAATCCTGAGGGACCGGTTTCACAGGCATGCATAAAGCTTTGTCTGTGACGAAAATAAGTTTTGCATCATAAATCTCTGGGCAAAATGGAATTAAGTCAGTACTTGGATTCATCTGTATATGTAAAACTTGAGGTTCATGCTAGCAATAATGCATTTCATGTAATGCACTTGCAATGAGATTTCAGGAAATTGAAACTTAACCCATCTTTCACTTTTTTTCACTCATGTTTCCCTCTGTACACCATTTTGTTTTTCTCTCTTCTTCTTCCCATTCTAAGTTGTAGCTCTGTTTATCGTACCCATCCCTACTTCTAGCTTGGCATGTTCCTTTCTTTCCTCGGTCTTTTCGCCCATTCCTTCCTCTGTTCTTTTGTATTACTGGCCCTCTGTGGTCCACTCTCCTCCTTCCTCTTCCCATAACTCCACAACACTCCCTCTCTATGACTTACACCATGCAACCGTAGATGATCATTGTGATTCATGCAACACTAGAGTCTTGTATTTGTTAGGCACAGAACATAACGAATATGTTCTGCTACTAATTCAGGACACTGGAGTGAATCAACACAATGCTGGTTGTAATGGTGACCAAAAAGTTCTACAAGCCCCAAATTTTCTCTATATTTTGCTCCGTCTTTCACTCTTCCTGGCATTATTGTTGTCTTTAGTACCGTAACCCCAGTCCTGCTCATACCTTCTGTCATTCTCTTAATTTTAATTCCACTGTTTCCCTAGAGTGTAACAGTTACTGCTCGCTTTTCCTTTTTACCTCTGCCTATTGCCTGGAATGTGTACTACCTGTAGGTACCTGTTGTTCTCCTCTCTCCCCTTTCTCTCTTCCCCTTATTTTCCTTTTCCCTTCCTGCATCTTTCATTTATTTTCCTTATCTCCTTTCTATCCCTTATTCTTGTGTGTTCTCTCCCTTGGGCTGCTTTATAATTCCCCACTACCGTACTTCCATTCGTCATAACTCCCTGACCAATACGTTCAACATCTTCCTCCTTCCCCTATGTCTGTCTTCTTTGCTCCTTCCACTGTGTTTACCTCCTCCCTCATCCCTGCTCTACTCTCCATCCCTGTGCCTGTCCCATTCCCACTCTAAAACCAAACTTTCCCTCCTCTTCTTCACTGTTTTTTTTCACACCCATCCCCTTTCACATCCCCAATAACTCTGGTACCCTTTCCCTACTCCTATTCCTCTCCACTTTACTGTGTCCTTTCCAACATCGCTTACCTGCCCTGTGCTCACTCCTACCTCTGCCCATGCCCATACCAAATTTCAATGTCTCTCCCCTGCTACTGCCCCTATTCCCCTTCCTCTCTATCCTTATCCTAAATTTCAATACCTCTGCCCTTTTTTACGACTGCCCCGATCCCTTCCCCCATGTCTACAACTCTTCCCTCCCTTTTTCTTATTCCTCCACCTTTCCCCTTTTCTCTCCCTCTCCATCTCCAAACTTAAATCCCTCCTCTTTCCTATCCACATTCCAATATGTCCCCTTCCTTGTCCCCATTCCTATATCTGTCCCCTTCCCTGTCCCAATTTTTACACATCTCATCTTCCCTGTCCCAATTCAAATACCTATCCCCTTCATCTGTTCCTATTCTTGTTCGTCTCCCCATCCTTGTCCTATCTCCTCACTCATCCCCATTCCTGTACCTCTCTTTTTCCCTGTACCATTTCTGTTCTTCATGTCCCCCTCCTTGCCTCTATTTCTGCTCCCCCTACCCTTACCCCGACCCTCTCAGTGCTAAATTTCTACCTGGACTCACGCTGCGGACTCCACTCAGACCGGCTGGTGGTCAGTAAGGAGCAGCGCTGTGCCCGCAGTGTCCCAGGCCTATCCCTCTTGCAAGCGGCTGACCGCGCTCTAACCTCATGCCACCTGACCTCTGACCTGTTAGTGGGCGACATTGCCATTACCCAGGGGAAGCACTACTGGGCATGCTCTGTAGAGCCTGGCTCATACCTGGTCAAGGCAAGAAAACAGCTTTCTGAAACATATACTGAAGTGGCAGGAATATTGCAGTGAATATCACAGCTCATGATACTTGTATGTTTGTTGGCAATTTGGTGGGATTACAATGTAGTAGCGCTCAGTCTATTTCCCAGTGTTTGTATTTATTTGTGTGATGTCATGTATTGGCCTATACAGTAAGGTCAATAAGTGCTTGGACAGAGGCGTAATTTTAACAGCTATAATGATGACTTCCTTCACTGGAAATGGATGCAAATACACTCAATTAGAAGTTTGCGCATTATGTCTTGCAATTTTAATTAATTTATCACTTATTTGTTTTGGGTATTTGAACACTGATGCCGTACAGAGTCAGAATTTTTAATCATCAAATAACTGCAGTAGTCTTCATTCATCCCGGCTCATTACGTAATTTTATTATACATATTACCCTGAGTGCAAATCACTTTTGCAAAAATTTCATTGACTGAGAGCTTGGGGGAAAAAAACCTGCATTCTGCGTTTCACTGTTCATATTTAGCCAAACTGATACCAAGTGTAATGTTGGTTAAATCAACATGGCTTAACACTGTCGTGAGCTTGCTAAGTGCCACTCTCATAACTTAGTTATACTTCTGGTGGGCTCCAAAATTGCTGGCACCCCTGACTGGCAATGTACGTACAAACAATACAAAAAAATATATATAAACAAAATAATTAAGAGAAACAGAATATACCAACGTGTGAAATACTTTACTTTTTTGATGTTTCAATGGAAACAACCAATATCATTACAATCATTTAGTACAAAATAAATTTAAAGAAGATCAAAGTCTCATAATTATTGGCACCCTTCATTTAGTACTTAGTGCAACCACCTCTGGCAAGGATAACAGGATGGAGTCTTTTCCTGTAATATTTGACAAGGTTAAGGCACACATTTGGGGGGATTTTGGATCATACCTCTAAGCAGATCCTTACAAGATCCTTCTAATTCTGGGGTTTGTGTTTATCAACTGCCCTCTTCAACTCACCCCACAGGTTTTTAATTGGATTGAGGCCTGGCGACTGAGATGGCCATTGCAGAATGTTGATTTTATTGTCTCCGTACCATTTCTGTGTGGATCTTGAGGTATGCTTTGGGTCATTGTCTTGTTGGAAAGTCCACCTAAGGCCAAGTACCAGCCTTCTGGTGGAGGCCACCAGATTATCAGCCGAAATGTCCCGATACTTGGTGGAATGCATAATGCCGTTAATGTTAACAGTGGCCCTGGACCTCTTGAATTAAAACAGCCCCAAAACACGACTGACCCACCATTATATTTTATCGTGGGTATGAGGTGCATCCTGTATGCATCTCTGTTTGGACGCCGAACATGCCGATGCTGTATCTGAACAAAACGTGCAATTTTGGTCTCATCTGACCCAAGTACCTTGTTCCAATCATCATTTAAACGATGTTTGGCAAACTCCCAGCACTTGCTTCTGTGTCTTCTGGTCAGAAAAGGCTTTCTTCTGGCAACCCTTCCAAAGAGCCTGTGGTTGTGGGGGTGGTGCCTGATGGTTCTTTTTGAAACCTGGCAACGCCAAGGTGCCACCAAGGCCTGAAATTCCTTCGCAGTGATTCTTGGGGATTTTGATGCTTCTCTCACCATCCTCCTCAGTATCCTGGGGGACAAAGTGCACCCCTGAGGTTTCCAACAGTTCCATATCTTTGGAATTTTTGAATTATTGCACTTACAGTGCTCAGTGGCATATTCAATCGTTTGGGAATCGTCTTGTGGCCATTACCAGATTAATGCAGGTCTGCCTCTTTTGAACTGACAGTTGTTTTGTTTTCTTCATGGTGTTGGATGATGAAGGGACATTGCATGTGTGTTACCTCATTTTTATACCCCAGCGAAACAATAAGTGATGCAATGGCTCAATATAGTTCCTTAACACTTAGATAAAACTTAAATAAGTGGAAATTAATACCTGGTATAATTTTGGTAGATGTTATTAACAATAATATTTTAAGGTGCCACTAATAGTGAGACCTTGATTTGGAGGAAATTGATTTTAATTTTATTTGATTTAACCTTTATTTATTTAACCAGGGAAGTCCCGTTGAGATTTAAATCTCTTTTTCAAGAGAGCCCCGGGGGGTAGAGGTGGAGAGGGAGAGAACAAATTGCATAGCCAATTAGATCAGGGGATGATTAGAAGGCAGGTTGAAAGAGCCAGGTTGGGAATTTATCATGACTCCGGGGAACCCCCTACTCTTGTCGAAAAGCATCATAGGATCTTTAATGACCACAGTGAGTCAGGACCTTGGTTTAACATCTCATCCAAAAGACGGCGTCTCCTTCAGCACAGTGTCCCCATCACTGCACTGGGGCATTGGGGATTATTCTACCAGAGGGAAGACTGCAATGTACTGGCCCACCAACACCTCTTCCAGCAGCAACTTAGTTTTCCCGGGTGGTCTCCCATCCAAGTACTAACCAAGCCCACACCTGATTAGCTTCAGCCACGCGGCTGGAGCAGATCGAATCGTGGTATGGCTGCTCAACAAATGGTTTTGATTGTTTCCACTGGAACATTAACATCATGTTGTATTTTTCATTGTTATTTAGAGTTTAATATATTTTTGAGAATTTTTAAAAGTATTATTTGTGCATTGCAAGTCTGAGGTGCCAGAAATTTTGGAGCCCACTGCAGCTTGCTAGCTAGGGTGCACGCAGTACCTTTTCATAACCTTTATGTAACATTTGTTTGTTAGCTGATGAGCTAACATTAGCCAGCTACTCAGGTGGCTGTGAATTTAGAAGCCGTTGTTAGTTCAAATGCAAATGTCTTTATCTCACTGACTGACTGAGTAGCAGATAGATGGAGTTAGCTCAATGCTAACATATAATGGGAATTACCATTTAGGTGCTAACGGAGATTATGTTTGTTTTCTATTAAATTACACGATTCAGTTATGTGATTAACAGCAAAAGGCAGGTGATGGCATGGACATCACATACAAGTTGGGTACAGATGTCGGTTATCACAGGTATAATAAAGCTGAAAGGAATAAAGGGTCTGCACACTGATATTAATGCTCCCAAATTTATTGTAACATTTCAACTATTCTGGTCTTTATCAAGCAAAAAAAAAAATATTAGAACTAAAATTGTTCCTTTAAAGTTGGGTCAATGTCCAAATATGTACAGTTCTCATTGTATGTGTTCCTTGGTTGGTAATCCAGGTTGGAGTAGGCCTGGAATCCAGACTGCAGGAATGGTTCCACCTGCCGCAGGACATGGCCAGCCCCCGGTGAGAGTGGGGAAGGGGGGTCTGGGACGGGGAAATTTGCTTAAAATAATTGCATGAGACAGGTGAAGACTTTGTGACTATGTCAGGACTTGGGGTCATGAAGAGAATTGAAGAAATAGGGTTGAGAGAGGTACAGAGTTAACCAGCATTTAAAGGCCGCAGTTTTTCCCTTTAGTTTTTCATCATCACTGTGTTATACAGCGTTTCTCATCCTGACTTTCTTTCCTCCAGCTGTGACCCAGATAGTGGTCATGACAGTGGGGCTGAAGATGCCACGGACTCTCCGCCTCCCTTCTCCTTCCTTACTATGGGCATGGGCAAGGTTCTTTTGCCGCAAGGGGTTAATACACATCATAACTCCAGCAGTGCCACAAGTCCCAGGGAGCCACCCTCTAGTCATGGAAACAGCAACAGCCATTCCACGCACCCAGCTGCCCTGACTGCTCCATTGCCCCCTCAGCTAGGAGTGTGCCTGGATTTTGAGAAGGGGCGCGTCACATTCTACGATGCCCATTCACTTCGGCCCTTATGGGAAGGACCCGTTGATTGCTCGGCTCCTGTGTGCCCTGCCTTCTGTTTCATTGGTGGTGGGGCACTTCAGCTGCAAGAGCTTGTGGCCAATCGCAGTGCAGAGCAGGCCCCAGTCAGGAGGGTTACCATCCAGTCACGTGCCACCAATCTCAATAACTAATTCAGTTCAATATTGTTGATATTCTGTCAGTTTTTCCGCTGTATGAAAGAGGAATATATTTGTTAATTTGTTTTATGTTATTTTGTATTGTTTTATATCTTCCTTTTCACATGCAGATATGCTTGGAGCAAGTTTTGCTTTAAATTATTATTAAGCTGTTTCTTTAAGCTTTTCATGATCATTTCTTCTATATCAGATGTGTTTATTTCACAAGTGATAATGTGAATTAAATTTATTATCATCAACATTACAAAGTGTGGTAACATTTCCATGTTGTTATAGTTGTTGACTCAGCATTATTGATGCCAACACGTGATTTCTCCTGGCAAATTAATGAAATTATGATGAAATTAAGAGTAATTCACACAATTGTACAAGTAAGCATCACGATTATTAAATAATAGTACTTGACATGTCACTGTTAGTTAAAATTTTATTGCACAATTTTACTCTTAATTGTACAAAACCAAAAAACTAAAATTTTTGTTTATCCATGTTACCAACTTGTGTATCCAATTATTTATTGAGTACTCATTTCATTACTGGAGACAAAATCATACTGCAGTTGAACAACCTATATTTATATGTTGAGTTTGTAGCTTCAGTCACAAGGAGCTGATTCTTCCATGAGTTTGTTATAATTACGGGATATTTTGCCATTGTTTGCATTTCATGCATTTGTCCTAAAATGGGAAAAGGCAAATTCCAGCACTGCTTCTGTAGAAAATGTATAATAGTTTATTAAAGGGGATGCAGCTATTCAGGTTTGTAAGCTGAGCGTTGTTTTTTGTCTGTTTTTTGTGCGTGTAAAACCACTGTAACTTCTACAGTACAATTAGTCCCCACAAAGCACTGGTTAGATCCCTGATCTCAAATTCAGATTTTTCAATTAGTTGTTTTTCTCTTACGTAAAAAGCAGCACAGCTCCTGAAGGACTCTAGTCTGTAGCATTTTGGAATTGTAATGTAGACCCTGCCATGCTGGCAGAATGTTGGTTTAAATTAAACATTGCAGAAAAAAAATAAATCAACTAGTCACAATACCATGTATTATGTTTTAATTGAATAATTGATTTTATTTTCTACCATTTATATGAATTTGAAAAATCAGGCACTGGCTCACCAGGGTGGTTGAAGAAGCAGGCTTCTTAGATACCAACAGAAACACCCAGTGATAAATATTTTCATCCCACAAAAGCTCTTCAACTTCCACATAAACTGCTATCTATGATTTACAGCAGCATGAAGGGGATTAAAATCCTGCTCAGCAGGTTCTGACAGGAATTCGACTGCGCAATTACATTTTACAGTAGCATTGCTATGTCCTGTCAGGTCGGCAAATCTACTGGTTTGCATTCGTTTTGATCCCACTTGAGAGGCATGCAGTATCCCCCATTTAAGTGTATTTATGTATAAGAACTAAGATGTACACACACACACAGTCCACCACATATTCACACAAATGGTCAGATATAAGGAGTGTCATACGAGACAAATCCACGTCTGTGCGAGGTGATTCGCTGGCCTTACCATGCCTCTTATTTCCCCACCCTCTTTATGATAATTTTCTCACTGATTTCAGAGGGGGGAGGAGATTGATATTGACAAAAAAAAATCTGCCAGTGCATTGTCAACACGCTCTTTACAACAACAGTCACTTCGCTAGCCGGTTACTGTTCCCTACCCAGTTACTGGTCAGACTCGTATTAGAGGAGAAATAAGTCTTGAGGACCCTTTCATGTAAGTAATGCAATATCTTAACTGTTTTTTTTTTTAACTTTCATTTTAAGTATCGATTGGTTTACCAGAGATTTTGCTACACACCTTCTGGTTTCTTTACTTCCTGTTCACATCATTGTTCAAATACTTTTAAATTCTGTTATCAATGTAGTAGAAACAACCAACAAGTCACCATTAAAACTAACACCCATCGAAGGAATGGTAATGTGGAAAGGGCACATTTGAATGAACATTGATTTGTGCTGAACTTATTTAGTTCCACTGTATGTAGTCTTTGCTAAATTACATAAGGTTGTTGAACAGCAGTAGTTCTCATTAAAAATGGACAGCAAAAGCTCTGTAAATAACGGTATCCCATTGTTTGTCATATGTTTATTAAAGAAAAGACCTAAACCTGAATTACTGCATGCTAAGCCTTCCAGCAGGTGTGCATTACGTTCAGATTATTGTAACATCAATCCAGCTGAAAAGAAAAGAGTGGCAGGGCCTGAAATTCATTTTTCAAAATAGGGGGGATTCCCTCCCTTAAATGCTTCATATAGGGGGGATTTTACTTTGTTGGGGGGGACTATAGGTCGCACCTTGTCCTATTCTTTCTGCAGATTGTATTCTGTCACTTTCCTTCAATTTAAGGTATTCTGTGAACTATATTATTTGTGAATTAGTTATTTACTATATACGTGAGTAGTTTTATTCTCTGAACTACAGTCACCTGCAACTTCATTAGGAACACCTGTGCAATAAAATTGAATCCAATACAACAGCTCTGCTATAAATTCTGCTTTTGTTGAAGTTCATACATTTTCAGTTTTTGTTGACATTGTCAAAAAAAGTGATAATTCCGCTTTGATTATTACTGAGGTTATACTAAGTGGTGGTGGTGTACTTGGGTGCATTACACTGAATGGTGTTTCTAATATTTTGCCCACCTTATGTATGTTAATTGAGTGGACAAAATATTAGGAACGCCATTCAATATAATGCACCCTAATATACCTCCATCACTCAGTAATAAACATAAAGCAGAATTTTCACCCTCTTGTCAAAAAATGTATGAGCTTCATTAATGTAGAATTTAGAGCTGTTCAGTGGCGTCTCTAAAACTGATTATTCGTGGGGCCTGGACCATGCCTTTACGTCAATGATTATTCCTGGCTTGTACTCAGTTATTTTCCGTTATTAATACGTTTTCCGATTATGACAATAATCCTCTGGCAATCGAAGTTACGGTTTCTCTCTGCATGCGATCTATTGACGACTAAATAGTGGGCTAAATTCAGATCAGAAAATTGATTTAGGCTACTCAAAAATAGGCCAATGCTTTATGAAAGACAAACTGCTCTGAAACGTCTGCGCTACCTTTTCCACACATCAAGTGATTTAACTTGCGCTTCATAATCGTTTTGTTTAAATAAAATAAAAGACCATTTGAAACGTCTGTGTGCAATTCTGAATAACGCTGATTTAAATGCAGGAAATTACGCGTCCAAATTAATGATTGTCACCGTACCGAAATGTACCGTACCGTACCGGCGTGTTCTCGGAGTGAATCTATTGCTCAGTCCCTCAAGGAAGTTGCATGTTGCGATTGCAACTATTAACGCAAATTCAACCAATCCACGCAAATTTTTCGCGGACAAAAAAATAAATCGCCAACACATTGCAACTTTCATTGCCACTTTTTGAAAAAGCTACCGCAAAATCAGGCAAAAAGAATCAATAAAACAATTTTTAAAAAAAGCCGGGAAAATCCTGGAAGGATTGTTTTGAGAATGATTTAGTGCAAGTCAGGGTTAATAATTGTTTTAAAGGGAGGCTCTGGGCCCCACCAATCTTCAGTCCTATAGACACCCCTGGAGCTGTTGTATTGCATTGAATTAGATTGCACAGGTTAGGCCAGTGTAGTAAAGTTATTCTCTGAACTATAGCCTATTTTACAGTAATTACAAGTTATACAGTATTATACAGTTAAGTAGTTATTTTCCGTTTCAGTAGCATTAGCATCACGTTTTTGTTGAATGTCTCGGGACTGCTGAACGAGAATCTGAGTGACTTAATATTGACGTTATGTAACATCAGCTGATAAAATGCAGTACCGCAGCATTTTACACATTGCGCCGTTAATATCACCGTTGTTTAGTTGGAGCCGTTCATACACTGTAATGTTACAGTTACCTGTCTGAGGATTAACGTTGTTAATGTTGACATCACATGGCGCGATTTTCATTAGTTTTTCTGGCTCCGCTGTTTTTTCTGAGCAGGTTCTGTTATGATTCTGATCTGTTCTGTCATGATTCTGCCATGTTTGTTATGATTCTGCCACTCCCTGTTATGTTTATGATTATGTCTGTTAGGTTTTGGCCATGTTCTGTTTAGTTTTTGCATTTTGCCATGTTTTCGTTTTTGCCACTCCCAATCCACCATTCTGTTAGTTTCCGGTCCATGTCTTTGTTCATGCCCTTCATTGCACTTTGTCTCCCCTGTCTGGTCTTTTGTTAAGCTACAGCTTCTCCCCAGTCCTGCGTGTCACATGCTTAGGTGATTTCATGGTTTCTGGGTTTCAAACATTCCTTCCAATCTCGTTTGCTTCCTTCGCCTCTCTTTTCTATATTACTAACCAATACTAACAGTTTGTTGTTTTCGTTAAAGTTACTAACCCAAACTAACATTGTATATAATACTAACTTACTAACGAGCACTAGGGATTGTATAGCTGCACTTACTAATTGATTAACAAGCTCTCAGCACTCGCCCTGTTCTAGTCTCCGCCTCTTGCCTGCACTTAGTCTTTGCTGCAATTCAGCAGATCCTCTGCACCTGCTCCACTCTGTCCTACCTCTCATTATCTGTGCACATTAGAACTCCCCTAACCGGAGCTGTATGTTTTGTCATAGGTTGTCTCGTGTTCCCTGTCCGCGTTTTGGCTTTTTGCCAATTTCATGTGATTAGGTTCTCCCTCATGTTCCCTCCTTTGTAATTAGTCTGATCCTCATCACCTGATCCTAATCATAGCATGTGACTTCCCTTGAGTGTATTTAAGCTGTCTTCTCACTGCAGTTCCCCGTCAGAACGTTTCCTCTTGTTTACCTGTGCTGCTATCATTCGCCTTGTACTCATAGTGTTAATCTTCTGACTGGACCACCCGACTTACGATTTTTGGCTCTGCTCTTTTGTACTTTTGTCTGCATCTGTTTTCGAACCCTTTTTTGCCCGACTACGAGTTTTTGTGTTTGCTGCCCTGGTAACGGTTTGGATTTCGCCCTCTGGATTTTGGCCTTTGCTTCTCTGACAAACCTGTGCCTGTGTACCGAACCTGTTTTTGCCCGACCACGATTACTGTGATTGCTGCCCTGGTTTTTCGACTTTTGGATTTTGTCTCTGGGATTGTGTTCTTTGGCTTGTGGACTTTGTACTGTCGCCTCCTGCTCTGCGGGGGTTCGCCCCCTTTCCAATAAAATCCCATTTTACCTTCACTGCTCGACTCTCGCGTCTGGTTCCAGAACCGTACCTAACAGTACGTTCTGACCATCATGGAGCCAGCGAGCATCAAGCCTCTGCAGGCTGCAGTGAAGGAACAGGGCGAGCAGTTGGAGTGCCAACAACAACAGCTCCAGTTCATGATGCAGCACCTTCAGACTATGTCTTACCAGATGGCCGACCTCACCCGGTCCCTACAAGCCGCACAGCCCTTCCGCGCTCCCCAGCAGCCCGTCACTACTACCTCTGCCTCCGTTCCTGCACCAACCACTGCCCCACCCGCTCCGGTTCACGAACCACGCCTGCCCCCTCCTGAGAAATATGATGGCGACCCTGGATCCTGCCGTGCCTTCCTAACCCAGTGCAAGCTGATCTTCAGCCTCCAGCCTACCACCTTCCCCTCCGAGCAATCCCGCGTGGCATACATCATCACGCAGCTAACCGGGAGAGCTAAGGAGTGGGCCACTTCTGCCTGGGAAGCAGGACTCCCGTGTGTCCAGACGTCTGACCTGTTGGGGGAGGAGATGAGACGAGTGTTTGATCGCTCCAGACATGGGCATGAGGCCGGAAGGGAGATCCTTCGTATACGTCAGGGAGGTCGTTCTGTGTCGGACTACGCCATTGAATTCCAGACTCTGGCAACCAACAGCCGATGGCACAAGAGAGCCCTCTACGACGCCTTCATCCATGGTTTGTCTGAACGAATCAAGGATGAACTGTTGCCACGTGATCTGCCCGAAGACCTGGACCGGATAATTGAGATGGTCATCCGAATTGATTCACATTTGGAGGAATGCAGACGAGCCATCAACAGAGCCAACACCTCCAAGCCTCCTGTGATGATGCCACCCCTTCCTCAACCTGACAAGGTCAGATCCTCTCCTGAGTCCGAACCCATGCAGCTGGGCCGCACCAAGATCACCATTGAGGAGAGGGACCGTAGACGGAAGGAACGGGCCTGCTTTTACTGTGGCCAAGGTGGACATTACATCTCACGGTGCCCAGTAAAGAGACCACGCCCACCTACTAGGAAAGAAGTGGTAGTGGGCGTCACTCCTGTTGATCATTCCTCCAGAAGCCGAACCTGCTTTTCTGTCTCCCTGGAGTGGGCTGGAGGAGGCCCTGATCGACTCAGGAGCAGAGGAGAATTTCATCGATCAGAAAGCTGCCCAGGAGTGGGGCATCCCTGTTGAAAAGGTCGTCCCTGATCGTGTGGTCAACTCCCTCAACGGCCAGAGCATTGGCTACATCACCCACGTCACTCACCCTATCAAGTTACGGATTTCCGGAAATCATCAAGAGTCGATCAGACTTTATCTCATCCAGTCTCCTCACGCCCCAGTTGTCCTCGGTCATCCCTGGATGGCTAATCACTTACCCGAGATCGACTGGGGAAAACACGAAATTAAGGGCTGGAGCCCTAATTGTGCACGCACCTGCCTCAGCGACGCCCTCGTTCATGTTCCTGTTTCCCACCCAGAGGAGATCCCGAACCTGGAGAAGGTTCCCCCGGAGTTCCATGACCTCAAGGAGGTCTTTTCCAAGTCACGAGCCACCAGTCTGCCCCAAGATAGACCCTACGACTGCGCCATCGAGCTCAAGCCTGGTACCATGCCGCCCAGAGGCCGTCTGTTCTCCCTGTCACGCCCTGAGACCCTTGCCATGGAGAAGTACCTCAGTGAATCCCTGGCGGCGGGCATCATTCGCCCTTCCTCATCTCCCGCCGGAGCGGGATTCTTCTTCGTTGGCAAGAAGGACGGGTCTCTACGACCCTGTATTGACTACCGAGGACTCAACGAGATCACTGTAAAGAACAGATACCCGCTTCCCCTCATGAATACTGCCTTTGACCTCCTACAAGGTGCCAAGATATACACCAAGCTGGACCCATAACGCTTATCATCTGGTCCGTATTCGTGAGGGGGACGAATGGAAGACTGCCTTCAATACCCCCACTGGGCACTGGGAGTATTTGGTCTTGCCATTCGGCCTTACTAACGCCCCAGCAGTTTTCCAAAATCTTGTTAATGATGTGTTGCGGGACATGATTAATAAGTTCGTGTTTGTGTACCTTGATGACATTCTGATCTTCTCCAAGTCACAGGAAGACCACGTGCTCCATGTCCGCCAAGTCCTCAAACGTCTGTTAGAGAATCGCCTGTTTGTCAAAGCCGAAAAATGTGAGTTTTCTGTCCAGACCACCTCCTTCCTGGGATACATCATTTCTCCTGGCACCATCCGCATGGACCCGGCCAAAGTCGAGGCTGTCACCAACTGGCCCAAACCCTCCGACCGTAAGTCACTTCAACGCTTTCTGGGGTTTGCCAATTTCTACAGGCGATTCATTCGCAACTATAGCTCCATTGCTTCTCCACTCACTGCTCTAACCTCTAACAAGGTCAAGTTCCAGTGGTCCGCTAAGGCTGACGAAGCCTTCCTCAACCTTAAGTCACGTTTTACATCGGCCCCGATTCTAACCATCCCTGATCCCAAACTCCAGTTTGTGGTGGAGGTAGACGCCTCCAACGTGGGAGTTGGGGCTGTCCTCTCCCAGAGGTCCACCGAAGATGGCAAGATCCACCCGTGTGCCTTCTTCTCCCGTCGCCTGAGCTCCGCGGAACGGAACTATGACATCGGCAACCGAGAGCTGTTGGCGGTTAAGCTGGCCTTGGAGGAGTGGAGACAGTGGCTGGAGGGAGCCGAACTACCGTTCCTTGTCTGGACTGACCACAAGAACTTGAAGTACCTCCAGTCCGCTAAGAGACTAAATCCCCGTCAAGCCAGGTGGGCATTGTTCTTTTCACGTTTTAACTTTCATCTTGCTTATCGCCCCGGCAGTAAAAACGTCAAGCCTGATGCTCTGTCACGCTGTTTTGAATCGGCAGAGGAGCTGCCTAACCATGACACCATCCTACCTAAGGAGACCTTCATAAACGCCATCGACATGGATATTGAAACCGAGGTGATAAACGCCCAAGACGATTCTGCTGCTCCCAGTGCCTGCCCCGATCATTGTTTATTTGTTCCTGTCAACCTGCGCCCCCGAGTCCTGGACTGGGGGCATGCCTCTAACCTCTCGTGCCACCCAGGAATTCGCCGTACCCTGGACTTTATAACTCGTCGCTTCTGGTGGCCAGAGATCAATCATGACGTCCAGAATTATGTCTCTGCCTGCTCGGTCTGCGCCCAAGCTAAGGTATCTCATCAGCCCCCTCACGGTCTATTACAACCCTTACCCACTCCTCACCGCCCTTGGTCACATATTGCATTAGATTTCATCACTGGTCTTCCCCCATCCAATCACTACACTACCATTCTCACTATTGTTGATAGATTTTCTAAAGCAGTCCATTTTGTCCCCCTCACTAAACTCCCGTCCGCCCAAGAAACGGCCACCCTCATTATTCAGCACGTCATCAGACTACACGGTATCCCCACAGACATCACTTCTGACCGCGGTCCCCAATTCACAGCTAAGTTTTGGAAATCATTCTGCAAGTCCCTTGGCACATCTGTTAGTTTATCATCCGGTTTTCACCCCCAGACCAACGGCCAGACCGAGCGGGCCAACCAATGCATAGAGACTGTTTTGAGATGTTTGTGTTTAAAGAGCCCCTCCTCCTGGAGCCACCAACTTCCCTGGGCTGAATATGCCATTAACAGTCACACCTCTGCTGCCTCTGGTATTTCTCCATTCAAGGCTTGCCTTGGCTACCAACCACCGCTGTTTCCCTGCCAGGAGGAGGAGGTCGCTGTACCATCTGCTCGCGAGTTTGTGCGCCGTTGCAGGCGTACCTGGAAAAACACAAGGGAGGCGCTGCTCAGGTCGGTGGCACGCATGAAGGCTCGAGCGGACAAGAGAAGAACTGCCGCTCCATCCTACCGACCTGGGCAGCGCGTTTGGCTATCGTCCAAAGACATCCCCTTAAGGGGGAATGGGGGTAAACTGTTTCCGAAATTCATTGGCCCGTTTACCATTGAAAAAGTGCTTAGCCCCACTGCTGTCCGCCTCCGTCTGCCCCTTTCTATGCGCCGCATTCACCCCTCATTTCATGTATCTCAGATTAAGCCTGTTGTTACCCACCCCCTGTCTTCTGGTCCTGATCCCCCACCACCCTCCCGCATCATCGACGGAGGCGAGGCGTTCACAGTTCGTGCGCTATTGGACTGTCGTCGACGAGGACGAGGGTTCCAATACCTCGTCGACTGGGAGGGCTACGGTCCTGAACACCGTAGCTGGGTCCCTGCACGCCACATTCTGGATAAGAGTCTTATCACGGACTTCCATGCTACGCACCCCAGACCTACTAGGTGAAACGCCAGGAGGCGTTTCTTAAGAGGGGGGGTACTGTTATGATTCTGATCTGTTCTGTCATGATTCTGCCATGTTTGTTATGATTCTGCCACTCCCTGTTATGTTTATGATTATGTCTGTTAGGTTTTGGCCATGTTCTGTTTAGTTTTTGCATTTTGCCATGTTTTCGTTTTTGCCACTCCCAATCCACCATTCTGTTAGTTTCCGGTCCATGTCTTTGTTCATGCCCTTCATTGCACTTTGTCTCCCCTGTCTGGTCTTTTGTTAAGCTACAGCTTCTCCCCAGTCCTGCGTGTCACATGCTTAGGTGATTTCATGGTTTCTGGGTTTCAAACATTCCTTCCAATCTCGTTTGCTTCCTTCGCCTCTCTTTTCTATATTACTAACCAATACTAACAGTTTGTTGTTTTCGTTAAAGTTACTAACCCAAACTAACATTGTATATAATACTAACTTACTAACGAGCACTAGGGATTGTATAGCTGCACTTACTAATTGATTAACAAGCTCTCAGCACTCGCCCTGTTCTAGTCTCCGCCTCTTGCCTGCACTTAGTCTTTGCTGCAATTCAGCAGATCCTCTGCACCTGCTCCACTCTGTCCTACCTCTCATTATCTGTGCACATTAGAACTCCCTAACTGGAGCTGTATGTTTTGTCATAGGTTGTCTCGTGTTCCCTGTCCGCGTTTTGGCTTTTGCCAATTTCATGTGATTAGGTTCTCCCTCATGTTCCCTCCTTTGTAATTAGTCTGATCCTCATCACCTGATCCTAATCATAGCATGTGACTTCCCTTGAGTGTATTTAAGCTGTCTTCTCACTGCAGTTCCCCGTCAGAACGTTTCCTCTTGTTTACCTGTGCTGCTATCATTCGCCTTGTACTCATAGTGTTAATCTTCTGACTGGACCACCCGACTTACGATTTTTGGCTCTGCTCTTTTGTACTTTTGTCTGCATCTGTTTTCGAACCCTTTTTGCCCGACTACGAGTTTTTGTGTTTGCTGCCCTGGTAACGGTTTGGATTTCGCCCTCTGGATTTTGGCCTTTGCTTCTCTGACAAACCTGTGCCTGTGTACCGAACCTGTTTTTGCCCGACCACGATTACTGTGATTGCTGCCCTGGTTTTTCGACTTTTGGATTTTGTCTTTGGGATTGTGTTCTTTGGATTGTGGACTTTGTACTGTCGCCTCCTGCTCTGCGGGGGTTCGCCCCCTTTCCAATAAAATCCCATTTTACCTTCACTGCTCGACTCTCGCGTCTGGTTCCAGAACCGTACCTAACAGGTTCCGCCTAAGATGATGTACATTTACGTTTTCCAGCGGTCTGTGTTTGTTTCCTCAAACTTAATATATCACTGTTAGTCTGTGTTGGGCTTACGGGAGGCACAGAGAGAGCTACAGGTGTGTTCAGGGTCGAAGTCAGTCGGACACAGCGGTTGCGGCCAGTCTCCCTGCAGTAAGCACCGCTGCAGACGTTGGATGAATATTAATATACATCGCTGTAAATGTGTGCGGGAATTCCCCGCAATATAAGTGTTGGATTTGCGGGAATCAATTAAATTGTGCGCAATACCCGCAATCCCGCGCTGAAATTCAGGCCCTGAGTGGTGTTCAAAAAGCAGCCAAAACTTCGTAAAAACAGCTTTGGGGATAGTTCCACGAATGTGTTCAACTTTTGACTTATTTAGTACTTTTTTATTACCTTTGCCACGGAGGTTATGTGATCGGCTGTGTTTGCTTGTTTGTTTAGCAGAATTATGCAGAAATTAATCAATGGATTTGCTTGAGAATTTAACCAGAGGTGGATCGTAGCTGAACTTTGAAGTGATTAGATTTTTGGAGTGACCAGGATTTGAGTTTGGATCCAGGAATTTTTGGCAGGAATCTTCAACATTATGAGAAAAAAAACTGACATTTTGAGTCGTGTCTTCACAAATACATAATGATTTGAAATCAGAAAAATTGGGGGGTATTATTTAAAAAATTTCAAGAAAATCCCACAGACTGAGGGGCTTGACAAAAGCGGGAATCTTCAGGCCTGGTAGAGGTTTATTATTGTTATTATAATGGTAAGGTGTTGACTAATCGGGGTTATTCTTGAAGTTTCTATCTGATTTATTTATTCATTTATTGTTTAAAGATTCCTTATCTTAACAGCAGTTGCATAGACAGTTGGCCATTACAGGCCATTTAAAAATCTGTTCCTTTGACTTTGAGACACCACATTAGGAAATGACTGCTTAGAGGCAAGAAGTACGATCAACTTCAGCCAGTATCGGTCCGTCGTCGGTAACAAAGGCCTTTGGTAACCTCACCTTTCAATGTTTTATTACCCAATCATCTTGCAGTTTTCTTTGCCTGATTAGCAACAGTTGCTAAAACTAATTGGTAGAATGACTGTCAAATTTATTTTTGATAGCATTGTTGTACATTGCATCACAAAGTTATGAAGTGTTTTCTTCTGCACTTAAATGATGAAATAAAATGTCAATGTCTCTATAAATTCTGAAATCATGTAGCTCATTAAACAGTAGATTTGCATAGTTTGTGAGGCACATTAAGCTATAAGGTACAAGTATCCTTTCTATATTGTGAATATATTCACAACTAAGGGGTGTTTTTTTTTTTGCAGGAGGCACAGCAGAGTGACATATGAGGATGGCGATAATCCGATTAAATGCAAAAAATACAAGAGAGGTGGAAATCGGTGAAAGTTTTGGATTTTTTAAATTTATTGCCATCCTTACAATGTTACATCAATAATATAAATGTAGCCAGTTGGCAATCACTTCATCAATATCATTTCCTTAATCGTTATAGGTCATGTATTAGTCTCGGTTGATCAGTCAATAAATTGCTTGATTTTTAATCAGGCGAACTTAAACGGGAACAGCTTGAGAGCAATAATGCGGTTAAGGAAGAGGTTACTGAAGGCCCTCTGAACATCTGACGGCTCGCTACTAACTTCAGCTGACAGGGTTATAAGTTTCTTCATTATAGGGGGTCATTTTTCCCCCTTGTGATGTTACAACAGACGGATTTTGAAATGGCTTGTAATGGCTGATTGGCCGTGCACCTGGTGACATGATAGGTGACCTTTAAAACAGTTCTGCGAAGAAATGTGAGCTAAAGTCCTCCTCTGCGGTTTTAAAGACAAAGATCAAACACTATAATCCGTTGTTCAGTACATAGTAGCTCTGGGTGCTCTAGAGCCTTTTCAATAAATAAATAATACTTGCCTTGCAAAAAGTTTTGAATATACTTAATTGAATTTACTTTATCTGAAACCACTCAGATCAGATGCATGGAAGAAATCGCAAAAGGGGAAAGTTTTTCTATGGCACTTTATGTACATTGTAACACTGCCTTGTTTGCGCTATATGAACACATGCAGTAATGGGGAAACGACTCTGAAAGTCTGAAAGCATTTTTATAATAATAAATACGAACATATATTTACACACGCTGAAAATAATTGAACAACAGGGGAAAAAAAATCCAAGAGAGACAACAAATGCAAAATAATAATGACATAGAAAATTGTTATGTTCCAGACCAGGGAATCAAGTGTGGATGCAAAGTACAATCCAGTTGGTAGGTTTATTGACAGCAGCACAGTAATTATTAGGGACAGAACATGGGAGAAAGCGAGCACAGTTCAACACAGATGTAAAAGGCGAAGCTGAGCTATCAATCGCCAGCCAGTGGCTTCCAAGATGATAGCCAGGGGGATTGCACACTTTTCCAGAGCTGAACTGTCCCACAGGAGGATGGCATAGCTTGAGGGTAACTTGGTTCCAATCCTGATAACTGTAGAAGGATTGGGCGCTTGTTCCTAAAAAATTGACCAACCTTGGAAGGGTTAACAAGAATGCAATCCCAATCCTGGACCCTGATTTGACTTGGGAGCTTATTCCTTTTGAACTGGACCAAGGAGCTGGGTTAACTTGAACGCAATCCCAATCCTGGATCCTGAGTAGGCTTGGCAGCTTGTTAAAGTTAACTAAGTAAAGACGAGAGCTTCTGCGAATTGCCGACATGAAGGGCCCTATTTTAATTATCTAAGTGCACAGACTGATTAGTGTGACGCAAGTGCATTTAGGGTGTGTCCAAATCCATTTTTGCTAGTTTAATGGTGGGTTATCTTGGCTCGATGCAAGGTGCAAGGTTCAAAGTGGTCGTACTTAATCTCTTAATTAATCAGAGGCGTATTTTGGGCGTAACACAAAATAAGCCAATCATAGTGTCATCTCCCATGTTCTTTAAAAGCCAGATGCTCCTGCACCTAGTGAACTGTTATTTTACGGGCATACTTGCCTTGTAGCTGGGGAGAAAAAAAAGAAAAAAAGTGTACGCTGCAAATGAAAGGATCTGCGAAGCACGTGAGTAAACCATTACTTAAAGTATGGAAACAGGACCACAGTAATCTCCCATAATGTAATTAAATCATTTTAAAATATTGTTCAAAACTGTTCTATTCATATCCTGATGTTAAAAATCATCATAGTGAATTTCTGAGGCTGCATTGAAAGTTAACATTACATTATAACTTGTGGATAAAACAAGCAAACAAAAAAAAAAAAAAAAAAACAATATTAAATTGGAAGTGGGGAAAGACTGACAGAAATTAAAACGAGCGGGAAAACAACCAGCGATAAAGAGACGAAAATAATGTTATTTTGATTACACCACCATAACCCCTTGAATAATATCCGGCAGGAGTGAAAAGAACTTGCTTCCGTTTGGCTGACGATTGAAGGTCAAGTCAGATACATAGAAGAAATTCGGATTAATTATAGATGGTGACAATGTCTTTGTTGCTTTTGCTGCTACTAAAAAGGTTGTTTTTTGCGGCCATTTTAATTTTCAGCCAAACTGAAAATAATAATTAAGACATTTCAAATGAAATGCGGGGTTTTGCATTTGATAACAGAAGCGGGACAGATGGGTTGCAGGCGCTGTATTAATGAATCAGGTCAGATTCAAAATCGATTTTTCAGATAACTGCAGATAATTGGTGGTCCCATGCACAACGTATCCAAAGATGTGAAGCGCATTTTCAGCACTTCAAATATTTGTTCGGTTACGGTTTGTGTTTTGTGTGATGGAGGGAAAATCCACGTCCGAAGTGAAATTGGTTTTATATTCGACATTCGCTTGTTTTTTCTGTTTCTAACTTTAATAGCGTCATGGAAACTGCACCAATTCCATCCAGGTTGGTATTATTTTGTAGAAATAAGTAAGCGAGACATTTCACAGGTCTCATCAACTCACCAACCTCAATGGTTGTGGCGAAAACTCAAAGGAACAACGCTGAATGTCCTTCCGAGTACCGTGCGGCAACCGGAGCGCTTAGGGACCGTGGTGAAATTGCAATCTCTGATTTTTCAGTTCGGACAACCAAAAAAATGATAAAAACAACACACAAATACTGTCATTACCAAAAGGCTAGGAGTCTCACATCATGTTATTATTCACTCATACTCAATAGCGCCACCACATGGTCGGTTATTAAGCATTTTACCTTTTGGCTAATAACTCATGAACTGTAAGGTGTATCACAACAGCATTTGGATGGTAGGTTCCTTGGATGAATTCGATTCAAATGGTATAGGCCACGCCCATTTGCACCTGTAAAAATTTGCCGCCATTTTGGATTTTCTGCTAAACACATTTTGTGTCTTTATTGACACATATTTCATCCAATCTTCACCAAATTTGGTACATGTCATATGTAGATGACTCCGAACAAGGCTTTTCAATTAGTTTTTTGATATCATGTATGGTTTGTCTGTAATTTGCTATCAAATTCTTAAGGGCATGGCATGATGAACTTGATGGGACGTAAGTCTTCAATGCACAATGGAATTTCAACCACATTTATAAACGTTGTACATACAGCCATGATGCACAAGTGTGTCATATTTGAGCCATTTCTGCCATGAGGGGGCGCTGTAGTCAAAATGTAACATGAATTTTAGACATGTGTATTGTTGTTATGACAAAATTTGTTGTAGAGTTTCTTCATAAGCAAGGCCAGGCAGTGCAGGCGATGGCAGCAGTGCCGGGCAGGCAGTCACCCTCAAAATTTCGTAGAAATTTTCTAGTTATTATTATTATTATTATTGTGAACTATGAATTAAATGTACCGTTACCTCTACTGTTTACTGGTCAATACCGTGTACATTAATTCCATTTTAATGTAAAAGGAACTTAATCTGTATGGTTTTTTTTCATATTTTCTATCCTACGTTTTTCTTTTCTTTTTAATTATAAAAAATATTGAAAATGCCTTAATTCTATGTATCACTTTTATTTTGAAATAAGTCACTGGAATTTCAACTTGTCGACACCAAACTACTTCTCATCTGTTTGTAAGGTCATTATGAAGCTTTCACAAACATTTGTTCATCAGAAAAAAATGCAAATACCATTAACAGATTAAGTGTTCAGTGAGCTTTATTTATTAATATTCATCTATTTCATTTTGAAATAGGTCACTGGAATTTCAACCTATCAACACCAAAATACATCTAGTCTGTTTTTAAGCTAATTATAGATCTTTCACAACCATTATCTCCCAGAAAAACATGTTAAAAAATTTCCCAGAAACAATTAGTGTTCAGTGAGCAATATGTATGAATATTTCTCGATTTTATTTTGAAATAGCTCTCAGGAATTCCAACCTCCAAACACCAAAATACTTCTCATCTGTTTTTAAGGTCAGTACTGATCTTTCACAACCATTATCTCCCAGAAAATCATATCAAAATATCCCACAAACAATTAGTATTCATTAAACATTATTTAGGAATATTTCTCAGTTTTATTTTACATGATTTTCTCCCAGAAAATCATGTAAAAAATATCCCACAATTAGTATTCATTGAGCATATTTTATGAATATTTCTTGGTTTTATTTTGAAATAGCTCTCTGGAATTTCGGCCGACCAACACCAATCTACTTGTCATCTGTTTGTAAGGTCAGTACTGATCTTTCACAACCATTATCTCCCAGAAGAAATATTTGAATATATCCCAGAAACAATGAGTGTTCAGTGAACATTATATGAATATTTTTCCATTTTATTTTGAAATATCTCTCTGGAATTTCAACCTACCAAACCCATTCTACTTCCCATTTGTTTGTGAGGTCGGTACTGATCTTGCACAACCATTTTCTCCCAGAAAATCATCTAAAAATATCCCACAAACAATTAGTATTCGTTAAACATTATTTAGGAATATTTCTCGGTTTTATTTTGAAATAGCTCTCTGGAATTTCGGCCTACCAAACCCGTTCTACTTGTCATCTGTTTGAAAGGTCAGTACTGATCTCTCACAACCATTATCTCCCAGAAAAAACATTAAAATATATCCCCCCAGAAAATAGTATTAATTGAGAATTATTCATTGATATTTCTATATTTTATTTTGAAATATCTCTCTGGAATTTCAACCTAAAAAAACCCATTACACTTCTCATTTGTTTGTGAGGTTGGTGCTGCTCTTTAAGAACCATTTTTTCCCAGAAAATCATGTAAAAATATCCCACAAACAATTAGTATTCATTGAGCATATTTTATGAATATTTTTTGGTTTTATTTTGAAATAGCTCTCTGGAATTTCGGCTGACCAACACCAATCTACTTGTCATCTGTTTGTAAGGTCAGTACTGATCTTTCACAACCATTATCTCCCAGAAAAAATATTTGAATATATCCCAGAAACAATGAGTGTTCAGTGAACATTATATGAATATTTTTCCATTTTATTTTGAAATATCTCTCTGGAATTTCAACCTACCAAACCCATTCTACTTCTCATTTGTTTGTGAGGTCGTTACTGATCTTTCACAACCATTTTCTCCCAGAAAATCATGTAAAAACATCCCACAAACAATTAGTATTCGTTAAACATTATTTAGGAATATTTCTTGGTTTTATTTTGAAATAGCTCTCTGGAATTTCAACCTACCAACACCAATCTACTTGTCATCTGTTTGTAAGGTCGGTACTGTTCTTTCACAGCCATTATTTCCCAGAAAAACATTAAAATATATCCCCCAAAAAATAGTATTGAGAATTATTCATTGATCATTTCTCCATTTTATTTTGAAATAGCTCTCTGGAATTTCAACTTACTAACACCAATCTACTTCTCATCTGTTTGTAAGGTCGGTATTCATGTTTCACAACCATTTTCTCCCCAAAAAACATGTAAAAATATCCCAGAAACAATTACTATTCATTGAACATTATTTTTGAATATTTCTTAATTTTATTTTGAAAAAGCTCACAGGAATTTCTACGTATCAGCACCAACCTACTTCTCATCTGTTTAGATTGTTTTATGTTGTATTTTATTTAATGATTTGTTTTAGTGAGCAAATTATTTAGTGGTCATGGTTTTTTTTCATTCCATGGTCACCAAACATGAAAAACAGTTCAACACGTGTGTAATTAAGTAATTTATTTTTTTAGTGCAAACAAAGAAAACATCAGTCAAGAAATAAAAATCCAGCAGTTTTACATATGTGTTACTTTTTTTGTATAAGTATTGTTTAATCTGTGACACCATATGCAACTCTGTCCATGGATACTGGACAAAAAAGAAAAGTGAGTGTCTGCCTTAACACTGTGCTGTGTGGTAGCAGTTTCTTTAATCGAACATGTTCAAAACTCTCAATTTCAACATAATCACTGCATTAACCACTATAGAAGAAAACTATTATCAGCCTCATCATTTTGCTGGCATGTCTATTAAATTCACTTGCAGCAATGAATTTGTCTCTAGATGTGCACATTCAGAATAAAAAAATTTGGAAGTCAAGCAAAGTGTCTGCATAATCACAACACTACATGATGGAGCAGTTATTTTAATCTAAGTTGATACAACACAGCGTTTGTAGGTATTGCTATAACTTTCACCTCCAGCAATTCGTATCTCCTTGTAGATGTGCATATTCATCAGAAATGTACGATGTACTTTGTAATTGTAATCGTAAGAGAATGATAGAATAGAGAAATATAATACAGTATGAAAATTACCGTTTTTTCGCCATATGTAATGGAACTTCGCCCTTGTGATCCTTTTCAATGATGCCCTTTGTTACACCTGTAAATGAGTAAGATAGTTTTCCTAAATGTTATATTTAGCTGGAGAGGAGTTATATATTTAAAAATACATTTTCAATGACAATGTTGAAAGTTTTCTGACACATTATACCTTGTTGAAATCAACAGAGGCCACATTGCCATTTTGATGATGTCGCAGTGTTTTCCTCATCCCACTCTGCATCAGACATCGCCACACAACATGGATGGTACCATCTTCTGCATTTTGTGCATTCAATCTGAAATATATTTTTAAAATCACATTTCCAACAGTATTAGATTATTATCTCTTAAATATACTGTTATCATACTGACAATTGATAAAGAAGATCAGGTCTCTTTTCAAAAGTATCCATTTTAGGTGCTGCTTTACACTGCTACTCTGCATCATTTAAATGTCTAACTTCTTTTAATGTATTATTTTTTAAAATACACTGACCCATTTTGTCGTTTGGTTCTCTCCTTTTGCATACTCCTGGCCACAACTCGAGCAATGGTCTTCTTCACTGAAGACTGAAATATTGTAATTTTATAAACTATCTCACGGTTGATTTAAGAGTTGGGAAGTAATAGATATGAAAATCAATCTATATAAGTCAAAAAATATTTACAGGAGTTGACACCACTGACTGTATTAGACATGGATCCCATGACAACTCCCCTAAAATGAAGCTGAAATATCTCTGGTGGCTGGTTGCAGTATAGGTCATTGATCCTGATAATAATAATAATAATAATAATAATAATAATAATAATAATAATAATTAGAAAATTCTACAAACCTGAGCACTGCAGAATAGTTTTAGCCATGTTGATCCTGAGGTCTTTCAAGTCTTTTCGCAATATGGGTATTTTGATGTTCTGGGGGACAAGAGGAAAAGCCTCCACCACATCTTCAGCCATCTGTTTTGTCATTGAAATACAGAGTAGACATAAAATGTCACTTTTTAGATGATAAAATGAAGGTTGTCATGTTAAAAAAAGCAAATTTTAGCAATTTTTTTTCCATATTCAGACAATTGAGCCCCTAAGAGCCATACTGGGCCAACCCATGTTGTGGAACTTTTGAGAAAATGGGACTCAAAGTTGCCAGCCTCCTGTGTCATCTGTATCTGGGAACTAAAACACTGCTTATGTTAAAAACTCAAGATATGTACAACGTGATGCACTTCTTATGCAGGTTTTGGATGCCCTACTGTTTCATTTTAAGTGAAACCTACCTCCTTCTGAAGAGGAACCATCATCTTTGATTCATTTGGGACAAACTCTGGTCTCCATTATCTTCCACTTCACCATCATCATCAATCAATCAGTTCTCATCAGTGAGATAGCGCCATGTTTACATTGAATTATGGAAAAGTTGTGGGGTGGTCCACATAAGGCAGTGCAGTGCATATGTACAGGGCAGAGAGGACTTGTATGAACAATCCTGTGGGCAGATTGATTGGCTCATTTAGGAAAAAATCTCAGTTTTCTGCACATGCTGACTACCTCAACTCAATTTAGCCGGGATTATGGTTCTTAGGGGCTCAATTGATCTGTGGATTAAAAGCTCACCTTCATGACAAAAACACCACAAATCTTTTTGGATGCTGTGGTTGAAGCTGGCTCCACTTAAAAATCAGTCTTCTGATAGCGGTTCTGTCGCATGTTGAAGTACTGGCTGTAGTGATTGTTGAAACAGACAAAAATTTAGATGTCATGGGGGGGCTACAAAAAAAAAAAAAAAAAAAAGCTTTGAAAAACATACATATAATTAGATACTTGGGGTAAAAAAAAAATTCAAAATTACATAATATGCAATTGTGCATGCAGTTGTCTGATATCAGGTGTTAAAATTTAATTATGGCATTAAAATTACCACACCCTACCGAAACCGTGATGCAGCTTTGTCTAAGTCATTGGCCTCAGCCTGACCCATGGGATCCATGACGTACACTTTTTTGTTCAACTTGTGCAGATACTAAAAGGAAAAGTTACATGCCATTACAATTTCACTATTATTTTATCATTTAATTTGAGGCAGAGTATACATTTTATAATACTTGCCAGGAATTTCCAGTGGTCGTGTCCAACATTGATGGCCCCTATCACTCCGTCGTAGTTGTCAAAGTCAACCTTAAACAGTAACAGCAAATAAAAGCAATTTTTACGGTAATGTTTCTTCTTTCTTATGTTTAATAAGTTTTCATTTACACAAATTAATTATATTTACCTTGCGTAATGAGTGATTACTCATGGCAGACCGTGCTCCAAAAACTATTACTCCAGCTGAGTAATGGTTTAAGAGGTATATTCTTTTCCCCAAACCTTTCATGTTCAGGATGGCTCTGAGGTAGCACTCGATTGTCTGAAAAATAAATTATTCTGTAAATGAATTCTCTGAAACTTCAGAAACTTTATGAATGCAGAGGTGATGGTTGTTATGCAAGAAATATTTACCTCACCCAGCAGCCAGTTGTGTGGTGCTAGAGAATTGATTTCACTCTGACGAAGTATGTAACTGTTAGTCTTGTCAGGTGATTCAATGACAGCAACAACCATTTCACTGTCCCTTTTGCGCCAAATTTTCTGCTGTTAATTTAGAACAAGTATGCAAGTTGTTATTCAAGCATGAAACATACACTTTTTTTCTTTTCATCGACTATAAATTCTGCGTAGCTGAAGCAAAGTGAAAAAAAATAAAACTATCATTGCTGCAGCCATGGGTATGCATCTATACTTAATCTTAGCTGGTGATGCTTTCGAAAACAGAAAATTGAGGGCACAATTGTGACAAGCAATAGTGATGGGTTCGAATACTAGGAACAGTCTTTGTCTTTAATTGAGTGTAGTAATACAATCCCTATCCCGAAATAGTTGGGACAAAGTGTAAATTGTGAATAAAATCAAAATGCAATGACTTTCAGAACACATGAGCCAATATGTTATTATTATAGATAACATTTCAAATGTTGAAACTGAGACATTTTACATTTTTATCCACAATATGAGCTTATTTCAAATTTTCTGGCTGCAACAGTCTCAAAAAAGTTGGGACACAGACAAAAAAAAGGGCTGAAAGAGCAATTAATATATAAGAGAATCAGCTGAAAGAATATTTAGCAAGTAATTAAGTTAACTGGCATCAGGTGTGTAACATGATTGGCTATAAAAGGAATGTCTTAGAGAGGCTGAGTCTCTCAGAAGTAAAGATGGCCAGAGGCTCTCCAACCTGTGAAGGCTTGTGTAAAAAATTTGTAGAATACTTTACAAACAATGTTCCTCAACGTCAAATTGCAAAGGCTTTGAAGGTCTCATCATTGACAGTGCATAACATCATTAAAAGATTCAGAGAAAACGGAAAAATCTCTGTGCGTAAGGGACAAGGCCGAAGACCTTTACTGGATGCCCGCGATCTTCGGGCCCTCAGACGTCACTGCATCGCTCACCGGCATGATTCTGTCATTGACATTACTAAATGGGCTGAGGAATACTTCAAGAAACCACTGTCTTTAAACACAGTCTGCCGTGCCATCCACAGATGCCACCTAAAACTCTATCATGCAAAAAGGAAGCCATCGTTGAGCATGATCCAGAAGTGCCGCAGTGTTCTGTGAGCCAAGGCTCATTTAAAATGGACTGTGGCAAAGTGTCCTGTGGTCAGATGAGTCCAAATTTGACATTCTCGTTGGAAATCATGGGTGTCGTGTCCTCCAGGCTGAAGAGGAGAAAGACCACCCCTCCTGTTATCAGCGTTCAGTTCAAAAGCCAGCATCTCTGATGGTATGGGGATGCATTAGTGCATATGGTGTGGGACACTTGCATGTTTTAAAAAGCGCCATGAATGCTGAAAGGTATATTAAGGTTTTAGAGCAACATACGCTCCCCTCCAGATGACATCTATTCCAGGGAAGGCCTTGTGTTTTTCAGCAGGCAATGCAAAACCACATACTGCAGCTATTATAACAGCATGCCTTCGTAGTAGAAGAGTCCATGTGCTGAACTGGCCTGCCTGCAGTCCTGATCTTTCACTGATTAAAAACATTTGGCGCATAATTAAACAAAAAGTCTGTCAAAGGAGACCCAAAACTCTCCAGCAGCTGGAAGCCTGTATTAAACAAGAGTGAGATCAAATTCCAACGGCTAAACTCAAGAAACTTGTCTTCTCAATGCCCAGACGCCTCCACTCTGTGTTAAAAAGAAGAGGGGATGCTACACCATGGTAAACGGGTCTTTCATCATCTTTATGTGGAATCATATGATTTGTTAATTGTTGGGTATTGTGATAAACAATTCTGCTACAGGAATGAAACAGAGTAAGGAATTTTATTTTTCATCTGTTTTTGTTTGACACACACATATGAGCAATTTTATTTGTTTTCTGAGCGATATTGTGATGTATCTAAATTTATACAAAAATATTCCTGATTTTATTGATATTTATTTTCACCAATATGACACAGCACTATTGAAAAATACTATTTTATTAAAAAAAAGACAGATACCAGTTGTGCTGTTGTTGAAGTGGTGATTGTCTGGTCTCCCCCTTTTTGCTGGCTATCTTTAGCTGCAGATATCTATGATATTTTAGAAGTAGATCTGATGAAGTCAGAATGTAAGGGGGAGTTGTAAACTGACCAAGAGAACAGAAAACTTGTGAAAATATAATGCCGTACCTGTCCAGTGTCTCCTGTGTTCTGTTGTGATCCATTTTTTGATCTTTTAATGACCTTTTGAAAATGAGTTAAAAAAAATCACATAAATCAGAATAAAATCAAGCAAATCAAAGAAAATCTACAACATTTACACAGGAATATTAATTATGACAAAGTAGTGTCAGAATTTCACTACAAGAAGTCTATATTTAATAAACATCAGTAAATAAATTCATGAGAATGAAAAGAACATGTTCAACCTTTGAAAGGAATTTTACATTTTAAACAAAGTAGTTTCAGCATTTGACTTGCAGAAATCTTACAATTATCTATTTTTTAGAATCTGTCAATGTATTTTAATGACATACCTTTTTATTGGTCATCATCCGTTGCCTTTTCATCCAGATGAGTCTTTTCACTCCCATAGGAGCTGGCATCTTGTGGGGAGGGTGGAAATATTTTGTCCTTTTAGGAGCTGCATGCACACTACGTTTGCCCCATTGTTCCTCAGCATGCTCCAGATGCTCTTCTTTGTCTTTCAATGGTCTGCCTAACAGCTCCTGATTGAGGCTATACTGCAGGATGTGTTCCTCGTAGCGGCCACACAGAGAGGTATGCAGCTTCCGAATGAAAGGCCTGAGGAAGCGTTCCTTGTGTAGAATCTGGTTCTTAGTGATTGAAAACCAGTTCTCGACATGGCAGTTAGTAAACCTTGTTTTGGTGTCTGCTGTACCAACTTTGCTTGGACCTGCATCACTTGCATATCTGCATAGATCCCCCAACATAAGGCCTGACCAAAGTGGGAAGATCCCTATGTAATCCTGCAGCAAAACATTGATGATATCAGGACAGTAGTACGGGTTCCCCTCACAATTTCCATTCGCATCTGGCACATTGGACTGGTCACTTTCCAAGACAACTTCAAAAAAATGCCGAAACAGTGAGTTGGCAAGAACAGTCTTGGCTCTCTTTGGTGGCTCAGGTTGTGTCTTCATTAGCTGAGTGCTGGAATCATCTAGATTGGTCTTGCTCTTGATGCAGTCTTTGATGACCTCCAAGCTCTCTTGTACTTCCTGAGTGGAGAACGTACTACCAAAAATCCGTCCCATGTGGCCAAAAAATTGGACTGCAGGATTCAGACTGATGCTGTTTATCAGATGTGCCACGCAATGATTTGCAAATTCCTTCAGGCCTTTATCTCTGGTCTTCCTGGAAAAAGAAACAGAGACGGCCTTCAGGATATGTGCTGAGCACAGGTGTAGCACAGTGATGCCCTTTAGCTCTTTTTTTGTAAAAGAGCCTTGGATGATTTCACACAGCATCTCAAGGTATCCCAAAATATCTTGCCTGTTGAAGGCCAGCAAAACACCTTGCATTAGGGCCCAACTGTAGTCAGTTTCCACTTGGCTAACTTTATTGGCAGTGATTTTTCTGACTTTTGTCAAAAATTTCATTAGCCAAAAGGACAGATTGGCCACGGTGTGGTCATTGGTGACCATTTCACTGACAGGAAGAGGTGGTTTGTTTTTGCCATCACCTGACAAACGGAGGGCATAATACAGAACCCTCTTGGGTTGGTTGGGGAGCCGGCGCACAACGCCACCTGTGGCATCAAGGAAGAGGGTCACTGGAGAACTTTGGCGGAGATGATCTGCAAAAATTGCAATTCCTTGCTCGGTATACAAGTGGACACCAAAGGGATCCACTTGCAAATGCTGGATGTACCCTGGACAGAAAATGTAACCTGCGTAAGACTCTCTCATTATTTGCTGTGTCAGTATTAGCTCCAGCAACATGTCATCATGAAGCCTTGTGCTTCTACTTATCTCTGCTGACACAACTTTGAGGACGTCTTTTGACAGTGCTCGGGTAAGGTTACCAGCAAGTAGCTCCAATGATGGTGTTTTCCCCAGGCTCTGATAAAAGGTGTTACTCACACCACCAGTGATTGCCTTCGCAATTTTTCCCCTCTTCTTATTGCTGGCTGGCCTTGCCCTTGTCTCATCACGTAAATGTGCAACTTTACCACTTCGAGACACATGAACTGTAATCTTTTTTGCATTCTTTGAGGGTTTATTTGGCATTTCAAAGAAGTATTTGGCTTTGCATGAAGAAAACATGCACACTGCTTTTATTTTGACGTAAGGTGATGAAATCTTTCGGCTCTTAGGTGCTCTAAAATGCTGGTACTTGAATGCAAGAGAACAGCAAGGGTTGTGCTTTCGAAAGCTACTGTATAGGACATGTGTCCATGACTTCCTGAGTTTTGATGATCCATGACTTGGCTTGATCTTGTCCCATTTGTCCCTCTTAATGTGCATTTTAAATGTTTTAGGTCCAGGTTGTGTAGGTCTGTACTGATCTTTTTCATTTGTACTCTGGATCTTTTTCACAGGTGATGTTTTTCCAATGTAGCGTCCCTTTTTGAAGTGCTTCTTAACTTTACTGAGCTGATGTTTTCCACCCAGGCAAGAATCGGTCTCAAGAACGGCACTTTCTTCACTCTTCACTTCATCCAAATTTTCATCGCCTGTATCTGTTGCTGTAGCTGTATCAATTGCTGCAGCTATATTTGTTGCATTATCTGTAGTTGACTCCTGAAGGTCATCAACATTCTCATTTCCTCCACCCAGGTAGGTATCATACGCTTGAATGGCACTCTCACTCTTCACTTCATCCAAATTCTCATTGCCTGTTTCTGTGGTGGATGTATGCACCGATTTACTGGAACAAACTTGGTCTCCAACTTGCACAATAGCTTGTGACGTTAGTTGTTGGGTTGCTGTCCTAACCCCTCGTCTGTCTTGCAGCCATACAACATACAGCCATTTCTTTAACCTCTCTTGGTTAACGCCAAACAAACGAATGGAAAGCTCTGGCCATACTTCAGAGTTCCAAGATGTTTCCCTTTTCATTATTTGCAAAAATAATAATTCCCTAATTACGAGCTGTTCGCCACCAGCCCTTACCCACAGATCCTCCTTCGGTATTTTACCACCTTTCCTTGTACGCCCCATGACATTGCAGGCCCTTCAAGTATAAACATAAGTAAAACATTTTATGAGTAATTAATTTGTGCTGCTAGGACACTTGACATTGATCAAAATAGGACTGCAACTAACGATTATTTTCATTATTGTTTAATCTGTCGATTATTTAAACGATTAATCAATTAGTTGTTTGGTCCATGAAATGTTAAATGTTGAAAAATGTCAATTAGTGTTTCCCAAACCACAAGATGACGTCGTCAAATGTCTCGTTTTGTCCACAAACCAAAGAGAGATTCAGTATATTGCTATAAAGGAACAAAGAAACCAGAAATATTCACATTTAAGAAGCTAAAATCAGAGAATTTGGACTTTTTTTCTTTAAAAAACAATTATTTGATTTTTGAAATAGTTGACGATTAATAATTGATTATTGTTCGATTAATCGATTAATTGTTGCAGCTCTAAATCAAAAGGCACAATATGAAACACTGACATCGTAATGCAGTCTGAAACAGTTTGGAACGGTAGTCCGTAACTTTATGGAACCAAGACATGTAAACACCTGGCACATGAATCCCCCGTAAAAGTTGGTTTCAAGTCACTATTGCTTACCTCTCAGGAGTTAACGGAAGTAATGCAGCCCAAAACAGTCTGGAACGGTAGTGCGTAACTTTATGGAACCAAGACAGGTGAGCACCTGGTACAAGAATCCTCCGTAACGTTGGTTTTCAAGGGGCGGGCGTTTAGCTCAGTTGGTAGAGCATCCGCCTCATGTACTGAGGCTGTTATTCCTCTGCAGCTGCCGTTGGTTCGACTCCCACCTCCTGCCCTTTGCTGCGTGTCATTCCCTCTCTCTCTGCCCCCTTTCCTGTCTACTCTTCAGCTGTCCTATCTATTAAAGGCAAAAAGTGCCCAAAAAAAAAAGTTGGTTTTCAAGTCACTATTGCTTACTGCTCAAGAGTTAAAGTATGTAATGTATGAAAGAAACTTATGGCAAATAGTCATAAAATCATCCTAATATGTCACCAGAGAATAAGGAATAATTTTAATTTAACATACTGATCTAAATAAAACTGAGAAATATTAATAAATAATGTTCAATGAATAGTAATTTTTACATGATTTTCTGGGAGATAATGGTTGTGAAAGATCAGTACTGACCTAACAAACAGATGACAAGTAGATTGGTGTTTGTAGGTTGAAACTCCAGAGAACAATTTCAAAATAAAACCAAGAAATATTCATAAAATATGCTCAATGAATACTAATTGTTTGTGGGATATTTTTTACATGATTTTCTGGGAGATAATGGTTGTGAAAGATCAGTACCGACCTTACAAACAGATGAGAAGTAGATAGATGTTGGTAGGCCGAAATTCCAGTGAGCTATTTCAAAATAAAATGGAAAAATATTCATATCATGTTCACTGAACACTCATTGTTTCTGGGATATATTCAAATATTTTTTCTGGGAGATAATGGTTGTGAAAGATCATTACTGACCTTACAAACAGATGACAAGTAGATTGGTGTTGGTGGGCCCAAATTCCAGAGAGCTATTTCAAAATAAAACCTAGAAATATTCATATAATATGCTCAATGAATACTAATTGTTTGTGGGATATTTTTTACATGATTTTCTGGGCGATAATGGTTATGAAAGATCAGCATTGACCTTACAAACAGATGACAAGTAGATTGGTGTTGGTAGGCTGAAATTCCAGAGAGCTATTTCAAAATAAAACCAAGAAATATTCATAAAATATGCTCAATGAATACTAATTGTTTGTGGGATATTTTTTACATGATTTTCTGGGAGATAATGGTTGTGAAAGATCAGTACCGACCTTACAAACAGATGAGAAGTAGATAGGTGTTGGTAGGCCGAAATTCCAGTGAGCTATTTCAAAATAAAATGGAAAAATATTCATATAATGTTCACTGAACACTCATTGTTTCTGGGATATATTCAAATATTTTTTCTGGGAGATAATGGTTGTGAAAGATCAGTACTGACCTTACAAACAGATGACAAGTAGATTGGTGTTGGTCGGCCGAAATTCCAGAGAGCTATTTCAAAATAAAACCAAGAAATATTCATATAATATGCGCAATACTAATTGTTTGTGGGATATTTTTTACATGATTTTCTGGGAGATAATGGTTATGAAAGATCAGTACTGACCTTACAAACAGATGACAAGTACAAAACCCAAAACCAGTGAAGTTGGCACGTTGTGTAAATCGTAAATAAAAACAGAATACAATGATTTGCAAATCCTTTTCAACCTATATTCAATTGAATACACTGCAAAGACAAGTTACTTAATGTTCGAACAGGTAAACTTTGTAATTTTTTGCAAATATTAGCTCATTTGGAATTTGATGCCTGCAACATGTTTCAAAAAAGCTGGCACAAGTGGCAAAAAAGACTGAGAGAGTTGAGGAATGCTCATCAAACACTTATTTGGAACATCCCACAGGTGAACGGGCTAATTGGGAACAGGTGGGTGCCATGATTGGGTATAAAAGCAGCTTCCCTGAAATGCTCAGTCATTCACAAACAAGGATGGGGCGAAGGTCACCACTTAGTGAACAAATCGTGAGCTGATTGTCGAACAGTTTAAAAACAACATTCCTCAACGAGCTATTGCAAGAAATTTAGGGATTTCATCATCTACGGTCCGTAATATCGTCAAAAGGTTCAGAGAATCTGGAGAAATCACTGCACGTAGGCGACAAGGCGAAAACCAACATTGAATGCCCGTGACCTTCGATCCCTCAGGCGGTACTGCATCAAAAACCGACATCAGTGTGTAAAGGACATCACCACATGGGCTCAGGAACACTTCAGAAAACCACTGTCAGTAACTACAGTTCGTCGCTACATCTGCAAGTGCAAGTTAAAACTCTACAATGCAAAGCGAAAGCCATTTATCAACAGCACCCAGAACGCGCCGCCCGGCCGCTGGGCCCAAGCTCATCTAAGATGGACTGATGCAAAGTGGAAAAAGTGTTCTGTGGTCTGACGAGTCCACATTTCAAATTGTTTTGGAAACTGTGGACGCGTCGTGTCCTCCGGACCAAAGAGGAAAAGAACCATCCGGACTGTTATAGGCGCAAAGTTCAAAAGCCAGCATCTGTGATGGTATGGGGTGTATTAGTGCCCAAGGCATCGGCAACTTACACATATATGTGAAGGCACCATTAATGCTGAAAGGTACATACAGGTTTTGGAGCAACATATGTTGCCATCCAAGCAACGTCTTTTTCATGGACGCCCTGCTTATTTCAGCAAGACAATGCCAAGCCACATTCTGCACGTGTTACAACAGCATGGCTCCGTAGTAAAAGAGAGCGGGTACTAGACTGGCCTGCCTGTAGTCCAGACCTGTCTCCCATTGAAAATGTGTGGCGCATTATGAAGCGTAAAATACGACAACGGAGACCCCGGACTGTTGAACAACTTAAGCTGTACATCAAGCAAGAATGGGAAGGAGTTCCACCTGAAAAGCTTCAAAAATTGGTCTCCTCAGTTCCCAAACGTTTACTGAGTGTCGTTAAAAGGAAAGGTGATGTAACACAGTGGTAAAAAGGCCCCCGTGCCAACTTTTTTGCAATGTGTTGCTGCCTTTAAATTCTAAGTTAATGATTATTTGCAAAAAAAAAAAAAAAAGTTTCTCAGTTTGAACATTAAACATCTTGTCTTTGCAGTGTATTCAATTGAATATAAGTTGAAAAGGATTTGCAAATCATTGTATTCTGTTTTTATCTACGATTTACATAACGTGCCAACTTCACTGGTCTTGGGTTTTGTAGATTGGTGTTGGTAGGCCCAAATTCCAGAGAGCTATTTCAAAATAAAACCAAGAAATATTCATAAAATATGCTCAATGAATACTAATTGTTTGTGGGATATTTTTTACATGATTTTCTGGGAGATAATGGTTGTGAAAGATCAGTACCGACCTTACAAACAGATGAGAAGTAGATAGGTGTTGGTAGGCCGATATTCCAGTGAGCTATTTCAAAATAAAATGGAAAAATATTCATATAATGTTCACTGAACACTCATTGTTTCTGGGATATATTCAAATATTTCTTCTGGGAGATAATGGTTGTGAAAGATCAGTACTGACCTTACAAACAGATGACAAGTAGATTGGTGTTGGTCGGCCGAAATTCCAGAGAGCTATTTCAAAAATAAAACCAAGAAATATTCATAAAATATGCTCAATGAATATTAATTGTTTGTGGGATATTTTTTACATGATTTTCTGGGACAAAATGGTTCTGAAAGATCATTACCGACCTCACAAAAAAATGAGAAGTAGAATGGGTTTGGTACGTTGAAATTCCAGAGAGATATTTCAAAATAAAATAGGAAATATCAATGAATAATTCTCAATTAATACTATTTTTTGGGGGGGATATATTTTAATGTTTTTCCGGGAGAAAATGGTTGTGAAAGATCAGTACCGACCTCACAAACAAATGAGAAGTAGAATGGGTTTGGTAGGTTGAAATTCCAGAGAGCTATTTCAAAATAAAACTCAGAAATATTCCTAAATAATGTCTAACGAATACTAATTGTTTGTGGGATATTTTGATATGATTTTCTGGGAGATAATGATTGTGAAAGATCAGTACTGACCTTATAAACAGATGAGAAGTATTTTGGTGTTTGGAGGTTGGAATTCCTGAGAGCTATTTCAAAATAAAATCGAGAAATATTCATACATATTGCTCACTGAACACTAATTGTTTCTGGGAAATTTTTTTTAATGTTTCTCTGGGAGATAATGGTTGTGAAAGATCTATAATTAGCTTAAAAACAGACTAGATGTATTTTGGTGTTGATAGGTTGAAATTCCAGTGACCTATTTCAAAATGAAATAGATGAATATTAATAAATAAAGCTCACTGAACACTTAATCTGTTAATGGTATTTGCATTTTTTTCTGATGAACAAATGTTTGTGAAAGCTTCATAATGACCTTACAAACAGATGAGAAGTAGTTTGGTGTCGACAAGTTGAAATTCCAGTGACTTATTTCAGAATAAAAGTCATATATGGAATTAAGGCATTTTCAATATTTTTAATAATTTAAAAGAAAAACGTAGGATAGAAAATATGAAAAAAAATCATACAGATTAAGTTCCTTTTACATTAAAATGGAATTAATGTACATGGTATTGACCAGTAAACAGTAGAGGTAACAGTACATTTAATGCATAGTTCATAATAATAATACTAATAATAATAACTAGAAAATTTCCACGAAATTTTGAGGGTGACTGCCTGCCCGGCACTGCTGCCATCTCCTGCACCGCTTGGCCTTGCTTATAAAGAAACTCTACAACAAATTTTGTCATAACAACAATACACGTCTAAAATTCATGTTACATTTTGACTACAGCGCCCCCTCATAGCAGAAATGGCTCAAATATGACACACTTGTGCATCATGGCTGTATGTACAACGTTTATAAATGTGGTTGAAATTCCATTGTGCATTGAAGACTTACGTCCTATCAAGTGCATCATGCCATGCCCTTAAGAATTTGATAGCAAATTACAGACAAACCATACACGATATCAAAAAACTAATTGAAAAGCCTTGTTCGGAGTCATCTACATATGACATGTACCAAATTTGGTGAAGATGGGATGAAATATGTGTCAATAAAGACACAAAATGTGTTTAGCAGAAAATCCAAAATGGCGGCAAATTTTTACAGGTGCAAATGGGCGTGGCCTTTACCATTTGAATCGACTTCATCCAAGGAACCTACCATCCAAATGCTGTTTTGATACACCTTACAGTTCATGAGTTATTAGCCAAAAGGTAAAATGCTTAATAACCGACCATGTGGTGGCGCTATTGAGTATGAGTGAATAACAACATGATGTGAGACTCCTAGCCTTCTGATAATGACAGTATTTGGGTGTTATTGTTATTATTTTTTTGGTTGTCCAAACTGAAAAATCAGAGATTGCAATTTTACCACGGTCCCTAAGCGCTCCGGTTGCCGCACGGTACTCGGAAGGACATTCAGTGTTGTTCCTTTGAGTTTTCGCCACAACCACTGAGGTTGGTGAGTTGATGAGACCTGTGAAATGTCCTGCTTACTTATTTATACAAAATAATACCAACCTGGATGGAATTGGTGCAGTTTTCATGACGCTATTAAAGTTAGAAACAGAAAAAACAAGCAAATGTCGAATATAAAACCAATTTTACCGCGCCAAATCCACGCCCTATTCTGGACGATGTGTCATGTAAATAATACATAGGCTAACCATTATCCCCAAACAGCCACACCTCCAGGAGGAATCTTCTGGAGAACAGCAGGAATGACAGAGCTTGCCAATAGGCAATATAGAAGTCATGGCTTTATCCAGAAGAATTTGCGAACACCTACATCACATGTTCAATCACAAATTATCTGATCGAACAGGTTCACTAGTTTTAACCGACTGCATGAGTGGGCAGTGCTATTCATCCCTGCATGGTTAGTATATAACAAGCAGAGTGTACGTGCGTTGTGCTCTCGCCTACAAAGATGCTTCACACTATCTGACTATCCGCCCTGAAATGAGCATTCAAAAACTGACAATTGACTTTTGACCAAGTTTTTGTTGGTCGATGGCGCGATCGCTTTTTTGCGGTCTCAAGATAGCAATGCGCTTGACCACACCTCATTTTACGACTAACACGCTCATGGGCGCTCAATTTGGCACAAATGAATTGGCTATTTCTGTAGCGAGGACGCTGGATGGGAAATTGGTATTTTCGTCGGTCATAAAGTAGCAAAGACACTTGCGCTACGTTTTGTGCTCCACTGCGCTGGGTGTAAGATAGAGGCCAAAGAGTTTTAACAAGGACACAAATAGCAAATAACAATCCAACAACTTGCTACTCAAGGCAGGGAGTTTAAATACGCATCACGGAGCCATTAAGAAGTAACCATGAAAACAAGACACAGCTGGGAAGGGGAATATACGCAAGATGCAAACCAATCAAAGGAGACATGCCTCTAATAGACACCCAAGTTACTGAACATGAGTAGGAACGGAAGGCATTCACACGAGGGTCATGGCAGAAAAAGTAGTGCAGTGTACTTTGAAAAAATATTAAAGGGCATCTAAAGTCGATTCTCAGACGGGACATCGAACGTCCAATGTTTACAAACAAATCACTTGCTTTTGTTGACATCTTGCATTGTCACATGATCAATTTCATTCATAAACCAATGTTTTGTGTGCATGCATAGGCAATCCTTCTATTTTGGTTCATTTGCGTAGGTGCGGCTCGCTGATTGGCCGATAAACAAAAACAATGGGAATCGACTTTAGATGCCCTTTAAGAACTACAGCTATTGTGCACCAAGACTTTATAGTTGTAAACAAAAAGGTTGTGGGTTTGAATCTGGCTGGGGGCCTTTCTGCCTTTCTGTGCAAAGTTTCTATGTTGTCCCGAATACTCTGGTGCCAAACTGGAGATTCTAAATTGCCCATATGGGTGTGAAAGGGAATAGTGTGTGATTCTTATACTTCTTATAATATCAAGAGGTCATGAAAGTGTTAAGTTTTGTTAATGTACAGCAGACAGACTTTCAAGTATACAGCGCTGTGAAAAATGTTCTACTTTTGCATACACTGTTATAAACTGACTTAATTTAACCGTTAAATTAACACATTGTTTCCTGGTTATTTTAACTGTGAGTGAAGTCCTGCGCGCGCTTAACTGTGGTTTATACTTAACATACATGGAACTCTGTTGTAAACTTACTGTAAAATTACAGTTGAAATTACTGGCAAAAAAGGTGCCAGTTAAATGGCAAAAAGGTGCAAGTTTATGACAGTGTACTTGTCACATGAGACAAGAATATTTCAGATATTATTATATTATAGATATAATATTGTCAAATTAATTTTAATATTAAATCAAGTAAACACAAATGCAATTTTGAAATGATGATCCCTTTTATTGAAGGAAATAAGCTATCCAAACAAACCTGGCCGAATGTGAAAAAGTAACAACCCCCTTTGATACAAAATCAACCAATTACAACCCCAATTTCGAAATAGTTGGGACGAAATGTAAATTGTGAATAAAATCAAAATGCAATGACTTTCAGATCACATGAGCCAATATGTTATCTACAATAGAACATAGATAACATTTCAAATGTTGAAACTGAGACATTTTACATTTTTATCCACAATATCAGCTTATTTCAAATTTTCTGGCTGCAACAGATCTCAAAAAAGTTGGGGCACAGGCAAAAAAAAGGGCTGAAAAAGCAATTAATATATAAGAGAATCAGGTGAAAGAACATTTAGCAAGTAATTAAGTTAACTGGCATCAGGTGTGTAACATGATTGGCTATAAAAGGAGTGTCTTAGAGAGGCGGAGTCTCTCAGAAGTAAAGATGGCCAGAGGCTCTCCAACCTTTAAAGGCTTGCGTAAAAAAATTGTGGAATACTTTAAAAACAATATTCCTCAACGTCAAATTGCAAAGGCGTTGAAGGTCTCATCATCGACAGTGCATAAAATCATCAAAAGATTCAGAGAAACTGGAAAAATCTCTGTACGTAAGGGACAAGGCCGAAGACCTTTACTGGATGCCCGTGATCTTCGGGCCCTCAGACGCCACTGCATCACTCACCAGCATGATTCTGTCATTGACAGTACTAAATGGGCCCAGGAATACTTCAAGAAACCACTGTCTGTAAACACAGTCTGCCGTGCCATCCACAGATGCCACTTAAAACTCTATCATGCAATAAGTAAGCCATTGTTGAGCATGATCCAGAAGTGTCACCATGTTCTGTGGGCCAAGGCTCATTTAAAATAGACTGTAGCAAAGAGGCAAAGTGTCCTGTGGTCAGACGAGTCCAAATTTGACATTCTTGTTGGAAATCATGGGCATCGTGTCCTCCGGGCTAAAGAGCAGAAAGGCCATCCCTCCTGTCATCAGCGTTCAGTTCAAAAGCCAGCATCTCTGATGGTACGGGGCTGCATTAGTGCATATGGTGTGGGACACTTGCATGTTTTAAAAAGCACCATAAATGCTGAAAGGTATAGGTTTTAGAGCAACATATGCTCCCCTCCAGACGACATCTATTCCAGGGAAGGCCTTGTGTATTTCAGCAGGACAATGCAAAACCACATACTGCAGCTATTACAACAGCATGGCTTCGTAGTAGAAGAGTCTATGAGCTGAACTGGCCTGCCTGCAGTCCTGATCTTTCACCGATTGAGAACATTTGGTTCATAATTAAACGAGAAGTCCGTCAAAGGAGACCCAAAACTCTCCAGCAACTGGAAGCCTGTATTAAACAAGAGTGGGAACAGATTCCAATGGCTAAACTCAAGAAACTTGTCTACTCAATGCACAGACACCTCCACTCTGTGTTAAAAAGAAGAGGGGATGCTACACCATGGTAAACAGGCCCCTGTCCCAACTTTTTTGAGACCTGTAGCAGCCATCAAATTTGAAATGAGCTATTTTTGTGAATAAAATTGTAAAATTTCTCAGTTTCAACATTTGCTATGTTATCTTTGTTCTATTGCGAATAAAATACTGGCTGGTGTGATTTGAAAGTCATTGCATTTTGATTTTATTCACAATTTACATTTTGTCCCAACTATTTCGGAATTGGGGTTGTAAATAAATGTAATTACTAACTGGGTAAAATTATACTGGACACACCAAAGCACGATTACTGCCAGCCCTTCTGAATCTAGATCAGTTAAATAGAACCTGGCTGGAAAAGCGAAGTAGGCAAAAAGCAACTCATGATGCCACAAGCTAAAGAAAGTTAAGAACAGGTGAGGACCAAAGTCATTGACATCCATCATTCTGAAAAGGGTCTTTTTATAAAAAGAAAAAGCCATTTCTAGGGCTTTGGGGCTCCAGGAAACCACTGGAACAGTGGTGAACCTTCCTAGGGGCCGCCAGCCAACCAAAATTCCTTCAAGAGTGCATCGATGACTCATCCAGGAGGTCAATAAAGAACTCAAACTAACATCCAAAGAACTGCAGGCCTCATTAGCCTCAGTAAAGGTCAGTGGTCAAAAATCCACAATATGTAAGAGACTGGGAAAAATGGCATCCGTGGGATAGCCGCAAGATGAAAACCACTGCTGACTAAAAACAACAGGCTCATCTTAAATTTGCGAAAAAGATCATAAGACAACTGGGACAGTATTCTGTGGACTGGTGAGTCAAAAGTTGATGGAGTTGTACGCTTCTTGAAAGTTTCTTTTCATCTCACGACCATTCTGATGGTGTGCTTCAATATGAGAGCAGACTAGATTCAATGTGGGTGGCAACAAGCCCGCTAGTGTTCAATCAGCTGAACACATACGTGTTTATTAAATTTTGTGAATTGGTCAAGGGCATAGCAAAGGTTGCAGTGACAAATGAAAGGATCTTAAAGAATGTCTTGTGCTCACTTGGTTTACCTTTGTCAAATATACATTTTTGTCCATATTGAAATCCAGTGCAACAAATATGCAGTTAACTGGAAATCAAATAGAGTTTTTCTGGCATCTAGTGGTTGCTTTTCAGCCATTAATAAACCAAAACCAAAAACTGCATAAATTCCACTGAACAAAATATGATTTTAGCTGGGCCCCAAAATAAAGAAAGTGGTTTTTCCAGCACCAAAATAATGATTATATATGGATGAGAAAACAGTGTATTGTTTGATCACTGAAGTAATTGTTGCCAAAAATGTCACTTTGCAATCATACTCATTGAAATGTATATAAATCTCCAGAGTAAAACTAATAGAAAATATCTTCTACTCTCACCTTAGATATAGTGTACTCACAGGTCTGCAATGGCAGCATTCCTACAGTGGGGTGCAGTGGTGATCTTGCTGAGTCTGATTGCCCTCCAGTCTCAAGCCCAAGAAGGTTAGTAGGCCTTCCACAGAACCTGAGCTGTGGATTGAGCACCTCTTCCACAAGGAACACGCTCATACTGCTCAGATTCCTGACTCAACCATCCTCATGCTGATTTCTTTCAGAAGCCATTATCCCACCAGAATTGCCCCCCAGTGTTGATGAGGCTTTCCAGACGGAAGGGGGCACAGACCGTGATGTTTTGACACTAGAAGAGTGGAAGATGTTTGTCAAAGTGAAATTGGGCCGCTTTATTCCGGTATGTGGATGTGCATGCAGAGTGTGTGAGCATTCAAGTTTATGCATAAATATGTGTGCATCTTTTTGTGTAAACCTACATCATTTTTATATCCTGAGTATGGAAGCTAGCTAAATCTGAAAAGTAAATTATTAATTGACGCTGCAGTAGACAACATGAACGCTCTAATGCAAAACCTTCCGCCTTTCTTTGTGCTGACTCGTATCACACTGCCCCTTCCACTAAATATTTCACCAGACATGCAAGCACTAGATTGTCAGCTGTTTTAACTAACTACTGACAAGATGGCTAAGTAATGTCTGATCAACTTGGCTAGTTACGCCTGACTCTGGAGTACGCATACATCAGTGGCGGCTCATGAACTGGCGACTGGGGAGGCTCAAAACAATCCCTTAAAATTAATGATTGGTCCCGACCTGTTTTCAATCATTCATTTTAATTACCATCACAGAAACTCCGATAACTCTCTACATATGTGGCCAGTTTTCATTTATAACGCATACCGATTACGACTCCGGACTTCTCACGCTTTTCTTTATTCAGGGATTGGAAGCAATGCATGTGTTTCATGATCATTTAAATGATTCCATTGCTTCCAACCCCTCCAGTGCGCAAGGACTTCAATCCCGCGCAAGAATCTCTTACATACGCTTTGATTGAATAATTGCTGACTACAGAAAAGGAAAGTAAATATGCCACTTAAACTCACACCGAATGCGTGAGAGTTGACAGGTATGAGTTATAAATGAAAACTGGCCACACCTGATAATGTTGAGAGTTTTCGGAGTTTCTGTAGGCTAATGGTAATTTAAATGAATGATTGAAAACAGGTCGTGACCTATCATTAATTTTAAGGGATTGTTTTGAGCCTCCTCTATCGCCAGTTCACCAGCCGCCACTGGCATACATGCTCAAAATAGTGGATTAACAAAATATTGGCCTTCACAAACAGGAAAAACAGCACAACTTCCTGAAGTATAAGGCAGACCTGAAATTGTCATGGATTCGCTCCTGCCGGATGAATATTGCAATCCGGCGGGAGCTAGGACCATGGGCCTAAAAGAAGGGAAGGACCCACACGCACAGGCTGGTAATACTTGGAACTTTTAATAAAATAATAAAAACAGTCCAGAGCTAAAAACTGCAGACCAGCACGGAACACAAAACAGGCTAAAATGTGGCAGCAACAGTGCATGGCAGCTGCCAGCCCTTCATACACTGCCTTCACCTCCACTTCAACGAGCCGCACCTGTTGCCCGTCAAAGTGGAGGTGAAGAATGCAGCAGGGGAGGGACTGCAAGGCCAAACCCTTACAGAAATCAACACAATTTCAATTATTAGAAATGTTGAATGCGTATCATTTTATCTTTCAACGTTGCCTGAATGGACAAATTCATAGGGCAAGTCACTGAGCAGATGTCGAATGAGTAACTAGTTAGCTTGTACCCTGTTGAAAATAATGGTATCACCTGCGCTACTATTACGTTAATATTTAGCAGACTTTCTTAAGTGGACAGGTTCATAGAATAACTGAAAGTATGTCAAATGAGTGGCTCAAAAACTAGTTTGTGCTAACCAACTGTTGCAGAGGCATAGCATTAGCAAGCATAATGAGATCGCCAGCTATGCAGAAGCTCTGTCGCTAGGCTAACTGCAGGCAAGCCACAAAAATGTTCGCTAGTTTATTTTTGCTAAGTTAGCGTAAATGAAAGAACCTTTGTCTGAAGTTAAATGCAAATGAAAAACTGCCCATTTAGGGCCTGATCTACTAAGATCCCAGATAAAGAGCGCTAAATTGCGTGCTCGTGGTAACATTCTGCGTGTTTGGTTTGCTTACATTTTGCTGGTGATCTACTAAGAGTAATTGCCTAAATGACTGCTGGTGCTAACAGCATTATTTAAATGAGGACTTTGCGTGCTGCAGCCATTTTCACCATGGACAGTTTGGAGGAAAAGGACAAACGCAAACGCAAAATGAAATATTGACTCGATGGAGTTGGAGGTGCTTGTGGAGGAAGCAAATACATTGTTATAAATGGACTGAATTTTACAGTTAAATTAACGCATTGTCTCCTTGTTATTTTAACTGAAAGTAGAGTCCTGCACGCATTTAACTGTGGTTTACGGTTAACATACACGGAACCTGCGTTATAAACTGATTGTAAAATTACAGTTAAAATAACTGGCAAAAAAGGTGCAAGTTTATAACAGTGCGTGCTCAGTGTTTGAGGGGGGAACAATTTGCGCATGAGTACATTCACTCGCTTCGATTACTCTTGGGAAGCGAGCAACCGCATAAAACTAGTGTTTGGTTTCATTCAGTGCTTCCCGTGTGGATGGAAACTTTATGTACCCGCCCATCCTGAGCAACATGGCATCCAGTACTTGAGACAGTACGCACGAGAAACTGTTTTGGGAGATCCCAGCAGTGAGAGCTACTGCATGCTGGAATGAACCATTCGCGAGAAAATGGAGAGTAGTGAGAAATTTTGTAATTGCAGGTATGGCATGACCTCTTATGACTGGCTGCAAATCAGCCCTTATTTCATCTTACAGCGCCAAAATGGCATTGTTGGATAGGCGATATGTCTGGATTATTCTCTCCTCTGACATCCCAAACATTGTCACAGGGGTGGAGAACACCCGATCTCGGCGCACTCGCCGCCTGTGTCTTCTCCTTGCGGCAATAATGGCAGCCACGTCTGTGCACAATTACGTGGAGCCAATTATTGCCTACCCTTCAAAGGTATTAAATAGCAAATGCAATCACCACCATTAAAATTGCTTTCAGGCTTGTTAAGTCACTATGCATGTGCTAAAATTTTGCATTTGCATTTTCTCCTCCCATATTTTGCACACTAGGATAGGCACGCCCCTTATTACATATGCATTAGGGCCAAAAGTACTAACTGCATAGAATGTGCAAATTTGCACACTTCAAAGACGCAATCCTCAGTGCATACCCTTAGTAGATGAGATTGCAGGTTAATTTGCAGATGATATGGCATTTGCACGCGTTTCTATGCACGCAAAGCTTTAGTAGATCAGGCCCTAAGTGTAACAAAACATGTTTTTGGTATTTCTAAGACAAAGCTGAACTAAATATTGAATACCTCAACATCTGGATGGAAACACTCACAGAATCCTCAATTTTCCCTTAAACAGAGATGTAAAATATCCTATAGCTTTTTTATGGCAAGAGGTGTAAAAAAAAAAAAAAAAAAAAAATTTCTAGTTTAAGACCCTAATTGTTTGCTTTCCCGTGAGTGTTCTGGCTCTCAACAGCTGAACTTGTCCACTGGTTTTTGACTCGACTGGTTACTCACCTAATGACAAAGTCAGCATGCCCATACGGGCCCCAGGTTTTGGAATGATGGGTTCAACTGGGCTGGACTCTAATTGGTCTTAGCACCAGGCTCCATGCAAGTCCCACATGGGCTGTCCAAATCTCAAGAGATCTCATGAGATTTAACCACACAGGAAGCACATGTTGTCTACATGCAGCTGGCTGACCAAAGTCAAAGATGCACAAAAAATGTTGTATTTTAGCAACATTAAGCTAAGTGTAATTTAAAATATTGGCAATTATTGTTACAAAGAATCTTTAGAATTGAGAGATTAAAAGTTTAACATGTATAGACTAGTAAATATCCATGTTCACTTGGATTAACACACAATATTATTACTGGCTCTGCTGTTGGCTCTGTCCTTCTGCCCAACCCTGAACATTTAAATAGAATCCTGGTATCTGAAGCACAAAAACAAACTTTCGTGACCAATAAGTCGAGCGTTTGTGACTAGGTAGATTCTACAGATTTTTTTACTATATCCAACAAAATGGAAAAAACAATGTGAAAAGAATTACTTATTATTTGTACATATGTGAATTTCACTTTTAATCAGGTCTGATAAATGTCCATGGGGTAAAAATATTTGTGTAACTCCCGCTTGAAGTTTTTATAAATAATTTCTCACTCCTTCTCCTTCATGTCTCTCCTCCCCACTTTTCCCCCTCTTTATCTTATTTCCATCTTCACCAAATGTGCTTTCTCATCCCTTCTCATATTTTGTTGCACTCTTTCTTCTCTATATTTCTTACTTCCTCACTTTCTCTTATTCATTTCCAAATTTTCAACAAAAGTATCCAGATATGCAAGAAGAACTGAATATAATGGCTGACACAAATAACGATCATCAAGTGGACAAAGAAGAGTACAAATCTTTCATCAACAATCACATCCTAAACACTGAAAACTAGTTTTGCTTATTGATTACTTGTCTGTAACCATCAGGCATAAAATACAACATTTTCCACTTCTATATAGCATACTTCTTGATTCAGAAAGTGCCCTGAACTACTGCTTTAATTCATAAGTACAGAATCTACATTCTTATTGTAACATACAAACAAGGCAGAGGTTCTATTAATCTAATTGAATAAAAGGTTTTTAAGAGATTATTATGTGTTGTACAATAAATAACACAATGCTTTAATCGTTTTTTTCCACTCATTACAATCAGGCATACCTGTTTCCATTAAAGGTTTCTTACAAAAAATTTGTCTTATTTTTTTCTCTGCATGTTTCTTCTATTTTTGCAGAGTAACTTTCAATTGTACACTACATTGAGAAATTGTGTACTAAAGCATGCATATTTTTCTGTTTTATTCCAAGAGTTTCGGGCAGTACAAATGATCCATGCGTTCTCAGATGCAATTTCTAAAATAGTCACAGGATGTCCCCCTAAATTCATATTTGCAAGCTGCAACAGCAATAGCTGGCATGGTTCTCACCTTGTGAGTCTGTCTCTCTTTGTGTGTGTGTGTGTGTGTGTATATTAGTGTGATCATGATAAAATGTGGTCCTGTAGAAACCTATTGTAGTGGAAACTACCTTAAAGAGTACTTTGCCTGGTGTTTAAGAAATGAGCCAAAACATCGAAACCACACACAGAGGAAACAATTAGTATTGATTGTCTCACAGCCACAGCATATTACAAGGTCTGCACTAACCTTAGATGGTAAGTAAGCAGTCAGTTTTCATAGTCAATGTGTGGGATGTGGGAGAAATTAGATCTGAATTACATTAAAATAACATAACATAACATGAATGGCGAGAACAGGCCGTTCAGCCCAACTAGGCTCGCCAGTTTCTTTGTACTATCGTGAATATATCACTTCAGATACTCAATGACTCAATGGTATCTAACTTTAAGTCAAGCCTGTTCTTGAAAACTCCCAAGGTCTCTGCCTCAACAATATGGTCAGGCAAGCTGTTCCACACCGAAATTACTCTTTGGGTGAAGAAATATTTCCGAATATCAGTGCTAAATTTACCTTTGGTCAGCTTCCATTTGTGACTTGAGTTCTACAAACAACACTTGGTTGAAGGAATCCTACATAATTCATTTTGTTAATCCCTTTAACATATTTAAAGACCTCAATCAGATCACCCCTTAGTCTCCTTTTCCTAAGACTAAAGAGATTAAGGATCTTCAGCCTCTTCTCATAGCTTTCATCCTTAATACCCGGAATTAGCTTCGTGGCTCTTCTCTGAACTTTCTCTAAAGCCTCTATGTCTTTCTTAAAGTATGGTCCCCAGAACTGTACACAATACTCTAGATGTGGTCTGACGAATGTGTTGTACAAAAGAAGCATCACCTCCTTGGATTTTAACTCAATACTTTTGGCAATGTATCCCAGCATCCGATTGGCTTTTTTAACTGCTACGGCACAATGGCTAGAGCCTATGAGGGTTTGGTCAACAATCACTCCCAGATCTCTCTCTTGTGGAGCACATTCCAGTTTAAAACCTCCCATGAAGTAATCCCGTCTAATGTTTTTATTACCAACATGTACTACTTTACATTTCGCTACATTAAATTTCGTTTGCCACATTTCTGCCCAATTCTGGATTCTATCCAAATCATCCTGAATCACTTTAGTGGACTCTAAACTATTTGCCAAACCTCCCAATTTAGTATCATCTGCAAATTTCACTAATCTGCTCTCAATATTCCTATCAAGGTCATTAATGTAGATGAGGAACAGCAGGGGTCCCAACACCGATCCCTGGGGGACGCCACTCCCCACCATACCTAGCTCAGATGAGATACCACTGACCACCACTCTTTGTGTTCTGTCCTGCAACCAGTTTTGAATCCACTTCAGAATACCTCCTGCAACTCCAATGGAACTCATTTTAAAAATTAGTCTCTTATGCGGTACTGTGTCAAATGCTTTCTGAAAATCCAAATATATGATGTCATAAGCCCTGCTCTGGTCATAAGTCTTGGTGGCCTCTTCAAAAAAATTCCAGAAGGTTTGTCAGGCATGACCTTTCTTTACGGAAACCATGTTGGCTATCCCTCAAGATATTGTTACGTTCAAGAAATAAATCCAGCTCATCTTTTATGATAGATTCCAATATTTTGCACATAATGCAAGTTAAACTGACTGGCCTGTAATTACCTGGCTCAGTACGGTCCCCTTTCTTATATATTGGTATTATATTACCCTGTTTCCAATCATTTGGTATTTCTCCAGTTTCTAAAGACCATCTAAAGATGGCGGATAGCGGCTTAAAGATGATCTCACTAACTTCCCTGAGCACTCTAGGATATAAGCCATCAGGACCCGCCGCCTTTTATCTGCCTTTAGTTTATGCAACTTGTCTAATACTACGTTATCCCTAACCTCAATTTCCGCTAAATAATCTTGAATATTGGACATGCCCTCTGGCTAATAATAAAGACCCGCTCTAAGGTAAAATTCTCAACAAAGTAACCGTTTAAGGTGTCCGCAATATCCTTGTTATTATATAGCAGCGATCCATTTTTATTCTTTATGCACTTAACCCTTTCGCAGGCAAATTTTGGCCCAGATGCATACCCCCACGGACGGATTAATTTTGGGTTTTTACCAAAATATGATTGTTATTCAAAATAACAATAAAATAACACCAAATCTCATAATAAGTTTCCCATAACTGATGTTTTTATGTTTTAATCCTCTCCAGAATCGCTAAAATCGTTTGGATCCAAGTCACTCCCGCTCTCTGGATATTCAAACTCATCGTCAGAGTCATTCAATAAAGCAAAAACTTCATCCACGTTGTATTTACGTTTAGAAACACGGCTAGAATGCCGGCTGTTTGTACTGCCGATGCTATGTTCACATGTCCCACAATTTGACCCGAAGTAGTCTCAGATTTAGCGTTTTTAGGAAATCCCATGCCTCGTTCACGGCTAAAAATACAGTGCTGGGTGACCTGAGAGACAGCCAATGGTAATGAGTGTAACTAACAAGGAATTCCATAATCGGCCAATGAGAGAAGACTTTATAAAACACGTTGGTTAAAACGACAAAAATGTCGCTGTGCCTGCGAAAGGGTTAACCTGCTCTTTGACTTTCCTTTTTCTACTACAGTACTGAAAGAAGCGCTTAGGGTTAGTTTTTTGCCCCTCTGCAATTTGTCTTTCATACAGTCTTCTAGCATTCCTCAGCTCTTTTTTTGACCACAGCCCGCATTTTACAGTATTCGGCCTTAGTAATCTCATTGTTATCCTCTATGTACATCTTATAAAGATTCCTCTTTTCCTCAAACTCCTACGAATAGCTGCGGTCATCCACTGAGGATTCTGCTTTTTTCAGCTTACTTTTGGACACCTTTGGAATGAATTTGCATTGTGAATCAAGTAAAACTCCCTTAAATCTTTTTCCCACATCTCGGTTACAGACTCACAGTCCAGGAGTGTCTCCCATTTTATTTCACTTAGATATGAGCGCATCCTGCCAAAGTTTGCTCGCCTAAAATTGAAAAATTTTTGTTTTTGAATACACCTTTTAACTTCCCATGAAACCTCAAAATTAATAGTAGAGTGATCACTTGTCCCAAGTGGCTCGTGTACCTCAACATTGCTAATTCTATCTGGGTCATTACAGAGCACTAAGTCTAAAATTGCCTTCTCTCTTGTAGGTTTATTAACATACTGCACCAAAAAATTATCATTCATGACATCTAGAAATTCTTCCTCCCCCCTCCCCTGTCCTTTCACCTTTTCCCAATCAATACCAGGATAATTTAAGTCTCCCATAATAATAGTCCCTCCTCCTCTACAAGCTTGCGTAATCCTCTTAAAGAGCATTTCATTGACTGTACTGTCCAAAGCTGGTGGTCGATAGCATACACCTATGTTTAAACCAGTCTCGTGTTTGCCAGTGAGCCTGACCCAGATATCTTCGCAGGGCAAGGAATGTTCAATTTCAGGAATTTCCAGCATATTTATGTGTTCGTTCACATAGAGTGCTACACCCCCTCCTCGCCTATTGCATCTATCCTTCCTTAAGAGCTTATAACCTTCTACATTATATTCATCTCCATCCTCTTCACTAAGCCATGTCTCTGTAATCCCAAATATGTCATAGCCTTCACTAATCATAACGGCCTCAAGTTCTCGAAATTTATTTTTAATGCTTCTTGCATTTAGATAAAAACATTTCAGGTTATCACAAACGCTCTTCCCCTTCGATTTCCCATGTGTCCGCTGCTCAAAGCCCCTCACCTTTTTTTTTTTTTTTGCTTTTAAAAATATATCATCAATAGTGCATGTAACGCTGTCAGCTTCCATCAGGGCAGTCTGCATTTCCCTCTGTATAACACTCTCTAACCTCCCTGCCCCCCAAGTCCCTAGTTTAAATAACTCTCTGCTACCCTCAACATACGCTGACCCAGTGCAAAAGGTACCCTCCGGTTCAGGTGTAGCCCATCCGACTTGAACAGGTCACCCCTGTCCCAGAAGTAGTTCCAGTGCCCCATAAACCTATACCCCTCTTTCCTACACCAGGTTCATAGCCACGTGTTAAACCTTCAGATAAAATTCTGCTTCCCTCTGCTTGCACGTGATACCGGTAGAATCCCGGAGAACACTACCGTGGAGGATCTGCTCCTAAGCTTTTCAGCTAATTCAACAAATTTGCTTTGCAGAACCTCAAACCTACCCTTACCTGTGTCATTAGTCCCAACATGGACCATGACAACTGGATCCCCTCCCGCTCTGGCCAGGAGCTTGTCCAAGACGCTCCAGGTCGTCTCCTACCTGGGCACCAGGCAGGCAACACACCGCACCAGACTCCTTGTCGCGCGAACAGACTAAACTGTCTATTCCTCTAAGTATTGAGTCCCCCACTATCAATAACTCTCTTTTTCTGAGGGGTAGAGGCCAACAGGGTGCCCTGCTGCTCATCAGTCCCTCACTCTCAGGGTCAGGGGCCAATTCGAGTTCCTGCAAGGGCCGGAATCGGTTGGACACCTCAACTACTGGAGGAGCTGTCGCTGTACAGTGTGCACGCCCTTTCCTGCGCTGACGTCCCCGTCACACCAACTTTCTCTCCCTGCCTGCTCTAGGGTCCCCACACCACCCTGCTTTGGCGCACAAACCATTTCTCTAAACAACATACTACTTAGTTCCTCTAGGAACTCTACTGATTATGAACCACGTTGTGCCGCTAACTGGCCCTGAAGATCAAGGATCTTGCTCTCCAGATGCTCAATTAGCTGGCACCGGTGACAGACAAACCCACCCTGGAAATCTCTTTCCAAAAGTGCGATCATCCTGCAACCGTCACATAGTTTTGGCCACATTTTGAACCCCTACCTAATGACCTCGCTCACCCTAGATAACAAAGAAAATTACTAATGCCGAGACAGAAGCTCAGGAACCACAATTTATTTTTTTATTAACCTGAGAAGCCCTAAGCAGCAGTCACAATAGAAACCGTGGGGGAAACTATGTGAATGGATAATAAGCCTCTTTAACAGGGGCTTAGTTTCAGTTAACAGAAATGAAATACCAAATTGAGAAATTCTATGGATAATAAGCACTCCTAATAAGCCAACTTGAATTTATCTAGTCCCGGTACTATTAATATACTAACCTAAAAAATATCACAGGGCTTAGCTGAGAACCCAGATAAAAAGACTGGCTACTACGCCCAGGAGAAACTGGAGGAGGGAGGAGGCGGAGCACTCCGGTAAAAGCTTTCCGTTTAAATTCCAACCAAACCGAATGGACGACTTAAGTGACTGCAGCCCTACTAACTAAATACTAAATCTCAGATCCCCAGCCAAAAATGCAAACAGTAACTATCTAGCTAACTAGCCACAAATACAACCAAGGGTAACCGAGATAAGAGTAAAGCCTCGGTTTCCTTTTAGTTAAAACGACGAATAAACAAAGTCGTTTACTTAGTGAGCGAACTATACACGGTACCTCCCCAACAAGCTGTCGCTGAGCACTCAAACAAGCAGTTAAACTTTAATCAGCTGATCAAGGCACCGCAACCGAGGAAAATACAAAGATAACGTAATTTGCAATGTGTTTAATCAGAAGAGCCCTTCGATGATAATAAAATGCGAAAAAGACAAAAACCCCGGTACGCGTTAATATTCAAGCTTGGCAATGCGTTTATGCGGTCAGGATAGAGAACGAAGGGGACTAAAAAACCCCGGTGAATGTCAATATTTATTGGCTAGAAGACTGTATGAAAGGCAAGCGACCAAGTATGAAACCAAACCAGGTTATAGTTAGATATCCCGGTAATTTGATATATTCTTGGCGTTGAGAGCTTACTATAGTTCGTTAGCTAAATCAGCTACAGAAAAAGCAGGCGGCAGTATACCTCAGTCCTTGAAAACAACTCTGTTTTACTTTGTATAGCACACAATTCACTTAGTTAGACAATTATTTAGCGTTTAATTTATTCTTTAAATTTAGCGTTTAAATTTATTTTACCGTTACCTTACTTTGCTCCCGGGAGACTGAAACCCCCCCAAAAAACCCCCGTCGCCTTTGTTTGACCAGATTAGCGACTTAATTTGGCTGTTTGCTCACCGAGTTGTTACAGGGGGAAAAAGGGGAAAAAGAAGGAGGAAGATTCTCCCTGCCCCTAATGCGACAAAGGTTATACCTCGGGAGCAAATTGTCTAATCTCTAATACTGTTTGAGCCTTAACAGACGAATTATTTTCAGAAAACTCCGTTTAGACAAGAGTAAATCTTCAGCTTAGATCCCACAGGTCTTCCTCTGTCTCAACTCAAGCAGAATGAACATCAACGAACAGCGCTACAGCACAGCCAAGAGGTCAGCAACAGCAAAGCAGCAAAGCAAAGCCAGCCGCCAATTTTCCAATATTGGCATGGGCCAAATTGACCAGGGCCAAATTGTTATGACCATGTGAGTGGGTCAGAGCATAACCAAAGCAGCAAGACTTCTTGCGTGTTTCCAGTCAGCAGTGGTGAGCACCTAAAGGCTGTGATCCAAGGAGGGACAATCCGTAAACTGACAACAGGGTGCTGGGAACCCAAGGCTCATCAAAGCACAAGAGGAACAAAGGGTGTACCGTTGGTCCAAACCAAAAGAAGGGCTTCTGTGGCACATGTTGGAGAGAATTGAATTATATGTGAGAAAAGAATATGTCATAGTGCATAGAGCGTTGTAAAGCATTGCTTTATATAGCACTTTGTAGCTGTAGACCATTCGGAGTGTCCAGTCTAACCCTGGCCCACTACCGAAATCATTTACAATGGTCAAGTGAGCATCAAACTGGACCTTGGTGTAATCAAAGAAGGTTGCCTGATCCAGTGAGTTCTGTTTTACTTTAGTTCATGTCCATTGGCTGGGTATGTGTGCGCCAAATTGAAGGCTGAATTCAAAGGGTGTGGGTTGAGCAAGGGCACCACAAGTAAATGGGTAGGAATAGTGGCTGGTGTGATCCCATTGCAAGATGGTCTTGAGTTCATGTCTGCTTCTGTATTGTGCATAATTCTTACTAAACACAATTATATGTACTAAGTGCAAATTTAATTTCAAATTCCTTTCTGTCAGTTTAAGTCCCACCCATTCATTGTAATCCCTGTAATTTGCGGTGTGCTGTTTTTGATATTCAATATTACTAAATATAGTCTAATAGTGGGACATCCTGTGACCATTTCATTGCATGCAACTGCAGTGGGCTCCAAAATTACTGGCACGTCCGCCTGGAAATGCACAAACAATACAAAAAAATACAAAACATATTAACAATATAATTATAGTAAAACAGAATATACCAACATCTGTAAAATACTTTGCTTTATTAATATTTCGATAGAAACAACCAAAATTACAGCAATAATTTAATCCAAAATAAATTTCAACAAAATCAATGTTTCATAATAACTGGCGCCCCTCATGTAGTACTTGATTGCAGATGCAACCACCTCTGGCAAGGATAACAGCATGGAGTCTTTCCATGTAATTTTTGACAAGGTAAAGGCACAAATTTGGGGGGGGTTTGGACAATTCCTCTAAGCACATCCTTTCAAGATCCTTCACATTCTTCGGTTTGCGTTCATCAACTGCCCTCTTCAACTCAGCCCACAGGTTTTCAATTGGATTGAGGTCTAGCAACTGAGATGGCCATTGCAGAATGTGGATTTTGTTGTTACGGAACCATTTCTGTGTGGATATTGAGGTATGCTTTGCTTCATTGCTTTATTTGAGATGGCCATTGCAGAATGCTACTTTTGTTGTCACGGAACCATTTCTGTGTGGATCTTGAGGTATGCGTTGTGTCATTGTCTTATTTGAGATGGCAACAGAGATGCCAAGTCTTACGCATTCGGCGTAGGTCTCACGCATTTTTTAGGCTCATTCACCATAGTCCGCAATTATTCATTGAACGCTTAATGAGATTCTCACGTGGTATTAAAATCCTTGTGCATTGAAGTTTCAATTTCACTTGCGTAAAGGTGCACCTCATCACAAGTAACATGGAAAGCGATTATGACTCCGGACTTCCCGTGCTTCTCTTTACTCAGGGATTGGAAACAATGCACGTGTTTCATGATCATTTAAATTGTTTTAATGAAATAAGACCATTTGAAACGTTTTTATGCAATTCCATTGCTTTCAATCCCTCAGTAAAGACATGCCTGAGAATTCCCGAGTCATAATCGATTTCCGTGTCATTAATGGGGAAATCCACTGTAATGCACGTGAAACTGATTAACTTGATGCACAATGACTTAAATTCTGCGAGTGAATTTCTTTAGTGCGCGTTGATTGAATAATTGCTGACTAAGGCACAGGAACGTGAATGCCACTAAGAGGAGGGACTTGGCATCTCTGCGGCAATTGCAGAGTTGATTTTGTTGTAAGTGAACCATTTCTGTGTGGATCTTGAGGTATGCTTTGGATCATTGTCTTATTTGTTTCAGTAATTAGTAGGGCGTGTAGTGTAATGCGGAGCCACGTTAAATTAGGCGTTCATTGCCGGTTCCTTAGAAAAGTGCAGGTACCTGGTCTACAGGACCTGCAGGACCTGCAAAGGATTTGTTTGGTATGGTTTGGTAGTTGTGCCTGTATGTTTGCTACTTAGATCACCTTTTTTTGCACTGATTGCCTCATTAGCTAGGCCTGACTGTTGATAGGTAGCTTGTTCAATCAGGCTACTATTGCTGGTTGCCCCAGCTGTTTTTGTTTTGGTAATTAGTGGGGCGCGTAGTGTGACACAGAACCACAGTAACGTTGCTCCCCCTCAGTTTCATCTCAGCTCTCCTAATCTGTATACCATGTGTAAGTCTATCCCTGTTTGGCGTTTTTCCTCATAGAAAATGTTTCCTCCATTGTGGTCCCCCACGACGACATAATTTTTCTAAGCTCCTTTACCCAGTGCTGACCCTCTGCAACACATTCACAGTCTCAGGGGGGCTCTGGAATTGCCACTCTGCCATACAGAAGGCTGACTTCATCTCTGCCTAAGCTTCCTCCCTCTCCCTCCATTTCCCTGCCCTCACGGAGAGTTGGATCGCACCAAACTCCTGCTGCTCTCGCTTCACCCTTCTCCTTTTCCCATACCCCTCAACCAGCAGGTCGTGGTGACGGCAGAGGTGTGCTTATCTCTCCCTCTTGGAAATTCTCTGTTCTCCCCCTCTTCAAACTCTTTATCTCCATCTTTGAGTATCACGCTGTTTTAGTAACCTATCCTATTAAGTTGTACATTGTATTTGTTTACTGTTCACCAGGCTCCCTGGGAATTTTCCTTCATGAACTGGACATCTTGCTCAGCTCTTTCCCTGACGACAGCACCCAACTGATCCTCCTGGGTGACTTTAACATTCACCTTGAAGCCTCCCAGTCTGCTGTTTTCCTGTCTCTGCTGCAGCCTTTTGACCTTTCCTTGCTGCACTAACCCCCAACTCACAAAGCTGGTAATCTCCAGAACCTTGTTATCTTGAGGACCTGCTCCTCCTCTGGGCTCATGCTGACTCCACTTCACCAAGCTGACCACCACTTCATCTCCTTCTCCCTCCCTCTTCCCCTTCATCCTGTCCCCACACCCCCTTCCACCTCTATGTTCCATCATAACATCCACTCTCTCTCTCCTCCAGCTCTTGCCTTTGCTCTTACTGCCCTCCAACCTCTACACAGTTATAAACTGGCACCTTTTTTGCCAATTAATTTTATTGGCACCTTTTCTCCTGTTATTTTAACTGTAATTTTATAATAAGTTTATGACAGAGTTCCATGTATGTTAAGTGTAAACCACAGTTAAATGCATGCAAGACTCCACTTACAGTTAAAATAACCAGGAAACAATGCGTTAATTTAACTGTTAAATTCAGTCAGTTTGTAACAGTGTAGAGTCTTTTTCTGAACTTTTCACTGACTTTGAATCTTCCTCTCTGCTCTCCTCTCTCTCCTCAACCCTAGATTCACTCTGTCCTCCAGTTTCTAGGCCCGCTCGCCCTTCCCCCCGCTGCCCGTGGTTGTCTGACACCCTCCGCACTAAGAAGGCCAGCCTGCTTGCAGTGGAAAGGAAGTGAAGGAGGTCCAGGGCCCAGTCGGACCTGTCTTCTTACCAGTGTCTCCTTGCAGATTTCTCAGCATCAATCACTGCTGCTAAAATTGTTCATCTTCCTTCTAAAATGGAGAGCTCCACCACTTGACCTCATCATTTTTTCTCCCTATTCTCTTCTCTCCTTCACTCTCCTCCCGCACCTCAGTCATCTTTCACTGTTGAGGACTTTGCAGACTTCTTTGATGCTAAAGTAACAGAGATTACCAGTTCCTTTACATCTGTCTCCTCTCTCCCTGTCTCTCCTCCTGCTCCACCTCCTTGTTTTTTAAGTTTCTTTCCACTGACTGACTCGGACATCTCCTGACTTCTTTTCTCCCACCGTCTTACTTCCTGTGTCCTTGATCCCATCCCCTCACCTCGCCTTCAAGCCATTACCCCTGATATCCTTCCTTTTATCACCTCCCTTGTCAACACCTCTTTATCATCTGGATATTTTCCCTCTTCTTTCAAGTGAGCCCATGTCACCCCACTCATTAAGAAGCCTTTTTCGATCCCTCCCTCAAACAGAACTACCATCCCATCTCCCTCCTCCCTTTTCAAGCTAAAACACTCGAAAGAGCAGCCTCTTACTAATTGTCATCTTTCCTATCCCAGAATAATTTGCTAGATGCTCATCAGTCTGCCTTCAGACCTGGCCACTCAACAGAAACTTCACCTCTCTATGGTAATAAGTCAATTCATGCTGCAAGAGCAGCCTCTCTTTCCTCTGTCTTGATCCTCCTTCACCCATCTGCTGCCTTTGATACTGTTAACCACATCATCCTCCTGTCGACTTTGGCTGCAGGATCAAGTCCTATCTCTTGAGCCACTCCTTCAGGGTTGCCTGGGATGGGGCACTGTCAGCACCTCATCCCTTTTTACAGGAGTCCCCCAGGGTTCCGTATTGGGACCCCTCCATTGTCCCTTTATACTCATTCTCTTGGTCCTGTGATCTCTGCTCATGGGTTGTCCTATCACTGCTATGCCGATGACGCCCAATTATTCCTTCCCTTCTCTCCATCTGACACCCAGGTTTCTGCTTGGGTCTCTGCTTGTCTGAGGGACATCCTCAGCTGCATGGATAACCACCATCTTCAGCTCAACCCAGGTAAAACAGAGGTAATTTTCATCCCTGCTGCATCCTCTCCATTCCAAGAGTTCTCCATTTCTGTAGGAGGCACTATGGTTTCCTCCTCTCCTTCGGCAACGAACCTCGGATTAGTGATGGATCATAGGCTGTCACTCTCCGACAACATCTCAGCAGTAAGCCGGGCATGTAGGTACTCACTGTATAAAATCAGGAAAATCCATCGCTTTCTAACAACTACTCAACCCAGCTTCTGGTTCAGGCATTGGTCTTGTCCCGCCTGGACTACTGCAACTCACTTTGAGCCGGTCTTCTCCTTTCCACTATTAGACCACTGCAGCTGATCCAGAATGCTGCAATTCATCTAATCTACAACCTCCCTAAATGCTCCTACATCACTCCCCTTCTCACTCCCCTCCACTGGTTGCCTGGTATCGTTCGAATCAAGGTTAAAACATTGATTCTACAATTCCAGGCAACCAAAGGGACAGCTCCAGCCTATCTTCAGGAGATCATCAGACCCTATACACCTGCCAGACCTCTCTGTTCAGCCACTGCTGGTCTTCTGGCAGTGCCCTCACTCTGTTCTGGTGCTGCCCGGTCACATCTCTGGTCTGTCCTGGGCCCCGCGTTGTGGAATGAGCTTCCCTCAGAAGTCAGGACAAAAGAGACACTGACCGCCTTCAAGAGTAGTCTGAAGACTCATTTGTTCACACTCTACCTCTCCCCATCAACTTTATGCAGCATTTGGCACTTGTCTTAGTTATTGACCGTATGGTGTTTGACTTATTGAATGTTTATGAATTTATTTTGCTCCAGGTATTTCACTGAGCTATGTCCTTTCTATGTGTTGTCACTTATTAACATGGGGGGGTGGCAGGACCCATATGCAACACAATCAATACGAGTGAAGTTTTACTGGCTTTTAATGATCTCAGAGCAGGGGTAAACAGAATGCAGAGCAGGGTAGCTTGGTGCAGATCAGGATCAGGAACTCGTGGATCTTGAGTGGAGCTCTTCCGGGAACTTGAGGGAGTAGGCGCTGATGGCGGGATTCGACCCTGGGTCTCCCACATGGTAAACGGGAGAGTTACCACCGGGCCATCGGGGCAGGCTGGCTTGAGGCTCAGCAGACAGGATCGTGTCCACGCAGGCAGGCAGCGAAGCAGCAAGATGGATGGCTTGGACAGGGACTCGAAAGATGGCAGACGGGAACCAGGAAGCGCACTGGCAGAACTCGGAGTCAGAGGCAGAAGGATATCAGGTTTACCGGGGCAGGAACGAGTGGACGTCGTCAGAGGCAGGCAGAGTCGATTCCAGGAAGTCAGACCGAAGACAAAGGCTGGAGAGTAGTGCATGCTGCAACGACAATCTGGCAATGAGTAGTGAAACAGAGCTGCTTATATACTGGCTAGGTAATGAGACTCAGTTGGGAACAATTGCAGTAGAAGGGGTGTGGCCAGGCAGAGGGAGAGATGGCAGCAGCAGGGCAGACTGTGACACTTATGGTATTCTCAGCACTCCTTGTCTGGTCAAAGCACTTTATTGTATGTCGCTCTGGATAAGAGCATCTGCCAAATGACAATAATATAATGTAACGTTATTGGAATGTCCACCTACTGTCAAGTCCCAGCCGTCTAGTGGAAGCAACCAGATTGTCAGACAAAATATCCTGATATTTAGTGGAATTCATCATGTCATTATTCTTAACCAGTGCCCCAGGACCTCTTAAATTAAAACAGCCCCAAAACATGACTGACCCACCATCAGATTTCGCCGTGGATATGAGGTACTTCTCCTCATATGCATCTCTGTTTTGACGCCAAACATGGTAATGTTTTATCTGACCGAAAAGCGCAATTTTGCTCTCATCTGACCAAAGCACCTTGCTCCAGTCATAATTTAAATGAATGACAGAAAAGGCTTTCTTCTAGCAACCCTTAAAAAGAGCCTGTGGTCATGGAGGTGGCGCCTGATGGTGCTTTTTGAAACCTGGTGACCCCAAGATGGCACCAAGGTCTGCAATTCCTTCACAGTGATTATTAAGGATTTTGTTGCTTCTCTCACCATCCTCCTTAGTATCCTGGGGGGCAAACTGGAGTTGTGTCCTCTGCTTTTGAAGTTTTCAACGGTTCCATATCTTTGGAAATTTTTAATAATTGCTATGACAGTGCTCAATGGCATATTTAACTATTTGTGAATCTTGCTGTAGCCATTATGAAGGTCTATGACCATCTGCCTCTTAAACTGACTGTTGTTTTGTTTTCTTCATGATGTTGGATGATAACGGGATACCTCATTTTCATACCCTAGTGACACTGAACTTGAGGTAATGGCTCAGTATAGTTCCGAAACACTTACATAAAACTTAAATAAGTGGTATGTAATACCTGGTTTATTTTTGGTAGATGTTATTTAAAGTAATCTTTTAGAGTGGCTTTAATTGTGAAACTGCGATTTGGAAGAAATTCATTTTTAATTAAATCGGAGAATGATTTAGGTTGATTCCATTGGAACATTAATATAGTGCAGTATTTTTCTCATGTTATTCAGAGTTTCTCTATAAATATACAAACCCCTATTCCAATGAAGTTGGGACGTTGTGTAAAACATGAATAAAAACAGAATACAAAGATTTGCAAATCCTTATCGACCTATATTCAATTGAGTACACTACAGAGACAAGATGTTTAATGTTCAAACTGATAAACTTTGTCGTTTTTTTAGAAATATTCACTGATTTTGAATTTGATGCCTGCAACACGTTCCAAAACAGCTAGGACAGGGGCAACAAAAGACTGGGAAAGTTGAGGAATGCTCAAAAAACACCTGTTTGGAACATTCCACAGGTGAACAGGTTAATTGGAAACAGATGAGTGTCATGATTCAGTATAAAAGGAGCATGAATAGGTTTGCTGTTACACATAAAACATAAAACAAGAAGAATTAGGAGGAGGAGAAGAAGAAGAACAACAATAACAACAACAACTGTTAAAGGCGTGATCAGTGTTGTTCCTCTGTTCATTGAATTAGATGATTTTTATGAAGGTGGAGGGAGTGTGTGCGGTAAAGCGTTTGAAAAGTTATAGGTAGGGAAAGATACACGAAAGTTGGTCAGTGCTATTAAATTTCAACTGTGAACTACCAGAGAGAATATTTTTGGATTATGTTCGTTATAGGGTGAGAGCAGAGCCGTTCCCAAGGGCTGTGCCAAATGTGCGACCGCACAGGGCCTCGCGCCTTTAGGGGGCCTCGCGGCTGGTGTGATTTTTTTTTTTTTTTTTCAAATAAATTAATAGGCTACATATTTTACATCACTGCACTTGACTTATCATGCTCCTTAAATGACAATTCTCTGTGTCAGTTTCATTATTTACCATTTCATCTCGATAAAAGCTTACCCAGATTTTTTTTTTTTTTTAATGTCGTCATACGTAACATGCTCTGTCTCGCTGCTCACTTGCCTTTCCTAACTGTGAGATCGCTCTCAGGGTCTTATTGACGATATCAATAATTGGCATCGGGGTAGCAAAGCTTTTCAAAGTTATTTAAAACAATTTTCGGACCTCCATGTCACAGGAGAGACTAGGCGGGCTCGCCCTTCTGTCTATTGAAAAAGACGTTGCATCCAGGCTGGATTATAAGGATTTAATTCCTGAGTTTGAGGCCCAAAAGGCAGGGAAAGTGACCATCACCTAATCAATGAATGGTGAGCGGGAATCTGATGTTTTAAAGTTATACTGCAGCAGAGCATTTGTGACTGACCAGTATGACAAAATATACTGCATCGTAATCAAATGTTAAACTGTCGCGTTTGTCAGCGGATACTACGCCTTTGTTAATCTGAGATTTTTACATAGAAATGAGTCAAAATAAGCGACTGTCACCAGTGAGAGTGAGCCATTAGGTATTAGTGTTTGTTGAATTGTAATTCGTGACGCACTGTCATACTTCAACATGCCAATATAAAGTGAAAGCTGAGCTGATTTAATGATAAAAGCCAATCGTTGTGCAGTTGATTTTTTTAACCTTTGAAAGTTTATGATATCCAAAAAATCATAGTTGAAATTATCGCCACAACAAGGTTTTTTTAGTCTAAAAATGCATGTCATTTCACCGGGTATAACTAGAACAGCTATGTGCTCACAGCCTGACATGATTAATGCGCGTGCACGTGAGCAGGGCCTCGTGCATCAAGTCCGCACAGGGCCTTGCACCCCCCCTGCCACGGCCCTGGGTGGGAGTGTTTGAAAGGGCTCCGCTGCGTTGTTTCCGATGTCAGGAGTACGGGCACGTGGTGGCTGTCTATGGAAGAGAGATGCACAGGTGTAGACAGTGTGGGCAGGAGGGGTGTATATATGATGAATACAGAATGGCGAAAGCATGCTTTCACTGTGGGGAAATCATGAGATGGGTTCAGTGCAGTGTGAAAGAAGAAAAATGGAAAGAGAGGTGGAAAGGACAAGAGCACAGGGTAAAATTTCACATGCGGAAGCAATTAAAAGAGTCTAGAGCAAAAAGGAAAAGGGGGGGAAAGAGCAGGCCAGAGTGCAGCCGGTGGAAAAGAAACAAATGGAATATGAGGAAGATGAGATTAGGATGGGCAGAAGAAGTTTTTTGGCTTTTATTTCAATGGTCCTAAACTGTGCCAGCGAGACAGACAGTAAAACGGAGAGAATCAAGATGGTAGTGGATGCAGCAAGAGAGATTTTGGATGTATTAGACGTTAAGACAGGGAAGATATACAGAGAATTTTGGAAAGAGGATTCGGTGGTGGTCAGACTCTAGAGAAGTAAGGACACTAAGAAAGCTCGAGTGAAATATTTGAAGGAGATAAGGTTAAATTATACAGGGGTTAACGCGTAGGTTTTTTTTTTTTTTTTTAAGTCGAGCACCTCAATAGAATACAGTACGCAATTCAGAACAGTTGGTGGCGGTTTGCACCTATGAAAGAATAAATTCCAAAGGATTAAACTAAAAGAAGAAGAAAAAGAATAAGAAGAAGAACTTCACATCCCAGAAGACATTGCCAATAATTACGAGTATTACTGTAGTGTAGTATTAAAGGAGCGGTTCGTAAGTTTGTGGCCAATACTGGTACTGCAATCACATTCAAAATACTGCAGGGCGCAGTATCCCCTCCCCCTCTCCCCCAGACGAGATGTTGCCGGCTAGGTTGCCGGTGTTCCGAGATAAACGGCTCCTCGAATTCTGAGCTGCCCTGGGCGGGGATTTAGTGAATATTCATTACGGAGGTTGTCGTACGCGCTCGCGCGTTAGGCAGTCAATGGCTGAATCCAAATCTCCCCCCTCTGGACTTGCAAACTGAGCCCTCACGGACTTCAGGCGTATGTAATGTGACGTTTTCACCGTCATCACGTGAAGTCTGCAAGAACGGGAGTCTGCAGCGCTATGTAATAAGCTGACAGACAGGCTTCGAGTCTGTTTTACTCATTTCAATGCAAATGCATAATGATTACGTCTATAGCCTATATTTCTGTATCATGATGTTGAATTTTATATCTGTCCTACATTATTCAAGTAACGTTTTAACATTATAAATTTATAATAAGTTTATGTGATTTTGTGTGTGTGAATGTGCTTTTTTTCTGTCAGCAATTTGGAAAAATTAAAACGTCACGTCCGTATTGCAATGAATTGTGGGTAATTACGCTAGTGAAGTCTGCTGAAGTCTGCACCCCTAGCGGACTCTCTGGAAGTCCGCAGAAAGTCCGCTTGAGGCCCCTTGTGGACTGGATCAATTGTGGATTTGGACAGCCCTCAGCACTCCCGGACTTCCCGTGAACGCGCCCGCAAAGTCCGCGAGTCTGCAAGTGCGGTGAAGTGCGAATATTTGGATGCAGCCATTCATGGCAAGTGAACCGAGAGGAGCTGAATATCCTGGGGCCTGTACCATAACGCTGGATTAACATACCCGGGGTTTCTCTTAGTTATCTGGCAGCACTTAACCAGACGTCCGCATTCCTGATAAGCGGTACCACGAGGCCAGTTATCAACTCGGTAACTGAACCCAGGGTTTTCCAATCTAGGTATGTGCGCGTTCACATAAAAGGGGCGGTATTGGAAGCAAATGACCAATTGCAAACATGGACAAACTGACTGGAAGCAAAACTGCGTACTTATCAAATGCGGACCAAGAGCTCTTAATAAAAAAAATGAAGAGAATAAACATATCATCCAGGCAAAAAATTAACACCGTTGCGGCTGCCAAAGACAGAAAGGACAGTTGGCAAAAAAAAAAAAAAATCACCAACCGTGTAAATGCGTACATTAATTAAAATTATAATATCACTGCAAATAACTCCCGTATTCATGATTGTATGTGGCCTATTGCGGCAATAGTGATGATTCAATTTTACTTCTGCTGCAGTAAATCATGACAACAGGCGCTATGTAGGCTAGGGAGCGCATCTCTCTCCTTTTCTGCTTTACAGGATATGTTTGATCCAGCACGAAGCCTACTGGGTATAGGGATGAGCATGTCTTATCGTTTATAATGTAACTGCCCCATCCGTAAAATTACAGTTGCATATTTCATTGAATTGATGTGATGCGAGGATGTATTCTTATGGAGTGTATGGATTTTTTTTTTCCAGCTGCAACCCCGGTGCTGTCAAAAGAGCCGGAGAACAAATAATGAATCACTACAAAAACATAATTCAAAGCGGTCAGTAGGCTTACTTTCACAAGTGCAACAAGTACAAGGCTTTAGTGCTTTTGCCCGTGGAAAAATACAGCATTGTGATACACTCAAGATGTGAAACTATATGCGCACGATTCCGCTGCGTTCGCCACGTCAAACCCTCAGATGTACGGTGGCCCAAAGACGACATCATCGGAAAACAACCACACAGTTCACGTACCTCAATCCGACGAAAACATGTCTCGATCCGAGGAAAACATGTCTCAATCTGAGGATAACTTGTTTCGATCCGATGAAAACTTGTTTCGATCAGAGGAAACCATATCTCGATCAGAGGAAAACCTCTCTCAATCCGAGAAAACATGTCTCAATCTGAGGAAAACATATCTCAATCCTAGGATAACATGTCTCGATCTGAGGAAAACATATCTCAATCCGAGAAAAACATGTCTCGATCAGAGGAAAACATGTTTTAATCGAGGAAAATCAATCTGAGGAAAACATGGCTCGATCAGAGGAAAACTTCTTTCAATCCATGAAATACATATCTCAATCAGAGGAAAACATGTCTCGATCAGAGGAAAACATGTTTTAATCCGAGGAAAACTTCTCTCAATCCGAGGAAAACATGGCTCGATCAGAGGAAAACTTCTTTCAATCCATGAAATACATATCTCAATCAGAGGAAAACATGTCTCGATCAGAGGAAAACTTCTCTCAATCCATGAAAAACATATCTCAATCAGAGGAAAACTTGTTTAGATCCGAGGAAGGCTTCTCTCAATGGAGGCGTTGCACTGGATGCAGAAACCGTAGTGTAAGTCACGTGATCCCCGAAGTAACTCAGGAAGATGGCTTTGATGGGATGGGAATGCATCGATAAATTATTAATTATTTTTACAAAAAAAAAAAAAGTATTTCCTTGCTCTTAAATGTCGCATATATAACCGGATATTGAACCTCAGGTCCAAATGCTCCGCCTTATCCACGACACTAGCTCAACAGACTATATATTCACTGGTCGATTTAACACTTGTCTAGCTGTGCTGTGTTTGAACTTGAGCATATTGGCGCAAAGATTCTCAGTCATAAGCTGGCTTTGAAAACAACAGTTGAATATTTAGCGGTTAATTATAGCGAATATACAAAAAACAAACCATTTAAGTGATTATACTGCTGAGGTCTTCCAGTGCATAGCATAATGGCGAGAGGACTCTCAGATAGACTGGCTAAAACAATAGCAAGCGCAGATTTACTCACAAACAGCTTTTATGACAAAATATCAGTGGTAAGAAAAGTTTTTCTCATCTCTGTAGCATTTAAAGTGCATGTCTGCTGTTCTTTGAGTGTGGTGTCAATTTAAAATGACAAGGCTTATATCGTTGGAATCTGTGGACTGTCCTTTTTCATTTTAGGTATCGTTTGTATGCATAACACAAATTCAGTAGAAATGCTTGCGATAGAGCACTGATCTTATTTTATTGAATGTTTTGCTAGATGCTATGGAAGCCCAAAGTGGACAATATTCAAATGAAAATGTAATCCCACTATTGCATTATAATTTTCCGCTTATGAATGAGTTATTTGAGACAATATTAAATTGAAAATGCATTAATCCAATTATCACTTTCATTTTCACAAACACATATGGGAAATCTATGACTATATTCAAATGATAATGAAAAGCTGTTTGACATTTCATTTTCAAAGTCATACTCCGCAATACAGTGCACAATATTCAAATGCAATAAGCAAAACAGCACCCCCAGCCTATTGCACTTACATTTACATGTCATCACGCTCTTTTAGGGTCAACATGATAATGAAAATGCTGTTTTCTAATCACTTGGAAATAATAATGACATAATAATGATGACGACATTTGACATTTCATTTTCAAAGACTTATCCTGCAATACATGGGACAATATTCAAACGCAGTAAGGGAAACAGCACCTCCCAGTCCATTGCATTTTCAAATACATGTCACCACGCTCTTTTTTGGGACACAATGAAAATTAAAATGCAATCTGTCAGCGTCTCATCAAGGCGGGTCTTCCGCTAGAACGTCACTCATTAGGGGCGCGAACGGAAACCATGTTCCTCATTTGCATACCAACCAATCAGCTTCTGGGTAGCGCTTGTATGCACGGAGGCTTACTGATAATGTCATGATGGCTAGGCTGCTATGTATTGTGTGCCATCGCGCAGTAGGCTACGTTGCGCTTTGGATGTAGCCACCTCGGCACCTAGTATACTAGCTAACGTTAACTAAGGAAAATATTTGTAAATGATCATCACATAAAAAAGCAATATGATTTGATTTTTTGCCCCAACTCTATTAACTGAGCTAGCTGTAATATGCATGAACTTATCCGAGGCTTCGCGGCAGTGTTGTGCAACTGCAACCCAAGTATGCTTGTAGATCTCAGAGACGTTCGCTAGCTTGCTAGTGAGTCTAAAAGCAATCGCTTAGGTACAGCTAGCTAGCTATGATGCCTACTGGAGAAGCTCTTACAGCCGATTTGTCACTTTCAGCGCCATCTCAGCACACAACCTCTTTCACCATTGATTAGCAGCTTCTTTTACCTACAGAACAAACTGACAGTTCAGCCTGAGACATGTTATTTCATAGCTAGTTAAAGCAGCATTACCTTCCATGCGTGCTATAGCGTATTACATTACTCCAGATAAAACGCTATCCATCTCCCCACCCTGTTGACGCTAGTTAGGGGAAATGTTTGTCATCATTTTTATACTTAATTGCTGTGATTCGGTTTTTGCCCTAGCTTCACCAGCTAGCTAGCTGACAGCGATTGCTCTTGTGCTTGCCGAGTTGCAAGTTCACCACTCCTGAAACATGCACAATGTAGGCATCATGCAGAATGTTCCGATAAACGGCCAGCAGTCAGGCTGCCGCTGTTCCTAGTTTAATCGCGATTCCCAAGCCATGCAGCAATGCGAGAAGTTTTGATGACTCTGACTCGCTGAAAACGATGTTCCTCACTTGCTAACTTAACCTGCTGACATATGAACTTCTTTGATATGTTTGGCAGCACTTCTGTACGTCCCAACAGTACTATCAGATTTCTGGGAGATTTAAATGGATAGCTCATTACCTGGCTAGCTCAAGAACAATCGGCAAGCACAAGAGCAATCGCTGTCAGCTAGCTAGCTTGTGAAGATAGGGGAAAAACCGAATCACAGCGATTAAGTATAAAAATGATGACAAACATTTCCCCTAACTAGCGTCAGCAGGGTGGGGAGACGGATAGCGTTTTATCTGGAGTAATGTAATACGCTATAGCACGCATGGAAGGATAATGCTGCTTTAACTAGCTATGAAATAACATGTCTCAGGCTGAACTGACAGTTTGTTCTGTAGGTAAAAGAAGCTGCTGATTAATGGTGAAAGAGGTCGTGTGTGTGAGACGGCGTTGAAAGTGGCAAATCAGGGCTGGAAGAGCTTCTCCAGTAGGCATCATAGCTAGCTAGCTGTACCAAAGTGATTGCTTTTAGACTCACTAGCAAGCTAGCTAACGTCTCTGAGATCTACAAGCACACTTCGGTTGCAGGTGCACAACACTGCCGCGAAGCCTCGGATAAGTTCATGCATATTACAGCTAACTCAGTTAATAGAGTTGGGGCAAAAATCAAATCATATCGCTTTAATGTTATGATCATTTACAAATATTTTCCTTAGTTAACGTTAGCTAGCATACTAGCTGCCGAGATGTCTACATCCAAAGCGCAACGTAGCCTACTGCGTGATGGCACACAATACATGGCAGCCTAGCCATCATGACATTATCAGTAAGCCTCCGTGCATACAAGCGCTACCCAGAAGCTGATTGGTTGGCATGCAAATGAGGAACATGGTTTCCGTTCGCGCCCCTAATGAGTGACGTCCTAGCGGAAGACCCGCCTTGATGAGACGCTGACAGATTGCATTTTAATTTTCATTGTGTCCCAAAAAGAGCGTGGTGACATGTATTTGAAAATGCAATGGACTGGGAGTCGCTGTTTCCCTTACTGCGTTTGAATATTGTCCAGTGTATTGCACGATAAGTCTTTGAAAATGAAATGTCAAATGTCGTCATCATTATTATGTCATTATTATTTCCAAGTGATTAGAAAACAGCATTTTCATTATCATGTTGACCCTAAAAGAGCGTGATGACATGTACATGTAAATGCAATAGGCTGGGGGTGCTGTTTTGCTTATTGCATTTGAATATTGTCCACTGTATTATGGAGCATGACTTTGAAAATGAAATGTCAAACAGCTTTTCATTATCATTTGAATATAGTCATAGATTTCCCATATGTGTATGTGAAAATGAAAGTGATAATTGGATTAATGCATTTTCAATTTAATATTGTCTCAAATAACTCATTCATAAGTGGAAAATTATAATGCAATAGTGGGATTACATTTTCATTTGAATATTGTCCACTTTGGGCTTCCATAAGATGCTTATTTACTTGCTTAGTACTTGAATTGTGTTCGGTTTAGGTAAAAACGGTCATCACATACTTTTTGCCGAGTTTCTTCGCTTTAAGAGGATATGCCGCATGACGAGGTTGCTATTAGGAAACATGCTGTATTTAATATGCAAATTCATTGCCCCCGTTACGGGGACGTTCAGGCTTAAGGTTAATATTTGTATTGAATATATGTTTTCCACTAATTTCTTTAAATCTTCACTTTAAAACCAGTTTTCATTGCAACAAAACCGTTGACTTACTTGTGAACTTCTGGTATGTGAAGCAGCTTTTCTCAAAGTGCTTTGAGTGCTTTGAACTGAATGTTTTGTTGGTTTGTAAGGCTTTTCACAGTCAATTCTTCTTAATTTAACAAGCCGATCTTTCAAAAGGGCTTCATTATTTTGTGGAAATCGATGGAAACTTATTTTGCCGTATTTTCCAGACGACTGAATGGCATTATTATTGGTGCAAGCAACAGCAGCACAAGATTTCCCCATTTCCACTGTGCTGCGATCAACCTTTGTGTACATTTTGCTTCGGGGATCATGTGACCACCTACGTAACTTGCAACGACCTCATTGGAGGAAAACATATCTCAATCAGAGGAAAACTTCTCTCAATCCGAGGAAAACATGTCTCGATCTGAGGAAAATGTATCTCAATCCGAGGAAAACATGTTTCGATCAGAGAAGAACTTGTTTCGAGCAGATGAAAACTTGTTTCGATCAGAGGAAAACTTCTATTTAATGGCTAGTTAGCTAGCTAGCCACAATTATCTTTGTGGGCACGGCCATGTTTGTTTACTCGAGTTTAACCCGGAACCGGAAGTTGCTTTCAAAACTGGTGAATAAAGCTGGGCACTACAGATTTTCATAATTGAAGAGATAATAAAGATGCCGAGTAATAGTGACTGTGAATGTCCTCCTGAAATGAGGAAAGTTAGGATGTTGAATACATTGGCATACTAGCGATAACATCATAGATTTCGATGTCACTTCATCTTGATAGCTAGGACTGCGGTTAAGCTATCGCCAGTTCGGAAAACGACGGTCAAACTACCGCCGCTAAAAATTTGATGCGCAAATAAAGCGGATAGCGCGGTAGTAAAGACACGTGATACAATTGCTGTCAAAATCGGCTTGAAAAAAGAGATAACACGGCTTCCAAGAATGCAAGTATTTTGTTCAGAAAAAAATCAGAAACAACTTCCAGAATTTGGTTTGAATATGATTTTTAATTAGTCCTTTTTTCACTTAATAGTTGACATTTTGTGCAGATTGAAATGTGAGATTTTGGTGAACTGCTGTTACTCCAGATGACTAACAATTGCATGTCACTGTACTAGTGTTTTAGTTAAAGCAAAAGAAAAAAAAAGAAAAAAGGTAGATATTACTGCCATTAATGTAGGAATTGCCATTAGAATTGGTATTTTGAGGTGGACATAAAAGGAGAAAATTCAAGCGGGGACCATAATTCTTCAGTTATTCAAAATGTTTGTGGAAATTAGTGGTCCCAGAATAAAAAGAGAATGCATGGGTGAATCATCAAATAAACAGCCATCAAAGTATGTACTTGGCAACTGGACAAAACTAAATGGGGGCGTGTCTGAGGGCCTGTAATGGTTAAAATTGAAGAAGTTCGTGAAAAATGGTACTTGCATACAACAATGCATGTATACTAGTATAAGCTCACAGAATATGAAGAGATTCGGTGGTGGAATCATAAATATAAAAGCGAAGTGGACGCTGTGCGTGTGCATACACTGTGTGTGTGTGTGCATACACGTACACAGAGTTCACTTCGCTTTTATATTATACTAGTGTGTTGCCCGTGGGGATCCACGGATCTATGAAGAGATTCTGTGGTGGAATTCTTAAATAAATGCCCATCAAAGTTGGTACAGTGCACAGTGTATGCACACACATAGAGTCCACTTTGCTTTTATATTTATGATTCCACCACAGAATCTCATCATATTCTGTGAGCTTATACTAGTATACATGTATTATAGTGTGCAAGTGTTGCTTTTCACAAACCTTTTGATTTGCAGGAATTATAAACCCTCAAACATGCCCCGTCCTATTCAATTGTCTGCATTCGCACAGTATCAACTTTGATGGCCATTTATTTACAACCCCAATTCCGAAATAGTTGGGACAAAGTGTAAATTGTGGATAAAATCAAAATGCAATGACTTTCAATCTCACCAGCCAGAATTTTATTCTCAAGAGAACAGAGATAACATAGCAAATGTTGAAACTGAGAAATTTTACAATTTTATCCACAAAATGAGCTCATTTCAAATTTGATGGCTGCTACAGGTCTCAAAAAAGTTGGGACAGGAGCCTATTGACCATGGTGTAGCATCCCCTCTTCTTTTTAACACAGAGAGGAGGCGTCTGGGCATTGAGGAGACAAGTTTCATTAGTTTAGCCATTGAAATTTGATCCTACTCTTGTTTAATACAAGCTTCCAGGTGCTGGAGAGTTTTGGGTCTCCTTTGACGGATTTTTCGTTTAATTATGCACCAAATGTTCTCAATCGGTGAAAGATCAGGACTCCAAGCAGGCCAGTTCAGCACACGGACTCTTCTACTACGAAGGCATGCTGTTGTAATAGCTGCAGCATGTGATTTTGCATTGTTCAGCTGAAATACACAAGGCCTTCCCTGGAATAGATGTCGTCTGGAGGGGAGCATATGTTGCTCTAAAACCTTTATATACCTTTCAGCATTCATGGTTCCTTTTAAAACATGCAAGTGTCCCACACCATATGCACTAATGCAGCCCCATACCATCAGAGATGCTGGCATTTGAACTGAACGCTGATAACAAGAGGGGTGGTCTTTCTCCTCTTTAGCCCGGAGGACACGACGCCCATGATTTCCAACAAGAATGTCGAATTTGGACTCGTCTGACCACAGGAAACTTTACCACTTTGCTACAGTCCATTTAAATGAGCCTTGGCCCACAGAACACAGTGGCGCTTCTGGATCATGCTCAACAATGGCTTCCTTTATGCATGATAGAGTTTTAGGTGGCATCTGTGGATGGCACGGCAGACTGTGTTTACTGACAGTGGTTTCTTGAAGTATTCCTAGGCCCATTTACTAATGTCAATGACAGAATCATGCCGGTGAGTGATGCAGTGGCGTCTGAGGGCTCGAAGATCACGGGCATCCAGTGAAGGTCTTCGGCCTTGTCCCTTATGCACAGAGATTTTTCCAGTTTCTCTGAATCTTTTGATGATGTTATGCACTGTCGATGATGAGACCTTCAAAGCCTTTGCAATTTGATGTTGAGGAACATTGTTTTTAAAGTACCCCACAATATTTTTACGCAAGCCTTCACAGGTTGGAGAGCCTCTGGCCATCTTTACTTCTGAGAGACTCAGCCTCTCTACGACATCCCTTTTATCAATCATGTTACACACCTGATGCCAGTTAACTTAATTACTTGCTAAATGTTCTTTCAGCTGATTCTCTTATATATTAATTACTTTTTCAGCCCTTTTTTGCCTGTGTCCCAACTTTTTTGAGACCTGTTGCAGCCAGAAAATTTGAAATAAGCTCATTTTGTGGATAAAAATGCAAAATGTCTCAGTTTCAACATTTGAAATGTTATCTATGTTCTATTGTAAATAACATATTGGCTCATGTGATCTGAAAGTCATTGCATTTTGATTTTATTCACAATTTACACTTTGTCCCAACTATTTTGGAATTGGGGTTGTAATATTTCCAATATGGAGTCTCTTCATATGCAGATATCCTGTACTGGAATACATGCATTGTTGTATGCATGTGCCATTTTTCACGAACTTTTTCAATTTTAACCATTACAGGCCCTCAGACACACCCCCATTCAGTTTAGTCCAGTTGCCAAGTACATACTTTGATGGCTGTTTATTTGATGATTCACCCATGCATTCTTTTTATTCAATACGCTTTTACTACAGTGTATGCAGTATGGTTTGGGACCACTAATTTCCACAAACATTTTGAATAACTGAAGAATTATGGTCCCCACTTGAATTTTCTCCATTTATGTCCACCTCAAAATACCAATTCTAATGGCAATTCCTACATTAATGGCAGTAATATCTACCTTTTTTTTTTCTTTTGCTTTAAGTAAAACACTCGTACAGTGACATGCAGTTGTTAGTAATCTGGAGTGACAGCAGTTCACCAAAATTTTACATTTCTGCACAAAATGTCAACTATTAAGTGAAAAAATAAATAAATAAATACAAATCATATTCAAACCAAATTATGGAAGTTATTTCCGATTTTTTTTTATTCTATATACATCAGTGGTAGTGCCCAGCTTTATTCACCAGGTTTGAAAGCAACTTCCGGTAAAGGGTTAGACTCGAGTAAACGAACATGGCGGTGCCCACGAAGATAATTGTGGCTAGCTAGCTAACTAGCCATTAAATAGAAGTTTTCCTCGGATCGAAACAAGCTTTCCTCTGATCGAAACATGTTTTACTCGGATTGAGAGAAGTTTTTCTCTGATTGAGAAATGTTTTCCTCCAATTGAGGGAAGTTTTCCTCTGATCGAGACATGTTTTCCTCGGATCAAAACATGTTTTCCTCGGATAGAAAAAAGTTTTGCTCGGATCAAAACAAGTTTTCCTCTGATCGTAACATGTTTTCCTCGGTTCGAAACAAGTTTTCCTCTGATCGAAACCAGTTTTCCTCTGATTGAGGTATGTTTTCCTTGGATTGAGAGAAGTTTTCCTCTGATCGAGACATGTTTTCCTCGGATTAAAACATGTTTTCCTCCGATCGAGACATGTTTTCTTCGGATTGAGATAAGTTTTCCTCAGATCGAGACACGCTATCCTAGGATTGAGATATGTTTTCCTCTGATCGAGATATGGTTTCCTCTGATCGAGACATGTTTTCCTCGGATTGAGGTACGTGAACTGTGTGGTTGTTTTCCGATGATGTTGTCTTAGGGCCACCGTACAGATGAGAACCTGTATCGTACATATTGGTATTCATCCGCGCACGGAACTCCGCTGAAACCTCTGGATGGTAATGCCATTTTCTCAGAGAACTGATTGGTCAGTAGGCGGTGCTTTTGCACGCTGTGATCTGAATCTAGAACTAAACCTGCTCCAGAGCAGGTTAGCTGTTCAACTTATGTTGCCGCGGTGATAATACCTCGGGGTCATTCCATATGAAATCACCCAAAATGGGGGGTGCTCCCAGCTTGATGGTTTCAGAATTGCTTCATTTGGTGATATTTTGTTGCATGTGATGAGCAAATCAAATCGCAGGTGGTTTCAAGTTGATATCTCGTTCCGTTCTCATTTTATGGGCCCCCGAAAAAGGGGGCGTGGCCCATGTTAACCCTCTGGTCACAGTTTGTTACCATTTTCAAAGGGTTATAATCGATGAACTAATAAGGATACAAATTTCATTCTTTCAGGATATGTTTATTCTGTCTAATTGTGTGCAACAAACCTTTTAATATAGTGGTTAACCCTTTGTGTGCTTTGTAATTAACCCCTAAACATTGAAATTTGGTTTACGCATATGTCAAACATGTCGATTTCAAATGAAATATTATGCAAGTATCCTTAGAATGTTCCCTTTGCCATTTACATTGTTGATAGTATACCTGATGGAGTTTCAAATGAAGTTAAAAACATCTTTCTGTCTTCATCCAATTTGGAGAAACATTAACCCCTTTTCAGCTAATTACCGAAACGGTGCACTTTTTGACCCTCATTTTGACCATGTGGGCCTGTTTTGATTTTCAAAAAGTTGGCCTCAAATGAAAGCTTTTTCAAAGAACTTCAAAATGCAACACAATCAAACTTGGAACAAATACTCCTACTTGGAAAAATAAGACCCCTTTTAAGGGCTGTTTGCACATCGGAATAACTACTCTCAGTGTACGTAAATGTACAATAATGTACAGGGAATACTGAACTCCACTCATTTATTTCTATTTTCAGTTGCATTCTCTTTGATCATTTGCAGCCTGTGTCATTTTCTTGTATTTGTTTTCCAAGTAATTTCAAGATAATTTGATAGACTAGGCAGAATTGTTACTAATGTGGATGAAACCCTTCAAACCGTACCTGCCCCTTTATGCTGTTTATTTGCGAAAAGGACGATCCTGTGGAGCTTAAATATTGTACCCCTGGACGATATGTTGCCTGTTTATATGATGGCCAGTGGTGGTTTGCCAATATCTTAGAGCAATCCCTTGAAAATGAGGATGTTAAAGTATCTTTTATGCATCCAAATGGCCCTGCACCACGATTCTCTTGGCCACGAAGGCAGAATCTTTGTTGGGTACCACTCAAGCATATCATGTTGGTTGATGCTCCTAGCACGAGTGGCATGGGCAGGAATTATATAATCGCCAAGAAAGTAGGGCTGGGACGATTCTGAATCGATGTTTTTTTAAGGCATAGTACCACCACCTGCTACCATGGGGCGAACATCCGAGCTTTCCCTTTTCCTTGATTAAACCCGACGCAGGTTGAACGAAAGCGCCAAACATCAAAGGGCATGTGAATGCTTCCGGAAAAAAACTTGACTGACGTTAGTATTTTTCGGCGACATGCTGCACGGAGCCGAGTGAAGGACTACAGAATCGTCTCCTATTAACTAATTAGGCTACTCTAAGAAAAGTAACCTGTTCCAGTTTACTTGCTTGATTAGCAATCAAATGGTGGATGCGTTTACTCTCTAAGTTGAATGAGTAGAGATGTTTATTAAGACAGCATGTTTGATTGCTGCATTTTCAAATTTAAATGGCCACAGAACAGCACAGCATGAACATGATTGCCATTGCCACGGCATTTCGTGCGACTGTGATAATTTATATCTCACATTCACGTTTCATCCGCTTTTCAGAAAGTTTTCCATCTTATGTATTTTTTAGACGCATAAAATCCAGGGCGATCTTATTACAAGTCTGTTTTAAATTAATCTTTAATAATGTCCTAAAATGCTACAATGAGAGATGTAATTCAGAGGAAGATTTTTTTTTAATTATTCAAATTATAGGCATTCTTTCACTCTAACACCGTAGCCCAGTTAGGTTTGTCTGCTTTTCACCATCCCATCTTAATCGTTATAGGCTACTGAAATTGCTTGATTGTTATTTAGGACAAGTACACGGGAGCAGATTTAAGGAAGGGCGGAGCACCTGCAATTAGCGAATCTAAACTCAGGCTTCTTCCCGACTGCATTTTAAATCGTTTTAAGCCGCTTCAGGTGTGTATGTTTCAAGAAATTACACGCGACTGCCTACACACCCCATGACGGCAAGTGGTCTTATCACACTTTAAAAAAAAAATCCTCGTTCAACATCACCATCCCAACTCTGCATTTAATCTCTCATTGTAGTATTTTAGGAGATCTATAATGATAAAATAATGAAGATTTGTTTTTAGATCGCCCTGGATTTCAAGCGTCTAAAAATACACAAGATGGAAAACATTCTGTAAAGCGGATGAAACGTGAATGTGAGATATAAATTATCACACTCGCACGAAATGCCGTGGCAATGGCAGTCATGTTCATGCTGTGCTGTTCTGTGGCCATTTAAATTTGAAAATGCAGCAATCAAACATGCTGTCTTAATAAACAGTTCTACTCATTCAATTTAGAGAGTAAACGCATCCACCATTTGATTGCTAATCAAGCAAGTAAACTGAAACAGGTTTACTTTTCTTAGAGTAGCCTAATTGGTTAATAGGAGATGATTCTGTAGTCCTTTACTTGGCTCCGTGCAGCATGTCGCCGAAAAATACTGATGTCTGTCAAGTTTTTTTTTTCCGGAAGCATTTCACATGCCCTTTGATGTTTGGCACTTTCGTTCAACCTGCGTCGGGTTTAATCAAGGAATAGGGAAAGCTCGGATGTTCGCCCCATGGTAGCAGGTGGTGGTACTACGCCTTAAAGGGGACCTACTATGCTGATCCTTCTTTAAATACATATTATTAATGATATAATGTTCGTTGTCCATGCTCAACCTCTGAAAAGTTTCTAAACATAAGATGCAGGGGTTTTGCCGTAATCCAAGAACGTGATTTCGTGAGCGTGATTTCCTCTCTGAACAGCTCCTCCCGAGATCTTCACAAGATCTGGGTAAAACCTGACGTCAGGTTGTGCCATCCAATTAGTACAGACCTGGCCAGAGCCAATCATGGCACTGGACCTGCCCACACCGGAAACTATTCTAGCAGGCACTAACAACGGCAGATCATACTATGCCTTAGTAGCATCTTCACTTTTGGAAACACAAAAGAAGAACCGCAGATCATTTGAGGTGCAATTTTGTCAGTATCTCTCCCAAAGCTGCTTGTCCGTTTACTTTTGGACGCGAGGAAAAACAACGATTTTTCTTCCAAAAGACGATGCCACCAGAAATCAGTGGGTAGCTTTTTTTGTTTGCTGGCAGCTAAAAGCCACGGCCAAAGGGAACGTTAGCTGATTGTGCTCAGCATTTCACCAAAGACAGCTCTATCAATAAAGGATAATTCGATACAGGATAAGCGTTTCAGCTGCTTCTCAAACCTGAAGCAGTTGCATCGATCAAGCGCTCGGAGCCACACGCTGTAAGTAACGACATAACAGCAAATAATGTAAGTGAAGCTAACGTGTTACGGGTGGCTAGCAGGACCGCTAGCGATAGTTAGCACTAACAACTGGCCTCAAACGCAGGCTTGGTAAAATATCTGAAGATAAAGCCTGTATCGGTCGCGACTGTCCGTGACTCACAGACACAGAAGCTGTGAGTTGCTTTTACTGCATACGCCAACCTGACGTGATAGCCAGTTGACTGTGGCTGTAGCACAGCGGCTAACGTAGCCAAGTTACTGTTGCTAATGTTTGTGTCCTAAATATGCAAGAGTGATATCAGGGGAAATTCTACAGAAGGTGTGTGAACATAAACCTCATTTGAAGCTAACTTTTAATACTTGTTTATAATTTGGATGCTTGGTACAACTGTTCACAGTAACAGAACTTGCTGTCTGTAAAACCTGTATTGCTAGGGTTTGTCTCTGTGGTTATGACCGCTCGGTTACCAGCTACTGCATGTTAGTTTGCGTGTCGTGCTAATTAAAAATGCTCCTGGTTAACTTATATGCAGTAATTCTGATCGGTATGCTTGTGTTACTTCGGTAAGCATCAATGTGGCAGTTTCATCATAACGTTGCCCGATTGTAGCCTCTACAGTTAGTGATCGCTTCACTTATCTATGACCGGGATCAGCAGGATACTTCACAAATGTCTGAGCAAGCTCTCTGGTGCTACCATGAAAGCAATGCGAAACGCAGAAGCTCTACCGGTTTACAAATGATTTCTCTGCACTACCTTGACATAATTTCATCCCCCTTTAGAAATTGTTGTGGCTAATAAAAAGACGAAAAAGGCGGAGATTAAATAGGTAATTCTTTCCTGTAGAAGTGATCGATTCGCTAGCTCCACATAAGCAACTTGTCCGCGCTAACGGAACGTACGGTTTGCAAAACCTGTATTATGTTCTTAACATAACCGAGCTTGACTGTATTATGTTCATAACATAACCGAGCTCTCTCTAGCTGTCGCGTACTATCCATAAAGCTGCTTTCACATCGGACACGAAACTAATTTTTTGCGCGACAGATTACATTCAAAGTCAATGCAAAGACGCGAATACGGGCATGTCAAGCCGCTTTCACACCGGGCACAAAACGAATTTTTCGCGCGACAGATTACATTCAAAGTCATGACCACTTATCAGCTACTGCATGTTAGTTCCCCTGCTCTGCTAATTAAAAACGCGACTGGTTAACTTATATGCAGCGATTCTGATCGGAATGCTTGTGTTACTTCGGTAAGCATCAATGTGACAGTTTCATCATAACGTTGCCTGACTGTAGCCACTACAGTTGAAGCTAACCGGAGAGGTGCTGTATGTGTCTGCCGAGTTGGGCTGCAGTTAGACCAGACGTAGGTTTTGCAAAGCTTGGGGTGAGTTTTTGGGTGCTTGTGAAACGATCGCTTTACTTATCCATGACCGGGGTCAGCCTGATACATCCCCAATGTCTGAGCAAGCTCTCTGATGCTACCGGTGAAAGCAATAGGGAAAAGCACAGGCTATAACGTGTATGGTATCACAAACGATTTCTCTGCATTGCTGTCGACTGAATATGAAATCGGCGACTGAATATTAAATTATTTCCTGTAAAAGTGATCGATTCGCTAGCTCCACATAAGCAACGGTTCACGCAGACGGAACTTACGGTCTGTAAAACCTGTATTATGCTCATAACCGGAGCTCTAGCTTGCTCTCGCGCACAATCCATAACGCGCCCATTCTCCGCGAGGAAACGCTTGTCATTCCGATGCAGTAAGTAAACCATTACCACGGGCAATTTCCGAAAAGGCCGTTAAGCCTGGAGCTTTCGCCCCTCCGTCATATACCAGCGCGGAAGCTGTTCGTTTCTCCACGCTAACAACACACCACAGCTATGCACACGACCCAGCAAGTCCTAATACACACCGAAGCAGTCCATAAGCTGTTGGTCCACTTTTAGCTGCTCCTCACTGTCCATGTTTCCCTCTAAACTCAGACCCACCGGATTTCTACGGTCTCCGGTCTACACTTAGGCATGTCGACCCGTTCTACAAATGTGTCTATATGGGGTGGATTCTAGCTTCCCCTGCATCCTAGCTAGGAGTAGAAAAACCGCGGTACTCACCAACTGTTGCCGTGGCAAACTGTAGCCGATAGCAAATTTGAGCTTGCGCTGACAGATATTCGCACTGCGTCCTCCACTTTCGCCGCTGCGTTTGTTAGAACAAGATCATGTCATTAGATCTATATTCAAGTATATTGTTAGATTAAGGAATTTGCCCGCCGCTTCCTTATCAGATTGCAGACGTATCTCAGGTTTCACTCTGGTAAGCCGGACAGGGAAAACTGCGTTCTGCAGCCTCGTCCCGCCCAACTCTGCCCTCCACAGAGCTGGCCAGTCAGAAGAAAGTGGGTACACGGGGAGTGGGGGCCATAGCGGAAGAGCCACCCCAGTGAGGCGTTTCAGGCAGGGACTACAATGTACTACAAATGCAGTTTTTTGAGGATGGCAGTATGAGCGAAATAAATACCCTTTTTTTACTTTACGCGATCAGGAGTACTCTAGGGGAGTCAAAAACCAAAATATAAACTTGGAAAAATAGCAAAATAGGTCCCCTTTACAAAAAATCGATTCAGAATCGTCCCAGCCCTACAAGAAAGAGTTGGACCGAATCTCAATGTGGTTTGAAAAATTGGATTTAGCAAAATAATATGCATTGAACATTTGTATCATGTTTGCCATATCTGCCTTTCTTCTCTACATTTCCCTGTCCATTTATGTACATTTACCTGTACACTGAGAGTAGTTGTGCCGATGTGCAAATAGCACTTAAAAGGGGTCTTATTTTTCCAAGTAGGAGTATTTGTGCCAAGTTTGATTTTTGTTGCATTTTGTAGTACTTTGTATAAGCTTTCATTTGAGGCCAATTTTTTGAAAATCAAAACAGGCCCACATGGTCAAAATGAGGGTCAAAAAGTGCACCTTTCGGTAATTAGCTGAAAAGGGGTTAATGTTTCTCCAAATTGGATGAAGATAGAAAGACGTTTTTAACTTCATTTGAAACTCTATCAGGTATACTATCAACAATGTAAATGGCAAAGGGGACATTCTAAGGGTACTTGCATAATATTTCATTTGAAATTGACATATTGGGCACATGCCTAAACCAAATTTCAATGTTTAGGGGTTAATTGCAAAGCACTCAAAGGGTTAACCGCTATATTAAAAGGTTTGTTGCAGACTATTAGACAGAATAAACATAACCTGAAAGAATGAAATTTGAATCCTTATTAGTTCATCGGTTATAACCCTTTGAAAATGGTCACAAACTGTGACCAGAGGGTTAACGTGGGCCACGCCCCCTTTTTCGGGGGCCCATAAAATGAGAACGGAACGTAATATCAACTTGAAACCACCTGCGATTTAATTTGCTCATCACATGCAACAAAAAATCACCAAATGAAGCAATTCTGAGTGATTTCATATGGAATGACCCCTCGGAAAGAAGTGAGCCGGCTTCATGGTTCAGAAAACCCAGGGTTAAACCTGAAGCTACCGCGATAAACCCTAATCCAGCTTTATGGTACAGCCCCCTGGTGTTAGCTCAGTTGTTAAACACGGTCGCCAAATTGCTTAAGGTTACACTTCTCTCGCATCAGCTGTTGTCCAAACAGCCTCCGTTCCCCACATTAACACATATCCACATCTGAAACGCTTTAAATGTAGGCCAACGCACGACAACCTCCGTAATGAATATTCACCAAATCCCCGCCCATGGCAGCTCAGAATTCGAGGAGCCGTTTATCTCGGAGCACTGGATCCAGCAAGAATGTATACTACAAGGAGCTACCATGGCTACGTTTCAATATTACCAATGATTTGCTCTCACAGGGTTGTGTTCAGTTCAGTTCTGAAAAGATCGAGACTAATGACTAACTAACTTTAGCAATGGTCATATTGGTCAATTTGCTCATCACTCTTCTGTGTGGATAGCCCACTGAAGTCCAGACTAAAATATACGTAAATAATGAATGAGGACTCATTTGACCGATGTACTGTCTCAATTACATTAAATATATCCATAATGGCTGTGCTAATGTTGGAACGGTTTCCACAGCGTCTCAGCATAATGCCAGAGAAATGGACTCTAATAATGCATTGCTAATGCTGGCAATGACGAGTCACGGTTTTTATTTCTCAAACAATTTGTTACCTAGTCAATTCGATGACCGACCTGCATACGCACTAACGTACCATGAACGAACATAAATAACGTTATTCGACTGTAGAGAATCTTTGAAATGTCCGTGCCTACATTAAGTTAGCCAAACTTAGCTGAATCTTACCTGTCCAGGAGAAAAATAGCAACTTCGGCGTCGGTCTTCAAATTCTTCTCCGCTTTCAGCCGTCTCCATCTTTCAAAGGCATATCCTATACAGATCCTTGTTTTGTTTCTGACTTTGTCACGACGTATTTCGGAATCATAACAAGGCCTTTTAGGTTTAGTGACGTCAGACATTTGTGCTCCAAAACGCTGGTAGCTGCAGCTCAGTGGTAACTGGCAACCTGGGGCCTGTCTCACGAAGCTGGATTTCGGCTTAGCGAGGTAACTTCTGGATTACCTCTGGGTTTTCCGTATCACGAAGCTGGTTCACTTCTTAGCGGGGGTACGTTGCCGCGGTGACTCATGCTGAACGCCTAACCTGCTCCGGGGCAGGTTAAGTTCAAGATAAGATCTCAGCGGGTATATAAAACCACCTACTGGCCAATCATTGTCTTGGAAGAATGACCTGCCCATTTCTTGAGAATCCCGTGGAGGAAGCCGCACGGATAGTGAGAGGAGCGCTCCGGAGAGAGCGCGTGTTCCCTGACCAAAAAAAAAAAAAAAGAGAAGAAATTCATGTTACTTAAGCTACTCTCACAATAAAAGGATAATTGTGTTTTAAAAGCAGCCCGGTGTTTTAACATTTGGCTCGTTAAAACATACCATGTCCATATGCCGTGCTTTGTGAGCTGCTACCTCTACCAGGGTCTGATGAGACTCCCCCCTCCACACCCTCCGTTATGGGGCGACCCTTATAAGATAAGGCCAACTCCCCTGCAGGAGTGTACGGTTGTGTTGGATGACCCCCTCTCGTCTTTTTTTCACATTTTTTCCTGTGAGCTGCACACAAAGACGGCGCCTTAGGTAAAGCTTTGTGCATGTTATAGTGTAGACAAATGTAGACAATGTATGTATATTGTTTACATCATATATGTAGCCTGGAAGATATTATAATAAACTTACTGACCGCTTTGAACTATGTTCTTGTATTTATTTTTTACTAGCTCCCAAGTCATTTTGGCTCCACTGGGGTTGCAACTGAAATGATGAGATTAAATTGTCAAAAAGAATATAAGAAAATCGAAACAGGCACATACATTTGAGAGACACACAGTGGTGATTTAATATTACAATCCCAGTAATTTACGCATTGACGGAGTCGGCGATTTTTTGCCGAGATTCCTTGCGGCTTCTGGCAGCTGCAACATAAATAACGTTATTCGACTGTAGAGAATATTTGAAATGTCCGTGCCTACATTAAATAGAATTAAAGCTGTAGCATACGATCTGAGAATCAGTTGAGAAAGACTGAGACGTTGAGAAAAATTTGAAAATAGCATCCTGCCCACACACACACACCCCTCCCCTCTGTGCTCCCTGATCCTTAGAATTATTGTTGTTTGCTCCTCCGTCAAGAAATAAGTTGCTCTCTGCGGCTTCTCCATGGTGCGCAATTGGTCAAATGGAGTTAACACCGCCCCTCTTATGTGCACGAGCACAGATCTAGATTGGAAACTCCTGGGTTCACTTAACGAGTTGATAACCGGTTTAGTGAGACCGATAATCAAGACCGCGGATGTCTGGTTAAGTGCAGCTGGGTAACTGAGGGAAACCCCGGGTATGCTAATCCAGCTTCGTGAGACAGGCCCCCGGATGCCGAGATGCTACTGACTTCGTGATTGGGAGATAGGTGGAGCGCGGCGCAACAGGTCAAAACACAAAATGACAACATCAACATTAGTTGTGGGCTGCAACTTCGCTTTTGTAATGAGAATATTCTGGCTGGACTACTGTTGTTAGTGATATAAGTACCTGAAATTAACATCATTCCTTAATGTCTGGTGATATATCAGGGCCATTTCATGATTAATCAACATCCATTTCTTACATACTGCTCCTTTAAGCCTGCCGCACACTGGAGCCAGAGCCATCTGCTGAGCAAAAAGTTATTCGAGACTGTTTGCTCAGCAGATAGCTCGCTGTGCGCGCGTAATTTTCGGTGAGTTTTCTGCCTCGCAAGGCGTTCAGGCGAAGATCAAACATGTTTGATATGTTTTGCCTCGCGAGGTGAAAACCTCATCGTGTGCGCGCTACTTCAGCTACGTGCACGCGACAGAAATGTAAGTGGCCAATCAAAACGCATCCTGATTCCAGGATGGAATTGTTCAGGAACGGATGGCTGTTTCACAAGATTCCAGGATGGGGGTTTCAAGATTTCAGCAAAGTCTACCGTCTGCTCCACATTCCGGAGCAGAAGGTGGCGGTAATGCACCATTAAGCTAGAAGACACCGCCATAGAAGAAGAAAGAAAAAATAATAATAATGCTTGGCGACCTGAATTTCTGTCGTGAGCACATAGCTGAAGTGGCGCGCACACATTGAGGTTTTCACCTCGCGAGGCAGAAAACTCACCGAAAATTTTGCGCACACTGTGAGCTATCTGCTGAGCAAACAGTCTCGAATAAGTTTTTGCTCAGCGGATAGCTCCAGTGTGCGTCAGGCATGAGCGCAGTATTTGGAAGTGGGCCGGTGGACGATGCTGCTTGCTGCTGCAGACCTCCTGCGGCTGATTTTATTTCTCGTAATCTTAGTTCAAATTAACGTCTCGTGGTTTGCTTTATGTTTAAGTAGTTTCTGATGTAACTTTGCTAAATCGACGCTACTTTGTTCGTTGGCCAGCTAGTATGAAACCTTTGGTCGTGTAAGTTAGCTTTATAGTCTGCAAACTATATGTGGCTAGCCATAGTTACTTCCTCGCTGATGTTGAATGGGGTTAGATTTCTTCAATGATGCCGAATTAATAAAGTATTGAACTCCGCGGACTGTATTAAAAATGTGAAAGTGATGGCAGTCTAGCTACATATTTTCGAAAGTGATTTGTGTCGAGTTTCCGTTTTCGATTGGCTAATTTGGCTCATTTCTATTCCTTAGGAGCGTTGGTGAAATAAATCCATGATGTCCAAGCCTCTGGAGTGGCTACTGGGAAGCGCATTAGTAGGAACCGCAGGGGGGTTACTAACTTTTGACGTATTAGATCTGCAGCTGCCACAGTCACTCAGACAGGTGGTCTGGACCATGTCGGTCTAACTCTAGATAGTGTTCGGGTGTTATTCTTTGGGCACTGTTGGATACAGGGTAGCCACCTTCAGTGACTGTGCAGAGGCTGCTAAGAAGCCTCAGGCCCAGATATGAGACGCCAGGGCAGATTTTCAGAAAAAGGGTCTGAAATTTTGATTGAAAGATTGGAGGACTGGGCCCTCAAATGGGCTGAGTCAGTTTTTTTTTTCATATTTATTCCTCTTACCTCCAACTTCACAAGGGGGAATAGTTTTTGCACTCTTAAATCTCCTAATGAGAAAATATGATTGTCTGTATGATATGAGTGCCATTTTCACTGAGTGTTCCCTTCTTCAATTGTCCTTTAGGATTCATGCTTGACTGGCACCCATTCATTTGTCATTATCCGGCCATATTTTGTTAACTTATCTAAATAACCAATTATTGCACCAAGTAGACTGCAGAACTTGATGATTCTTAGAATATTTTTATTGCTGTATGATTATGTACTTTGTTATTTTGAAAGGAGATATTTTTTTATCAGGCAAAAGAATACTTTCTTCTTGATTGTCCAAACCCCCCTCTTCTACATTTAACTGGGACTCATTGGACTGCTGAAATTTTTGATGCTATTTTGAATTCAGAGGATCATTCTGGTGTGTAGAAAACAAGTGGATGCCATTTCTTTACTATGTTAAAGGTTTCCATGCAATATAGTACACCCACTATCCTGTTTAAAGCTGAAAGAACCATGATACGCATATTTCATGCAATGCATGTGTTAAGAATTGTATTGGATAGCAGAGCAGTGTAGCGCATCTGTGCTGAAGTACATTTTTGTGTAGCCCATGCAATTCAGGGAAAGCTGGAGGAGAAGCTGCATTATGGTAAATATTGTATTCTGTGCAATTTTTATTCTTGCAGTATTTCAAGATTTCACATTTTGTATCATGTCATTAAAGTGTTATTTTCCCCAGACAGTGTCGGAAATCTGTGTGCCTGCAGTTTACTTTGACTGACATTATACTCATTCAAGTCTGAAGGGTGTGATGCCTATTCCTTTTCCATTTATGATTCAAAAATGTCTTAAAATATTTGCCAGATGAGTATTAAATGCATGAGGTGTGTGTCACGGAATCCGTCAACCGCAATTGAAAATTCAATATCACTGTGGTTCAGGCTCCATCACATGAATTTTTCAGCAAAGCGCATTTTAAGAATTTCAAGGACCAATGGGAAGTCTTATACAAGGCAGCTAAAATACACAACATGCATGGCTTTTTAAGATTTCTCTGCTAGTTTTTTTTTTTTTTTTTTTTTAATGTTGCTGCATTTAGAGTCTGTTCAACTTGAGCCACATCTCCTTGTCAGATCTAAAATTAACCACCCCTCACTGTTGGGTCTAAGTATTCTGACACTTAATATAGTTCCTGCTGCCTGAAGAGATGAGAACCCTTCCGCTGTGGGCAGCACTCAAACATCCCCATGGGGCTCTCACTTCAGTCCACACAGGCATGGTCAGAATTCAGTACAGTGTGGTGCATACATTCACAGTGATCAAGTGAGTTTGCAGGATGAGCCAACTGGCAGCCTGCATAAATGATTGTTTGCGCAGCTGCAGTTTTTCGGTGTAGCAGTACAATCCCAAGAAGGATATAACCTTGCCTACAAGCATTTCCTCAAACCAAAATTTCACTTTGCTTCTCATTTTTTAGGTCAGAGAAAATGGAATTTCAATTACAAATGCTTCCTTTACACGAGACACAAAAGTACTGTTGTTCATAGTATAAAATGTATTTAATGTCGCAATGTTCCCTCGGGGGGGAAAAAAATCCCAAAAGATCACATTTTGTTAATGTTATATAACAATATCCTTCTATTTTACATAGATTTGAGAATATAAAAAAGGTGCACATTAGCCATTACAGTATGCAAACACTACCATAAACATACCATTCAATCATAAACCAGCTCATGAATATTCATGAATGCAGAAATGATCTAGACCAGTTCCCAATTGTTTTGTAATAAAATACTTCACTATACTTGACTAGCCTTGCCAGGTGCAACAGAGCCGAAAGAGGACCAAATGGCCAAGTTTGCTCTTCTTAGAAGTTTTTCATTAAGTAAAATAGAATGCCTTGCTATAACCAAGGACTTCAGAGTAAGCTTCCAGGTGGCTGGGTCATTTACCACCAAAGGACTTCCTCCCTCATCACATTTGTAGAAGTTTATAGGTGCCTGTATCCTGCTTGAATGAAGCAAATCTCCAAAACAGGAAGAATCTGATGAGGCTTGTAAGGATCCCAGGGGTGTTTGGCACCTGGCCAGGGAAGAGGAGAACTCAAAAGTAATGCACTGAATCAGAAGAATGGTATACTTGGAACATTATATATGCAGCAGAAAACAGCTGTAGAATACAAGCACAAGATTCCCCCCTCCCAAATTGTACATAATTTTAACTCCTATGCATGTCTAGCAACAAATGCAGTTTCTGATTTCACCTGTATTGTGTCTGTGGTGCATAATCTTACCATGATGTAGTAATCTTGGAGCTGGAGCCCATACAAGGTCCAAGAGGAGGAGGTGAGGAACGTGGCTACAGTCAGAGGGAAGGAGAGACGTTCCACAGACCTAGTGCGAACTATCTCAACCTGTAACACAGCAGACCAATGGGGAAAGGCGTGTTGTTCAGTCAGAGAGCAAAGGTAACAAGTGTACCACATACACTTTGTTTACTACGTCTGGACGAACTGAAGACGATCACCCATCAACTCTGATACAGGTTGAGGATTTATGGTAAACAGCGCGCAATGTTCACTTTAAATGCATACTGTAGTATCCTCACAGATTATGATGGGGAGTTTGAGACAGAAACAATGGCACCAAGACAGAAAACGGGAAGAGAAAAAAAAAAAAATAAGACGAGCATTGAAGCAGACCCAAACCCAGATGGAGGGGGGGTGAGAGTGACTGAAACTCAAAAGTGGAATGAAAGACAGGAAGGAAGTGGAGCTACTGGCATGGAAGATGAAACAAAAGATTGGTTAGATGCGAATATACATCTAGAAAATAAATGTAATGTCATGTCATCGCTGAGTAGAACTTGAGTAGCTATAATAATAATATTAATAATAATTATCATTATTGCCATCGTCATCTCAGCACTACTCATAACCAACCAGCATGTAATTATTTATTCCACAGTGAGCCATTACCAGGTCAGCCAGCGGAGATAGGTACATGGTAACTGTGAAGACACTGCAGGTGAGACCAAGTTGAGATAGCTGTCGCTCTCCTGCAGTGAGGACCATGCTGAAGTACACCCAGGCTCCACATAGCAGTAAACTGGCTGCCAGGGTCTGCGATGACACAAGTCTCTGAAATTCACAAACAACACAAATCAACATCACACTGTTCCACTACCCACATCTCCATCACTGTAGCACAGACTGTGGCATGACTGATGCTATCAGATGTGGTGGCTCCTGCATCTTAGAAAGAGCTGAGCTAAGATCGTTTAATCTCTGCAGTTGACAAATCTAAAATTACAAAAAAAAAAAACCACCCAACTGTTAGTAGCAAAAACACAGTTATTGAAATTGGCAGGAGAAGAACGGGGAGAATTAATCAAGTAAAAAGAAAGCCCACAATTGCTCCAATAAGAGCTCTGAACAACAGTGGCATACAGAAGGGCATCTCTGAAAACACATCACCTCAAACCGAGAAGATAAGCAGCAGACGATCACATCATGCTCCATTACTGTAGGACAAGAACTGGAGTATGAGCCTCTCTAATCTTAATTCTGATTGCAATTTTCAGACGGTAGCATTAGAATCTGGACTAAACAGCATGAATCGGTGGACCCAATCTGCATTCTGCCAATGGTGCAGGCTGATCGTAGTGGTGCCATAATTTCTAGGCAGGCCCCTTAACTTGAACTAACCATTATCTAGCCTTCACAGAATACTTAAGCATTGTTACTGACAATATGCAGCATTCACTGACATGATTTTGGAGCCAGCTTGATATGACGCAAACCTCGTGACATTGAAAATATTCTTCTGATAAAGGCCACAAACTACCATTTGTCAGAAGGATATTCCCAGTGGGATAACTCACCACGTCTCAAGGTATGCATCGTATGCAGCTGGCTCCACAGACATGACCGTGATTTCAGTTTACTCTAATGCCCTGAACAGCTCCCAGATCTCAATCCAATGGCACCATAAAGCAGTGGCTAAAACAGGAATGATGCGATACTCTCCATGGAATTCTGGGCCAATATCCCAAATGAATGATTCTGTCACTTTGTTGAATCCATGAAGAATCAAGACTGTTCTGGAGGCAATTGGGGTCCGTAACATAAAAAGTGGCTACTGAGAGTACATCTGTGTCCAGCTCAAGTTCAAACCAATGCACTCACCTTATTTTTGGTGTAATGACAATATGCCGTGATGTACAAAACCTGCAGGGCTGCTCCAATGGCATTGACAAGGACCACAGTGCTATCCTTCTTCAACATTCCATAGTAGAGCCATCCCAGATTACTGATAACAGGACCAGAAGTAAACCCACAAAATGAATGTAAGCGCAAACACAATAATACTCCAACATTATATTTCTGTTTGAGATTTTTTTTTTTTTTTTTTTTTTTTAAACCATCCTAAAATTGAAATATACTTGTCATGCGATGGAGTCTGCAGCTGATGGCAAACAATTTTTTGCTTTTCTGCTCAGAACTGCAGCACCTTAAAATTTGACTATGATGAACACAGGGTTAAATTACAAGCAGTAAGCTTTAATTGTAAGCTAAAATTGACTATGCCATCACCTTATGGGGTTACAGTTCACAATTAAATGTTAACAAAATCCAAAGAATGCAAAATAGAGCTGTTAGAGCCATTGTTAATAATTACAATTTTGTAAACACCAGAGGTATTGATATCGTTACCTCCGCCAAACAAAGTTGTCAGGAGGTTATGTGATCAGTGCCGTTTGTTTGCTTGTTCGTCCGTTAGTATGTGAACAAGATAACTCAAAATCCTAGGATACGCGATAACTGAATTCTGCTCCCACTCAGCAAAATTTGGACTGGGCTGCCTTGGCAGAGGTTTGCACTCCAGGAGTGCCTCTAGTTAAAGAATTGAACTTGTTGAATATTTTACACCGGAGAGACTATTTCATGGCGTTGTTGATGTACAAAAGTACACATGGAATGGCTCCAAGTTATTCAAGTAATGAAGTATTAAGGGCAATTGAAGTAACTGATAGACATTCAAGGCACTTAAATATAAATGATGTTTATATTCCTAATGTCACTAAACAATGTACGAACACCTTTTCCTATTGTGGACCAGCTTTATGGAATTCGTTACCTGAAAGGTTGAAAGTGTGTACCTGCTTTGTTAGCTTCAGAATAGAAACAAGGAATTATTTTATGAATTGTTGATCTGTTTGACTTTTTACATTGTCGTTTTGTATTGTAACCCAACACAGGGCCACATTGTAAAACAGTGAATCTCTGAATTGAGCAACCCTGTTTAAATATATTTAACTAGAGGCACTCCTAGAGTGCAAGCCTCCGCCAAGGCAGCACAATCCAAATCTTGCTGAGTGGGGGCAAAGTTCAGTTATCGCATTGGTTTGACTCTGAAGAAGACCTTGTGTCGAAACGTTAGTCACCTGCACCTTAATAAATCGCCTAATATAACTGTGTGCTCCAGGATTCTTTCCTTTGATATTTGCATTTTTATCCCCCTCTTTCTGAGAGGCACCAGTTTTTGGCTATAGTCTGCCAGCTGATGCGTGTCTTTCCATCGGTTTCAGTTATCGCGTGTCATAGGATTTCAAGATGGCTGCCGTGGCGGCCATATTGTTTGACCAACCGAAGTGAAAATCAATAGGGTCCATTCCTGATGTAATAGCGACCCACCCACAAAATTTCTGAGATATCCGCTCATTACTTTTTGAGTTATCTTGTTCACAAACTAATAGACAAACAAACGGCACCGATCACATAACATCCTGCCAACTTCATTTGGCGGAGGTAATAAATAAATAAATAAATAAATAAATAAATACAATTTTCAGTACTTTCCGACCATACACGGAATCACCGTCCGAATATGCTAAGACTGCAGAGCATCTATAAGTAACTGTAAACATTGTGCCAAAGCTTTGCTCATACTTGAGGCAGGTGGTGAGAAATGGCAGGAACTGAATACTATCTGCGCTCTGAGTTGCTCGCATTTTCTTCAGGTCGGTCCTGGGAAAGGTAGTTAAAAAAAAAAAAAAAAAAACAGTAACTCCCAAAACTCAGTCAAGACGACATACACTCACAAGATATGTATTAAACTAATGGTGCTTTTCCACAGCATTGTTCCAGCTCAACTCCATTCCACTTCCCCTTTTCAGTATTCCATAGGACAAAGTTGTGGATGGTGCCTGGTACCTTTTTTTTTTTTTTGGTATCACCTCCTTCAGGGTTCCATGTGAGCAGAGGTGATAAAAAAAAAAAAAAACGCGAAAAACACAGCAGGCTACTGATAGGTCAGAGGGAATCTCTGATGGAGGATGATCCCTGCTGAAAATTACAGCAAAACCAGTCTGATTAATGATGAACATGCTTCGTAGTACAGTACAGCCTTCTGGTCTCCTACAGGGCAAAGCTGATCAAGTTGGAAGACCAGTTAACTATACAAGGGTACTATTCTCAAAAGCCTACTGGTTAAATATGTCAGCAACTTACATTGTTTGACCTTATACAGTCAATACCTCCAAATATGCAAGTCAGCACCTGTGCTTTAAGAGTCCGAAACAGCATAATCCAGTTTGACCAGTTTAGGTTGGTGTTAGCTGGAATTTACAGCTAGGCCTTTAAAGCTTTGTTCCTTTAGTAGGCTGGATTCTAGAAGCCGATTTCGAACAACCAAGTTTAATTTTAATTTTTTCAAATATGCGCAAAACGAGCATGTCGTTGACCATTTTTATGTGCTTTTCTGCTATGTGCCATTTTTTACGTTCAGCATTATGAAGTTGTTGTCGCCATTCCATAGCGACAATCAAGAACACGTTTTTCTCTCTCTCTCTCCTCTCTCTCTCTCTCTCATATATAACCCATTGTTCCAGTGTGAAGTTTCAAGCGGCGTCACAATGACAACCAGCAATACTTGGGGAGTATTATCTGCAGCGCAAAACTAAATACCATACCCCGCACGTAACGCAAGTTGAGTCGAGTCGAGTGGAGTAGAGCTGGTGCCATGCAGTGGAAAAATGCTGTAAGTGACAAAACTGCGCATTACTACCATATTTGATACCGGGGTAATTTACTAGGGCTACTAACGTGAATTCAGTTGATTTTTCACATAATTTACAAAATGTATTAACGATACCTCATCGTGTATCTGCAGCTTCACTAACCAAATAGTAAGGCTATGAATCACGTTTTTTTCTTTGAAAAAAAAAAAAGAATAAATAAATGAAGACATTTCGCGATTGTTAACCTAATGATACCACTGTGAATTAATCCGCGCATCTCATAGAGAGATTAAATCCACCCATACATCCGCCAAAAAATGATAGGCTAAACCGATAAGCCGTTTCACTCTTAAAAGATAGCAAAGCTACTTAGGCTTACAGCTGATAAGTGCAACAAAATGCTTCCACGATTACCACGTATAATCAAATAAGTCAGCTGAAACTACAAAACATGCAAGCAACCTAACTGTAAGCTGGTTATCCGGTCAACTCATAGACACTTCCCGTTTAAACAGGTTGTAGCATAAGGGACAGAACATAATGTTCATTTGAGTTGGCATGTCACAGTCAGTATAAGTTCAGTTTAATTCACGGCACACAACCTGCAGCTGCACAGCAAAAGAACACAATTACACTTACAGTCCCGTAGAAAACATTCCAAGTGTAAACACGATGCACGCCCATGATACAAACTGCAAATACTCCATAGAACGAAAGATAAAAATTCAATAATGCGTATTCTATACACTCTTGGCCTTGTTCAACATAAAACAACCTTTCAATACCACACGATCAAAATTCAAGTTGGTGGTTGAAAATCTGGAGCCTGGTGTTTCCGTATTTGTAATAGGTCTCTTAAATTCTGCATCCTGATTAGTAAACTCTAATGGGCGGATCTAGGGTGTTGAACCAATCACAGAAGAGTGTTATGAAGATGTGGCAGTGGAGCTGAAAGCAGAGGAGCGGAATTAAAACACGAACCGAAGTACGTCTGGCAATAGAGTTAAGCCATGGGTGCTCTTACATGTTCTTATAACACATCCATGGGTTAAGCCGCCCGAGTTTGTACTCGCGTTACAAGTAGCAACTGCGGTTTGTCGACTTTTTCTACGCTGTTTCGTGGATTTGGAGATTAGGAATTTGATGCGTCACGCTGTGAGGGGTTTTGCGGGAAAAAAAAACTCACAGCGTGTTGTATATGGCAGTGCAATAATTCAAAAAATTCTAAAATATTTATTTGTGGAGAAACTTTAAAAAACAACACGTGAGAAATACTGAAGGATATTAATGTGGAACCATCCAAAAATCTTCTACATATGAATCAAGATCAGGTTGCACCTTTTGGGGGCACTGGGGGTAAAAATTGAAATGCATCTAATTTTACATTTTGTGTTATTTTCAGTAACTCTGGTATTTCCCTGATAACTGCGTCAAATTTCATGGACTAGTCACAAATACTAAGAATTCTATGGCCTCAAATGCACGCATACCCGAGATCCATTTTGTGACTTTGCAGACATTATAAGGATAATGACTTAAATGTCTTGTAAAAAAAACAAGTTTTATTCAATAAAACATGCTAAATACGCACCTTTTATCATAATATACAAACAACATAATAAAAAAATGCAATTTTTTCATACATTAGAAACGCATACCCAAAATATAGCTTTTTATAACCGCTGTCCGATGCAACATCAACAGCTGAAATTCTTACCTTAGAATGTAGTATTTGAACACCCTATATATCTTCAGTGGGTGTGGATTAGTTCCGTAATTAGGTAGTTACTCTAGTTTTAACTTTTAATAATCATATTGTACCAATATATTCATTTGAAGAGTGGTTGATGCAGTATTAGAGGATGTGGGGGAAAACGTTGTGGACACAACATACCGTTGCGGACACTACAAACAATATTTGAATTTATTTGTGCACCAAAAAAGGACCCATATCTTGAATTGATTTTACTGAATATAAACCTTATTTAAGGAGCATTATTCAACTTAGGTAATCCCATTTGGCTAATACCGTTGCAGACACTAAATATTTTTGGCGGAACCATTCGATACCAAAATCAAGGCAAAATACCTGACTGGGAAGTGTTCCCTTATCAGATGTGTTATCATTTCTTGGTAGGAATGTTCATAAGGTTCTCAGATGTAACTTTAAGACGTTTCAAAATGATTATAAACCCTTCAAGCAAGTTTTATATTAAAAAACTAAGGCAAAAAATTAAAACTCAATAACAAAGGACATCAGAGATTCTAATTGCAATAATTATGGCATCCCAGGTTGGATCTCCACAAAAAAACCTGCAAATAAACCAGAAAAAAAATACAGAATTAATACATGCATAAAACTAGTCAACTGTTTTTTGTTTCATTTAGAAAATCACAATTCAAAATCAGTTTATGTTAAAATGCCCATCCATAACAATGTGAAATAGTATAAACTGGCTTTCTAGTTGCGCTGCCTTGGCATCTAAATAGCTGGAAAATTCATCAGTTTCCGTGCAACTGATCATTGTATGTGTGTTACTAAAAAGTATAATATTGAACAGTGTTGTATACATATTATTTAATAGAACATACAATAACACAGACCAAGGGATATTTACAACCTGATCTCAATTCACATGTAACTGATTTAATAAAAAAACTATTTCCTCCAAATTAAGGTTTCAAAATGAATTGTACCCTGAAAGATTATTGGAAATATCATCTACCAAAATTAAACTAGGTATTAAATTTCACTTACTCTATAGAGGTTTTATCAAAGTGTTAAGGAACTATCTTGAGCCATTACATCACTTCCTATGTCACTAAGTTATAAAAATGAGGTAACACACATGCAATATCCCTTTGTCATCCAATACTATGGAGGAAACAAAACAACTGTCAGTTCAAAAGAGGCAGGTGCTCATAGAACTTCATAAATCGGGTAATGGCTACAAGAAGATTCACAAATGGTTAAATATGGCATTGAGCACTGTCAAGGCAATTATTTTAAAATTCCACCAAAGATGTGGAACTGTTGAAAACCTCAAGAGCAGAGGACACAAGTCCAATTTGCCCCCCAAGATACTGAGGAGGAAGGTGAGAGAAGCAACAGAATCTCCAAGAATTGCTGTGAAGAAACTGCAGGCCTTGGTGGCATCTTCAGGTCACCATGCTTCAAAAAGCACAATCAGGTGCCACCTCCACAACCACAGGCTCTTTGGGAGGGTTGCCAGTAGAAAGCCTTTTCTGACCAGAAGACGCAGAAGCAAGCGCTTGGAGTTTGCCAAACATCATTTGAATTATGACTGGAACAAGGTGCTTTGGTCAGATGAGACCAACATTGCACATTTCGGTCAGATACGGCATCGGCACAATTAGCGTCGAAACAGAGATGCATACAAGGAGAAGCACCTCATGCCCATGTTGAAACATGATGGTGGGTCAGTCATGTTTTAGGGCTGTTTTAATTCACGAGGTCCACGTGCACTGGTTAAGATTAATGGCATAATGAATTCCCCCAAGTATCAGGATAATTTGGCTGAAAATCTGGTTGCCTCCGCCAGAAGGCTGGGATTTGGCCGTAGAAGGACTTCCCAACAAGAGAATGACCCAAAGCGTACCTCAAGATTCTCACAAAAATAGTTCTGTGACAACAAAATCAACATTCTGCAATGAACATCTCAGTCACCAGACCTCAGTCCAATTGAAAACCTGTGAGCTGTGTTGAAGAGGCCGGTTGATGAACGCAAATCCAAGAATTTGGAGGACCTTGAAAGGATCTGCTCAGAGAAATGGTCCAAAATCCCCTAAAATGTGCGCCTTGTCAAAAATTACAGGAGAACACTCCATGCTGTTATCCTTGCCAGAGGTGGTTGCACTAAGTACTAGATGAAGGGTGCCAATAATTATTAAATCTTGATTTTGTTTAAATTTATTTTGTATCATTTTGTTGTTATGAATTTGGTTGTTTTCATCAAAACATTAATAAAGTAAAGTATTTCACACATGTTGGTATATTTTGTTTCTCTATAATTACATTGTTTATATTTTTTGCGTTGTTTGTGCATTGCCAGTCATGGGTGCCAATAATTTTGAGCCCACTGTGTATTTTTATATATATATATATATATATATATATATATATATATATATATATACAGTTGCAATAAAAATTATTCAACCCCCATTGCAAATTGGGTTTACCGGCAAAATGTACAAACTTTCAGCTGCTTTTGATAATCAGATTAAAAAAGACGATTTTAAATAGCTCAACACAGCTAATATTATAAGTGGTTTCTCCAAATTTAAAATGCCACTTTTAATGACTACTGCAGTCTCAAAATGATTCAACCCCCTGAATAGAATCCGTCATAAGACCACATTTGCAAATCAGGTGTTGTCCCAAGCGCACCAAATGCAGCTAATCAAGAGCGTCATTACTTGCATCAGGTTTGCTTGAGATAGAATGCATCAAATACTTGCACTCCCTAGGGATTTGTTGACAGTGACATTTGATTGCATATTAGAAATATGGCTGTCAAGAGAATTGTCCAAAAAGCTAATAGAGGGGATCATTGCCTGGCACAAACTAAGAAAATGATACAAAAAGGTAGCACAGGCACTGAATGTTCGTAGAGATACAGTTGGAGGCATAGTTTGCAAGTTCAGAGTTAAAGGAAGAGTGGCTACAGTACCAGGATGTGGTAGAAAGAGGAAGCTAACAATGGCTGTTACCAGATCCCTGAGGAGACGGGTGGTCAAAAACCCTCAAGTGACTGAAGGAGACCCCCAGCATGACTTGGAGGCAGGAGGCACTGAGGTTTCAGTTTGCACAGTAAGGCACATACTAAACTTTGAAGGTCTCCATGACATACAAGACATACTCCACAACTGTTCCAAAAGCACTAGCTCCAATATGCTCAAAACCATATAAATAAGCCATAGAAGTTTTGGGATACTGTTCTGATGAAATAAAATTGGAATATTTCGGGCTTATGAATCAGTGGTATGTCTGCAAGAGGAATAAAGAGGCATATGCTGAGTAAACCCTGCCTACAGTGAAGAATTTTGGGGGCATTTTGATGCTCTGTGGCTGCCTTGCTTCCTCTGGCACTGGAAACCTGCAAAGTGTGGAGGGCAAAATGGAATCAGTGAAGTACCAGGATATCCAAGGAGAAAATGTCATGCCGTCTGTTGGGAAGCTGAAGCTTGGGCATCATTGGACCTTTCAAAAGGACAATGATCCTAAGCATACCTCAACATCCACCAAGGCTTGGTTTCAGAAGAAGTCTGGGAAGATTCTAGAATGCCCATCGCAGTTCCCTCACTTGAACACCATAAAAAAATCTCTGGTAGGATTTGAAGAAGAAAGTTGCAGCATGCAAACCCAAGAATATTAGTGAACTGGAGGCCATTGTCCATGAGGACTGGGCTAAGATTTGATTTGTTCATTGCAAACAACTGAAAGTTTATATATATATATATATATATATATATATATATATATATATATGAAGTAGGCAGGAATTGTGTATTGTGTTTGTGGACACTGGACACAGCCTGCGAAAACACGAAAGATTAAAAGGTATACCATATAACAAGTTTACCCTGCTTCCTTACGAAAGAAAAAAAAAACATTTGAGGGTTTGGCAGTGGTGTTCCACTTTCTGTAAGGGTTTATGCTTTCGTAGAGCTGGAGGGAGTCTGTAGGGCAAAGTGGTCATTTTGACTTGCTTTTTTAACTCTTAATAACTTTAAAATTATGACCCCTGTTTGGATCAGCTTTGGCAGTGTTACTGATGAAGGAATGATGAATCCAAAACAACGACCAAACACCACTCTTTAAGCCTCTGACCCCCATAGTTTGAACATTTAACTGAAAAGTATTCATTGCAATTCTACTATGTGGGACAAGACATGTTGAGCTGTACTTTTAAAATTAATTTCTATGCACTTGATAGTTTGTTCTTGTTGAAAATTGCAATCGGCATTTTTTTTCCTGTCAGGAGAATAAAATCTGTGCAGCACCAGTATGGTCCACTAGATGTCGTGAGTGGACCATACAGGTGCTGCAACGATCATGGTCATAATGTTATTGTGTGTGTGTGTGTGTGTGTGTGTGTATATATATATATATATATATATATATATATATATATATATATATATTTCTTTCAGGTAATGTCAAACCTTTAAATTAAATTTGGTCCTAATTTGGTCCTAGTTGTTGTTGTTTTTTTTTTTTTCCTCAGTAATGTTTCTATTGATAAAAACACAGAGACACTAAATGTAAAAAAAAAAAAAAAAAAAAATAATAATCTTTTTGAAAGGTTTGTATTTAAATAAAGACAGTCAATACAGATAATATAGCCTTGACGTAGCACTGGTTCGAACATCATCAAGGCTGTCTAGTGCTACCGGGAAAGACAGACACCCTTGAGACTTTGAGTCTGCAGAACTGTGGCAAGTTCTATGCATCAAAACAAGCAAAAGCCAATTATTTTATAACACTACAAAACTGCAGGACAGTGTTCCTAATTTTTGGCAAGGGTAGTCACACCAAATAATGATTTGATTTAGTTTCTAACAGTTCATAGATCTTTATGGAGCTTTTTTTTTTGAAATTCAGAAACCTTTCTTCTCATGATTTTTAAAGAGAACTTCTCCTCACAGAATTGTTTTAAATGTGCCTAAAACTTATGCACACAACTATCTATCTGTGCATGGGCCTATGCGTGTGTGTGTTTGTATGTGCATACAGGGAGTGGACAAAATATTGAAATAAAAGGAGCTCTCCTGAAACATGGCTTTAACTTTGAAACTTTGAGATCTCTGAAAACAGTTGCAAAAGCAATCAGGTATATCTATTTGAATAATAATTAGTAGCATGCGCCTGCATACCTGAGGCACTTTGTCTGAAAAGTCTACAAAGAAAGATGAAGTTACTAATAGAGTTCTGAGGGGGTCAAATAGTTGGTACCAGACTTAAGAACAGCAGTAAAAAAAAAAATGACAAAAAATGTTTTAAGGTGACACAGGGAACTGTGCCAAAATTAAGAAAACAAACAAGAAGAGACAGACAGTCGGTAGGAATGTTCCTCATAACCAAGGAATTACAACTCTAAGACTTACCACGGAATTGATTTAAACCGTATTCAAAACAGTCTCAACAAAAACTGAATGTTGTGTGTTTCACAGAGCTGGTATTCGGGTTATTTGACCACTGCCTATATGCACAGTCTTGTGCAAATTAATTCGATAAAGTGCTTGTCAATTGAAGCTGAATGGAGTGCAAATAGCCGTGCCAAGTGATGGACGTTTTGCATAACCACCTCAAAGATCACTGCACAGTACCTTTTAGCCACATTTCATTCATTTCCTTGACTTGTATGATGCTACTAATGCTACTGCATCATCAACACAGTACAGTAACTGTGTTGGACTGGCCTGGTAATTCACCTGACTTGAATCCCATTGAGAATCTCTGGTCCATCATCAAGTCAAGGCTACAGCAAAAGGATTGCACCACAAAAGCCAAAGTCATCAGTGCAGTTGTCCAGGTGTGGCATCACGATGAAGAAATCAAGGCAACCTGCAAAAACCTGGTCAGCTCCATGGTAAAATGGGTGGAACAGCTAATCAAGAACCGTGGAGGACACATCTCGTATAGAGTGCTGAATGTAAATGCTATTAACCCTGTAAAGCCTGAACCTTCAAATAATAGTTAGAAAATTTCTAATTTTTTAATGTGAAGTGTTTATTGGACCTTTAAGCAAAATGTAAAAGAAATGTATGAAATTCATTTTGTATCATATTTGATACTTTTATACAGTGAGGTCAAGTTTCAAAAACTACCAGTGGATGCTTTAGGTCTTCTAGTTTCACAGGATACCACTAGCATTGTACTAGCTAAAAAAATGAGCCTCATAAATACAATTATGTTGGTAGAGATCACCAGCGTTCCTGCAACTCTCTGAGGGTTAAATACTTGTAGTATCATATTTGCATACATTTCAACTCAATTTTATTATAAAATAAGCAACAAAATGTTGTGTGTCTATAAGTTGCTTCAATCCAGTAAATATTCATACTTCAGTATTAGAAACAATATAATTCAGGTTGATGAATGGGGGCAGCCATCTTTGATTTTGTATTCTACAGACCTCAACTGCCTGCAGTGCATGGATAGTCCATCAGGGGGAAGAAGACATGTATCAGATTGCATACAACAGGTTTTCAAGGCAAGTGCTGATCATATGGATGACATAGATTTCAGAGAAAGTCATGTATCAAATATGATACAAATGGCATTATATTACAGTAAGAAAAAGCCTGAAAACATTTGTTGTTTGGTTTTTCCCACTCCAGCCTGCTTTATCCAATTAATTTGCACAAGACTGCATGTACAGTGCTGTGAAAAAGTACTTGCCCCCTTACCGATTTCTTATTTTTTTGCATATTTCTCACACTTAAATGTTTCAGATCATCAAACGCATTTTAATATTAGACAAAGATAACCCGAATAAATACAAAATGCAGTTTTTAAATGATAATTTCATTTATTGAGGGTAAAAGCTATCCAAACCTACCTGGCCCTATGTGAAAAAGTAATTTCCCCCTAAACCTAAACCCACCTTCGGCGATAACAACTGCAATCAAGCATTTGCGATAACTGGCAATGAGTCGTTCACATCGCTGTGGAGGAATTTTGGCCCACTGTTCTTTGCAGAATTGTTTGAATTTAGCCACATTGGAGGTTTTTCGAGCATGAACGGCCTGGTTAAGGTCATGCCACAGCATCTCAATTGGATTTAAGTCCGGACTTTGACTAGGCCACTCAAAAATCTTCATGTTCTATTTTTTAAGCCATTCAGAGGTGGACTTGCTGGTGTGTTTCAGATCATTGTCCAGCTGCATAACCCAAGTGTGCTTGAGCTTGAGCTCACAAACTGATGGTTGGACATTCTCCTTCAGGATTTTCCGGTAGAGAGCAGAACTCATGGTTCCATCAATTATGGCAAGTTGTCCAGGTCCTGAAGCAGCAAAGCAGCCCCAGACCATTTCACTACCACTACCATGTTTGACTGTTGGTATGATGTTCTTTTTATGAAATGCTGTGTTAGTTTTATGCCAAATGTAACAGGATGCATACCTTCCAAAAAGTTCACCTTTTGTCTCGTCAGTCAACAGAATATTTTCCCAAAAGTCCTGGGGATCATCAAGATGTTCTGTGGCAAATGAGAGATGAGCCTTTGTGTTCTTTTTGGTCAGCGGTGATTTTCGCCTTGGAACTCTCACATGGATGCCATTTTTGCCCAGTCTCTTTCTTATTATTGAATCATGAACACTTACTTTAACTGAGGCAAGTAAGGTCTCCAGTTCTTTAGCTGTTGGTCTGGGTTCTTTTGTGACCTCCTGGATGCATCGTCGATGTGCTTTTGGAGTAATTTTGGCAGGCCGGCCACTCCTGGGAAGGTTCACCACTGTTCCAAGTTTTCTCCATTTGTGGATAATGGCTCTCTCCGTGATTCGCCGGATTCCCAAAGCCTTAGAAACTGCTTTGCAACCCTTTCCAGACTGATAGATGTCAATGACTTTGTTTCTCATCTGTTCTTGAATTTCTTTAGTTTGCGGCATGACATGTTGTTTTTTGAGATCTTTTAGCCTACTTCACTTTATCAGATAGGTTCTATTTCGGTGATTTCTTGAGGTCTGGCAGTAATCAGGCCTGGGTGTGGCCAGTGAAACTGGACTCAAAAAATGTGGTAAATCACAGTTAATTCGTGATTTAATAAGGGGGGGGCAATTAGTTTTTCACATAGGGCCAGGTAGGTTTGGATAGCTTTTTCCCTCAATAAATGAAATCATCATTTAACTCTTTCAACCCCAGATATTCTAGCATCACTATACCCTTCAACCCCACAGCCCTCTGTAGAGGGCTGGTCATTATCTGGACGTTGTATCTTACTGTTATCTCTGGAATCCCATTAAATGTAACCTGATATGTTCCAATCAATTAGTCAGATTGTTTGAATTTTCCCTACAGGAATTTGGGGTTGAAGGGAATATGTTGGTCAGCCCTCTGTAGAGGGCTGTGGGGTTGAAGGAGTTAAAAACTGCATTTTGTATTTACTCAGGTTATTTTTGTCTAATATTAAAATTTGTCTGATGATCTGAAACATTTAAGTGTGAAAAATATTCAAAAAAATAAGAAATCAGTAAGGGGGCAAATACTTTTTCACAGCACCGTATGTATGTGTGCGTGTGTGCACATGCCTGTGTGTGCATTTGGTTACGTGTGTTCTTGCATTTACAGCACAGTGAGAACCATGGAATGTTTTTTTCTACAGAGTGAGGACATTTTGGGGAATGAGGACATTTTCATGTGTCCTCACAACTACAAGGGCAAGTTGCGACTTGCAGCTTTTGACCTTCATGTTGTTCAACCCACAGGCACGGGCTACCAACTTTCTTGCTGGCTAAGAAGAATCCAGCACCAGCAGGAGACAAGGAAGGACAGATGATTTCTGCTGCCAGGGACTCCCTGATGTATTTTTACATGACCTCAGTCACGGGACGGGATAGAGAAAAGAGCCTACCTTGAGGAGTAATTCCAGGCACTAGGTCAATTACGCAATCATAGAGATGGTGAGGCAGTAGTGAATTAGCTCGGGACTTGACAACACTTCTTCAAGGTCCCAGTATTCTGGAGGTACCTTGGAAAGGTCAGGCAGTGGTTCAGATGAGGTGGCAGTGGGATGGTCAGGATGGGTGGCTTCTATCAGACAGTGTTGCTTACAAGTAGAACTTTAATCCAGAATCTGTGGAGTCTTCAAATCCAGGTGGGTATTATGTCAGGACAACCGGGGGTTGCTCAGAACCTGGGGTGGTCAAGGATTCTCCAGCTGTAGTGTCATCTTTACCTCCACCAAGGAGGTTATGGTTTTGCTTCCATTTGTTTATGCCACTTCGTTCCGTTAGTTGTCTGTCTGTCTGTTTGTCTTCTGTCTAATTTGTTTGTTAGCAGGATATCTCAAAAACGGCTGCATAGATTTCAACCAAACTTTGCAGGATGTTACAATAGCACAAGAGGAACAAGTAATTAAATTTAGGCATATCTACTCCTAAGTACAGTTGAGATATAGACTGAAGTACAAATCCAGCTATGCTGGCGGAGATTTGAAGTCTTTCCAATGGGCCGGATTTCCAATCGGCGTGCTTTTACGTTTTGCTGCTACCTGGTGGTAGAATGCAACAATACCCTACATCAGCCAACGAAAATAACTAATGCACAAAATTGCCTTGGTGTGGCGGAAATATGCGCTCTACCAAGTGCCCTTAAGCAATATTATATTATCCAGTTGTCCTAGGCCACACATTTAAAGTTTTGAGGCAAAGGTCATAGTACTAAGTAACGTTGACCACGTTACGAAATAGACCCTATCGAGTCAGACACCATACGATTTCGACAACGGTCCCGCTAGGCGGGAGTCATTTATTTGTTAGTCTGTCTGTTAGTAGGATGTCTCAAAAATGGTTTCATAGATTTTAACCAAACTTTGTAAGATGTTAAAGTAGCACAAGAGGAACAAGTGATTAAATTTTGGCATATCTAGGCCAAAGTACAGCTAAGATATAGGCCAAAGTTCAAATCCAGCTATGCTTGCTCTCGCGAGTCCAGGTCTAGTTTCCTAATGGTTTCCAGAGATGCACAGTTGAACCAGTTGGGTGATGTGGGAAATCTTGGCTGCGGGTGACCCAGGGATGTTGAAAGCTTGGATGGGTTTGGGAAGTGGCTGGCTCTGGAGAGTTGAGTGGCTAGTTGTTCGTCAATGCAGTTTCCATCTGCAGAATCGATAAAGGCCTATATGGACAGCTGGCTTGACCCATTGTGGATCTGGATGGGGAAGAGGGGTCTTGGATTATTGGTGGATTTCACTTATCGGTATTTCCCCATCTGCGGCCGAGCGTTTGTCCATAAGGAGTTTGCCGTGCGTGACTGATCTGCATCGATTCGGTGGTGTCTGGAGCAGACAGACTGGGACTGTGCTGCAGGCATCAAATTTGGAATTTTCATATACAGTATTTACAAAAATAAATGTAGTCAATAAGGTGATACTTTCAATATTTTTGTCTTGGCATTAATTTCAACCAAATGTAGATGGATGATTTACATATCACTTCATTCTGTTTTTATTAGCATTTAACATATTGTCCCAATTCTTACAGAATTGAGGTTGTATATATGTATGTATATTCGTAGTACATATGCGTGTGTAAAAGAATGATTTATGGGTCTATGTACGTTCACTACCCAGCCAAATAATAAAGTCACACACACTAATATTTTGTAGGACTACTTTTAAATTTTATAATGGTGTGCATTCATTAGTCTCTTTCATTTTTGGCCGAGTTGTGATGATGGAAGAGTCAAACCACTCCACAAAGCCTTCACCAGCACATCTCAAAGGTTTTCAACTGGTTAAGGGCAGGACTCTCTGGTGTGAAATTCATTTGTGAAAATGATTCCTCTCGCTTGCTGAACCACTCTTTCACATTTTGAACCCAATGAATTGAAGCATTTTCATCCTGGAATATGCCTATGCCGTCACAATTCAGTTTATTCAGTAGTCTGCTGATTTCATTTTATTGCTGCATAATGTTGCTAAGTCCAGGCCTGACCAGTTGAAGCAACCCAAGATCATAACACTCCCTCCCAGAGGCTTGTACAGTGAGCACTATGCATGATGGATGCATCTTTTCATGGGTAAATCTGGACTCATTAGACCACATGACCTTTTCCCATTGCTCCACTGTTCCATTGTAATGCTCCCTAGCAAATTTCTGATAGGACCACTTCGTCAAAAGAAAATATTTATTGGCAGCATACAGGCATACAATCATACATTGAGTTTGGCGACATGGCTCCGTTCTGAGAGATCCCTTCCCGTCTGAACGTGGAACCAAAGGCAGAGAGCTGCTACTAACCCACTCTCCAAGGAACAGAGCCTACAGCAACAATGACCTCACGGACGAGACATTGCTATAGAACGAAAATTAGACAAAGAGAGCCGAATTAATGGATGCAATAGACCGGGGAGCTGGGGTGGAGGAGGGTTGTTGAGCGAGCGCTCAGAGGAGCAGCTTCCCGATGGCGAGCTTAAGTAAAGTAGCATATTACCAGCCAAGCAATCATCAGGCAGCAAGGTCAGATGACAGTCATGTGCACTCAGGTGACTCCTCAGCAGGTAGAAGCTGACCTCTGTTAGCAGGCTTGACTCCATGGCCTATCAAAACTTACGTCAAGGCTCCATTGAATTAGTTTTTTTTGTTTTTTTTTTTTTTTTTTGATAAGCCTTGCTAAAAAGTGGCTTTCTTGTAGCCACGCTGCTGTCTAGACCCGATACTGTAACTTTTTGTCGCATTGTGCATGTGGAAATGTGCTTACTTTTCCAGAATTCCCAGATGAGCCAAACTACTGTAAGCCAGCCACACCAGGGAAAATTTACCACTATCCAAATTTCTCTCTTTATAGATAATGGCTCTCTCTCATTGTGGTTTGCTGAAGTCCCAGAGAATAAGAAATGTCTCTGCAACCCTTTCTAGCCGAAAGTCATTAAATATAATTTTTTCTTGTTTCCTCTGGAGTTAGTTTCTCTCACAGAATTGTGTCAGTCTTTTTAGCCCATTTTAGATTGAATTGTGCTGCCAGTATGCCAACTTAGCCTATCTATGCAATTTGATTCTAATCTACCCCAATTATCAATTAAATGTCAATTAAAACTTTTTGTACATAAGGCCCATTGGTGTTTGCTAACCTTTTCTTGAATGAAATACATCATCATTTAAAATCTGTATTTTGTGTTTACTTGTGTTGTCTTTCTCTTAAAATAAATTTGGTTGAAGATCTGAAGCTAATTGATTCATAAGCAAAACTATGAGAAATCAAGAAAGGGGAAAACGCATAAATGCACTTGTTTGCATGTATGCACATTAAGTAAAATTTATAAAGTACCGTTAAAGTAGCAACTGCTAAACTGCTCAGGAAATTGTCAATTGAAATGCATTAAATTGTTGTTTCTCGTGAATTCATCAAGGAATATGGAGGGGCCATATCTGATGTTTCAAAGCCTCAGAACAGTGCCCATAAAAACAAGGTCACTGTTTAACTATTACAAGGAAGATAAAATGGTCAGAACCAGCTGCCTGGAGGACCTCAGTAGCCTGGAGGTAGAGTAAGGGTATACAAACAAACCCATTATGTGCATTAAAAACATAAGATACACCTTTGAATGGATTCTTCATCAGTTTTGATGTGGTGTTTTTTTCATAATACCTGAAAATAATCAAGAAGCAGCCTATGTTTGACCAGCAGCAAACAAGAAACGAATGACTGATTGACAACACAAAGAGATAATTACTGTTATTTATGTGAGGAGATTATTGTATTTCCCCAACCTATTTCCCGCTCCCAACCTATTTCCACCGTAATATCAACATTGGATAGAAAATGTATTGAGAATGTATTCGCTTATAAATACCAAAATTAATGGATTGATGAGAAGCTTACATTGGAATTTCACTGTGAAAACAGGAAAAACTGGTGAAAAACTGAAATTGAAATTTGCTTTTTTATTTTAGAAATAGATCCTGTTTGACCTTGCCGGCCTGAAAGAAATTGAAGACCACAAAGGAAAAACGATCAGAGCCCAAATTTTGCATTTTTGTATATTTTAAATATTATATATTATTATAATATTTATAATAATAATGATTTTTTTCCAGTGCTTTGTTTCTAAGATTGTTTTGAATTTTTAATTCATCATTTCTCCACAAAGAGAAAATGTGACTTTGATCATTTTTCCATTGTGGTCTTCAATTGATTATTGCCACTCTTCTGCCAATGATTGATGATTGAGATGTTCATACATGCATGCCTCTTTGATCATATTGCAAGCCCCATCCCATGTATCATAGTGCTTCACACATTATCACAAATGCTACATCTCTCACTCATCACTACCATCTTTGTTTGTTTGGTCTATAGGGGGTGGTCATAATAAATCCAACAGACCCTGCTGCTCTTCAGGACCAGGGCTGGCTAACCCTGGCATAAATTATGTCAATTTTATTCAGTATGTTCAACGTTGAGTAATAGCAAGGACACTGAAATATATGTATGAAAACACTAATAATGCTAAAATATTATACAGCCAGACAGGAAATGCTGTGGGACCTTTCAGTGTGGATTTTTGCACATTTGTGCAGGTTTTCTCAGAGAACTCTGGTTTCCTCCTTAAGTGCAAATACGGACCTGCAAGGCTAATTGGTGACTCTTAATTGGCCATAATATGAGTGTGTGAGTGAATGATGCACGATCCCTGCAATGGATTATCATGAATATCCCACTGTATTCTGTGGTCAGGCTCAGCTCCACCCCCCCATAAGTTTGCCCGGGAGTAAATGGGTTAGATGATGGATGAATTTGTGGACAGTGTTCAAACACAGCAGTGGCGATAGATGTTGAAGGTTCTCGTGAGAGAAAGCTTAACTGAATCAGAGTGTGAGAGAATGGAACCTTCACACGTATGTGTCAGTTTGTTCTCCCCCTCTCCACTGTGCTTTCCGTCCCTTCATCCTTTTAAGGTTGTAAATTCCTGCTTCAGCATTGTTTGTATAAATCTTTTTCAGTATGTTAGGTAGGGAAAGGACAGTAGGTAAGACAGCCAAGGTCAGAGGTGTCAAACTGCTCTGTAAAAGGGGCCAAAGGGCTGCAGGTTTTCAATCCGACCGAGAAGAGTCACACCCAATGTAATTAACTGATCTCAGCCTGCACAGTAGATTAGTTGTATCTGGTGTGCTTTGCTCCGCTGTATTGAAATAAACTTGTTCCAAGCAACAAGCGGTCTTCTGCGGTTCTCGTTCTGAAGACGTGATATGCACATGGTGTTTCTTTTTAAAAATAAATGAAGGACAAGTCTATGAGAGTTTCATAAAAAAAAATCCCCACTGCTGGATGAGCAGAAGTGGATATCAGCATTATTTAACCTAAAGAAGGACAAAGAGGTGCATTTATTTGGGTGACTGTAAGAATCTAGGATCAAGTACTCTGTCTGCACAATGGAGAGAAAATGGGAAAAACACAGTAACAGTAACTCCTCACAACATACCGTCTCTTGCGAATGTTCTTTTGCATGTTACAGTGGCCGTAGAAATAAAGCTGAATTTTGCAGGAGTGGAAAAATGAGAAGAACAATGACATAAATGTCTCAATCAAAACAACACAATTTTTAAATGTTTTGAACATTTTTTATTTCGTTTGATTTTTTTATATTTTTGTTTTTAACAAATCTCTGCATTTTATATAATCTTCTATATGTACAAATTTTACATTTTACGTACACATGTACAAGATAACACAAAACAAGCATTATTATCTATCGGGTACTCTTCTGCCTGTCACTCAAATAAATCTCCATTGTAGGTTCTGTCTTATAACTGACCAAGTGACTCGAAATTTCGTACATCAGGTACTTCTGCTCATAAATACTGTACGGGTAAATACATTTGGTGACACCATTATCAGTTTCCCTAGTGTTGTAGACATCAGAGAGCGGTGAAAGGTGTCTGTCTGATTTTAATAGCGACCTGCCTTGGGAAAAGAGGCACTACAGCAGGAAGGTCCAGCTCCCCTAGACCATAGATAAGCAACTCACAGTATTATTCGGTAGGAAAGCATTGCCTTCTCTTGTTTTCAAACTCAGACTGCATTACAGCTCTCCCTCCCAATTTCAATGTCCTAACAGTAAACAATACCATTTGATAAACACAAACACCATCAAAAAGCCACAATAAAAACAGAACAAGACAGTAACAAAACAGGACCACTTTGTTCTTGTATAACCCTGGTGCAATATTTTCATTAATCACTCGTAAATAAATGTGCTAATATATGAGCAGTCTGATGAATGCCTGTTCTGTATCAGTTACCCTTTACTGTTTGAATAATGCAAAACACTATCCAACGTCCATCTCTACTGCCCATGCCTGAAACGTGTTTACAGAATAACACAATGTTTTTTACAACAGAACCTGACCATTTGAATGCTACATTGAGAATGACGAAATTCAGCATTAGAAAACATACACTTGACATATACTTTGCTATATGTACAGTATATAGTGTTTAGCATTGCTCATTTGTGAGATGATTGCTGTAGTCTTTGGCTCAAAAGGTTAGGAGATTATTAAGTGAAAAATACATTTTATGTTCAGAGTCATATATATTGTTATTTACACAATTTTTTCATATTATCAAAATTTTGATTTAAGCTATGTTCTGTTTTAATTCCAGTTATTCTATCCAGACAATACAGAAATAATTTTAGCTTTACTTCGAGTTTAGTTCCAGCTTAGTCCATGTAACAAAAATAAAAATAGTGGGCAAAATGGGACAAATCATTCACTTACAAACACAAGTAAAAATGAAAGAAATCCTTCCAAGAAAATACATCAATGCTTTCAAACTTAATCCACACAGTTTCACAAAACACAACTTGATTCCACTCACAGAACATAACATTCACCCTTATATAAAAATGTCCTTAAAAAAGCTTTTTTGCACTCCACCAATGACCAGCATTGGCCTTTAAAATAAGGTTATGTATTGCTTGGTCCACCACAGACCTCCGTCAGTGTAGTCCATTTTCCCAGTAAAATGTCTCTGGGCTTCATTGTTTCCTTTTTTTTTTTTTTTTTTTTGCAATTTCATTGCAATAACAGCGACAGAAAGACTGGTACCAAAAAAGTCAAAAGAGAGGACAGAGGGGACAACTGAACCGCAGAACCTGTTCCCACACTTCTCTGTACTTCTGGAGAATTCACTGAGGGGTCATCTGCGAGATAAAAATGAAAAATAAATTTATTTAAATGATTAGGCCCCAAAACAGCCCCAAAACACTTGTCAGGAAACATGGAGGACAATGCAGAGGTGGTGATCCTAAATTATCAGAAACTACCAAGAAGAAAATGCAGGAGGAATTAACACAGGCATATCATCCGTAGCAGTGGTGTCGTGCAAGTCTGCAGAGGGCACTATAATTCAAGACTTGGGTGAACACGGCTCTCTGTGTTTTATAGTGACATGGTAAATTACAGTAACGTACCTGCGGGAAGTCCGTTTGATGAAACGTGTCCTCCCCCTCCTCCTGTCCCTCCTTCTGACCCTCCGGGGACCTTGTTTTCCTCAGACCCTGAAAAGCACGAGAGTAGGAGTGATGAAAAGACTTCTTAAGAGCACAAAGGGGTGTGAAAAGTTTCATCAACACCAAGTAAGCTACTTTTTCCACTTCTCTTACCCTTAGGCCTGAGGACTTTCACTCTCAGTCGCATACATTCCTGTCCATGGTGGTGAAGGGGTTTGGCTGAGAGAGACAGAAGCAGACAAAGAGTTAATCACGTACACAAGCTCTAACACCAGCCTGTCTCCATTACAATGACTAATAGCTGAAAATGATTTCACCCCTATGCAACAAAACTGTGCCAGGTAAGGCAAGGTAAGGACAGAGTTACCCATCCCTAACAAAAACAACCTGCAATCATGACCGGCAATTCGGAGTGCAGTGAACTCACAAGACTCTTGCTCATGGAAAAATAGACTTAATTGAGATAATTGGATGGAATACTGCAATATTAAATTCTACAGCATTTTCTTTAACCCTTTGCGCAGAATACAAATAATGCCATTTTTTTCCTGTTGTACATGAGCCTATTTAAGGCTTTATAACTCAGTTTTTGTGTCACAGACACTGTGGAAAATTATTCCAGTGAAGCAAGACATTTGGAAATTCTATTACAGAATTATTTAGGAATTAAATTTCCGAATTTCTATCTGCGCAAAGGGGTAAATTGTGAGTCAGGTTAAATGCGTTATTTATTGCTCAGGATGGGCAAGCCTGGACATGGGGAAACTCACAGATGTAGTAATAGGTCCCTCCCTGCCGGAACTCCTTGCCGAGGGTGAAGGGAGTGTAGCGCTGGAACTTCTCCGAGAACTTCTCAGGGGCGTGAGGGGCGAAGGGTCGAGCGCACTCCCAGCGGAGCTGATCCACGGACTGCGCGCGACAGATGTCGTAGTCCTCCCGTTCCACCATGTACAGCACGTAGCGCTCGGCCTCCTGTGAAGGCACCTCGCCGCGCTGGTAGTGGGGACACACGATGTCCAGGTAGTCATTAATGCGCACCTCCACTGTGTACTCGTCCCATAGGAATCTGGGGAGACAGACAGACAGGGTTGGGGTGAGGGGGCAGGTATGGTGAGCCATGTAGCAGCTACACAGCGCTGATAAAGTAGCATTGGGTTTATCATTTCTTCTCGCTGGCCAGGGAAATCAAGAGAGAGGGACGGCCATTAATATTAATGACTGTGGCAGTTGATCTTTCGCTGAGCTGCAGAGCTCATCTCTCAGGGAATCTGGGGACCCTGAAAGCGCGGGAGATGGAGGCAGGCGTGCAGTGTCCAGTGATCCTGCCTCCCCCCAGGGGCAGATAGCTGCTGAGAGAGAAGTGCATTAGTAGTCAGGGCAGCCACATCCCTGAGTGTATCCCGCAGGACTCCATTCACACAGACCAGCATTCATATCTGCTGCGAGCGAAGGCGGTGTGCACGCGCCCCTGGGGCCCTCATGCGCAGACGCTGGAACACAATCGCTCTGGCGCACGTGCGATTGCTAAAACACATCCACGCTCATGCACACACCCACACTCGCGGACAAAACCACACCCGCACGCGACAATACAAACATATTCGCACGCACACTCTTACGCCCATACAGTCACATTCACACATATGCACCCATACACAAACACACAAACAAGCACACACACATACGAGCAACTACTTAAAGCTGAAGTCACAACTAAACCCAACTTGGAAAAATCCCTACAACATAAACAGCGGTTCTGCACAGGTGTCACTGTTCACATGTGTGGATGTGAGCTGATTGCTGTTCCATGAGGCCTGTGCAGACCCATCCACCTGTGACTGTGCATATATGTGTGTGTGCGTGCGTGTGTGTGTGTGTGTGGCAAAATGAAAAGGAGAGACAGGCTAAACTAGTTCTGTTTCAACTGATTTATTTATTTAGACACAGAAAATCATTGAAGCACCCACACGCCCCCCTCTCAGCCACCCTCTGAAGCTCCGCCCACCTCCCTGTCATTGTTTTCTTCTTCACGTGAGCCATTCTTTAAGAATTTAAGCTCCAGTGACAACAGACCTCCAAGGAAGCTAATTTAAAAAAAAATATTTTTCATTCATTTTACACATGCCCTTACAAAGAGTGGCTTATGTGGAAATAAAGATATAATGTGTGGTGAGAACAAAAGGGGGAATAAAGGAAATACTGCACTGCATGCAAGTATTACATAGAGGTTTTCTTCCAGAAAAGAGCACTCTGTCCATGAGAATTTCCCTGAGACTGTTGGACTGTTCCTCCTCAAGAGTTTTTACACTGGCACCCATCTTTTCTTCTTCTGTCTCTCCAGAGTCTCCAGCCCAGCTGCCATCAAAGACAGACACAGAGACAGTCTGTCTGTCTGCCCTCTGTCTTCACTGCTTTCATTTCAAATAGCTTTTTATGATGCTTTTATCTCCACAGCCCCTAAATACCTGCACCCCATGTGCTCTTAATGACTACTGTCCCAGTAATGTCCACATAACTCACGTAAACTTGAGCACTTTCTGCCTTGAAGAAATCTGTGTTTTCAGTCACACCCTTAAAGATTGCCCATTAAGTCACCAAGGTCTGGTGCATATTGAAATCCTTTCAATAGTCCATTCCTGAAAAAGAAATCTCTTGTTTTTTTTTTTTAATACTTCAAAAGACTTCAGCTCATGGAGTTAAGCACATGAAATCTGACAGAAATGTGATTTTTCCAGGATCTTGGAATCAACTTAATAGGCAAGCACAGTTTGCACTCAACTATCAGAAAAGCTCAGAGGTTCTCCTCCATTCAGGCTCCTAAACGGTCACACATACTTGCCAAAGACATGTCCCTTACTGCACTGGGCCATTCTACCTCGTCCTGGTGCATCACTATAAACTGTGCCTTTGCCTGACACTTGGTTACAATCCAGCACAACGGGTTAAATGTTCTCCAGCATGTTGAACAACATGGTCCAGATCTGTGACTGATTCCTTAAGTTCAAGACAAGAGGCAGTTTGCTCACTCGACTCAAAGCTCCTCACTCTCTCTTTTCCAGGTTGTTTTTGTTGTTGGGACCCCGGTTAGGGACAGACGCGCTGGCTCCAACCACCCCCACCCCCATCTCCCTCCAGAAAAAAAGAAACCCACGTCTGTCTCCCAGTTAGCAGTAATCACCCTGTCAAAGCAGTTACACAGGGCCTTAAAGTGGAGCCAGCACACCAGGCTTTGTTGTGCTGAAAAGGTAAAGCTGTGTACGTCTCTGGTCACTCACAAGCAGTCCTGTTTCCCATATACTACAGTCAGCCAACATTTGGGTGCCATAAAGCTAACGACCATAACGTTACAGACCTTCGCATTTTCACGCAAATTGACCCTGGTCTGAATCATCATCTTTGCAAGGAACTTCCTGATAACAACAATGAATCGGCATAAATTTATGCTCCGATTTCAAAATCAAAATCCAGTATTTCCTCCTTCAGTGAAAAACAAGATACCTACGGAATGTATGGTTTCCTTCACCGAAAAAAAGTCTTCCATCAAAACCCTGGTTCTAAATATTTTGAGCAACTCAGATTAAGTAAACGGCCCAACAACAAAACAAGCAACGTGTTTCTTTCAGGACAAATTAAGCAGGAGAATAGTGGAACAACACAAGCACAGTCAGTAAACACTTGTAAAATTTACCTCCTTCCTCCTCTTAGCCCTCACTCCTTTCTTGCACCCCTAATTAAAGGCTGTTTGTGGTATGGTTTCAATATGGCCGTCAAAAGGGGGAGAAAAGGGCGAGGTTCAAGTGAGCATAATTAAACCAAAAAAAAAAAACAAAACATCTTAACAGCAACCCAAGATTGGGGGGGCGGGTTTACACCGCGATTCCCCTACCCCCCCGAAGGCAGTGTGGGTGTAACGGTGGCAGTACTTTGAATTCACAAGCCAGAGAAATTTGTAGCTCGTAGTCAAATGTAAGCATTTGAAACAGCAGATTTAAAAAAAGAAATCAAGATTACACAAAGTAGCAGCAGTTCGGGAGAGCTTACTGTTGAATAGTCAAGATTACATTACAGTTACATTACATTATTAGTAGAAGCATTTTACATTCATAGTTCCACCCAAACACCTTTTACATTTGGCTGTCTGTTAAAACGACTGTAAGAAGTGCTTCAAATAAGGCTCTTTGACAGAGTGTCACAATTTTGGCTATTTGACGAGGGTTTTTACAATGGAGGTATAAAGGTGAAGCAGCAGTCAAATGACTCCTGAGCGCGGTTCAATCGACCCGAGCCCTGACGGACGAGCCCGTTCCCTCGCCACTGACCTCAGAGCTCAGGCTTCAAACGCGTATCGCCGTACCTGCACCTCAGCGGCAGGGCGGGAGGCTACAATATTGACATTGACGTTAGAGACGTTTGGAGCGCGGTGCAAACAGTAACCTTCCAATGCCTTCCTTTCCCTCCCCGTCTCCTGGGGGTACCTGGGCCTGAGCCCATGCCTTGAGGGCCCAAACAGGCCATCTGCATGGGCGTCTCCGCGGGGCCCCCGGTACAGAGCTGCCTCAGCCCCGAGGCGGTATACGCACATCTGCGCCGTGGCTCGGCGACAGCCCGCTCCCGCTGCTCCGTCTCCATTAATGTGGCCTTCTCTGTGTACAGGTGCAGCGGGGACCTTCTGTGGCCCACTGCAGAACCAGAGATGGGATATAGCAGAGAGATCTGCGCTTCCTCCGAGCCGCAGACCAGCATGGTCGGGAGAGCAAGATTAATAAACGGCTTAGAGCGTGTGCTAGGCGAATGTGTGATGGGTTTGTGTACCTGGGCTTGTATTGCTATACTTGTGAGAACCGACTCCAGAGAAATCACAGATGTTTAGAGGACGTTTGGGGTGGTGAGGACATTTTGAGTGCCCCTCACAGAGGATTATGGCTAATTGGTTAAAGTTAGGTTTGCAGTTACTGTTAGGATTAGGGTTAGGCATAATTTGATTATGGTTAGAGTTTGGGAAAGGCAATGCAGAATGAATGCAAGTCATTACAATGCCCACACAAGTGTAGCTATTCAAACATGAGTGTGTGTGTATGTGTGTGTGTGTGTGTGTGTGTGTGTGTGTGTGCGTGTGTGTGTGTGTGGGGGGGGGGGGGGGCTATATGTGCAGGGGAGCATGTGGACGAGTTTGTAGGTGTTTGGGTAGATGTGAGGAGTGTTTCTGGGTGCATGTTTTCATGCAAGTGAGAGCACATTGGCTTGCATGTTTAAGAGCATTTGTGTGCTTATGTGAGCATGCATGTGTGAATGACCTGGGTGTTTGAGAGCAGATGGGTGCAAGCAGCTTTCAGTTTGCTTTCCTGCCGGCCTTGCCCTGTGTACGTCAGTAACGAGTGTGTGTCTGCGCGTATGTGTGTATGCATATTCTGTAAAATGTTGGGGGGGTTCAGGAATACTAGGCGCTAGTTCGGGGTGGCATCAGACAGACAGGGGACAGGGCTGAGGTGTGACTAATTACACATGATTATTGGGTGCATTGTAAAAGTCTCCATGTTGCTATAAAGGTCTTTAAAGTCACGAGTCTCTAATTTCTCCTTTTCTTTCTTTTCCTCCACCCTAAACTGCCCATCCCCACCTCCACTCTGCCCTCTCCTGTCTTCAGAGTGCTCTGTGTGTTCCCTCTCCCTCTCCCTCCCTGTGGAATGTTCAGGCCTGTCAAGGAGGTCGCAGGGGTCAAAGGACAGGGTCATGATTTGCACACACACTCACTGAGTCAGCATAAGAGCCCGCACCACACACGCATACTCAAACACACACTGCTACGCAACATTCACGCTCTCACACACACACACACACACACGCGCACGCACGCAGACACCGAGTCAGTGTTATTTATGCTGAAACAGATGCATCCCGACGTTGGCGCAGCACACGGTTTACTCCAGGGCCCATTCTGTGCGGATCCATAAACTGGGGGCACATGTCCTGTCACCGAGTACAACTGGTTTACAGCCTTTTCCTCACAGTGCGAGGTAATAAAATCTGCCACCTTCTTTTTCACTCCCTCTATCCTTCCCTTTTTCAGCCCCTGTAACTCTCACTTACTCGAACACATTTCACTGAAGAATTGCGATTCTGAGCGCTGTCATCATTACAATGTAACCACATCAAAACTTCATGTTCACGTCTTTTCAATAACCACATTTTTTTTTCTCTTGGAGTTGGCCGTTATTAATGCCACGGTTGAACACGCTGGAATGCCAGTCACCTAATCTCCTGGCCCAAAAAGGGATTACAGCACAGAGGTACGGCTTCGTTCTGCGCCATTTATTAGCAGCAGACCCCGTCTAATAGGGGGCTTAGAGTCATCGAGGAAAGGCAAGAGTGACAGAGAGAGAGAGAGAGAGAGAGAGAGAGAGAGAGAGAGAGAGAAGAGAGAGAGAGTTAATTATTTTGAAATTGAAAGTTATGAACATTCATTGGGACAAACAAAAAAAATCGGATTCCACTTTGAAATGTGTCGTGTTTAAACCACAAAAGACTGGGGAAGAGCTGGTTAGCACACACAAAAATCAATTGGAATTACACTCCCTCTTTAGCCTTTGAAATTGCATTCCACATCTCAATACAGCTGTTCCTGTCTCATACAAGGTAATTCTTTGCAATTCAATATATACTCTCCTACCATCCATCTCTGTCAATTCTCCCTTCCCTTCTATCAGTCCATCTTTTATCTCTCAATAAATCTCTACTCTTGGTCCCCTCCCATCCCTCTTTCTCCCATTCACTCTGGAAGTTAACATAATATACTAGGCTTCTTCATTCTCTGCAAAATTTGTAAAACAATCTGTTTCTTTCTTTCAGTTGCTCCTTTCTCTCTCTGCCCCTTTCATTCTCTGTCTCTAACCTCTCCTCCCACTTTAACCCTTTCCTTCCCCTTTCCCTCATATTAACGAATAGCACATACCAGCATGCTGGAATGTTGACAGATACCTTCAAATGTTGTCCACGCCAAATCCACAACGCATCACAATGTATATTTTTCTCCAAAGGAGAATTAAAACCAGCAACATTACAAAAATAACAGTATACACATTAAGAGGCACTATGGGAAAGTATGTAGAACAGTATGGGGGGGAAACAAGAACCAAATCAAAAGATTTCACTCATAAACTGGAGGGACAGCTTAAAATCAACATAACAACAAGTTATATGCAAGCAATTCCAGTCACGCACACACACACACACACACACACACACACACAATAGACAGTGTTCACACAAAGCCCGCTTTCATCTACACATCCACGCCACGGCACAGAATGCACCAAAACACTCACATTGTAACCATCATATCCGGCTTAAGTCACACACAATAATCACAGGAAAACCAACAGCTAATACTTACAGCAATAACTAAAACAATAATAATTATACAGAGGCTGAGAAACTCCTTGATCCTTGGTTGAAAGGAAAATACTTGGGAAAATTTTCTGGGAAAATAAGGGGGGGGGGGGAGTCCCTTAGAAGGGGAGGCTGTGAGAAAGTATGGAGAGAGAGGAGAGGGAAGTCTGGAGCACAGATAAGAAGGAAAGTGGAAGAGCGAAATGTGAAAGGCATATAGAATGGGGTTATCAGAGTTTGACGGTGCAAAAATAAAAAGATGGGAAAAGTAGAGAAGGTGAGTTCAGCAAATGGAAGAACAGAAAAGGAAGAAAGAGCTGCAGGAATTTACACGACTGGGATAGCAAAGTGTCTGTTTATTGTAAGGCATTCATTCACATTAAGGGCTTTGGCCAAGGAGTTTTTCCAAGGTTTTAGTAGACTGATGAGGTAAGAATGCTAGATCTGCAGGGAAAGGTGTGTATGTGACTATGCCACGACAGAGTGTCTGTCTGTGTGAGCTGGCCAGCGTGCATTTGTGTTTGAGTCAAAGGCAGGGCTCATTGTATTGACAGGATACGCACTTTTCCGGGAAAACACCGGGTGAGGAAATTTGCTCTTCCAGTTAAGGGAGCACGCACGCACGCACACACACACACATACACACTCACACACACAAATAAGGAATCGAGTTTTAGAATCTACAACCTCGAATTGTTGGATCTCTATTTTGAATTAACTATCCATTAACAGAAAAAAGAAAAATAAATCAGTGCTGGATTATAATGAGGGAAGTGTAATTCGGTGAGCAAATGAACAGATTTATACGCTATATCATTACAGCTATCCTCAATACTTAGCGAGACCACTGCTTTTCTACCATTGGTGAGTACAGAAAACAACAAACTGGTGATTATTGTGTCTATAGGCCACCAGAGGAGATTATGATTAATCTGTAATCTCCGAGCATTTTCTCAGATTCCGTTCACTAGAAAGAGATTACAGACCAGGAAGAGAGGCGGGGGAGGGGCACGAGAATAAAAGAAACAGGCGTATGAAGCCTGCAATGGGTCAAGAAACCTGGATTGATAGGGGGAGAAGAGGGAAAAAAAGAAGAATGGTAAAGAAAAATAAGAGTAAAGTGGGGAAGAGAGCAGAAGATGAAGAAATGGAGATTAAGGGGGGTAATGAGTAAAATCTCTGCCTGGCTGTGAATCTTGCAGTCAGGCCCAAGCAACGACTCTCCTCGCCCTCTGGCTCTCCCTCTCCCAGCGCTCTATGTGCTCCGACAGGCTCAGCCGCCTCCGCCTCTCAAACTCTTAAAACCAAGAAAACAACCGAGAAAAACAGTCCCAAACAGAGACAAGCGGAGAAAGGAGAGCAAAAGGAGAAATGGCGAGAGAAGAAAGGCTGAATGAAGGGAGACACTGACAACAGGAGAGATGAGGGCAGCACAGGAATCTGGTCACACAAAGAGTGATTCATGATCACTGAGCAGCACAATCAATGAGAGCTACAAAAGTCAAATATTTCAAATATTTCTAGGACAGGGAAAAAATCACAGCAAGCACAGGACTGAGCTGCAATATGTAGTACAGAGTGCACAGAGCGGGTTAAAAGTGCTGAATTTCAGGCTGCACAGATATATTCGGCTGACAAAAAAAAATGAAAGAAATGGCTTGTTTGAGCAAACAGAAATGAAAGGAAAGCGCTGAACTTTGTGCCAAATCAGTGCAGAAGTTTGCACACCAGGCCTGGGAGAGAGGGCAAGGGGGGGGAGGAGTGGTGGAGAGAGGAAGAGACAGGTACAGGAGTCAGAGAAGAAGTGAGGGAGTGAGGGCCAAGACAGGGGGAGGGGAGGGTCAGAGTAACCCAGACTACCTGACCGAGTGCAGCATTGCAACACACTGTGTTATGCAGTACGCTGAGCACAAACAATGTTCACTCGTCATCAATCACTGCCAGGTACTTCATACGAAATGGGATTGTGCAAGAGCTTGCGTAGCATGTGAGCGTGAGTCGAAAATTTATCAGCACGAGGTAGTACAAACTCCGGTAAGGCCACTCCCATCGCCGACGCTGATAGGGAGGTGATGCGGACACTGGAAACTTTCCAGTTAAACAGCTCCAGGGGCAGCTAAATGATTAAGCTGCTCATAACATCAGGCGGAGCTCACTTGCGGTGAAAAACACATCCTGCAAGCAGAGGCATGCAGGACTCTCTGATATAAATGAATATGCTGTCAAAAAAAGGGCATTAAAACTGGAAAGACTGAAAAACTACTACATAGGTGCCAACTTGCTGCAGGGCCAATGATAATGATTGACTAATTTATAAGAGCGGGATAAACACGAGCTGTTCCACTGACACACAGACACGCACAAATTTGCAAGCCTTAACACTGAAGAAACAAACAAGGCTTATGATGTACATGTATGCCAAGACTTCATTTTGACAGTGCTAATAAAGATTCAAACACAGGCATACATGTTACACCAAACTGTGCATGCATGTCCACAGGTAAACATATTGCGTGCCAACAAGAATCATCAATCTTTATTTAATTGACTCAGCTGCATAAATTTGATTTCTGTTTGCTTCAATAGCAGATGTATGGTTGACTCTCACTGGAAAGAGAAATGAAAAGGAGGCCATATTGCTAAAAGATGCAAAACAGGAATGACTGAAAAATATATTTCTCTCTTTTTCAGGGAACTAAGAATTAAATTAGAGAGGATTGTCAGGACAAAAAATAGAAACCCTGCATCAACAGTGTATTAAGGCATTACTTGCAGAAGTGACTATTCACAGATCCATAAGTTAATGCCCTGAAGACAAAACTTCCTTGCTGAGGCCTTCAGAAAAGACGGGAGATAGTGAGATAGATATGTGAGAATCTCTTTACTCTTTGCATAGACAGATAGCAAGAGCCATCGCCAGATGCGCCTGCTCCTACTTGTGCGAGAGAGAGAGAAGGTAAACCGCAAAAAGTAACTGCTGCCTCATAGCGCCAGCTATGCTGGAGCTACGCTGGGTGAAAATGACATAATTCACCAAAAATAACAGGCACCCACTGTTAAATGGTGAAATTTTTTTCCCGAACAGCTTGTGTGCCCCACAAAAAATCACTTTCTCGATTACTTTCAATCAGGGTGTCCGTTTACTCAGGGTTAAATCTAGCAATGTGAGATTTTGTTGGAGTAAAATTAAACGATACTATTTTGTCTTGTACTGTGCATTTGATTTTATATTTAGTTACAACAAAGGGATTTAGGTCATGATTACCTCTGCCAATGAGGTTACATAGTCAATCATTTTGGTTGGTTTCTTGAATAGTTTGCAGGATTACACAAAAACTAAAGGACAAATTTGCATTAGAATTTTACCAGAGGTGGACCTTGGCCTGACTTAAAGGTAAATAGATTTTGGGAGTGATCTGGATCCAGGAATTTCTTGAGGGATCGTTTACTATTTTGAGTTAGGGCAAAATTTGATGTTTTGAATCACACCATCACAAATATATACCGATTTGAAATGAGAAATATGGGGGAGATGATGGAGGCATTATCTCAATCATATTGCTTTGGGAGAGGTTTGCATCCTCAGTTTGTCTTTGTTTGTACTGTTTTGGTAATGTAATGAAAGCTGCACACCAACTGTACTCAACAGCTGATCATAACAAACAGACACAAGTTTCACTGAATACCTGACTGCCCCCTCTCTTTTCTTTCTCAGTCCCGCTAACGTAAGTCTAGCTCTCACATTTCTCCCTCTTTATCTGCAATTCCCACTGTCCCATTTGACCTGAAAACTTCGGAGTCTAATTTCTTTCTCTGTCACTCTCACTTTTTTCAACTTCCTTTTTACCATGACCTAAAGAGTGAGGTTCAGATTTCTTCTTCAATAGTCTTCACTCCACTATTATCCACTCCTTTTTTTCCTTCTTATTATCACCTGAAATATGGGAGGTCATGTTTCTGTCTGCATTCACTGTCCTACTGCAGAGGTGATAACATAGGACCTACTGAATGAATCCTAGCATTATACACATTGAGGCTGACTTCATGTGTTCCAGTTACACAGAATTTCAAAGTTTCAGCAGCGGCTAACATCATGGAGCTTTGACCTGGATTACTTAAAATCCACTACCGGTACTCTACTACAGCTCCCAGCTCTCCCACCCCAGAGGACTGGGACTGTCCGGTTAGCCGCGTATGGTAAGTACGTTGGTATAAAACCCTGACACACCGTCACAAATTCTCATAAAAAGAAGAAAAAAAAAAAAAAAAAAAAAAAAAAACCCAGGGCACAAATGAGAATGGAGTCTGGGCTGCACATTTGCCTGACCTTGAACAGATCAAAATTAAATATGCTGACAGAGATGAACGGTTTAAAGTGCTGCTCTTTCCACCCAAGATTCTGTAAAAATGTTTTTTCTTTCTCTATCCTCACAATTTCTTACTCTATCTTCGCAATAAAATGCCAAAAAAATCTCGACGCGCTCTGTGCAAACTTACTCTTCCAAGTCATTAGTATCGATCCTGGCAAAAGGTCATATTTCCTTATGTGTTTTTAATTGACGATACAAAAAATGGAGACAAAAACAACAGGAAACTTTAATTGGTGAGTGCACATTCAAGAACCGAACCCCCCGCTCCTTCGCTCGCACACACACACACACACACACACACACACACACACACACAATTTATTGTACTTGTAAGAGGAACGTCTTTGACTGTAGTTGGGATTAATTTTCACACTAACCGTCGCCAATCAAGACCCCCAGCGGGAATTCACACAGCAGACATATTTACAATAGCATAGTAACCGAGTCCGCTCATGTCTGTCTATTTACTGCCAATGTGACCACGTCTCAGTGCATATTCCTCAGTGGCTATGTATAGTGTTTTCTGTCTGAGAGTGTATACGTCGAGCATTCTACATGTACATGTCAGGCAGTCGAAGCATAGCACAGACATCTGTTACAGGTAAAATACGAGTAAAGACCTAATAGCAAGGCATTAAACTTCATCAGTGGAGTACAGCGGTGTACTATTTGCGGAGTCTGAATTAAGCCACGGCACAGCGCGGAGTTATCAGTGGAAATGCACTTTTAAAATTCTTGGAAACACAGGCAAGCGGACCTCATAAATATGTAGTAGGCTGCGTAAAAACATTCGATAGCTTGCAAATAAATATGATTCCTGGGCTGGAATGCTCATTAATAACTTAAGCACACGTGATAATTATTGTTTTACATTGTGCAACAACGAAATAAAATAGTGTACAGTCATACAAAGCAGGAGGAAACACAGTTTACCGTTACTTTCAGGATAAACGCGGAGTAGGCTACTTACTTGGGGTTTGTGCTATTCCAAAATACGCTATGCCTCTCAGCGTTGACGAACCAAGCGCCGACAGTCACTACTATGTACATCAACCAGACCAATTCCATTGTTGATTTGTGCGCGAAAGCCGAAGAAATGCCACTGGATGCGAAGATTTATGCAATGCTATTCCGATCAGGAGTTGAATAACATTAAATTGTTAAGACGCTTTCAAATAATATTTGCGCGTGGTTAATTTTACAAAAGAAACGACACTGTTATTCACCAAAGGTTTCTGTCCAGAATGTCTAATGAGAAAGTGCATTTTCAGTTTTGTTGAACGATGCTGGATAAAACCACGCCTCTCTCGTTTAAAAGCCAATGACTGAAGAGCAAATCTGAAATAGCAGCCTCCTGAAATGAAAATACAAGCATTAGTCCTACGCCCCTTTTGAACTATAACCAATCACGAGAAACTCATATCATACTTGCTGCGTCTCTTTCGGAATGCATGAATGAATTAAAGTGTGGTTTGTTATTGATGTTCCAATCTGAGACTGGTCGCCAATGGTACGAAAAATACGATCAGAAATACTGTCAAATATCGTTCTTGCCAGAGTAAATAATTTTTATCATGCAGAAAGCACTACTTTAGCTTTCCACATATTCCTCATAATCAGACACGTAATTACATTTCACGCCATTCACACTACTTGCTTGGCCGTTTCGTGGACTATGTTTAAACCTTAAAATGAAGTCAAGGGCGACTTGTTACCTTGTCGCTTATGTGGCACGTGCTCGTTTATTAATTGTATTCCTGTTTTATTTCTCATTTGAAGATTAATTTTTTCCGTGTCCATTTACATTTTACCCACCATTCCCTCTGTGGCATCTATATTTGCACTACGTGTCTATGCACCTGTGTGCGGAGCCAGAAAAATGAATCAAGAGAGAAAATGAACCCAGTGGTACATGTGTGAGTCATAAATCTGATTCTGGGGCACACACAATATCAAGTGAAATCAGTCACACAAGAATAGTTTGCTTTTGAATCCTTTGGTGGATCTGGTCAATCCTTCACAACTTTCTGTAAAATATTATTCAATATACCATGTCTATGGGTTTCTAGTTTTTGACCTTTCTGTAAGAATACTTGCCACGATCCCAAGAACAGTGAGGACTTGACCCAGCAAGACTAAAATCCAGGGTCATAAACTGAGTGGCCTGCTTTGTATTTTGTTCTAATTGCCTGGATTTGCTTATCATTGTTACGTGTTTGTCCTGGAGTTGGAATATTGTGACATCAGTGGGCAAAGTTCTTTGGTGGGAATAAACACTACAGGACTTTTTATCTGTAACCCCTGGACCTTATGCTCTGCTTCAACCAAAACTATCAGATATCTGGCAAATATAACCAAAAAACGCATGATTTTGCTTACAGATGCCTGGTAAAAATACTTCAGTAATGCTCCAGTTGACTGCTACAGCAAAGATTAGTGAGCATCAAATCAACTTGTGGATAAGATACCAAAATGCTTAAATTCAACCTAATTTACGTAAATTCATCAATAAACATAACATCACATATCTAGATAAAACATTACCAATATCTAATTAATTTTTATTTTACCAACATATTTTGAATAATTTAAATTGAAGCTGCCCATGTTTTGAAACTTGGCTGACTGAATTAGGCAGCAATTCACTTTTTCCAAATGGGCACATGAAACATATTTCTATAATCAGGCATTTTCTTTAAATATGCCCATTCTAATTCTTCCACCAAATAATCTGCAGTATTTTCCATATAAAATAAACGAATGAACACATATGAAGCAAATAAATGAGCAATGACTCATCCGAATTTTCTATATCTTCTATGCTTATTAACTGAAAGAGTTTTCCTAAGTTTTTGCTGCGTGTGTTTACACGTATTTGTATTTGGTTTTATGCAAACCAGCCCCTGCCTTTGTGTCTCTTCACAGACACAGTGTCTCCTGCTTGTGTTGATCCTGACACACTTAATTTCCCCAGTGGTGCTAATATCAGGCTTAATTAGCCTGCACTACTCGGAGACTGTTTGGGTGGGCAGGTACAGCCCCAGCAGGCCTGTGACTCCCTGGCTCGGAGCGGTCACCTCTGCCTCAGAGAGCACTGCTTGGAAGAGGCGGAGGGTGAGGAAGATGTGCGCCTGCTTGCTGTCCCCCCTCGGGGTGGGACAGGCGCACACATGCCTGTCTGCCCTCTGGTCTCCCCATCCTCCACCGTCATCTCCGTGGGCCGGCGCGAGATCGACGGATGGGATCTGGAGGCGTTTTTTTTTCTGTCGGTTTTGGAGCCGTGCACCATGGCTAGTGGGGCAGCAGTGTTGGATAAGCATCTGGATATGGCTGCCTGGTTTCTTGCCGGTTGGGACACATTGTCTATGTGCAGCAGTTGTGTAAGATTTGTGAAACACTGCAGGAAGGGTGTGATTTAATCAGGCCAGTAACGTGTAAGGCAATATTTTATGTCTTCCTTTATGTTTCCTCAGTCCCCATTTGAGTTCTGGCTCTCAGCTGGTTATTGTGAAATGTGTTTCACCACTTTTGACAGCGCGTGTTAAAATTGTTATGCAGCACAGGCGGCAGCTTACAGCCATTATATAACAATAGTTATGACAACAAAAACAACATTGACAACACATATCTCTTCTTTCTGTCTTCCTCTCCCTCTTTCTGCATGCCCCCGTTTCCTAATCTTTCTGGCTTCCATCCATAAAGCATACTGTTCAACAGTTAAAGAGATGCTTCTCCAATGGCCTGCGAATATTCACACCCCAGCTGCTCAGCGACACAGAGCATCCACACATTCATCAATCAACATCATGGGCCTTGCTACTGCAGAGATATTGATGGGATTGAGCATTACACTCACAATGGCTAATAATCAGGTAAGACTTTGCACAATGGCCCATGAGCCCCTAATGAATCAGACTGGGAACAGTGCAACAGTATCTTCCAGAAATCCCCCTAGTTTCCTCCACTGATTTTGCAAGCACCCACCCCCACCCCACCTACTACTCGCATAAGCCCCCAGTACAGATCTGTGGCTACAACTGTCCTCCACTGCAGCGAGTGAGAGGGAGTCCCACTGCCTTCCACAGCAGAATTTAGAGTAAGAGCGGGAGCTAGCGCTCAGGGGCTATCTCAATGCCTCCCACGCGTTCACTCATTTTTTCATAGCGCAATCTGAGCACGTGATCCACCACTGATTGCAATAATCATCACACTGAATGATATACCAAAGCAGGAAGACAAAAATAAACATCTAACAAGGAAAATTATTCTCATGTCCATGATAATGACAATGTGATACAGCGTAATTATTTACAAAAGAATGCGATTGAATACAATTATTTTTTAGATGCTACATTTTCTTTTCTCAAAACATTCATTTGTGGTGCTTGTGTTGCTTATTGTGAAACTTGTTTCAGCTTCAGCAACACTTGTTAATGCTGTTGTTCAACACTAATAACAACTTACAACAATTATGCAACAATAGTATTGACAATAGTAATTACAACAAAAGCAACATAGGTAACACGCAGTTTCTCTCTCTCTCTCTCTGTCCATTCTGTTTCTCACTCTCCATTACTATCTCTGCCACTATTTAGTGCACTTGTCGCTGTATGCCTGAAGGCTGAGTATTAGCCTTATAGCTGGGTTAATGATATTTTGGGCTTTGAAAATGTCTGATGTTTCAGGGTAAGGGGGGTAGACTGTATGTTTTCTTGGAGAGGGGGTCTTGTCTGTTTGTTTGCACTTGGATGTTTTGATTTATACGTGAGAAGAGCTTGTGCGGAAGGAAGCAGGGTTTGATGGCAGTTGGGGTGCCTGGTTGGTTTGTGTGTGCGTGTGTGTGTGTGTGTGTGTGTGTATGTGTGTGTGTGTGTGTGTGTGTGTGTGTGTGTGGGGGGGGGGTTGTGAGATGTGGTTTGTATGTTAGGGTTGTATGTATTTAAGTGTCTCTTTTTTATCTCTATAAGGAAACACTGTTCATTAAACATCAGAAGTGAAAAGTTTCTTTATCTCTCTGCAGAATCTGCTTGTGCTTTTGCTCTCTCCATCTGCAGATCTTCCATAACCTCCTTGGGTTCTGCACCTGTATGTAATTACATGGCCATAATTATGATTCTTGCTAATGGCATGTAATTGGCATGGAGCTTGCAGATTCCAGCAGGGCTATGATGATTTGCTTTGGCTCTGCTAGAACAGGGAAGAGAGAGAGAGAGAGAGAGAGAGAGAGAGAGAGAGAGAGAGCAATATGGGGGGGGGGGCAGAGACAGAGGGACAGAAGATAAGGTCAGGTAGAGACACTGCTAGTGAGCCACACAGAGGAGGTAAAACACAACACTGTTGGGGTCTCGGCCCAGTCCTGTCTGACTTTCAGCAATGAGCGTTAACCAAGACAGTAAGAGCAGTGGACACTGAATTCTATGCTGTCTTGAAAAATCATTTTTCTTATTCCCTCCATCTTTTCTTCTTTTTCTTCTCTTTTCTCAGGTGTTTTCATCATCCTGAATTCTTTTTGAGAGTCTTTCAGGGGTAGAGTATGTCCCTATAGTGCCAGATCAGCAGTGTTTTCACTGCTGAATTCAGTGGAGAGGCAAGGCAGGTGAGAGGGGGGGATGTAAACTAGAGAAAAATATAGGCAAACAGGGAGCAAGAGATATCCCAGGAGAGGTGGTAGTAAAGATGCATGCCAGAGAAGAGCACTCTAACAAAAGGGGAAGGGAAATATTGAACAGGAGTGGCAAAAGTTAGCTGTGAAGGGGAGACACACGCACAAAGAAAGACATGAGAAAAGGGATGGTAAAGGGAATTCAAGAGAGAATCGGAAACAACTGTTAAAATGGGGGAAAATGATTGATGTTAAAAAACAATGAATTCTATGGAAACAAAAGTCAGGTAAATATGAGACATTGGCAAGAGGGATTAGTTTTAATAGTTTTATAAAGAGAGAAACTGGGTGGGGCAAGGGTTCTGTACACTCCAGCTGTTCCCAAATGAGCATACGAGACACGCTATCTTTTCTCATCTCTCCTTTCTGTGGCCCTCTCTTTGTCTGAATTTCCCTTCTTTCTCTCTCACAAACCCCTTTCTTCCTTTGCCTTCCTTCCCCCTCGTAAGACCATACCCCTTTAAATGTAATGTTGAATCATATATCATGTCTCACTGGTTATTCACAATCGCCAACATTTTTTTCCCCCCTGCATTTTCACAATGGCTCTTGCAATGAATGATGAAGCCAAGTCTTGAATTGCTGATGAAAAAGTGGATTTTTACATGAAAATATTTAAAGTGCAAAAGTAGATGGCACTGCAATCGCAGGATGTGTAGGTTTAGTGGTTTAAGCGTTGGCAAGAGTTGAGTTCAAATCCAAAACACTAATGAAGAGCATTCCTATCATCATTGCATTAGCATAGCTATACCAATCCAGTATTCATAATATGTTTCAGTCTAAATGATCATAGATGCATACGTCTCCATTTGTTCATAAAGAAGCTTTCAAAAATGGAAATGTTAGCTCATTTACAGCCTGGGGGCTGGAACATTTTATTATAGCATAGCGGACTAATGGTGAACCACTTGGTTGAGTATACTATGAAGAGGGTGTGGACAAATGGAAGAGGACTGGTAAAAACCACTGTATCAAATAATTTGCTCACTGGAAGAGACACCAGGGAGGATAAACGGAATTTAGGATCAAAGGTTGGGAAAACCATCAGAACAGGGGTCTCAAACTGGTCCATGAAAGGGCCAAGGAGCTGCAGGTTTTCATTCCAAACAAGCAGAAGCACACATGATAGAACAAATCAACTCTGAAGGCTGAGATCAGTTGATTAAATTGATTGTATATGGTGTGCTTCAGCTCGGGACAGACCAGACCAGACCAGACCATACAGACCAGTTTGAGACCCTTGCATTAGAGTGACTTCTTAGCGTAAACCAATCCGGCAACTTATATGCACAGGACTATCAGACAGAAGGAACAGGGAACTGGCTCCAGCTGATCTCACAAAGGGAGCTAACAAGACATGCAACCAATTAACCACAAAACTCACAAAGAGTGCCAGAACAGGTAAAGAATCTATTAAGCAGACACGAGGGTCGTGACAGTTGATGATTCAAGCCCCAGTATTGCCGCAGTAAGATCGGTGTAGTTGTTTGGCGGTTAAGCACAGCCCTTAACCATTTTTTGCTCTCGGGGGGATTGGCCCCTGCTTAGCCTTATCAACTGTATGTTGCTTTGAGTAAATGTCTCGGATAAACTGTAATGTAATGATTCTTAATAGATTAGGACAGCATGCATCCTCACTCTTATGAAAAACCTATTAATGTGTTCAATAATATTTGTGAGCTAATTACTTAATTTCTAAAGCATTTGCGCTCATAACTTGAATGTTATTTATACGTATTCAATGTCTTCGGTGTCAAATTATTGTTACCCATCCAATTATGGAGAAAAAAATGAACTAAGTTTTAAATTAAAAACCAAACAAACAAACAAGTAAATAAATAAATAAAACACTGCACAACTCCATGCAATAAGGAAGCAGATATAGTCTTTATTTTGAGCAATGTTTAGAAGCAGTGAATATTACTGCCAGTAAGGTAGGCCCCAAAAACCAATCACTGCGGAATGATTATTTAATGATACTGTATGTGTGGTCTGTTCCTCTGTAGATTGAAGGATAGGGTTGAACGTTTGGGGATAAAATGAGTATTATGCGACTCTTTGTCTCCCTTCTGCCCCTAACAAGAGGAAAATGGCAGAAAAAAGATGTAGTCCTTCTTTCCCATCTTGGCACAATGACCAACTCTGACAAGCTGCTCCCCTTTAGCCCACACAAACAGGTCACCACATTAGCATACAGATGCCCCTCGTTGCAACCAGTGAGCCACACTTCCACACAATAGTGTCCATGTGTCCGCAGCAAATTCATGCAGAGGGGCAACGCTGAGAGCACGGAGGGGCACATTTAAAAGGTCACTTAAGTACCAGCTCTGAGTGTTTGCACATGTCGTTCAATCCGGGAGATCTTTACAGCTGTTTGTGGTCTTGTTGTCTTCACCGCAGTCCTTTTTGCTCTTTAGTCTCAGTCTTGTACCTGCCCCTCAACGCTAGTGTATATTAATTCCTCTTTCCTGTTACATCAAGTCCACACATTGCCTAAATATGACCCACAGTTTAATTCACTTTTCTAGAAACACAGTCATGTACAGTGTTTTATGACCATTTGTTGGTGCAGTTCTACTTTGAATTAACAATTATTAAAGACTAAGTGATTACTTAAGTTAAGCAATTGAAAATACTTTTTAATTTTTTTCGCTCAATATAAAAATTTGAAAATATTTTTCTGAGGACTTCTTGGCCCTAGGCATTCAAAGCTAAATGGACTGCTTTTGTGTGTGCTTCTGTCTTTCTTTCTCTCTCTTTCCTCGGGTTATATTCCTTCTTTCTCCCCTGTCTCTGTGGCCCAGATGCCTGGAGCAGATAGCATAACACCCTGAAAGAAAGAATAATTTATCTCTTTGCCCAATCCTCACCTCCCCCTCCCTCTATCCCTCTCTCCTAGTCTCTGTGTCTTTGGCACTCTATTCATTAACATCTTAATGATCCCAGATGGACTGACATTTACTTTACAGAGGCAAAGTGGCTAGCTGTATGTGCTCGTGTGAGTGAGAGAGAGACAGAGGCAGAGACACACACACACACATACACACACACACACACATATTCACTCACACGCAGACACAAAAATGCTCACACACACACACACACACACACACGAACAGTTACAGCAGTCATATAGTTCAAATTATTTGTATTTGTATGCTTTTTACAAACTGAAATTTTATATTTCTTTTTCTTTTTCTGATAGCAAAATTGCAGTTCTTTAATATAGTTTGTTGTTTTATTTCAAACTTGTTCTGACAATGCGAATGACAGTTTCCCATGCCAATAATGCCACTCTGAAGTCAAATTTGAATTGTATGTGCTTTAGTACCCACAAGTTAGTCTCAGTTTGTCTATGACATTTAGTCAGTATGTTTCATATGGATCTGCATGCTTTACCTCCACATGTGCTAATGCGTGAGAAAGAGAACCTATTCTCTGTGCATGCCCGTGCTTAACACCATTTGATACTGTAATTTTTTTCAAAAATGTGATAGAGGTTTGTGGTGTTTGTTCCTTAACCAGATTTGGCAAAAACAAAATGCTTATGTCTCCAAGACTTGTCCCACTCTGTGGGCAGTGCCAATAATGTGGAGTCAGGAGCGCTGAATGAAAGTCATGGGAGTCAATGGGAAGTCCCCACAAAAGCCAGGCTTACAAACGTGTGAGTGTGTAAGTTTTTCCAGCCCTATAATCCAACACATGCTGGCCTGGTACACTCACACCACCTCCAACCACAGAGGCTGGATGTCTCATCATCTCAGCCAGGATCGCAGGAAGGGTGGGCCTACTCTGTGGAACAGGTGGTGTAGGAGAGAGGGCTAAGGGAAAGATGGATTGCAGGGTCAGGCCTTCTGCGCTGTAAGTTGTGCCTATTGTGTAGAAGTGCAGACCCACAGTGACTCATACTCACAGACACAGACACAGACGCACATTCACTGAGGATGTCACGGCTGTGTTCACTGTCTCCACAAGATCTACACAAAGGTGTGTGTGTTGGTCTGGGGGGGGGTCGGGGCACTGAGAATGATTTACTCTCAGAAAAATGAGGACACACATTGTCTGCGGTTCATCATTAAGGAAACAGAGCAATCTGTGGGGCAAAGGCAAGGACTCAGCCAGAGTGGTTCAGGCTGCATCCATGGCAATGCCCTGCTAACACACACATGAACAAGGTTCTTCATATGAGCTGGAAGCACACTATCATTGACCTCAGTGTGCAAGTAGAGTACATAATAAAAAATGGATTTACCGACATTGTTTTATTTCTAACGCTGTGCAATTGCTTTGACTCTATTACCAAGCACTGTGGTGACATGTGACATACAACATGGCCCACTCTATATGCAGAGAACCTTAGATGTAAAACAATGAGTGAAGGCATGCATTTACCTATGCATTCAGACACATGTATGCGCACAGACAAACGTGCCCAGACATAGTCATTTCTCACCATCAGCAAATGCGTAGGTAAGTATACGTGTGTACTTGTGACAGCACCTCTTTCCTGAACCACAGAGGGGAACTGGTGGAGGGAAAGTAGTTAATATGCGTTATTGTGGTTAGGTCAGGAACTACCGAGGGCTACTCACTCTACTGGTCAATAATATTGTCACTCTCTTTCCACTACTCCACAAATTATTAATGCCTTTTTGTGGGCTTACCATCTTATTTTCCCTCAGAACACGGCAGCTGTTTTTTATGAAAACCACTGGAAATGTTGACCCGTCCAACCACAATACACACTACCACTGTGTTTGTGTCCATCTCAGATGACACTGAGCCCAGAGAAGTCAGCAGCGGTTTAGAGGAGAGTTGATGTATGACTTTGCCTTTGCATGGTAAAGCATAAACTTGCATTTGTGTTTGCAGCATCAAATGTTTTTGAATGAAAAAGATTTGTCAAAGCGTTTCCGAGCTCATGCCATGATATCCATTTCAGTTCTATAATGGTTCTTGAGACAGTGACATCCGAAAGATCAGAGATTTTCCACTTTGTCCTAAATGCCCCAAAATTTGACCAAATTCCTTCCAATTAAATTCTCACTCTGGATGGTGAAATGTCCACAATCTTGCTGACTCGTCTTTGGAAACAGTGAGAGGGTTTTACATGACATTAAAAAAAAAAAATTGATTTATTGTGTTAGTTCGACTAAAACTGGACTTTTAAAATACATGTAAATACATCAGTCTGACTGGAATCGTACTAGATTGAATTTCTCAAAGTCAGACTAACACACCGAGATAATGCAGTTACGAGTCAAATTACTGCTTCATGTATCCACTTGAATTGATCCAAACTAGACTATGCGCTCTGTGCATACTCCGCAGTTCATCATGTGGGGCTTTGACCCAGAAGTCGAACAGCATAGATACTGAAGAAGCCGGTAACAACACTGAGTGCATTTACTTTAATCTGCAATAATTTATTGAATGACTTGCACATCATCTGAAAATTTTCCTTCCACTTGCCATCAGAAAAAATGACTCTCCCACCAGTCTTTGCCCCTGACCTGCATCCAACATGCATGGGAAGCTCTGGGAGGTAGAGAGGGCACAAATTGGAGCATGGTGGAGGTCGCATTGTTGTAAAACACCAGGAGCATTCAGCGTTACTGCCTGCTCTCGGCTAACACCATAACCACCAGGGATAGCGTGCATGTCAGTTGTATGAAAAGAATAGCATATAGCATGCACAAAATGTACAGAGCCGTGAACTTGTCTATGTTTTCGCCACTCGACATGTTACCAGTTTGCTGCCTGCTAACTTGTTTGTGGATTGTTTGGTCTGTAACGTAATAGATCAATCTGAAAAAGGTCCAACACGAACAAGATGAAAGAGGGCATATTGCAACCTATCATAGCGTAGACGGACATGCTTTGGTCAAGAAATCAATTCCCCTCCCATGCATGTATACTGGAAGAAGGGAAGTAGTGGGCTAATCGAGCTATACCTGTCGCTCGACTTTACTGACTGTTTTTGTGCTGACATATGCAGATGCAAATCCAGTTCACAGGTTTTACAAGAAATCATGGTCAGACAATCCTTTTCAGCAACAAGCAGTGAGATTCTAGTACAATGAGGCAAATCCAGAATCATAAACACAGGTCAGTCCAGGAGTCAAAAAACTAAGAAGTTAGTGCGCCAGAGCCAAAGTACAAAGAGAGAATAGTAAATCAAAAGGTAAATGAGAAATCAAACATGGATAATTCCAGCAAACACAGGGAGCAGGACTAAAATTGCAAACCAAGGAAGAAACTAAATCCTGACCAGGAAATCTGAGGAATCAAGAAACCCTCATAAGAAAGACACTGATTCAGGCTTTACAAGCTCACACTACACTTTTCTAGACTGGGGGAATACAAAGGGAAGGAAGGGGCCTAATTACATCGGGTTCAGTTAAGGGAAGTGAAGAAGCATACAGGGAGGTGTAGCTGCAATAGGGGAACAATCAAACAAACAATCAAACAATGAACAAGGGGCGGTGCAGGTGCTGCATTGAAAACAGAATACACATGCCGATTGACAGACACTGGGAATGGCCAGACTAATTAATAAATCTTCTAAAATAAACACCAGAACATAGAAAATAATGAATACACATACAGAAATACATGTAAGCATCACTAGCCAGTGTCACAGTCTGCTCTGCTGCTGCTGCCTCTACCTCAGCCTGGCCACACCCCTTCCACTACAGTTGCTCTCAGCTGAGTCTCATTTACCAGCCAGTATTTAAGCAGCTCTGTTTCACTCACTCTTTGCCAGATTGTCATTGCAGCATGCACTACTCTCCAGCCTTTGTCTTTGGTTTGCCTTCCTGGAATCGACTCTGCCTGCCTCTGACTACATCCTCTCGTTCCTGCCCCGGTAAACCTGAAAGCCTTCTGCTCCTGACTCCGAGGTGTGCCTGTGTGTCTCCTGGTTTCTGTCTGCCGTCTCCTGTGCCCCTGTCAAAGCCATCCGGCTGACCGCTCCTCTGCCTGCCTGAGTGGATACTGTCCAGTTGGCCCAGCCTCAAGCCAGCCTACCCAGGTGGCCCAGTAGAAACTCCCCCGACTGCTGTGTTGGCGACCAGGGTTCAAATCCTGCCATTGGCACCTGCTCCCTCGAGTTCCCGGAGAGGCTCCACTCAAGATCCACAAGTTCCTGATCCTGATCTACACCAAGCTACCCTGCTTTGCATTCTGTTTACCCCTGCCCAGAAATCATTAAAAGCCAGTAAAGATTCATCTGTGTTGACTGTGTTGCATTTGGGTCCTGCCACTCCCCGTGACAGACAGACTCAAATCCTGACAGTACCCCTCGCCACAGCCACCCCCAGGTGGTCAAATAAAATCAGGCAACTTGCCATGAAAGTCTTTCTTAAGTCTCTTATTAAGTACAGATCGAAAATGTCCCTGGCCGGCAACCAACATCTTTCCCCTACTATCTAGCACACCCCATGAGGAGAGTGATTATGTAGGCGATGCGAATCCAGTCGGTGGGAAACGATGCTGGCTGGAACTTGAAAGCCAGGGAGAACTAGAATAGAAACAAGCGACAGGTGCCTGGATGACCGTGATAGGAACAGTGCAGTTGAAAGCAAGGACCCGCAACAGGAGCTGGGAAAGGAACCATAGGAGCTGGTGGAGTGGGCAGTTGTAGCTGCTGAAGTTGCCCAGCAAGAGGGTTAATGCTGGGTGTGAATGATTCTTGGGTCTTGGTAATGCTCTCCACTTTGTTGTGGTGTTGTCCCAGGAGTGCGCATCCAAAAGTCCAGTTCACAGGTTTTATTAAAAATTGTGGTCTGACAAACCAATTTGGTAACAAGCAGTGAGATTCCAGTACAATGGGGCAAATCCAGAATTGTAAACACAGCTCAGTTCAAGAGTAAAAAAAACTTGGAAGTTGGCACGCCAAAGTCAGATCACAAAGAGTGAACCATGAACCAAAAAGCCGATGAGAAATCAAACATGGGTAATTCAAACAAACACAGGGAACACAACTGAAATTATGCACCATGGAAAAAATCGAATCGCAACCAGGAAGTCTCAGGAATCAAGAAAGACACTGAAACAGGTTTAACAAACTTGCACTAGACTGTTCCAAACTGGGGAAATATAAATGGAAGGAAAGGGCCTATTTACATTGGATTCAAGCGTGAGAAGCAAAGGAGCATGCAGGGAGGTGTTGCTACAAATAGAGGAACAATCTAACAGTCAAACTATGAACGAGGGGCAGCGCAGGTGCGGGAGTGTAAACGGACAACGCGTGGCGTTTGACAGATATAGGGAATGACTAGACTAATACATTTATTTTCTAAAATAAACACCAGAACATGGAAAATAGTAAATATCCATACAAAAATAAATGTAAAACACAACTAGACAGACTCAGGTGCTGACAGATAGATTTAAAGCTTCCGCTTTTGTAGGTAAATTGGTGACCCACTGCCTATCTTTGCTCTTAAAGGACTAAGCTGTTTTTGAGGCTCCTTTTATTCTAAAACATGATAAGCTCACCTGTTTAACATCCCTGTTTCACCATATTATCACAACTTGTCACATTGTTATTAGTCCTGAATCGCTTCAGCATCAACTTTTCTGAAGTATTTTGCAGTCATCGGATTTGGAAAAAAGTGTATATTTTCAATAAACAATTTAATTCACAAGTTATGCCATCAAATCATGTGCTGTGGTGTTTTTCATTTACAGAACTGTGCAAAAGTATTTGACACATTTAAAGCAATTTTGTATGGCCATATGCCTGCAAAAATAATGAAATTTAAAGTTTTTAATTACTGAGAGATGTACCATACAGAGCTGTAAAAAATTTTTTGGTGCGACTGCACTTCGCCTAAAAATTAGGGATACTGTCCTGTTGTTTTATTGTTTTATATGATTCATTTGCTTTTTGCCTGATCCATGCAGAGTGGAAAACTTGCCATTGTTCTTCTCCAGACTGACTGTCTCATTTGTGCCTGTCCCTCCAAATAATTCCAGACAGCCATGATGAAGTTGACCTCAGTGCTCTGTCAAGAATATATTATCTTTATCGACTGATTTTAATGAAATACAAATATTTATTTACAAAACAGTTTTTTAAATTGGCATTTGGAATAGGAAATTCACTTATCTTCAGCAACACTAATATGGAAAACAAAAAGTAAGCATATAAAGCCAGATTTATATTTTGCAGAATGAAGAGTGCCCAAGACTTTTGCACAGTCTGTCATGTCCAGTCATGTCCTGAATGTTTTCTGAATTGTTTCCCTGCAATCCAGCCATCTATGTTGGTTTCCAGTTCTGTCTCCCTTAATTAATTAATTTTAGTCTCGTATCGCACGTTCCCTGTTTACAAATTGTTTTTTTTTTGTTTTTTTTGGCATGTGTTTACATAAGTGCTGGCTTTCTCATCTTCCCTTTGCTGGATTGTCTTGTTCTCTGCTTTTCACTTTCAGCCAGTTCCTCATCCATTTCTTTGGAACCATACATCTTTAAACCCAAATGACCCCAAAAAGTAGCATCGGGACCATGGGATTTACATATGTCAGTCAATTCAGTCATAAGTCAGTTAAGTCAGTCAATAATTCATAACTATACTCAAAGGCAATGAAAAAGCAACGCTCTAAATTTTGGTTATTTTTGCTCAGGACCTGAGTAGTCCAATTTGAGTTCTTAAGTGACCATTGGGGTCACAATGTGGACCTTGTTACACATGAATGATCATCATTTAACTCAACAGTGTGAGTTGGACTCTCGTCAATCCATATTGAGTACAACATATGGGATTAGGAGTTGGGCACGTACAGTGGTTGAAATGAAGGAGGGGTTGTCTTCCCTATATAAAGGCATGATAAAAGCCACACAAAAAACATTTTTTTTTAAGTGTCATAATGCCACGTCTGTCGACTGAACAACGGAACAGGACCCTGGGTATGCTAGAGGCGGGAGTTAGTGCCCGGCAAGTGGCTCACCGTTTTGGGTGTAGTACGTCCAGCATCAGTACGTTTTGGGTGTAGTATGTCCAACTGGGACGAGCTCTTTCATCAAGAATACCCAGACCTCAAACCAGGCAGCAACTCCAGAATGTACTACAGGCAGAGTGGCGACAACTTCCCCAAGACAACCTAAGACGCTTAGTCAGGTCCATGAGGAGACGTTGTACTGCCTGTGTGGATGTTCGTGGGGGTCACACCCAATACTGACTGTTCTTTTGAGTTCATTTTTAAATGTGCGTTCCGTTCAGTCTTGTTGTGATTTGATTTTTCATTTTCAACTTGTGCTCGTTATGTTTAATTCATCTGTTTATTATTGTCCAAATCGGCCCATTAACACATTTAATTCATCAAAGTCAACCCACCCAACGTATTTGAATTGTTAAAATAAGAAAATAAATTTGAGTCAAAAAATTATTTGAATCCAAACTGGTGTTGCGTTTTCATTGCCTCTGAGTATATATAATTAGCAAAACAAATCAATATGATCAGTATATTTTCAGCGACCACAGAAAACAGAATAACATAGAAACATACATGTTAACTATAACCCCAATTCCAAAAAAGTTGGGATGCTTTGTAAAATGTAAATAAAAACAGAATGCAATGATTTGCAAATCTCATAAACTGACATTTTATTCACAATATAACGTAGACAACATATCAGATGTTAAAAGTGAAACATTTCACCATTTCTTGAAATATATTAGCTAATTTTGAATTTAATGGCAGCAACACATCTCAGAAAGTTGGGATAGGGCCATGCTTAGCATTTTTTCGTATCCCCTCTTTTTTTTAACAACAGTCAGCATACGTCTGGGAAATGATGAGACCAGTTGCTAAAGTTTTGGGAGAGGAATGTTGTCCCACTCTTGTCAGATGTACAAACTAGGATTCTGAGTGCTCAACAGTCCTGGGTCTTCGACGGATTTTTCATTTTATGATGTGCCAAATGTTTCTATAAGTAAATTATCTGGACTGCAGGTAGGCCAGTTAAGCACTCAGACTCTTCTACTGCGAAGCCCTGCTGTTTGTGATGGATGAAGTATGTGGTTTGACATTGTTTTGCTGAAATATGCAAAGCCTTCCCTGAAAGAGACATCCCTGAATGAGAGGATGGGAGCGTATGCTGTTGTGAAAGCTCTATATACTTTTCAGCATTGATAATGTCTTTCCAGATGTATAAGCTCCCCACGCCATAGGCACTAATGCAACCCGATACCATCAGAGATGTAAGCTTCTGAACTGTGCGCTGATAAGCTGGATGGTCCCTCTCCTCTTTATACTGCACGACACGGTGTCCGTGGTTTCCAAAAAGAATTTCAAATTTTCATTCATCTGACCACATAACAGTTTTCTATTCTGCCTCAGTCCATTTTAAATGAACTTTGGCCCAGAGAGGATGGCGGCGTGTCTGGATTGTGTTCACATCTGGCTTCTTTGTTGCATAACACAGCTTTAGCTTGCATTTATAGATTGCACGGCGAAGTGTGTTCACAGACAATGATTTCTGGAAGTGTTCCTGAGCCCATGCATTGTATTCCAGTGCAGAATCATGCCTGTTTTTCATGCAGTGCCGCCTGAGGGCCTGAAGATCATGAGCATCCAATATTGACCTTCGGACTTATCCCTTGTGCACAGAGATTTCTCCAGATTCTCAGAATATTTTGCTGATATTATGTACTGTAGATACAAAGTCTTCGCAATTTTACATGGAGGAACATTTTCCTGAAATTGTTCCACAATTTTTAGATGCAGTTTTTTGCAGCCTGGTAAATCTCTGTCCATCTTTACTTCTAAGTGACTCTGCCTCTCTAAAATGCTCCTTTTATACCCAGTCATGTTACTGATACTGACCTGATGCCAATTAACCTAACTAGTTGCAAAATGCTCCTCCAGCTGTTTTATATTAGTGCCACTTACTTTTCTAGCCTTTTGTTGCCCCTCTTCGAACTTTTTTGAGATATGTTGCCACCAGTAGCGGAGCTACGGGGGGCGAAGACACGTCCCTTTTAGTCCTGGCTAGATCTCAATCATTTTCCTTTATTGACGTCTTTTCCAATTATCGTAATTGGCAACTGAAGACACGGTTTCTCGTCGTATGCGATCAACAGCGATGAAATCACGGGCTACATTCAGTGCAGAAAAATAATTTATTTCTTAATTGGCCAATGCTTCGCGTGATTGAACTGGTCCGTGTTCCAATGAAACGCGGACTTTCACTCTCGGTATTTCGTGGGTTGATTAAAAAAAAAAAAAAAAAACAGTTAAACGGCAGTTAAATAGCCTAGGTTATAACAAGCCTGCGGCACAAGCCATTTGCTTTAGAGTCGACAGGTAGGCTATGCAATTTTGAATAACGTAGATTTAAATACAGCAAATTCGCGTCCAGAGGAATGATTGTCCTCTTACCAAATCGGGGAGAACAAGCAGCACCTGTTAAGTGCGGAGCGCTCTCGGAGTGAACCTTTTGATAATCATGAAGATGACTGAGAACAGGTCAGGATTTATAATTGTTTTAAACGGCGGTTTTGTGCAACCCAATTCTCTGTTCCGCCACTGTGCTGAATTTAACCCGCGATTTAATCGCTGTTAGATCGCATATGGAGAGAAACCGTGTCTTCAGCTGCCAATTACAATAATTGGAAAAGACGTCAATAAAGGAAAATGATTGAGATCTAGCCAGGACTAAAAGGGACGTGTTTTTGCCCCCCCTGTAGCTCCGCCACTGGTTGCCACCATCAAATTCAAAATGAGCTAATGTTTTTCATTAAATGGTAAAATGTCTCACTTTCCACATCTGAAATGTTGTCTATCTTCTTTTGTGAATAAAATGTGGGTTTATGAGATTTGCTAATCATTGGATTCTATTTTTATCTACAATGTACACAGCATCTCAACTTTTTGGAATTCGGGTTCTGGAAGTTTGCAAAATTATTTGCTAAGAAATATTCATATTCAAATTCGACTTTCTACCCTTTCTTAGCCTTGATTACAGCCTGACATATCCTAGGGATTCTTTCCAGCAGTTTAAGGAGAGAACTTCCTGGTAACTCATTCCCAGCTTACAAGAGTTCCTTCATGAAGTCTTTTGAATTTGATGGGTGCACTTCTCTGACTGTCCGGTCAAGTTCATCCTACAGCAAGTCAATGGGTGACAAATCTGGTGACTGTGGGGGCCACAACATCTTCTGAAGCACTCCTGCTTTTTCCTTTTTGTCAAGATATCTTTTGCACAGCTTAGAGGAGTGCTTGAGGTCATTGTTCTGTTGAGGCTCAGTGCTCTGACCAACCAGTCTTTGCCCTGAGGGAATAGCATGGTGTTGGAGGAAGTAATGGTACGCTTCCTTATTCATGGTGCCCTTTAATTCTTTGAGATCTCCAGCATTTCCATTGGCAAAACATCCCCTGTCTGTGGGGCTCAAATCCAGGCTAGGAAGAAATACATGTAAAAAGTTGAATTTTAAAGCGTACAGTTGTTAGCAAGCAACATTTTTGGTCAATACAAGTATCCCTTTGGCATACCTTTAGCATAGAGATATGATGCATACATTTTTTGACTTCTCATACCTCCTGTACACCCTCCTCCACATTTTCCAGTGATGTGCATTGAAACGACCATATCCCCTCCTACACACACACACACACACACATACACACACATACACACACACACTCATGCAAATACTCGCATATACGTATGCACTCACACCCGCATGCTTAATGTGGATATTCACACCTTTTACTTGACAATGGGACTCCCAACTCACTTGGCTGGACAAATATTGTCCAATGAACTGTTCTTTTGTTGCACATATTCAGCCATTAGAGACACTGACTTCAGCTGTATAAAATAGAGTGAACTGACCACATTCCAGCTTGCTTGATATTTAGGGGGTTGGGTGCTAAGCAGGGGTGTGGGGGTTTGGGCCTCACTAAATCATATTTCTTGAGAGTTTAAGTTTCATTGAATCACATCACTTCAGGGACAGAATTTATATGAATTGGCAAAGGTAAAATACTGTTGTATGCTATGTCGCAGTCCTAAATGCTGGGGGTGAACAAGGTGTGAGGTCAAACCAGGCCAGAAACTCAGTAGCAACACCATTGCTATTATATTCTTCATAATTCCACATCATCTGAGCAGGATGTAGGGATTCACAAACAAAGAGAGAGAAGACTTGTAAGTTTCCACAGAAATAAATGAGATTGCCATCCAGAAGCTAACACTATACTTATCTGCCAGTGGTGTCTCTGCCTAGGTCTTGTTTTCAGCCAAGAGAAACTCTCAGAGCTCCCAGAAGTGTAAACACAGCCGGGGCAAAGGCACAGAGACCTTGGCTTCCCCACTCGACTTCACAGTGATGGAAACTCTGCGCAGTTGAGGAATCTGTCACTCCAATCAGAAACTCAAACCAGTGCAGTTTTCTCTTGGTGTGAATCTTGCAGTTGAACGTGCTGCATAGAGTGGCGTTACTCAAGGTCAGCGCGTGCTTTGCGGTGCATTACAGCATACGCGTGCATGCTGCTTAGAGCCGGGGACACCCTTTAGCTGTGGTGCACAATCCCTCAGATTATCTGCATTTCTAAAGGAATGAACTATTCGTCAGTAATACGGTGACACCTGGCCAGCTCTTACTGAGGAATCCCTAGCAGATCCAATTAAACTGTTAAAGGGCCAGCCACCTCTCATAAGAACAAAATAGAGGACAAAAGGAAAGGCTTTGTGAGCATTTAATTTTAAAAAATTGCTTTGTATTCTGCTTAAACTAAATGTAATTGCTGATGGTTTGAAGGTGCAGGATCCTGTATGATGTCAATTGCACATTAATGGAAAATATTGCAGCTGATCATATGCAATCTTCAGTACAAATTCATACAAAATGATTCAGACGTTCCATACTTCAAAATCACTTCATTGAATTGCGAATAATTGCAGATATATTAACCATGACTCATACAGAATTTGTATTAATTAGCATGCTAGTCAGTAGCTACCCTATACCTATACCCTTTACCTACAGTGAGCACCATAATTCAGAGGACAGTGCCACATTTTTATTTTGATTCTGTAGTCCAGTAGTTTGAGTTTGAAAGGATACAGTGTGAATTCACAGGTCTCTCACACCCAATTTTTAGGCATCTTTCTAGATGAAAATTTAACGTGGAAAAATCGCATACATTTTATTTATAAAAAAATTGTTAAGTCATTGGGGATCATTAGCAAACTTCGTCGTTTTTATTTGTGTGTCTTGTTTGTTAACTTTGTATTATTCTATGATTTATCCTTATTTAATTTATGGTAATATTGTTTGGGCAAATATCTATCCTTCTAACCTTTTAAAAATCTATTTACTTCAGAAACACTTTGTGGGGCGCCCTGGTGGCTCATCAGTCTAAGTGCGCGTACCATAAAGGCAGTGTCCTTCCCGCAGCGACCTGGGTTCGATTCCAGCTCAGGACATTTGCTGCATGTCTTCCCTCATTCTTCTGTCAAATAAAGGAAACTGTCAAATAAAGGAAAACTTCCCAAAAAAAAAATGATCTTTAGAAACGCTTTGTAAGATTGGCAACATCATCAAATCCATCGGAACCCTCTGCTCCACTCTTTAAAAAACTCAACATTCTTTCTGTATATGATATAAATTCAGATCAGATCTGTGTGTTTATATATAAGTATATTTTCTTACCACATTTACAGCTGTCATCATTTGGAAGCTTTTTTAAATTTAATTCCCAGATTCACTCATGTATTACCAGACAAACCAATCATCTTCACCTTCCTTTCTATAAAACTAAACATTGTCAATTTTCTCTTAAATACTGTGGTGCCCAGTTTGGAATACCAAAAGACATATTGTCATTAGCTCATCATCCTTTGGAAATTTTAAAAGGAAACTGTTCTCCCACCTAATTCATGAAGTGTAACTTTTTATGTATGCATGTCTATTTTTGTCTTCTGTTTACCGATTATTGGATTTTTTTTTTCAGGAAGTTTCTATTAATTGTCAGATTGATTAGTTTAGATATTTGTCTATAAATATGTGTGTGTGTGTGTGTGTGTGTGTGTGTGTGTGTGTGTGTGTGTGTATATATATATATATATTTAAATTATATGTCTTACTTTGATTAGTTGTATTGGTTTTTCATTTTTTAGACTTTCTTTGCCTGTTAAGAAAGGTGAAGTCCTTTGTATAAGCCAGTTGGCTTCTTGACCTCTCCTAACACATCTACTTCTGAATATGTATTTTCAGAATCATATTTTATGCATTTTTTTTATATGTGTGCAATTAAATAAAATAAATAAATGAAAGGCTGACTTTCTGTTTAAACTTTAGATTATTTTCATTCATATTGGATGACTCGCATAGAAATGACAGCACCTTTCATACACAGTTTCGCCTCCATTTTCAGTGTGCATAAAAATTATTAGATATTTTGACATAATGTAGAATACATTCAATCTTTAAAGTATATGGGCACATATCTTTTGCATGAAGTCGGAGGCAAATAGACATCATCAGACGCTGGGTATCTTTGCTATTTTCTCTGCCTGACCAGTACTGCAGCCATCTTGAGTTCCTGCTTGTTTTGGGGACTTTCTGCCTGTAGACTCCTCTTCAAAATTTTTGTTCAATAGGATTCAGATCTGGTGACTGACGCAGGAAACAAACACAACAAAACATGAGCCAGTGTCCAATTAATTGTGGTGCCAGTATTCTACATACCGTAGGTCATATACTGTGTTTGTGTTAATAGGTGTCTGTTAATGTATACTTTTGTGCATGTGTGTGAAAGTCTTCAGTAAATGTGTGCATTTTAACATATGTGCATGTGGGCTTTAAAAAGTATTACATACATGTATTTAATGCAATCATGTTTGTCTATAGTTTATTATGCAGTATGCACAACTCATCTGAGTCAATTAACATCCAGTGTAGTTTATTTCTCATCTTTTTTGATTCAATTACCATGTTTGACATGTGTGTGTTGCATGTGAACTGAATTCTACAGGTTTTTCTCAATCCATTAATCTATTATGTATGTATTTTTGGTGTTTGTCTTGTTTGTTGTCATTGTATGAGTTCCATGTTATGTGTGTTGTTGAGTGCTTTGCGTGTTGTTAACAATGTTACAGCATATCTTGCGTCCTTTCCCCCATTTTCTGGCTATTCTGGGAAAATCTTAATTACAGTCTTTCTGTGTGTGGCTGAGCCGTGTGGTTGAGGGTTGTACTTAGTCTACCTCTCTTTCACTGTGCTTCTCTCTCTCCCTCTCTCCTGCCTCCTTGGCTGTTTTTCCCTTAGGCCTCTCCATGTCCTTCTGTCTCAGGGTCTCTTCCAGTTGTATTCTTTCCATCTTTCCGTCCAACAAGCCAAATATATTTAATTTATTCTTTACTACATCATATCCAAATTCATTGTTTCTCTCTCTCTCTCTCTCTCTCTCTCACTCACTCACTCTCTTTCCCTGTCATTCTCACTCAGCCTCTTCCCTCTGGCTGTGTAATTCTGCTAAGTGACAGAGCGTTTTTTTCTTGCCACTCAAAAATAAATTTGGTTTCATTAGGGCTTGGGAATCAAATTGCTTTCTTTCTTTCCTTTCCTCTCTCTCTCTCTCTCTCTCACCCCTTAGTCACCCTTTCTTCACCATAAAATGAAATACATAATTAAGGTAATTTAATCGTAATTGGCCCTCGCCATACGACATCTATCATCAGGCGATTTGAACTTTCAAATTTTACGTGTGACGTTAATTTCTTCCGAGCCAACGGCGACAGTGCAAATGAAAATCCACAGGCCCCTGTAGAAGAATGGAGCATTCTTGCACATGCTTTTGATGGGGACCATGGGAGGTGTAACACTTTGCCTGGGGACTGGGTTGAATACACTCTGATTATAATTATACCATTTTGTCCTCTCGCTACCATGGCATTTCACCTGGTTCTCTTTATACTCCCAACATTAAGTAAAGGTCAAAGAAAGGACACCTGCATGGCCATTAGACCAGGACAATGAGTCACAATAAGCACAAGCAAGGACACCAGTGTCAGCCCAGAACTAGGGATGCTGAAAGGTGATATTATTTTCTACAAATATGCTTTAGAAGAATTTCCTTGTATCTATTATAACATGTTCAATTGGTGTAAGTACAGAACATGTGTGCTATTATAAACAAAAGCATACATTACAGACCGTGTATAAACATTCTCACTTGAGGAGAGGACTGAAGGGACAATATGATTAGTAATCAGAGGGAGAGGATACTGTAAGAGAGAGTCTGTAGCCAGCACTCTCTCCTAGGTTGGGTGAGTTCCTCATCACCAGCCTGTGTTTTTCTGAGTCCCTGTGCAGCAAGGGCAAGATCCGGTCATGTCGTGTGTGTCCAGAGCTCGAGGCCATGCTGCTGGTAAATTCTCTCCCCAGGCTGGCATATGGAGCTTAACCAGTGCGGAGCAGGGAGCCGAGCCCCATCCCTTTAAACTGACCCAGTTGAGATGTCCAGAGCTCCAGACGCGCTAAGCCATGATTAAGTGAGCCGGTCAGACAGCTCAAAAGATGACTGTGATTTATAAAAGACTGTCAAAGTGCATGTCCTTGGTGGTGTTTGGGATGTTAACAATAATGCAATGGTGTTGTCTGGAACACACAGTCAGGGAAAGGGGGTCAGAGTTAAGTTGAGCAGGGGCCAGGAGCAATGTGAAGTTCGGCTTATTAAAAGCTTCTGAATAACAATAAATTTACAGAGAAAGCCGGGGGGGGGGAATACAGTTACCGGTCGAAACGCCTTCGTGACTGCACGTTACTGTATGTGGGCATGAGACTTAGCATGTGCCAGCATGAGTGTGTGTGTTTAAATTTGTGTGTGTGATTGTGCGTACATGTGAGACCAAACTATTTGCTGTTTAGCAGGAGCAGATGTTTATAGCCTTCCTCATATGATGAATTGTGTACGTGCATCATTGTGCGGTCACGTAGCTGTTCACGCTCTGCACAGTAGAGATAAGACCAATAAAGAGGAATTATATTTCATTTATTGTAATCACACTCTTTATCTCACATATTCACGGACAAAGTCCACTTTGGTCCCACCTGGGAAATGGACTTTGAAATGCTGACGTATTCAAAATGAAAGGAGGCAAACACGACATTCTAAATGAAGCAAACATTAGCACTACTCTGGCATTTCCTCATTTCCTCTGATGTATGTTTCAAAATATGAAGACTTTGTTTCCAAAATGCAATATATCCATTTTACTCATTTTGAGTAAATCAGCTTTCTCTATGTTGGCACTGATTGCATTTTATAGAAAAACACAAACTTTGACCATGAAAAAATACACCTTATAGTATAAATTTCTATAAACGGATTTTTGCACCATTTGTAAGAAGCACAGGGCTATCGCTCTATGGTATTATCTCAATTTTTTTGATTTTGGCAAACTCTTCATATTTTTTACTGTGATAATTGGCAAAAGCAATCAATTCTACATGATAAGTGTGAACAGTCACTCACATGTTACCATGAGAAAAATTCCTCAGTCAAAGCAAGCAAGGTGGAAAAAACTATAGCGTCCTTTGTGTGCTTTGAGGAAAAAGCAAAATATATTCTAGCTTGAAGTGTAGTAATATTTTCCTTTCGTTCTTGGGACCTTAATATTCAGTGTTAACCCACATTGATAATGAACTACAGAGATTACCATAATGCCTCAAAAATATTCAGAAGTGTTAGAATATATAGACATTCTTCCAGGACCTCTGGTCCTGTGCATTAACCCCTTGAACTCTGAATTTTTCACTTAAGTTTTCTCTTAAGTCTATTCAACATTTAAAAAAAAATTACTCCTGGATAAGCAAAGCTTAGGAGAGAGCGTTGTGATGAGACTTGAGCATCACTCCCCAATCAATCAATCAATCAATCAATCAGTCAATCAATCAATTTGCCGCTAGCACAACTAGGGGCGGTAAGATAAATATGATCTTGGCATGGATGACCGGTCCCTAATTCAAACAACTTATCCAGGAGTTAACGATAGTGTCATATTGCAGGACAAGTTCACATACGTATTCTGTATCTGCTGGTTGTAGTGCTTCACTGAAGCTACATCAGAGAAATTTTCAAACACAAGACACCATGTTTTTATGGCCACAGCATTACACCAAATGGAAAATATCAAGATCTTGAAATCATTTTAGACCACACATCTCATTATAATTCAACTGGACATATTTCGAAAACTTTGGAATCTCCAGCCGAATTTAAAATGGGCCTAAAGTTCCACAGGTTTGAGCTCAGCAGCTGCAACTGACGAATCAATTTATGGCTCTGCAGACTTTATGGGGTTAAATGATGTACAAAAGCATTTTCTCCCACACGGCCGCCCTCCGTGTCCCTGCCATTTTTGCTACCTATCCCTTTCTTTCCCACACTCCCCCTTTCCTGCACACTCTTCCTCTCCCAGTCGCTCTATTGGTATGGCCAGATTACACAAGACTTATGAAAGCATGAACAATAAGCGCATCAGAACAGTGCATTGCACATGAATTGAGCACAATGGGACATCACCCCCAGTATGGCCAACACAGCACTGCTGGGTTACACAACCTTCATTGTTCCACTCATCTGTTCACTGGCCCTATTGTGAGAGAAAGGTTGCATATGAGAGGGTATGTGAAGAATTCAGTGTGTTTACCCTCCGCATGAGTATATATGTCTGCTGTCATGTGAGCATCGCACTGGTACTTATCCAGTTGTGCTGCCCAGAGTGCGTATGCGTCAATTTGCATGTGTACAGAGAGTGCGTGTGTATGTGTGAGTGCGCGCGCAGTTTTGCTCTCGGTATGTGTGCGGATGATTGATTAGGTGCATTAAACATATCCACCTGAACTATTTCAAACAACAAAGTACATAGACAAAACTTCAATAAATCAGTATTAGAAACCGAGACATCCCAGGGAATATCAATGAGCAACCAGCTCCAGAAAGGGGAGAGAGAGGGAAAGAGAGAGAACAAGAGGAAGTGAAAAAAGAGACAGCACCCCAGCAGTAGCACAGACGATAGGGAGACCTTTCCATGATGGAGAAGAAGGCTGATGCTATCGCCGCTGTTAATTACTGGAGAGGAAAAAGAGAAACGGAGATGGTGTCAGGCTGCCAGTGGCCCCATATGGCAGAGAAGTGTGAGGTCCACTTAGATTAAATGAGCGCCGCGGTGCAGCAGGCCTGCCCAGCGGATACCCAGCATGCCGAGTGACACGCCTGCAAATCAGCAGCACAGGAGGGGGGCCGAGACAGAGAAGAAGAGAGAGAGAGAGAGAGAGAGAGAGAGAGAGAAAGGAGAGGGTGAGAGAAGGAGAGAGGGGAGAGTAAGTGAAAAAAAGGAAGAATGACAGAGAGGAAGGAAGATGGTGAATCGTGAAAGAACAAAAGGCAGAGCAATAGACAAGTGGAGGCAGGGAGTAAAAGAGAGCGATTCAGAGTGAGAGGTAAAAAAAGAAAGAGGGAATAGAGTGAAAAAGGAAGCATGAGAAAGAGGAAGGGAGAGAGAAATAGGACGGAGATCTCTCCAGGCCCTTCACCTGCACAGGCAGACAGCATCCTCCATGTGTGGCATGGGAGCCCCCTGGCTCGGCCCGTAAGCTCAGACTGGTGGCCCGTAGCTCAGAGCCCAGAGCTGTTGTGCACAGGCAGACTGGAGCAGATATCAGGGCTCTGAGCCCCCATGGAAGTCTGACTCCGGGCAGGAATCCAGGCTGCATGGTAACAAGACCCAGACCCAGCGTCGTAATTCTCTCTACGACCCTCTTCCACTGTCAGCTCCTTCACAGGAGGGCCTCAGTTAGGATTATCTGTGCTAATATGATCACCATGTGTGTTAGCCTGGCTGGATCCCCTGGCCATCTTGGTTTACCTGACTTTCATATACTGCCTTTAAATTTTGGCTGTGAAAACAGACTGGCATGAAGACAAAATAAAGAGTCTGAGGACAATATTAAATGTGCTGGCCTTTTAAAATGGAAGATTGCGGTTTTCATTCCCAAGTAGAGAACTGTGGTTACAAGCCTCCCTGTGTTGTTCACTTAATAAATTGATGAAATGTAAATATGGTTGTTATCCCACCTGAGTGCATCTTCTAAGCAATCAATACCACCACTGTTGTGAAAGTAATACAATTGAGCTCTAGTGTACTATATACAGTAGCTCTACAACAATGTAGCACTACAACAATAACAACAACTGCTACTACGAATACTACAATTACTATCAATAATAATAAAATATTATATAATATAATATTATATTTCTTTATTTCTTTAATAAAATCACTTTCATTTTGGATTTCAATTAAATCAATCAAGATGTGCAATATCAGCTTTAATTTAAGGGTTTTGACAAAAAATGGTTTGAACGACAGTATATAGAAATTGAACCATTTTTATACATAGCCTCCCAATATTAGGGGCTCAAAAGTAACTGGACAAACTAACATAATCATAAATCAAATCTTCATTTTGGTATTTGGCAGCAAATCCATCGCAGGCAATGGCTGCCTAGGACTCATGAACATCACCAGATGCTGGGTGTCTTCCCTGGTGATGCTCTGCCAGACCTCTACTGCAGCAGTCTTCGGTTCCTGCTTCTTCTTAAGGCATTTTGCCTTCAGTTTTGTCTTCAGCAAGTAAAATCCTGGCTCATTTAGATGCAGGTCAGGTGATTGACTTTGCATGTGAACACTATTCCACTTTTCCTTTTTTTTTTTTTTCTTGCCCTAAGAGGTCCTAGGTTGCTTGCTCAGCATGCTTCCAATTCATTGTCCATCTGCACTCTGAAGCATTGCACAATGAAATTTGAACCATTTGGCTGAAACTGAGTGGATAATATAGCCCAATACAATTCAGAAATCATCGTGTTGCTGTTGTCAGAGGTCTAATCAAACAAAAATGGAAGAATCTGTCTTTCTGAATGATGGCTTTTGATTTTCTCAAAAACTGTTCATCACCTTCACATCTGGCAGGGGTGTGGCTCAGGACCCAAGAAAGTGCAGTGTTAAGTGTGACGCTGCCTAGCCGACCAGTGCACAAGAAAGCTGAAAGCAGCAATATCGGAGGTTAAAGCAATTGGCCTTTTCTACACAGGCACATATTGAATAGGCACTGCACTGGTCAACGATAAAAACAATAGAACCAGTTCTCTTGGCAGTGCATGCCCACACATGACCACACCATATCAATGCTCTGGATCATGAGATGATTCTCTCCTTCGCTGCACTCCTCACTTCCTATCATTCTGGTAGGTTGATTTTGCATAATCTGTCCATAGAATGTATTCAAATTATTTAATTTTATCTCCAAGATGGTGTGACTGATATAGCTAATATAGCTATAATAACAATTACACCATATCGAATTATTCATGAACCTTACAGTATACTCTAAAGCGAGAGTATTAAGGTATTGTAAACTAATACTTGATGTCAGAGAGAGGGAGCTCTAAGACATTCTTTGGCAGTGGAGGAGAGGAAAGCTCTTAGCCTAAAGTTAAAAGCAGGTTTTGGACACAGTGCTGACATACCTCTGTGTTCTGTCTGCTCTCACATTTGCTGAATGCAGAGATAAAAGACAGACTGTCATGAGAGAAAGGCTTTTGTGGTTCAAGCAATAAAGTTTTTTTTTTTTTTAAATACCCCTCTGCAAATCCATAACTGTACAGAGCAGTACGTCAATCAGGTTGCATAAAGACTAGTCCAGATGTGACCAGATTACAGCTGCCCCCCACCCCACATAGACTCTGCCCCACTGACTGCTTTCAATAATTCCCAGTCCTTGCTTGCTTGTAGTTCTCTCTCTCCTCCAGTGTAATCTCTCACAGTTAAAGATATGGTATTTTTGGCCCAAATGTATGCAACAGTGCGCGTATTTTTAACCGTGCCTTAATTTTAGCATATTATATCATAAATATTTATGTGATATTTTATGTAACTCAGCATGTTATGAAAGAACAGGTCAGAAATAATGTTCTTAAAATAGACTGTAACTACAGAAATGATATTTTTCAGTCTTTTACCAATCAATAACATATCCTAAGCCAAAAAGTATGCTTCCAGTTACATCTATGTGGAGGAAATACATAGCCTGGTATCCATTCATAACAAGCTCTGGTCACTCCCAATGGTCACTTGCTTGTATGTCTGGCCTCAGTCGGTAGACCAGCTTTTGACTTTCAAATATTTGCACAAAATCCATGCAAGATCTATGGCTCACAGTCGCAAGGGTGCCCTGCCCTTTAGACAGACTTAAAAATAAATAAAATACCACAGTTCTGCATTCAACGGAAGTCCCGCCTCCCGGCTCGTGTTTATACGAGTATTCATCTGAGTGGTAGCAGAGTCTCTGGGCAATGAGCGGCCGGGCGGACTTTGTTGAATCTTGCGAACTTACTTTGAAGCATAACTGTGGAATTTTATTATTTTTAGTGAAAAATAACCGCGTTTCTAGAGTTGTGAGGATACGAGTGGACAAAGCAGACTTGGATTATACTGGACAATGCGTTGGACGATGTTTGAAAGTTTGTCAACGGACGTTTTGTGGAGTTTTTCCATTGCTACTGGGTGACCTCATTTGCTTCCAGCAAAAAAGGAATTTGGATAATTTTTCAAAACTCTCCAGTGGCCATAAAGTTGCGCCAGGTGAAGAACAACTTCGTCCGTTCAAGACATCTAATGGTGAATAATTGATATACAAATTATAGTTTTTGGGTGGAGTATCACTTTAATCTAGCTGATGCAATCATGCCCTTCGAGCTATAGCTAATGCCAATTACAGTGAAATACTTTATGTAATTTGAGTATTACTTAATTTAGCGTGTATTAAAATGGGGAATCCCACTGAAATAAACAAAATGTAGATATGGCCAAACATGATCCTGTTCAAAACCTAACAACCACTCCAAGAGTAAACGTAAGCAAGCCACAATCTAATTTTTAAGCTCATGTCAAATAACATTCACGAATGCCGTTGCTGTCCAGCTAACTCATATTCAATTGGTGGCTCTCGCCAAAAGGTCGCCCAATCAGCCAAGACCAGAAAACATGAATATTCATATATTCACTTCATTAGTGACGTAAGGGCTAAACGCTAGCTATACAACTGAGGCCAGACTGATCAGTCAGTGACCGTTGGGAGCGACCAGCACTTGATAAGTATGGATTCCAGGCTAGAAATACATGAAATACAGGAAATATATGAGCGAATGGGCTTCCCTAAACATCACGGTAAGATTGAAAGCTCACAATATTATACTATTCTGACATAAAAAAGCAAGTATGAGGACACATTTTCAGTAGTCGTCTTAATTTAAAACTTTGCAAAGTTAGGCCTGTCTACCAAATTCATGGTCATTTTAGGACAGTGAGTAATGATTGCAAACTAAACACAAAGTTGACCTTATGCTGTCTATGCACCACGGTTTGACAAAATAATTTGCATTTTATATTGCAGAAAGAAGGAATATAATGCATTTGGAAAAAAAAAACAGCGCTTACAGAAAATTCAGAAAATGGAGCCAGGGGAGGTTACATACTGAAATAATCAGGTGAATTTATGGTCTGAAAATGGAAGTGAACTCATCATAAAATATCCACAGAAGTTAACCTCACAGGAATATGCACTTTACTAGCAAATAGCCAGGTCTGGACTGATGTGTCAGTCCATCTTTCCAAATAAATCAGTTTTTACAGACTTGGGCTGCTGACTACGATTGTTTTGAGCATATAACTGGCCGGTGTCAGAGAGTTAAGTGATGTTGGAAGCTGACCCAACTCACAAGACTGGTTGCACCTCATCAAAAAGGCAAGTTGGGACACTGGTATTTTGAAGATGTTAATTTATCAAGAGCTGGGAAGCTTGGGGCAAATCGAAGTAACAGGGCTGGCTGGGTGGATCCAGAACAAATGCGAGCGTTTGACAGAAATAATCTGAGTTTGCTGGATCCTGCATTCATGTCTGAAGCGCTGAAGGTGACAAGGATGCAGTAAGCTTCAGCACAAACAGGAGCAATTTTTGACCAACAGAGAAACCAGCAGATGTGATGCATTTGCAGAAGACTCACTCACCCTGGCCCATCTCTGTAAAACTGACAGGCCAGCAGAGGGACATCAGGATCCACCACCAGGTTTGTACGGTCTCAGGTCAATGACAAATTTGTCTCGACAGACACCCGGTCCCCAAATCCCAGGGGACTAATCTCAAAAGGTGGCGAAAAAGTCTCTTTAATATCTCCAGTTTCATAAGAGTAGAGAAGAGGAGCCGGGAACAGTTATAGCACAGAAATCAACATTTTACCTCATTATGTTGTCTTCTTTGGAAAAGATTCCGAAGGTGATCTGCCAAACTCAGTCTCTATTTAGAACACTGAGCAAAAGTATTAGCACATTTAAAACTATATGTTTTAAAAGAGAAATAAAATGTTTTTAAATATTGGAAAATATACTATGAAGAGCCATATAGTGTTTTTAGGAAACTAAATCAATAGTTTTGTCATGCCCTTTTCCAAAAAACCATGCATATCTGCACATAATACAGCGGGATAATTGGCTGGCAGGTTGTTATAAGCATATTGGAGATCTTGCCACAGTTCCTGGTTGTCTTGCTCACTCCTGTCTCTCCAAGTAATTCCAGACATCCTCCATGACGCTGAGATCAGGGCTCCGTGAAACCTGTGCCATCTGTTACATGCTTTCACAAAATCCAGAAATTTTCAGGAAATAATTCTTTTTGAAGATTCAAATGTGCTTTTTTTGTGGAGACACACCAATCAAAAAAAAAAAAAAAAACCATGACCAAATGTACGTATATCAGAAAAATCTCAAGTGCCTGTGACCTTAGCATAGCACTGTATGTACAATTTACAATTTAGTTATTGAGTTAATACTTCTAAACTGCGGCACCAACAAAAGTTTCCATTTCACATGGAAAGCATTCCCTGCAACAGTTAAAATGACACTTAAATAAATCAAAGTGTGCACCTTAAGACCTGCAAGATAAAAGATGAGAAGGGGTGGGTTTTTTTAAAAGCTTTGTTTTGTGCTTCTTTACGCATTGAGTTAAGGTCTGAAACTGAATTTTCAGATGCCTGCCGGGATCATCCAGGGAATCTGTCTTCCTCTGTATGGGTGTACGTTTGTGTACAGTGCCGTGAAAAAGTATTTGCCCCCTTCCTGATTTCTTCTTTTTTTGCATATTTGTCAGAAATTTTAATATTAGACAAAGACAACCTGAGTAAATACAAAATGCAGTTTTTAAATGATGAGTTAATTTATTAAGGGAAAAAAACCATCCAAACCTACTTGGCCTTATGTGAAAAAGTAATTGCCCCCTAAATCCTAATAACTGGTTGTGCCACCCTCGGCGACAACAACTGCAATCATGCGTTTGCAATAACTGACAATGAGTCTTTCACACCACTATGGAAGAATTTTAGCTCACTCTTCTTTGCAGAATTATTTTAATTCAGCCACATTGGAGGGGTTTTGAGCATGAACGGCCTGTTTAAGGTCATGCCACTGCATCTCAATAGGATTTAAGCCCAGACTTTGACAAGGCTACTCCAAAATCTTCATTTAGTTTTTTTAAGCCATTCAGAGGTGGACTTGCTGGTGTGTTTCAGATCATTGTCCTGCTGCATAACCCAAGTGCACTTGAGCTCGAGATCACAATCTGAGGGTCGGACATTCTCCTTCGGGATTTTCCGGTAGAGCGCAGAATTCATAGTTCCATCAATTATGACAAGTCGTCCAGGTCCTGAAGCAGCAAAGCAGCCCCAAACCATCACACTACCACCACCATGTTTGACTGTTGGTATGATGTTCTTTTCATGAAATGCTGTGCTAGTTTTACGCCTGATGTAATGGGACGCACACCTTCCAAAAAGTTCAACTTATGTCTCGTCATTCCACAGAATATTTTCCCAAATGTCTTGGGGATCATCAAGATGTATTTTGGCAAATGTGAGACGAGCCTTCGTGTTCTTTTTGGTCAGCAGTGGTTTTCGCCTTGGAACTCTCCCATGGATGCCATTTTTTGCCCAATCTCTATCTTATTGTTGAATCATGAACACTGACTTTAACTGAGGCAAGTGAGGCCTGCAGTTCTTCAGATGTTGTTATGGGTTTTTTTTGACCTCCTGGATGAGTAGTTGATGCGCTCTTCAAGTAATTTTGGTAGGCTGGCCACTCCTGGGAAGGGTCACCACTGTTCCAAGTTTTCTTCATTTGTGGATAATGGCTTTCACCGTGATTCGCCTGAGTCCCAAAGCCTTAGAAATGGCTTTGCAACCCTTTCCAGACTGATAGATGTCAATTTCTTTGTTTCTCACCTGTTCTTGAATTTCTTTAGTTCGCGGCATGACATGTTGCTTTTTGAGATCTTTTAGCCTACCTCACTTTGTCAGACAGGTTCTATTGAAGTGATTTCTTGATTCAACAGGTCTGGCAGTAATCCAGCCTGGGTGTGGCTAGTGAAACTGGACTCAAAAAATGTGGTTAATCACAGTTAATTCATGATTTAACAAGGGGGGGCAATTACTTTTTCACATAGGGCCAGGTAGGTTTGGATAGCTTTTTCCCCTTAATAAATGAAATCATCATTTAAACTGCATTTTGTATTTTCTCGGGTTATCTTTTTCTTATATTAAAATTTGTTTGATGATCTGAAACATTTAAGTGTGAAAAATATGCAAAAAAGTAAGAAATCAGGAAGGGGGCAAGTACTTTTTCACGGCACTGTACATGCGTATGTGTGTGTTTGTATGCGTACATGTGCATGTGTGTGTGTGTGTGTGTGTGTGTGTATACGTGCATACATGTGTGAGTGTGCGTGTGTGTACGTGTGTGTGTTCATGAGCAAGAGCCTTTGCCAACATAGCAGCATGCTCCACTTAGCAGTATGCAAGTCTTCACTGCAGCAATGGATGGCGTTTGTTTGGGCATGCGTGTGGGCGTCTGTTCAATGCACAAATGTCAAACGCAGCAGGGGTGCAGTCTGTTTTTTGTTGCGGCTAATCTCAAACGACTTAACTGGCCTAATTATTCAATTAGCCGAATATGTTTAAGACCTATGTTGACCCCGATAACATGGAGGGGAGACATTCAGTATGTTAAAGACTCTTTGCAGCTTACATGCCCATGGAAATATGTTCACAAAAAGAAAGACTGTAACCCAAGTAAAGCATTTTTATTTATCTAATGATCTATTGGAAACTTTTTTTTTAATGCTCTGAGTTATTATTTTTCACCTTTAAAACATTAATTTGTGCATTATGATTTTCTTTGTTTTTTGTCCAAACACCTAGTTGATCATCAGTGCCCTTTGAAGAATGCATCAAATATAAAGAAAATGTCATATGAAATACTGAGCTCTACTAAACATGATTTTAATTAAATTTTCCATAAGAAATGCTTTGTTCTTCAGATGTTTAGAAAAGGTATGCAGTTTATCCACACTGAGCAGGTTTTATTTTCAATTGATTTTTTGTTTTAAGATGTGGTAAATAAGGTTTATCCAGTGCATTAGTCATAATAGTGCAGCTAGATTTTTCCAAATGTGTTTGCTTTGTATGAAGTAGTATTGGAGTGGGTTATCTGGGACCCTACAGCCATTTGAGCGTGTGTGCGCGCGTATGTGTGTGCATAAATATAACCCCCATCTGCTGGGTGCTGTACAGATGCAGCCACAGAAATAACGGATTAGAGCTAAAGATGTTGGGTGGGGGCAGGGAGCGTAAGGCCGGAGGGAGCCCGAGGAGCTGGGCTCAATCAGCTGAAAACAGACCGTGGAAAGTGGATATATACGGGGAAAACTAGAGCAAATGCACAGCGGCACAGATAGAGAGAATTATATAAACTGATGCAATGTTGTGCGAGGGATCACGAGCGTGAAAGGAGAGATAGTGAACTCCATATAAAGACTGCAAGTATGACGGACGGAATTAGACAAGAAAAGGCGAGTGGAGGGAGTTAGGTCGGTACCCTGAAATTAAATATATGGCACCACAAATGAATCTGATTTATTCACCATTTTAATCAGAGCTGGATTACACCACAGAGGAAGAACTGATGAAATATGTTTTGACAGGAAAATATGCCGCTGCAAACTGTTGCCGGAATGTTGAATTGAAAATCTATTATCGAGAAAAAAGCATCTAAGATGTTTTCATGCGTCAATTAAGTATAGAAATATAAAAATAGATGGAGAATATAACCTTCTCATCATTTCATGTCATGCTTTTCGATTCGTAGGGTGGCCTTTATGATAGGTCTACTGTGCTAACACATTGAATTACGCATTACAATTTGTTTCGGGTATTTATAACAGACTCTGACGCGACCTTATATTCATTTTCAGCCTATTAAAACTACCATGTGGTTTAGCAGATCAACGGTGTGTTTTGCCGTCTTAATACCCTTTTGAAATGTTTTGTTTACAGAACAATCATGATTAAATATCCTGTCTGCAAACATGTCATGAAAGTAGCCGCATGGGAAAAAAATTCAAATCTTCATTCAATGGATTTAAAAAATACTGCTCTGAATATCTCCTAATTTAATTGCTGCTTTTCCAGCGCAATCTTTCTTCTCTCGCATTGAAATTGATATGCAACAATGTATCATAGTTTGCTTTGTACCTTTGTCAATTCATTTAACTTTAAACCTTGAACTTGGCAATTAGCATAATTAAATTCAAACCAATGCGCCTCATTCCAGGCCATAAAATTGCAGGGAAGTGCAACAAGAATAAATGCACGTTTTCGGCAACAGCTTAATTCAGAATTTGTGCACAGATGCTGAAAGGCACGTTCGTGAATAGGCCAGTATCCAAAGGATGCATCTGGGGGAGTACATGCGCCGTGTTTTAGCAACTGACTGACTAGCGACACCAAATGGTAGGCAGGGAAATGACAATGCAACAGCACATCGACTTGACCTTTGTCCTATTTAGGACAGTGGGAACACCACTTCATATATATATATATATATATATATATATATATATATATATATATATATAAAGTTGTGAATAACGTCTTCACCATTAAACTTTACGTGCGTATTATTGCCCTCGGCTGAATTCATGCGTACAATGGACAGCCGTGTCAGTACAAACTGCCAGCCTTAAAATATAGCCCAGAGATATTCAGGTCAAATTAACTAGCCTACTAGCCGACGCAGTGCTGATTGATTTCATTTTTGTCACGGTCATGTTCTTTGATCTTCCGCAAGTACAGAATCGTTTGCGAGCTAGATGTTAATTCATGGCATCGTGTCATTATTTTCCAATTGCTCTGGAGAGGAAAATAAGTGCACTATTTTGACAACCCCTATTTCGTGGCGCGAATGCAGCGAGCGTTTTGAAACCACGATACAATTTTGTTATCTGTCTCCAGGAGAAATACCAATGTGTCGAGCATATAGCATCTAACTACTTTTGTAAAATGTCTTCAACGTTCGGCCAGGTTAGTCCGCTTTCAATTCCCCAACTCCAACTCCGCGCAGCCATTAATAACATTGTCTATTTTAACGACCAGTCTGCTTTTGAGCAGATGAAGTCAGCGTCTGTCTTAGTGCTCATACCAGACGGTGGAGAGTGTCTGGGGATATCCATCGCCGCGATTGTTCGTGTCTGATCACGGACCGCTTAGTCACGGCTAATGACACAGAAAATGATAAATGTGCCGCTGGAGTAATTAGCACGCAATTATGTAATTGCTTTTCTCTGCATAGAACTTACACGGCCGTTTCAAATGTTTCTTCTCTACATAAAATTATAAAGTAGAACAGCTCACAACCTGCAACTCTTCTGCAATGCACAATAACATGTCAGCAGCCTCTCAGACAGATCGTGCTACAGCCTGAGCACAGTGCACAGCACTGTCAAGCAGCTTTGTCCCTCGGACCTCCACGGTACAATTAAATCATTCAAATGAATTCTAGGGACAGAAGTATCAGATGTCAATTACTGATCAGTGGTGGCTATTTCTCAAATACTTTTATAATTAATGTCATTAAAAAATTAGCTAAATCAACAGTTAACCCAAGTTAAACAAGATCATTGGTGTATTGCTGATCAATTTTGGTGAAAATATGGGACTAAAGTGACTTTCATTCAACAAGATGACCTTGTCAAGCCAGTTACTGAGTTTCACCCTAATCATGCTGTCAAAAGATTGCATGCAAAATATCCACAAACAATCAAATCCCACAGATCATCAGAATTTGAAATAGGAAACACCTGATATGAGGCTCTTTTCAAACAGTATTCCTCTGCTTTGTGTCTTGACCATGGCCTGAGAGATCAAAAAGTAGATAAAGAAGCCAAAAGGGAAAGAGCAAGAAAAAGATAGACTGACAAGGTGAGAGTGAGAGAGCATGAGACGTGAGGAGACATGAATCGCTCACAGGTGTTTGCTACAGAAAGAAGGGCAAAGGGGAGGAGTGTCTGCCTTCTTATATTGTTATTATGTTTTATGGCTACACTGCATAGCCTATACTTCAGTGTGGCTGATCTTACAAACAACACACACAAAGTCATCATAAAATAGTCACTTGTTAACCTCGGTTTGCTTGGTGTGTTTATGTGTGTCTGCACTACCGCTCAAAAGTTTGGAATCACAAGCAATTCTCAGAGATTAAATGGGAGAAATGTCAAGTTACAGCATGGCAACAACCCAAAACATAAATTAACACTCTGCAGGGACTTAAAGGCACGGAAATGACAAAATATACAGTGGCTAGCTCAATCAGGTGATTACAACCCCATAGGGCTGTTTGTTATCCTTTGAATCTTAATGTTCGTGGAATGTGCTTTCTTCAAAGGCACACATACTGGAAATATTGCAGTAGCCATGGAAATCCTTTGAGAATTAAACCTTTATAAAATTGATATTCCAAATGTCTAAAATTTGCAAAGAAGTGATTAAGTTACATTTTATAGGACATTAATAAAATGGATAACATTTAAACAACTTAATACACAACACATTTTGGGGTTCGCTTCATGGGCCACTAATTTACAATTATACTAGCACGTCTTTTGAATAAAACACCAAAAACTAAAAAAATATTGAGTGATTCCAAACCCTTGAGTGCTAGCTTTTGTGGGTGTGTGCATGAGTGTGAGACCCAATTCATTGTGTGCCCGATACAAGCAGCAACTACGTCATTGGTAACTTGCAATGAGAACAAATGAAGACCACAATGGAAAAATTATCAGTCACATTTTCGTGTTATGGAGAAATTATGAATTAAAAATTCTAAACAATCTTCTAAACAAAGCATTGAAAAAATATGCATAAAATATAAAATATATAAAATATTATAATAATACTTAATACTATTATATATTATTATAAATATTATAATAATATATAACATAAAATATACAAAAATGCTACAAAACCAAAACCAGTGAAGTTGGCACGTTATGTAAATCGTAGATAAAAACAGAATACAATGATTTGCAAATCCTTTTCAACTTATATTCAATTGAATACACTGCAAAGACAAGATGTTTAATGTTCAAACTGAGAAACTTTATTTTTTTTTTGCAAATAATCATTAACTTAGAATTTAAAGGCAGCAACACATTGCAAAAAAGTTGGCACAGGGGCCTTTTTACCACTGTGTTACATCACCTTTCCTTTTAACGACACTCAGTAAACGTTTGGGAACTGAGGAGACCAATTTTTGAAGCTTTTCAGGTGGAACTCTTTCCCATTCTTGCTTGATGTACAGCTTAAGTTGTTCAACAGTCCGGGGTCTCCGTTGTCGTATTTTACGCTTCATAATGCGCCACACATTTTCAATGGGAGACAGGTCTGGACTACAGGCAGGCCAGTCTAGTACCCGCACTCTTTTACTACGGAGCCATGCTGTTGTAACACGTGCAGAATGTGGCTTAGCATTGTCTTGCTGAAATAAGCAGGGGCGTCCATGAAAAAGACGTTGCTTGGATGGCAACATATGTTGCTCCAAAACCTGTATATACCTTTCAGCATTAATGGTGCCTTCACATATGTGTAAGTTGCCCATGCCTTGGGCACTAATACACCCCCATACCATCACAGATGCTGGCTTTTGAACTTTGCGCCTATAACAGTCCGGATGGTTCTTTTCCTCTTTGGTCCGGAGGACACGACGTCCACAGTTTCCAAAAACAATTTGAAATGTGGACTCGTCAGACCACAGAACACTTTTCCACTTTGCATCAGTCCATCTTAGATGAGCTTGGGCCCAGCGAAGCCGGCGGCGTTTCTGGGTGCTGTTGATAAATGCTTTTCGCTTTGCATTGTAGAGTTTTAACTTGCACTTGCAGATGTAGCGACGAACTGTAGTTACTGACAGTGGTTTTCTGAAGTGTTCCTGAGCCCATGTGGTGATGTCCTTTACACACTGATGTCGGTTTTTGATGCAGTACCGCCTGAGGGATCGAAGGTCACGGGCATTCAATGTTGGTTTTCGGCCTTTGTAAACTACGTGCAGTGATTTCTCCAGATTCTCTGAAGCTTTTGACGATATTACGGACCGTAGATGATGAAATCCCTAAATTTCTTGCAATAGCTCGTTGAGGAATGTTGTTTTTAAACTGTTCGACAATCAGCACACGCATTTGTTCACTAAGTGGTGACCCTCGCCCCATCCTTGTTTGTGAATGACTGAGCATTTCAGGGAAGCTGCTTTTATACCCAATCATGGCACCCACCTGTTCCCAATTAGCCCGTTCACCTGTGGGATGTTCCAAATAAGTGTTTGATGAGCATTCCTCAACTCTCTCAGTCTTTTTTGCCACTTGTGCCAGCTTTTTTGAAACATGTTGCAGGCATCAAATTCCAAATGAGCTAATATTTGCAAAAATTACAAAGTTTACCTGTTGAACATTAAGTAACTTGTCTTTGCAGTGTATTCAATTGAATATAGGTTGAAAAGGATTTGCAAATCATTGTATTCTGTTTTTATTTACGATTTACATAATGTGCCAACTTCACTGGTTTTGGGTTTTGTACATTTGAACTCTGATTGTTTTTCCTTTGTGGTCTTCAAATCCAAATTACAATGTGTAATTGGAGGAAAGAACTGAATTTAGTTTGATGATGAGAGAAAGTTAAAATAACATTAAAAATAAATGTGACAGATGGCAGGAAGGCTTATTATTTGTAGCGTCCCAAATTTTTGTCCCGAATTTTTGCTGATCTGCCCATGCAGTAACTCTACTAGATGGTCCGGTATGAAGTTTTTTCTAACAAAATCTGACACAAATAAATACACACACCACTTTTGTTAAAAGTATGACTCTTAAGCTTATTATTGTTTTCATTAATAGTATTTAGTTATCATTATCATCATAACCTTTGCCATTGTTGGTTCATTTTACAGTTTATTTTCAAGTTATTTTTTAATTCATTCCAGTCGAAGGTAAACATGATTGATTGTTGTTTCCAACACTACTAAATGCTTTAGTTGTTTCCCCATTCAGTACATTCACACTCTCTGGTACATACACATGAAACAAGCCTTGGAAACACACGCACACAGAAATACACAAGAAGCACTCAAACACAGTCAAAACACTCTCACATATCAAGCTCCTTGACAGCAGCCATGCAAGCAGACTCAGAGACAAATGCAGATGCAAATAATAGGTGAACAGATGAGCTGAGACTAGTCAACACACACATCCAAACATGCAAAGTGACATCACACTGCAGATGTGTGTGCAAGCACGTGCACACACATACAAACACACACGCATACATAATCAAACATACAAAACAAAATCACAATGCACACACACAAACACACTCACACACACACACACACGCACGCACACACACATACAAACACAAACACATACATAATCAAACATACAAAACAAAATTACAATGCACACGTACACAAATTACACTCAAACATGCAGAACAAAATCAAAATGCACACTCATACACAAAAACAAACACTCTGATTTGCAGGATGAAATAATAATGCGCACACACACACGCACACACACACACACAGTCAGGACTTTGATATATGTGCATGAATATACACCAATCAAACATGCGCTCTCTCTCACTCTCATGTCTAAGATTTTAAGTGCAACATTTGAAGAGCAATTCTTCTTTTTCTTTTCTCTGATCAACTCTTCCTCCAGTTCCTCCCATAGGCACAACCCAGCCATCACCCATTATTTCACACTCCCATTATTCCACCCAAAATACAGAATCATGAAATAAAAAAACAGCGGAATTCATATTCAAGTACGTAAAAATGCTTAAATTTTGTCCCCTTCTGGAGTTTTCAAGACTTAAGAACTTTCTTTGTCTCAATGTAAAAGTTCTACGACAGTCAAGACATACTGCAACATACAGCTACTGTGGCTCCATACAGAAAGATCAATTACAGCATGAAGAGATAGATACCATTTTGCTCAAACCACTACCTTTATACACTAAATGCTCTAGGAAAGCACTTTTAATGTGCAATTCATCCATATTGTATAACATCACATCTTATGGGAAGGTGATAGTACCTTGGTCAATAAGGTGCTAGTTGCTATGTGACAGTAATAGAAGAATCGTGGTAAGATGGTCCTTCTTTTGCACCATTTTAAATCCCAATTGAGATCATTCCATAGCGCTTCATACCAAAAGCACTTTTTTTGCATTCACTACTTGCAACAATGTTTTATTTTACTATCGCCTGTGTATATATTTACATACTCTTTTCGTAATCATCAAAAAGTATGAAATTGAGTCACAACGCAGATAAGCCTCCTCTCTCGCTTGTACTGTGAACTGAATTGGATGGCACATGCACACACATTACACATGTTGTAAAGTTCATGTGAAAATATACCAACGACCAAAACAAAAAAAAAAAAACAGTTTGGCATAAGAGTATCTGGTGTCCATGTTCCAGTCTAACCCAACAGAAAAAGTGAATCTTAGAGCACAATTCAAAATGTATATAAATATATATGCACAGTAATTATATTTAAATACATCGCCTCAAAGTCTCAGGAGTTTCCCCCCCAGCAAATAAAGGCTCCAATAAACAAAATGACCGGGCCTGGTTGATGAAATATGGAGTTGGGGGTCAGGGCTTGCTATGATGCTCCTATGTACAGTTGTTTTTGAAAATATCCCCTTTGAAAATGAAGGCAATGTTCAACCACCAATATCAAGTATTGCTAATCTACTTCTGATCAATGTAATCCTCTCAAAGACAGCAGAGCAAAGATTTGGTACAGCAAAAGCAGGGATATCAGCAGTGGCCAAACTGACTAAAGACACCACTCATTCACCCAAACCTAGATTTGCCCACAAGGGAAAACAGGCTAGTCACCGTTGACGGTGTTTATTTCTAAATATTTTGAGTCAAGGAGAGAAATCCCCATCCTGTGTACAGTACCTGTATAAACAAGTAGAAATCAACACAGAATCTTACAGGAATGAAATTCAGCCCTGCAACACGCAACAGACAATAGCTGTTGACTCGTATGCACTAAAGCCGACAGATTGCTATAGCAAACTGCGCTAAACAATGTAAACCAGGGCCATTCAGCACTAATTGTATGAGTTGAAGAGAGCGCACACCATGGCACAGACAGTACAGTACAGTAAACCACATTAAACTCAGGGAAGCGTAAGCCAAGCACGCTCTGTGTAAAGACTTATTGGCAACACAGCCTGTCCTGTCGCACCTCACAGCACCGTTCCCTCTCTTGTAGTAACGCTACACACACCCAGGCACGGAACCACACACTCGTGCAAACACAGACACTCACACAGACCATTCTCTCCGAACTCCACCTCAGTGACAGCACTATTGAGTCATCGGCTTTTTCACCCAAGAGGCTTCCTTTTGTCAAGCTGACTTGTCTCAGACATCCTGAAAGTCAGCCAGCACAGTCCAGTCAGGACTGGAAGGACTTTCTACAGAAAGGAATGACACCATGTAGATTTTCACATTCACAATCAGCTCCAATTTGATCAGGTTGCAAGAAAACAGAAGGCAATGATCCAGTTATTTAGGCAGCACTGGGAGATAATGTCACCGAAGGACGCAGCCAATCAAATTCCAGGGGGAGCATTAAATGCCCAGTCTTAGCAGTCAGCTCCAGGGTGTATTGTGTGGTACTATCAGGTCATGGCAGCAAACAGGGGGGTTCATGTCTCAGCATAAAATCCACCTTTCCAAACACAAGTAATACATGTGGTGCCCATGATTCAACATGACTAACATATACACATGCGTGTCCCATTTTGTCGATGCCTCGCACCAAGTGTGTCCAATATAAATCTTGGCACTCGCATAAGCAGTGTCGCATACGTTCGGTCGTCCAAGCGAAGTGTCTCAGCGAGCGTGCCTGGTTTCCGGCAGCACTCGATTCCACCCTGTTCCGGACAGTTCCGCTCAGTGCATGTCCACAGTGAAAGAGCTGCAAGCTGCTCCACCCACAGTGCTTCACCCACCTGCCCCATCCCACCACACAATTCCCACTTGTCTACCCATAACTGTTGATCATTTTACAATCTCTCCTCTAATTTGCCCCGCACATTTCCAATGACCCCCCCATGCCCCTCCCCACCCTCATCTCTCTCTGCGCCCCTGCTCCTGGTTCACCCCCACGCACTGCCAGGGCTGGCTGATGCCATGCGGCCATAGAGACGGGTGCTAGGAGACGGAGAGTGCGACGAGGAAGAGTGCGGCCACAGTGAGCAGCAGGCGATCGCGGGAGGGGCTGCTGCCGCTGACGCTCTTCTCCAGCTTGGGGACTTCAGGGTTATACTCATCTAAGCAAGAGAGAGAGAGAGAGAGAGAGAGAGAGAAGGAGAGACAGACAGAAACAGATCACATTACTACCTCTGAATGAAAGATAGAGGAGTTCATGAACTTCTGTGAACACAATAGCTGATTAATAAGAAGGATCACTTGCAGAAAAAGGAGAAAAAAATTAACTGTACAGCGTAGAAGTACGCTACGCAAGAATGGTATTCAACAGGAACTGAAAACTAATCACACCAATGAGTTTTATTATGAATTTGTACTGTTTTTGCTTGCGAAAGTTGTTTTTTTTTTAATGAGATTGATAGAAAGTGTAGTTTGCACAGTCATCTGGAAAAGCATTTGACCCCCTCCTGATTTCCTCCATTCCTCAACTGTGACAAGTAGTTCAGGCCTGAAGTGACAAAGCATCCCCAAATCATCACACAACCACCACCATGTTAAACTGTTGGTCTGACATTCTTATTATCCAATGCTGTGATAGGTTTTCCCTAGACGTTTCTGGATGCACAAAATCAAAAAGTTTGACTTTCAACTCTTCAGTCCACAGAACATTATCCAGAAAGTCTGGGGGTCACAAAGGCGTTTTCTATGTGGAAAATGTGAGATATGCCTATATGTTCCTCTTTGTTAACAATGGTTTTTGCCTTTGAAATCTCCCATGGATACCATTTTTTCAGGCTCTTACTAATGGTAGCATGACCTTAAAGCTGCAGTTGGTAACTTTTTGTGTTTTATTAGGTAAAAAAGCCAAAAAGTCCAGACACTAGCAACAAAGTAATCAACCAAGAAGCAGGATGAGGTCGGTTGTAATAATTACAACCTGCACAAATTGGACATATGTGCCAGAAAGATCTGCAAGCATTGTTTTGACAAATAAAGTTAGCTCGTCGGCATGCTTTAATATTAGCACAGGTCTGGACATTTATTAACAGTGACTAGGCTCCAGTTGTAATAATCTATAAGCAGTCCATCTGTAACAGATTAGTCGATGGCGTGCTATACTTAGAAACTGTAGCTGTAATAACCAGTGCCTACGTGTGTTCGATAGCCTGACATAGCGGTATAGCTTTGCTTAGCCAAGCCTGGTAAGGCAGAGAAAATAATAGTTCACACGAAGCCAGATCAGTAGGTGGCTAGCAGCTGGGACACAGGCTTTTCTCTCTAGTGCAAGCGGATGCAAACTAGTCTTTTTGCAGTCCATCTGCTTCCCTAATCCTCTGATTGGACCTGGAGTGTAGTTATTACCAGAGCCAAGGTTCTCATCTTGTTCACTCCAATAATGCAAAAAATGTCTTTGTTATTTGACGCTTGGCTGCTTTTGTATTATGAACAGCAAGTTACAAGGTTTGGTAGCTAATGCTAACGTGGTGCAGGTCACATTAGTTCGCTCACTTGCTTGGCTGATATATAGTCTCATTTCTCTGTCATCTTTCATTTGTGCATTTGTGAAATCTTTCGATTACCAAGCCCAATTACATCCTTGTGCAAATTATTTGAAACAAGCTGTGAAAAAGGCAAATTATAATTTTTTTTTCAAATTTCAACTGGACTTTTATTATATTGCTCTCATACATAATATGACCTCCTCAGATTTTAAGACCGAAAGATTTAGATTAACTGTACTTGCTACATCCCTGTGTGACTTGCTGATGTGTTCATGCAAAGTCAAGATCTCTGTGCACTTTCTTAGGGCACATCCATTAAGCACAAAGTCTGATTCACAAATAACTAGCCAGGGAAACAACAGACCACAAATAACCAAGAAACGTGTGGTGCAATACTGATTGATGTAATATCTGCACATGCACAATTTTTACATCACGCACCCAACAAACATCCCACAAATATTATGAGATTTCGTATGCATATGATTTCATTTTGTCCTGCTGAAAGAAAAGAAAAATAAAGAAAAAAGGAGAGTGTTTGCTTGAGAACATTAATTGGGATTAAAGGTTGAAAAAATTGCAGCTTGTTTCAATTAATTTGCACAAGGGTCTACCATGGCTTTCACATGGCATGCATGCATCTGTGAGAGTACTGTAAATGCTTAATGTTTACTTTTTGTCATTACCAGGATTTCTTACTTTGCAATGAGACATACTGGAGCTTCTCATGAGTTCCAGTGGTGAACTGAACTTGTGAACGGGCTTTAGATGCTGTGGGATGGAGGGAAGGAGCAGAGAGGGAGGGGTGGTGCTGTTTATGATCAAAATCTCTCTCTCTTGCTCTTTTCCCCAAAGTTACCAACTGCAACTTTAACAGAGGAAATCGAGGCCTGCAGTTCCTTGGATGTTTGTCCCTGTTCTTTAGTGACTTCTTAGATGAGCTGTCAAAGGGTTCTCAAAGGAATTTTGGTGGGCGCCCAGTCCTAAGAAGATTCACCACTGTACTAAATTTCCCTCATTTGGAGATACAGTAATGGCTCTCACTGTGGTTCAGTGGAGTCTCAGAGCTTTAGAGATGGCTTTGTAACTCATACATTTCAATGACTTTCTTTATCATCGATTTTTGAATTTCTTTTGATCCTGCCATCCAGTGCTGCTTAACCTTTCAGTTTACTTCCCCATGCTAGAAAAGTTCAATTAAAGTTTTGTTTAATTCAACAGGGCTGGCAAAAATCAAGCCCGGGTGTTTTGAGTTTAGAGTAACTAAATTATTAATTAAAGTTGTTAAACTGGCTAATGTAATTACTTAGGGGACAATTACTTTTTTAAGCAGTGATAGTTGATGTAGGATGTTTTTTCTTCACTAAATGAAAAGTTAATTTAAAAACTATTTTGTGTTTACTGTGGTTGTCTTTTCCTTATATTACACATTGTAAGAAGATCTAAAACAACTTGGCAAGACAAATATGCAAAAACAGAATTAAAGTAGGAAGGGGGAAAATACTTTTTTGAAGCAACGTAAATGAATTGAAAGCTGATTGGCCGGTGATCCCAGAGCACTAACACTGCTGTGAGTCAGAAAAGCAGCTGAACAAAGCTCTGCGTTCAAACAGCCCTGACAGTGCAGTCAGTGCTTGGACAGCGAACGATGGCAGGAGTTAGGCCATCACCAGACAGACCTGGATACACATACAAAGGTATTTTTTTGACAGGAGAACAGTACGGTGTCTCCTCAAGCTATCCCCGGAATTTTGTTTTGTCTCCATGTCAAAGATCACCCTGAGCCAGTTTGGCGGTTTAAGTATCAGCTAGCATGCAACACAGGCCGGACAGCAGCGTAGTCGTTCTTGTGTCTGTGGGCGTTTGGCAATCGGCAGGATATGCACACTGGCATTCACACGCACTTGTCATTCACCTGTCACAATTTTTTTTTTTGAGCACAAAACACCTTGAGATAATTATGACCCGGGGTTGTTATGTAATTGGTATTGGGTTACAGCGCTTTTTTTCCTGTTATCTTGGATGAGCCTGGTGTCTGCTAAACCAGAGGTGTCAGGTATGTAAAAACAAGATAGTCACTTCCAACCATAACACACACCGTATTGTATTGCAGCGGCTTATGGTTAGTAATGATATTGTGTCATGTCAGTCTGACACTTCAACTCACACCCACAACAAAAACAACAAAAGGCTTTGGATACATAAAATTGCAAGCTGTGTTATTTTTACGATAACATTTTGATAACAGTCTTAAGTGAAAGGCAATATCCAGCCTATGATCAGATGTGGAAAATCCCAGTACAATAAGTTGAATTATAATCACCTAGATTTGCTAATTAGCGCAATTTTTCAGCTAGAATGAAGAACTAATTAGGGAAATCAACTCGCTGAGTTCATGGGCGGAAGAAACATATGCCGGGACTGTTTCTTTCTGACCCCTGGACTTTTTACCACCTTGCCTCAGTTTATGGTCATCTCGAGCTGCTTTAGAGCCAAGCAGATTGTACATTTCTCCCAGAATACAAAGAGGAGATAAAACTGCATCAATAGCCATACATCTGTCGTTACACTGCGCTAAAAGCGGTACTGTACACCAGCGAACTACACCATTGGCACTGATTGAAACACCACTATTGTTTGGTGGGCGAAAAGAAGACAAAACTGCATGCAGAGTCTCTGCTCTCTAATTGCACCAGGCTAAAGCTCACGCTAAGCGTAGCTGTGGGAAACTTGAAAAGTCTTAATGATCCGGTAGAGCAGCTCTGGTCTGGACAGTGATTTATCGGGTGCTGAAAGAGTTTAATGAAACTGGTGTGTTCAGTCTCTGGCCTTAACAATGCAGCGTGTCGCCAATCTCTGTGGAATACCGGGCAAAGCGGAGAGCAGGCTGGTCTTTGTTTTAACCGACTTTGCAATCATTGGGCACACGCTCGCCAAGGTGGATCATACAGCCTTCACCGGCACTGTGAGCAAAAGCCTAGTACAGAAGGCCCAAGCCTAAATACACTGGGGTATTTTTTTCCCCACTCTGGTTTCTGTCTATTACCCTGTTCTTTAGATGGGCTGATGGCAGCAGTATGTGACTTTGTATAAAGTACAAGGGAGATGGAGTACAGGAGACTGTCACCTATAATCCACTGTAAGGCAGAATACATTTCTGGTTCCATTAGAGCTTTCAGCCTCATCATAGAGAGTGACTAACCTGTTTATTAAAGGTCTGTAAGGCATCCATGGAACAGCATAATCAGCATGTATTCCTATGTGTAAGTGTCTGCATGCACAATATGTGCACTCAGGTCTGTGTCTGTGTGCATTATATGAATATGTACTTGAGTGTACATATACAGCCAGGTCCAAAAATATTTGGTCACTGACAAAGTTTCTGTTATTATAGCTGGCTACTTCAGTATATTGGAGTTGAAATTAAGCAATGAATATAAACTCTAAGTGCAGGCTTTTAGCTCTAATTTGAGGCTATTTACATCCAAATCGGGTGAACAGTGTAGCGTTTATGCCACTTTAAATACTCCTCCCCCACACAAGAGACCAAATATTATTGGACAATTAGACAACTCAGATTCAGCTAAAGGCTTCAAAACTCACTGGACGGCACTTCACTGTGCAGATGGACCATGACTTGAAACACACTGCAAAACCAACCCAAAAGTTTATTGAGGCAATAAGAGGAATGCTCTACGATGGCCAACTCAGTCTCCAGTCCTGAATCCATGGGAGCATGCTTTTCACTTATTGAAGGCAAAACTGGAGCAAAAATGTCTCAAAAACAAGTAGGAGCTGGACACAGCTGCGGTGCATCACCAGGAAAGAAACCCAGTGTCTGATGATGTCTATGTCGATTCAGGCAGTCATTGGCAGGAACAGATTCCCACCTACACAGAGCCAAAATTATGAAAACTGTTTCACTGTCCAAATAGCTCTGGATTTGACAGTATATTTACATGCTTGTGTATGTGTGCAGTGTTTGCATAATAGCAACTGTGAGTATGTGCGTGTTGGTTTGCATAATAACTCATTTGTGATTCCTCACTAATATGCACTATGCTCTCTAATGGCTTCCCCCGCTCTGCTGAGGAAGCTCTGTCAACATCGTTGCCCTCCTGTCATGGCATTAAAGCTGGGTGGAAATTGAATTTGAATTTCAGGCAGCGAGGAAAATGGGGAGGGGTGTATGATTCGATACAGACACTGATTCGATACAGCAGCACCCTGACATCGCACTGTCAGGGAGAGAAAAGGAGAGAGGGAGAGCAACGGGGAGATGGAGCGAGAGGGAGAGAGGAAAGAGATAAAAAAGAAAGGGAGAGAGTGTGAGAGAGAGAGAGAGAGAGAGAGAGAGAGAGCAGAGGCCTTGTACCATGCTATGCCTTGCTGAACCCCGTGTCATGCTAATCAAACGGCGCTGAATGGAGCTGGGAGAGGGATGGAGGGCTCCACTGGCCTGTGTTAAAAAATCATTATGATAATGTGCCTTATTACCGATGTGCAGAGTGTAATGGAAAGCATCTCTGCCTGTGCCGGGCGGTTAATGGGCTCAGACACTCACGCGGAGGGGGGAGAGGGGGGGTCCCTCGGGATAGGAGAGAGGGGGAGAGAGAGCCACCCAGGCAGGTGAGAAGGCCTGAGACAGCCCTGATTTACTGAGCCTGCTGACCGCTCACAGATAAAGACGGGGCGCAATGACAGATGGGATTCGCCAGCGATACCCAGGAACCGGTAAAGGAAATAATTTGGGAGAGCGCTTATAAACTGCTGGACAAATGCGTCACCGTTCGCCCAATTCGTCCGGCACGCACGAAAAGTGTGGAAATATAGGCGCTCGTGCACGCGTCCACCTCTCAGTGAAGAGGCGCGCTATGCTAATGATCTGCTTCTGGAAAGACAATAAGGCGAAAAACTGCTTCCAAGTCCCATAAAAAACCCCTCAGCTCTATCCAGCAGGACGCACAGGGACACACTACCGCAGCGGCGAGGGAGAGATAAACACGCTTGGCACTAAGCAAAGCCTCCGGAACATTCTAAAGCACGCAATTTGTAGGCTTTTCAAAAAAAAACTTTTCATCCCCATTTATCTCCTCTCCTCGATTTGGAACAGCCAGCGGTAAACACAGCAGAGCCTGCAGGCCGCAGTGTAAAATCCATGTTCAGAAAGTAGGAACTGCCTACCCAGAATTTTGCTACGACCAGGGCGACTTGCTAATTAGCTCGGTCCTTCGGCCAGAAGGCAGAACTAATAAGCGAAATTAGCAGGCTGAGTTCGTTAGAGAAGCAAACACACGGCAGGTCTTTTACATCCTGACCCGGGACTCAGGACCTCTCTGTTAGAGCTGTCGCCTGAATCAGCTCTCTCCCATTTGACTGGACGAGCATGAGAGCGCGGCGTCTTCGTAAAAAAGTGCAGGCCGCAGCAGGCAGATCGTGTGAGTGGGGTCGACCGGCGAAGCCGCCGCTTGGTGAAATGGGGAATGTCCGGCGAACACTCACCGATGTCGTGAATTTTAATGTTGGGTCTGAGTGTGTAGTCCGCCTGGGTCGGCTGGTACTCCTCATCTGCATCAGAGGCTGGAAACATAAATAGAGATCAGTATAAAGAGGTACACATACTGCTACATTACTGCTGTTAGAGGCAGGTAACAAAATATTCTCAACTGGATCTTGAATCATGAAGCAGGAGAATTAAGCTAGATTGCTAACTGCTCTGAGTAAATCCCAGAGTCCTCCCAAATCTGAGCCTGGACAGAATAAGAGAAGCTTGAACATTTACTCAATTCTACTAAGTCCGCTTATCCAGTTAATCCAGCAATCCTGCATGGCAATACAGGCCACTGGACATCAACAGAAGTACAGCATTAATCACATACGAGTTACACATACATTATGTGTTTTCGTTAGCTACTACCATATACAATCACTGATGGACTGAATGGACAATTCAATTAATTACAAATGACAGTGAGCAGTACAGGAAGGAAGTGCGGTTTAAAACAACACACACTATCCTTACTGAAGTCAGAGAGGACTCTACAGAAGATTTACTCTGACAGAGAGAGAGAGGGTTAACATAACACACCATAGCACGCTGGACACTGGCCCCCACTGCTATAGATTAACACTGACACAGAGTGAGGGGGGTTAACACAACATACATGCACGGCAATGGGCCGAGTGGACGCTGGAGAAGATTAAAAGTGACATAGGGAGAGGGAGAGGGAAGGAGGGGGGAAGTGGGCTTTCATCTGTGGGCTGGATAAAAAGTGCCATGGGGGGAAGAGCTGCTGCTGTAGTAAAAATAGCTGAGCGCGTTAGCAGCTCTGTGGTAGGACCACAGATGTAGGGCCGGGCCTGGTGTCAGCGCAACGCTAACCTCCACAGGCGACCCCGCGCTGCGATACAGTGCCCGGATTGGCACAGAGAGAGAGCTCTGTGGCCAATGTGGGCAGGAAGGGTGGGAGGGGTCAGTAACCCGGGTCCCTGAGGGAGAGAGATGAGAAACGACAGTGACAGTGAAGGACCTGAGGCAGTGTGTGTGGCCCAGGCAGTGCTACGTGTGTGTCTGTGTGCAAATGTACGTGTGTGTGTGAGTGCATGTCTGTCTCTGTGTGTGTATGTACGTGAGCATATGAGTGTGAGTGTCCACGGGATTGTGTGTGCATACCGTGTGCGTGTGTGTCAATTTGTGTGTGTGTGTGTGTGTGTAGGTGTCCACAGGATTGTGTGCATGCTGTGTCCAAGCATGTCTGTGCATGCATGTACGTGTGCATGGGGAGTGAAAAAGGGTCACCCCCTCTGACATAGTTCAGTTATGTAGTGTATAAAGTGCAGCTATTGGAAGAGGGGAGTGGGGGATGAAGAAGGCTGAGGGGAGTGAAGTGGGGGGGAGTAAACTCAGCAGAAAGAGAGAGAGAGAGAGAGAGAGAGAGAGACTCACCAGTAGAGCAGCAGACATAGACTCTCAGTCGCAGGCAGCTGCGGCCGTGGTGGTGGGTGGGTGTGGCTGCAAAGACACACAAACACATGAGCAGCATTCCCAACACGCACTAACCTGACATCTACAGGCCACTCCACTCATGTACCTGTCACATGCCAGTACCAGAGCAAAGGGCACATCATTTCATCACAGAGAACAGAGGATAATTAACTACTATTAGTTATATGGTACATACAGTATTATTATACCATAGCCAATGAATATACATATTGATAACAATTCATATAGATCTAATATATGGTCAAAAGTATGTAGTCACTCCTTGGACTATGCCTCCTGACCTGTGTTTCCACTAAACGCGAAGTGAATTTCTCCAGCACCCGGATTACATACAAGGTCAATGCAAAGATGCAAATAAACATGAGAAGACGTGCAATCACGCCGGACAACGCAAGAGACAGGAGAGATGCGCCGCAAATGCCGCGAAGTGTGCGTACGCCGCAAGTTAAAATAATTCGACTTGAGCAAAACAGTGAACGCGAGTTAAGCAAGATAACACAAATGATCCTGGGGACAAACTTGCGCACGGGTAAGAGAGGCAAGAATTTGCTTTGCGTTTGGTGGAAACATACCTTTAGTCCTTCTTCCCGTCACAGAAATTTGTGATGTTACACTAAACAATGACATTATAACAAAGACAGATGTTAAGAGAAGGCCCCTCCCTGTTTCAGCATGACAATATCCCCATACACAGAGCAAAGTCCATACATAGTTCATCCAGACTGGGGCAGAAGAACTTGACCAGCCAGTGCTAAGCCTTGACCACCTCAACCCCATCAAACACCATTGGGATTAACTAGAAACCCACCAAATGCACAGTATCCCTGCTCAGCCTCATTCATACTTTTTTTGGCTGAGAAGGAAGCAAATTCCCATAGCAACGTTCTAAAATCAAGTGCAAAGCCCTCAAAAACAAGTGCAGGCCGAGAAGGACCAGCTTCTCATGGCTGCCCATGACTCGATAATGAAATGTTACATGAGTAGGTATCTATTTACTATTGACCATGTAGTATAACACCAGAAAAATATAATAAAGGATAGGGATGTAGTGCTGTAATAGAGCACAAAGCCCAGTGTACACGATGCAGTTCACTAAATCCAGGTTAAACACTTAGATGTGGTAGTAAATGAAGACAGATGAAATAGCACGGTAAATCTTAAGGGTACCTCACATAAATAGTACTGCAACAGAATAATTTGAACTTTTTTTATTCTAACAATAAATTAAAAAGGCTGTTCACTTAAATTCTAAGGGATGGCTAAGAGAGAACAGTTTCAAAAAAGAAAGCAAGAGAGACGGGAGAATTCCCAAGAGAAGTTTTTTGAAGGGGACCTATTGTGCTACATTTCCAAATTTATATTTTGATCTTGGACTCCCCTAGAGTACTCCTGATCGTTCAAAGTCCAAAAAAGGGTCCTTATTTAGCTCATACTGCCATCCTCAAAAAACCCCATTTGTAGTCCATTGCAGTCTCTGCCTGAAACGCCTCGTTGGGGCGGCTCTTCCGCTATGGCCCCCACTCCCCGTGTGCCCACGTTCTTCTTACTGGCCAGCTCTGTGGAGGGCGGATCTAGGCGGGACGAGGCAGCAGAACGCAGTTTTCCGGGTCCGCCTCCCCAGAGTGAAACTGAGACGCGTCTGCTATCTGAGAAGGAATCGACGGGCAAATTCCGCAATCAAACACAGTAAATGTGTTTAGATCTAATGAAATGAACTTGTTCTAATAAACGCAATGGCAAAAGTGGAGGACGCAGTGCGAAAGTCTAGCAGCTCAAGCTCGAATTTGCTGTCTACCTACGGCTACTATGGTGAGTACACCGGTGCTTCGACTCTCTAGCTAAGATTGAGAGAAAGCTAGAATCCACCCCATACAGACACATTTGCAGAACGGGTCGACATACCCAAGTGTAGACCGGAGACCGTAGAAATCCGGTGGGTCTGAGTTTAGAGGGAAACATGGACAGTGAGGAGCAGCAAAAAGTGGACCAACAACTTATGGACTGCTTAGGTGGGTACTTTAAGGACCTGCTGCTCCGTGTGCATAACTGTGGTGTGTCGTTAGCGTGGAGTAACGAACAGCTTCTGCGCTGGTATACGACGAAGGGGCAAAAGCTCCAGGCTAAACGGCCTTTTCGGAAATTGCCCGTGGTAATGGTTTACTTATTGCGTCGGAATGACCAGCGTTTGCTTGCGGAAAATGGGCGCGATAAGCCGCTTTCATCGGACCTTGAAAGCGAATTTTTAGCGACAGATTACATTCAAAGTCAATGCATTGTCTTTGCATTGACTTTGAATGTAATCGCGAAAAATTTGATTCGCGTCCGGTGTGAAAGTGGCTTGACGTGCCCATAACGCGTGTATTCACGTCCTTGCATTGACTTTGAATGTAATCTGTCGCGCGAAAAAATAAGCTTCGCGTCCGGTGTGAAAGCTGCTTAACGCGCCCATAACGCGTGTATTCGCGTCTTTGCATTGACTTTGAATGTAATCTGTCCCGCAAAAAATTCGTTTCGCGTCCGATGTGAAAGCAGCTTTATGGATAGTACGCAACAGCTAGAGAGAGCTCGGTTATGTTATGAACATAATACAGGTTTAACAGACTGTAAGTTCTGTTAGCATGGACAAGTTGCTTATGTGGAGCTAGCAAATCGATAACTTCTACAAGAAAGAATTTCCTATTTAATCTCCGCCTTTTTCGGCTTCTTATTAGCCACCACAATTTCTAAAGGGGGATGAAATTATATCACGGTAGTGCAGAGAAATCGTTTGTTATACCAGACACCTTAGACCTTGTGCGTTTCGCATTGCTTTCACCGCGGGAGCATCAGAGAGCTAGCCCAGATATTTGTGAAGTATCCGGCTGATCCCATTCATGGATAAGTGAAGCGATCACAAGCAGCCGTAAACAAACCCAAACACGAATCCCAAGCTCTGCAAAACCTACCTCTGGTCTAACTGCAGCTTTTTCAGCCCAACTTTGCAGACACTCTCCGGTTAGCTTCAACTGTAGTGGCTACAATCGGGCAACGTTATGATGAAACTGCCATATTGATGCTTACCGAAGTAACACAAGCATACCGATCAGAATTACTGCATTTAAGTTAACCAGGAGAATTTTTAATTAGCACGGCACGCAAACTAACATGCAGTAGTTGGCAACCAAGCATTCATAACAACCACAGAGACAAACACTTGCAATACAGGTTTTACAGACAGCAAGTTCCGTTACCGTGGACAGTTGTACCAAGCATCTAAAGTTAGCTTCAAATGAGGTTTATGTTCACACCTTCTGTAGAATTTCCCCTGATATTACTCTTGCATATTTAGGACACAAACGTGAGCAACAGTAACTTGGCTACGTTAGCCGCAGTGCTACAGCCACAATCAACAGGCCATCACGTCAGGTTGGCTTATGCAGTAAAAGCAACTTACAGCTTCTGTGTCTGTGAGTCACGGACAGGTGCGAACGATCCAGGCTTTATCTTCCGATATTTTACAAAGCCTGCGTTTGAGGCCAGTTGTTGGTACTAACTATCGTTAGTGGTCCTGCTAGCCACCCGTTACACGTTAGCTTCACTTACATTATTTGCTGTTATATCGTTACTTAAAGCTTGTGGCTCCGAGCGCTTGATCGATGCAACTGCTTCAGGTTGGAGAAGCAGCTGAAACGCTTATCCCGTGTCGAATTATCCTTCATTGACAAAGCTGTCTTTGGTGAAATGCTGAGCACAAACAGCTGACGTTCCCTTTGGCCGTGGCTGTTTGCTGCCAGCAAACAAAAAAAACTACCCACTGATTTCTGGTGGCATCATCTTTTGGAAGAGAAATAGGTGCTTTTCTTCGCGTCCAAAAGTAAACGGACAAGCAGCTTTGGGAGAGATACTGACGAAACTGCACCTCAAATGATCTGCAGTTCTTCTTTTGTATTTCCAAAAGTGTAGACGCTACTAAGGCATTGTATGATCTGCCGTTGTTAGTGCCTGCTAGAATAGTTTCCGGTGTGGGCAGGTCCAGCGCTGTGATTGGCTCTGGCTAGGTCAGTATTAATTGGACGGCACAACCTGACGTCAGGTTTTGCCCAGATCTCGTGAAGATCTCGGGACGAGCTGTTCAGAGAGGAAATCACGTTCACGAAATCACGTTCTTGGATTATGGCAAAACCCCTGTATCTTATGTTAAGAAACTTTTCAGAGGTTGAGTATGGACATCCAACATTATACCATTACCTATATGTATTAAAAGAAGGATCAGCATAATAGGTCCCCTTTAAAGATTTTCCCCACTTTATCTCTCCAGAAGCAAGTCAAGATCTGAAGCCCTACTGGTGGTTTAAACCAGCAATACCACAGCTGGCTGGCTAAAACCAACCCCACTGCCCCAAAAGTACTCAGTTTAACCCAGAAATCTAGTTGTTTAGGAGAGTTAGCACCGTACAACCCACAATATGTAGTAGTGCTATAGAGCATGCACTCTAACGTTGTGCATGTAAGCAGAACTACAGATAAGGTTAGGTTACAGACAAAACTCAAAAATTCTTATATCTTCATAAAATCATATAATTTGATCATGAAATGATATGTTATGACAAGGAAAGCATATTTCCTGATTTTTTCCTTATTAGGTCATATGATTCAAGATGGCTGCCACTGAAAAGTGACATATAGAAAATGCAGCATATCAAGAAGTATTCGGAGTACAGACTTGGAATTTGGTATTTCTATTATGTATATACCACTCTTGGTTTTGAATTAAAAAGAAAACTTTACCCTAGGATGGAAAAAAAATTTACGTCTTTTTCTGGGGTACCCAATTTCAGGGGGGTGTCAAGTGACTTTAACCCTCTCCTGTCTGCATATTTAAGTACATACTGTTAAGTTTTTTTAATTCAAAACCAAGAGTGGTATATACCAAATTCCAAGTCTGTACTCCAAATACTTCTTGAGATATACTGCATTTTCTATATGTCACTTTTCGGTGGTGGCCATCTTGAATCACATGACCTAGTTAGCATAATTATGCAAAAATCAGGAAATATGCTTTCCTTGTCATAACATATCATTTTATGATCAAATTATATGATTTTATGAAGATATAAGAATTTTTGAGTTTTGCCTGTAACCTAACCTTAAACACTCATTGTAGCTCACAGATGTAGAAATGTAATAAAGTAAGCACTTAATGTAATGTATGTACGCAGTGCTGCAGCTCAGTAAGTGGTCAGTATACCTCACAGATTCAACAGTGTAGGACAGTAAGCACTTAAAGTAATGCATACAGTATCGCAGGTGAGTAAACATTTTGCATAACTCACAGATATAGTAAAGTAAAAGAGTTAGTGTAATGCATATTAGTTGTACTGCAAGTGAGTAAATGGTCCGTATAACTCACAGATATGGTAGTCGTACTGCAGGTGAGTATGTGGTCTGTATAACTGACAGAAATAGCGATGTAATAAAGTAGGCACTCAGTGTAATGCATATTAGTTGAACTTCAGGTGGGTAAGTGGTCAGTATAACTCACAGATATAGTAGTGTAATAGAGTAATCACTCAGTGTAATGCACATAAGTCATAGTGCAGGTGAGTAGGTGGTCTGTAAAACTGACAGAAACAGTAATGTAATGGAGTAAGCACTTAGTGCAATGCATATTAGTTGTACCTCAGGAGAGCAAGTGGTCAATATAACTCACAGATATGGTATTCATACGGCAGGTGAGTAGGTGCTCGGTATAACTGACAGAAATAGTAGTGTAATAGAGTAAGCACTCAGTTTAATGCATATCAGTTGAACTTCAGGTGGGTTAGTGGTCAGTATAACTCACAGATGTAGTAGTGTAATGGAGTAAGCACTCCGTGTAATGCATATAAATCTGCAGGTGAGTAGGTGGTCTGAAAAACTGACAAAAATAGTAATGTAATAGAGAAAGCGCTTAGTGTAATGCAAATACGTTGAACTTCAGGTTAGTGGTCAGTATAACTCACAGATATTGTAGTGTAGTAAGGTAAGCACTCAGTGTAATGCAAATGTGTAGTGCTGTAATAGAGTAAGCACTCAGTGTGATGCATATTAGTTGTATTTCAGGTGAGTTAATGGTTGGTATAATTCACAGATATAGTAGTGTAATAGAGTAAGCACTCAGTCTAATGCATATAAGTTGAACCTCAGGTAAGTATGCAGTCAGCATAACTCACAGATACAGTAGTGTAACAGAGTAAGCACTCAGCGTCATGCATATTTGTTGTGTTTCTGGTGAGTTAGTGGTCGGTATAATTCGCAGATATGGTAGTGTAATAGAGTGAGCACTCAGTGTCATGCATATAAGTTGAACATCAGGGAAGTATGCAGTCAGTATAACTCACAGATGTAGTCATGTAACAGAGTAAGCACTCAGTGTAATGCATAAAAGTTGTACTGCAGGTGAGTAAGGGGTCAGTATATCTCAGATATAGTAGTGTAATAGAGTAAGCACTCAGTATAATGCATAAAAGTTGTACTGCAGGTGAGTAAGTGGTCATTATATCTCAGATATAGTGGTGTAATAGAGTAAGCACTCAGTGTAATGCATATGGGTAGAACTTCAGGTGAGTAAGTAGTCAATATAACTCACAGATGTAATAGGGTAATAGAGTAAGCACTTAGTGTACTGCATATAAATAGTATTTCAGGTAAGTAAGTAGTTAGTATAACTCACAGATGAAGTAGCATAACAGAGTAAGCACTCAGTGTAATGCATAAAAGCTGTACAGCAGGTGAGTAAGTGATAAGTGCAACTCACAGATGTAGTCGTGTAATAGAGTTAGCACTCAGTGTAATTCATAAAAGTCATACTGCAAGTGAGTAAATGTTAAGTGTAACTCACAGATATAGTAATGTAGTAGAGTTAGCATTCAATGTAATGCATATAATGTATGTCGTGCTGCAGGAGAGTGAGTGGTAAGTGTAACTCACAGATATAGTAGTACTCCTGGCCCACGTGGAACTCATAGCCCAGAGAAAAGGCGCTGTAGCGCTGAAACTTCTCGGAGAACTTGATGGGGGCATGAGGGGCGTGCGGTCGGTTACACTCCCACCTCTTGAAGCCCAGCTGGGGGTCACAGGTGCGGTATCCCCGGTAAGTGACCATGTAGAGAACATACTGCTCTCCCACCCCTCGCTGGCTGTCATTGTAGTGCGGGCAGTAGATGTCCAGGTAATCATTAACATTCACTTGCACCGTGTAGCCTTCTCTCCGAAGACTGCAAGAGAGGATACGACAGGTCCGTCAGTCAAACCACCACAACGTAAAGCCACAGACAAATAAAACCAGCCAGAAAGAGGCTTCACCATCCATATTTTAATATGAGAATGACCCAAACCAAGAGTAAAAAAGCCTGTGTGAAAACCCTTCAATATGTTAGGAAGAAAAGGTGTGAAAGGGATTTCATTGCAGAGAACAATCAATGACAAAATCATAAATATAAATGAAAAGGGGTTTGTGTGTTCTGAAAAAGATATAAACAACCTGTGAATCTGAAGATAAATGACACTTCCTGTTATCCTACATGACCCACGACAACATGTCAGCGTGAATCTCCAAATATTCACTGGCTGTTACGCGTGGGCGCAATACAGTGAGCGTTGTGTTGTCAGTTTGCTGCCAGCTGTACAGAAAGAGCAGGAACAGACAGCAGCCCTGGTCTGAGAGACAGAGAGCAGCTTCTTGTCAACAACACATCCCCTGAGGAGAAAGGACAAACCTGGCACCTGCAGCCTTTGTGCAACTTCTGACTTCTCCCACAAACCTCAAGCACAGCCACCATTAGTTGGCTCCAATTAGTGTAACAAGTGAAAGTGCTAAACTGTACCTTCATGTCACAGTGTGAGAGAAAGGGCATGTGTTTAGCAGTTTTGTGTTTTTTCAGTATAACACACAGACAGGGGGGGAATTCAAGGCCCTGGTAAAAATGCAGAATCCATTTCTCTTGCCTCCCAATCCTCCCAGTTGATGCATCCTTCACACAGCCTGCTGACGCCAGACTGTAATGCTGTTCTAAACACAAAACAGGCCCATCTGTCAGAACCTAATCTGACATTGCCGTTGGTGAGTGACCCGAGAATGTTGTACTGGGGCCAATGACAGAAGCTACGGAGGAGGAAGGGCTAAAAGTTTTAGACCAGGTTACGCCACGCTTTGATACGATTATACTGCCGTGCATCCTAGTACAGCTGCACGCTACTCCATTCTCACACATTGTGACTGTAGAGAAGGCCAAGAGGGGCAGCAGGTTGACAATACAGAAGGACGCTGAGTCCCCAGATTCGTTAGCTTTAGCGAGAGCGCATTCCCAGTCACTGTGAAATGCTCAGCTGTGAACAGAGCCCAAAGACTGTCAGCAGGAGAATCAGGAGCGCATGCCCAGGAGCGTTAGACTTACACCGAGAGTGTCAAAACAAATCACACCCTATTGTCCCCCACTCCCCACCGCTCATACATCACTGCCATTCTGAAAAAGCTGCTCCTGACAGAGAGAGATGGAGTTTTTCCTCTGTCCATAACTTTTTTCGGTTATCTGGCTCAAAGACAGAATGGAAATTGTCAGACAATACAGCTCAGCACATTCAGAGCGACATTATGGAAGACTACAGTAGTTGTACTGACACAAAGGATCCAGCAGGTGTCAGTATTGTGATACTGCATTAATCCACGCTGCTCGCTCTCTCTCTTACTCAGTTCTAGGTCACTTCTCCAGGGAGATTATTATTCAATTATTAAATGAAAATCGAAAATGCTGCTACATCCTTCTCCCTACCTGCCTCTCTCTCCCTCATTCTCTCCCCCAGCTTGCGCCTTCCGACTTTCATTTTCGCTCGCTCTCGTTTGTCTCTCCCTTTAAATTTTCCCTTCTTTTCTGTTATCCACACATGGAGGATGTGATGGATGTACACAGTATTTCTCTCTCAGCGTTTGTCGCTCCATCCATCACCCTGCCGCACCCCCCAACCCCCGACCCCCATTCCTCATAAACCCGCCCATCAGAAATCAGATGGAGGGCTTTACCCCCCTCGCAGCTGTGTGAGGAGAAAACGAGAATGATGCGCCAAGAAAAATATAGTTATGAGAAAAGAGAGAGAGAGAGAGAGAGAGAGAGAGAGATGCCAGAAGAGTGACAGATGCAAATGGGGTGAGAATACAGTGAATGAGAGAAGGGGGCCTCCAAGAAAGAAAGAAAATTGGACTTAGGGGAAAGGAGGACGGAGACAGGAAGGTGTGAACATAACCAGAGCCGTGAGGATGAACGGAGATCGCCATACATGCCACTGCATCCTTATTCTTTACACTGAATTAGCATGAACATATTTTATTAATTACATTAAAAGCTCCGACATTACTGGAGGACTTTTATCACTGAGATGCGACTGGCTGTGAATTAATATGGGGGCCGCAGGGTAAATAGGTAAATATATATTTAATATTTTTTCTGAAGCAGGGAAAGGTTGTAGGGTTTGCTGGGGAAACGACGGGGAGAAGCAGGGAGAGGGAGAGGGATTTTAAAAAATCAAAGAGAGTAAGTGGGGAGATGGGGATAGAGGATGAGTGGAAAGGATATGTATACAGAGAAAAAAAGGGGTAGGAAAAAAATGGCAGAACAAGGGAATGAGCCTGACTATTTTTAAACCCGACTTGGGAGAGAGAGAAGAAGAGAGAGAGGGAGTGAAAGGAATAGAGAGAGGCATTTTGATAAGGAAAGAGAGAAAGAGACACACTAAGAGGGAGGAAGAGAGAGACATAGCAGAGCAGTCTTCCCAAGGGTGTAATGAACTGGAAAATAAATGAAGTGATGTGTTGCACTCTCCCTCTTCCCCTCTCTCTCTCCCTCTCTTTTGCCATCTCATCACCAATTTCCTTTTAGTGAAGGATGCTGAGCTAGTTAGCAAAGACAGCAGGATCTGATGATAGAGGGAAGGGGGAGGGAGACAGAAGGAGGAAGAGAGAACCGCTGCTGCGGCGCGTCTTCCTATCAAAGCAGGCTCCTGTTAATACAAAGCATCACAATATTGAACTAAAACTGAAAGCCAGCTCTGGTGTATCGGAGGCACTGAGAGGAGACGATACAACGATTGCCATTAACAAGACCACAGCCTGCGCCGGTGTCACTCTCAAAATAATTCTGTCCTTTCACTAACTTCATATTTTTCTTTCCCCTTACTCTCTGTCCCATCAAAGACGTAGTGCGTATCCCGTCTATCTTCTGTCTCTCAACCAATCGTTTGTCAGTAAACGCGTTGCCTATCTGCGCTGTTGTGCTGAGGACCTCATTTGGAGTGTAATGGAGGCTCGCACACGCAGAGTCTGGTGATATTTCTCCCACAGAGGTGCTGAATCAGGATAAGAGAGAGAGGAGGCGCGAACAAACAAGGGTTCGGGATCACGGTGTCACTGGTTAGCACAATCTCCTTAATTACAGAGACACCAGTGCCAAGGAAGCAGCTTAATCAAGTTACAAAGCTGAACGGAAACCTCTTTTAACAAACAAACAGCCTTTCCCAGATTTGACAAAGGAACCTGGCCAGACTCCGGGAATCAGTGCAGCCAAATACATTCAGGGGGTTCCAGAGCACTCAATGCTCACTATTAGCATGGATATCTCATCTGACACAAGTACAAATCAAACGGAGCTTTGAAACCCCTCTGATATTATTCAACTGAAATTCAGCGCAGTTTTATATGAACAAGATCGAACGTTTCGGCTTCTGACCTCCCCCCTCTCTCATCCTCTTTAGCAAAAATAAAACTCCGTGACATAGAAAGATTGCGTCCCAATCTCCCCAGATAGCATTTTAGAAAACATCAATGGGAAAATCTGTCAGTTAAGCTCATTAAAAACGAAATGATCGTTCTCATCAGCTTCCTGTGTATTCTCGGCAGAGAGGAAAGCACACTCTCCCGTGAGTAAAGCTGCTTTCACACCGGACGCGTTTTGCGTGTATTCTCTTCTTTGCATTGACTTTGAATGTAATCTGTCGCGCGGAAAATTCGTTTCGCGTCCTGTGTGAAAGCGGCTTAAGGAGCATCTCCGTTATCGTTCAGATGCTTGCGTAGTGTCCAGACCTCCCACTGTTGAAGTTGCAAACCCCCTTTAGCTCCCCTCAGCTCCTGCTCGTCCTCTACACCCGTAACCCTCCTATACGCACACCTCCTCTCCTCCTCCCACTCTCCCTCCATCTCTCAGCAGAGACAGTGGTGAATTATTGAAAGGTTATTAAATTCAGAAACATCGCTCGGCCTCAGGCTTTTACACTGACTCAACATGTACTCGCAAAGAGACACACAAACACACACACACACACACACACACATACACACACACACGCACAAATACACACACACACACACATCCTTGTACTTATATCTTTGTGAGGACATTACATTGACTTCCATTCATTCTTCCTGTGTCTCTACAGCCTTTCCCTAATCTTAACAATAAGCAATGTATGCCTAACCCAAACCCTTACCCTAACCTTAACCTATCCCTAATTCTAACATTACCCCTAACCTTAACTAATAAGTCACAATTTGCCTTTGTAGAAGTGAGGCCTGGCCAAAATCTCCTCACTTCCCAAAAAAGACTTTACTTTGTTGGTTAAAAACTCATGCTAGTTCTCAGTACGTAGTAAGTACAAGAACACACGCACACACACACACACACACACACACACTGAATGCAGACACACAAAAACACGCACACAAACATGTAAACACGCACATACACACAAACATGCGCATCGTTAGCCTCATAGCATAATTGCCCAAGTAATATTTTTGCCAAATTGAAATATCTTTAAAAAAAATTTAAAAATCCATTCTCTTAGAAAAAAAAAACCTTTAAAAAATTAGATAGGCAATTATGCCATGAGGCTAAAAACATACAAACACACACATGCACATACACACACACACACACAAATACAAAACACACACACAGACAAAACTAACAATATACCACAAAACACTGAGTGCAACCATCAACTATTCTAATTTCTATTCTAGTTTCTTGGGAATCACTTTGAGAAAGTGTATTGCATACACACACACATACACATGCACACACACACACAGCACCCACTCGCGTGCATGGGCATACGTATTAGCATGACATTAAAGATCACACACCTTTAGCTAATCCTCCTGTTTCTATAGACACGTTTATTTTTGAGGTTTCATTTACACTAGCACTTTCAGCTGCCTGACACTGTGGTTGATATCTGGCAGGGGGAAATACGGCTCCCATCATGAGGGTGCTCCTACGCATCATCACTGCAAGTATGAACTATAAACATAGACCAGAAACTTCAAATAAACCATTTTACTCCTGCGCCTATTCAATCTAATTTTACAATACAAATCCCAGCCCTCTTAACTCAAACAAAGCAAGGACTGCACTACCATATAATACCGTATAATGATATCATTTGCATTCAGCAGAAGAAGGGAGAGGGTGTACAGATGGGCTAATGTGAGCTATAATTGCACAGATAGAATGACATACCAATGAAAACAACTTGTTCAACGCTGGAAAAATATTGAATAAAAATCTGTAGCGCTCATTCATGCTCACTCAGAGCCACCATGTGTGTTCACTTAAATAATTTACTGCGCTAACCCCATACCGCTTTATTGAATTCCAAGGACATTTAGCTTGGCTGGCTAAATATCAGAAAGCAGCTAATTTTATAAATAATGTTTCAGAAATGAATACAACATGGCAGGAGACGGAGTTGAACAGGAACTCAGTTTTTACACCCAGCCTTAGTCCTTTGAACACAGGCTGAGGGCTTGGCTAATGGTAGAGCCATCGCGGAACAAAATGCAGTGACCAGTTCACTGACTGAAAGCTGTAGTTCCTTGCCTCTCTTTGTACTCCTGCTCTGCCGAGGTTAGGGGCCAAATTCGTGAAACCGCTCATTAACGACAGGGAGAAAAATGCGTGACGTAACCAGGAGAGATTGCCTTAAAGGTAAGTCGTTACGTGGGCGGAGCATGAAACCTGTGGTGGGCGGGGCTCACCGGGGGGCACACAGCTGTCGGAGCTGTGTGGGCGTTGAAAAACATTATGGTGTGTTTGTGTGAGTGTGTGTGCATGTGTGTGTTTGTGGAGGTTAACAAAAGTGACCGCGCATCTACCGCGGTGCTCCAAATGCACCCGGGGGGATTCAGCTGAACCTGTTTCCGTTCACAGGCTACAGCTGCTACAGACCACCAGGATTTTCGGCATTCGGGGATGGTTTAACCTCTAGGGCAGCAGGTATTTACAATGGGACAGGACAGTAAGTAATCTGTTTCCTCTTACCGTGAACATGGAGCTTCTATTAGCCTCGGCCTGAAGGAGGCTGAACACTGCCTTGGCCTGAAGACCACAGTGTCAGGACTTCAGCAGGTCGATTAGATTGAACATAGTACCGAGGGTAAACAAAATGAGTCTTTGTGCAGAGTTCTAAAACCTTCTGTCCCTATCTTTACAGTATAACAATAACATACAGGAACACACACACACACTTTCTGTAGCCAATGTCACACGGAGACATGACACACACTTTCACATTGACACTATGAGATAGGAGGAAGGAGGAAATGAGAGATGGAGAGAAACCCGATTCCACTGACAGAGCGGAAGAGAGACACAGAAAGTGAGGGGCAAAAAGCATGAAAAAGGTCTGGAGACACACACAGATACGCATGCAAACACTAATACACACATACACATACTAGAGCTGGGCAATATGGACAAAATCAAACAGCACAGTATTTTTGACCAAATACCTCGATACCAATATTGTGGGAATAACTATTGGGACTTCCATGAAATATTTACACAATATTCACAAAAAAACATAAAAACACACATAGACAAATACAAGTACAAACCTCATTTCGAAAAAAGTTGGCACATCATGGGAAATGCAAATAAAATCCGCTAGGACTTATTTGAGTCCATTTGCCCTCTGCTATATTGTAAATTGTGAAACACAGTATTTGATGTTCTGACGTTAATTTAATTGCGTTTTGAAAATATCGAACATGATAATTGCAAGAGTCCACAAAAGTTTGCACAGTTGACAGTTTACCCCAGGGTTACATCACCATGCCTTTTGCTCATACTCAATAAACATTGAAACACTGAAGACAACAGCTGCTCAAGAGTAGCAATTTTAAATTTTTCCCCATTTCTCCATCATGCAAGTCTATAATGTATAATTACACGGGACCTTCATTGCAGTGTATTTCACTTCATAATGCCTCGTACATTCTTCCAAGGAAACCGATCAGGACTGCAGGCAGGCCAATTTAGCACCCGCACTCTGCATACAAAGCCGTGCACATGTAATCCGTGCAGAATGTGATGTGTCGCCGTCTTACGGGAAAACGCAGGGACATACCTGGGACAAAGGCCAGCGAGATTACAGAATATTTTTATCGAAAATTTGTGCATATATTTCTGCATTAATGGTGCCCTCGCGAATGCGCTAATCATTCATGGCACATGTGCTAATGCCTAGGTCCCACTGGGGATTGCAATGGTTTGCGAGGCATTCCCGATGGAAAAAGTGAGAATCGCAATGCATCGCAAACACATTTGCTGAACATTTGCAGAATGTGCGGCGACGTTCGCCGAGTGTCACAGGCAAATTCTAGCCATCGCAATGGATCAGCAGTGGATCGCAAAAACCAGAAAAATTTCAAAGCCTGCTTTGAATTTTGTTGCGAACCATTCGCGACGTTTTCGTCTCAAAAGTTGTCGCAGAATGTTCGTTGAATGTTTGCCGACGGTCGGCGAATGTATGCGCTGCATCGGTGAACCATCCGCCACACTTTCAAAACTGAAAAAGTGTCGGCGACCCTCGCTGAACTATTGCCGAACATTCCGCGAACCTTCGGCAAACATCGCAGAACATTTGCCGATATGTCGCCAACAGTCGGCGAACATTCTTGGTGATGGTCCCCCGAAGCAACGCCGATCATCGGTGACTGTCACCGATTTATCGCACAATGTCATCCCTTCCTTCGGCGAACAATCCAAAGAGTAAATTACAATGGGACTGCTCCACTTTTTTGACCATTTTGTCACGCACAATCGCAAGGCATCACCAAACTTTTCCAAATTTCCCCATCGGCGACCATCGCAAAATGCTAAATCCCCAGTGGGACTGAGCCATAAAGCACCACCGTACCAAGACAGATGCTGGCTTCTGTACCTGACACTGATAATACATTATATTGCCACTGAACACATTACATTCAGTGACACTTCACTGAAACGTCATCGGCACACATAGAAAACAGATATTTTAAAATTATAACTGACACTTTAATTTAATTTGGAATTAATTGGTGACTATGGCCTAATAGGCCAGACGGTCAGCTTCCATTTAAGGGTAGTGCAATTCAAAATCGTTCCACCACAAGGATTTTGTAGCGCTTTGCATACCCTTTCACGCCTTCCCTCACTGAAGTCATCACTGAAACTAATTAGATTTTGGGGGGGGTTGGAAGCACAAAGAGCAGCAAGTTTTGGAGCAAAATGAAAAGGCTGTCAAATGAAAGCGAAAGTCTGTTCTATCAGCCCATACTGTCCAATTAATTCCAAATTCTTTTAAAATGTTACATATTTACAATTTAAAAATTTACATTTTCAGTGTCCCCGCTTCTGGTTATATAATGTAGCTAGTGTTGTCCTTGTCATCTTTGGTCCAGAGAACACGGTGGCTATTTTTTTACAAAAGCGTCTTGAAATGTAAATTGGTCATACCACAGAACACTGCTGTCCATCCCAGTAGACACTAAGCCCAGAGAAGTTGGCTGCATTTATGGACAGTGTTGATGTATGGCTTCGGCTTTGCATATTAAAAGCTTTAACTTGCATCTATGCAAAGGATGTTCACTGTATTTCCAAGCCCATGACAGGAAGAGGAGGTCACGCACGTGACCAGTGGTTTTTGGCCATGCCCAGATTCCTTTCATCTTTCATTCACATTACAAACAGTAGAGGGTGAAATGGCGAAAATCCTGCCGATTTGTCTTTCTGGAACATTGTTCTCCAAGTAATGGATTGTAACCTTATGCATCTGTTAGCAAATTGGTGAGCCTCATCCCATCTTTGCCTGTTTTACACTGTAACACAATTAGCTCGCCTAGTTAACCTTATTATTGCATTTTCTCACATCATTATTGTTCTAAATTGCGACTGTGCAAACATTTGACCCCATTCTCACTCATCGTATATGCGTCATATGCACCATGTATCAACATTTACCCAGAGACCCTGAGCCTCACTGTCAGAAAAATAATACAGTTGAGGGCCTTGAACCTAGAACCTCCTTATTGGAAGGCAACAGTAACTAGTGTGCCCCCCACAGATGCACCAACATGCACTGACTAAGAAAATACCTTACCTCCACCCCAATCACAGATCAATGTAATAAATTCATGAAATTTTGATTCCCTTTCCCCAATCCCGTTTTGCAATAGTGTCAAATAACAACAACAAATGACTCTTTGCATCATATGTTATCATTTAGGCTGAGTGCACTGGACTGTCACAATATGACGAGTCAGGAAGAGATCATGTTGAACTTCTTTGAAGTCTGTTGCAGTCATCAGATTTGAGATAAGCATAGACTTGCAATAAGCAATTGAAATCACAAGTTAAAACATCAAATAATCTGTTATTTTTGAGTGTTCAGTATAGTATAGGGTGATTGGACTTTTCAAATAAGTTGTTTTTGATTTTATTGGATTTTTCCAAAATATGCCATATTTTTTTGAATTGGGATTGTACCCACACAAGCATGCACTCATCTATAATTGCACTCATGATCAGGACTTTGATCCCCACACACACACATATGCACTTGAACACACACACACACACACACACACACACACACACACACACACACACACACACACAGATACTCTGAAAAACACTTGTACACACGCATACGCATTCCCTCAAATACACAGTCATACACCCCAAGAGCCCATTATACAATGGCTTCCATTTCATGGAGTTCTTTCACTTACTAGCTTTTGTAGGAGCAGAACTAAGCCAACACTTTCACCAGAAAAATGTGTGATAATGCCAAAGTCCTCTCTCAACTTTAATTTATTTCAATACATGCAAAGATGCATTAGAGAACTACTGTTTACTCCACAGTCTCCATTCAGGGACAAAAAACTTTGCAAGATTTTATTATAATATTACTGAGAAGCTTTATAATAATGAGAACTTTCATAATTGTATCACCAATTACATTGCAGTGAAAAGTTAAAATATAGTAATTTTGCACTACGCATATCTGTCGCACTAAATGGTTTCTGATCTTCATGCAAAATGCAAGACAAGACCAGGAGAACAGAAGGAAACACAAAGCACAGTTTTCAAATGACTGTTTCATTCATCAAAAGAAAAAGGCTATCAAACAGCTATATCACACATATGAAAAAGTAATTGCACCCAGAAACTCAAAAACAGGTTTTACGACCTTTAGCGGTAACGACCACAACAAAACACTTTTGAAAAAAGGAGATCAATCTTTCACATTGCTGTGGAGGAAATTTGGCCCACTCTTCTTTTCAGAATTGCTGTAATTCAGCCACATTGGAGTGTTTTTGAGTATGAACAGGCTATTTATGGTCCTGTAGAAGAATATCAATGGGGTTCAAGTCTAGACATCGATTTGGCCACTCAAATCATATTTTTGAACCGTTGGAGCCATTCAGAGGTCGCCCAGTGCTATGGATTGTTGTCTTGGTGCACAATCCAAGTGAGATTGAGCTTCAGATCATTGACTGATGAGTGGACCATCTCCTTCAGGTTATTCTAGGTAGTGAGCAGAATACATGGCTCTGCTCACCTATGGCCTGAAGCAGCAAATATTGCCTGCATCCTAACACTACCACCACCATGTTTGATTGTGGGTTTAATGTTCTCATTGTGAAATACTGAGATAGCTTTTACACCTGATATAAGAAGATACGTGATATCATCCAAAAATATTTCACTTTCAACTTAGCAGTCCACAGAACATTATCCCAAAAGGCTAGGGGTTCATCAAGACATTTTTTGGTGAAGGGAGACAAGTCTTTATGTTCCTCTTGGTTAGCCGTTGTTTTTGCCATGCAATTCTCCCATGTATACCATTTTTCTCAGTCTCTTTCTCATGATGGAATCAAGAACACTGACCCTTTCTGAGGTAAGCAAGGCCTTCAGTTCCTTAGATTTGTGTCAGGGTTCTTTGGTGACTTCCCATGAGAAGCTGTCAATGTGCTACTGGAATTATTGTTGTAGACCAGCCACCACTGAGAAGATTCAATGTTCCAAGTTTTATCCATTTGGAGATGATGGCTCTCATTCTGGTTCGCTGGAGTCCCAAAGCCGTAAAAATAGCTAGCCATGTACCAGACTTTTAAATCGATACGACAAACAAAACCACTCGCAGATTAAGCAAATAACATTGATTATCCTGAAACAGCGGCACCTGTTAAGGTCTGTAGATTGACCTCAGACAGTAAGCAGTCAGCTCCCTAAGTCAATGCGTTGGATGTTGGCGAAATGGGTCCTGAGCGATTTTGACTAGAATCCAATCGCTATGGTCACACGAGGGGGGTGAGAGCATCTCTGAAGCGGCAAGGCTTTTGGGGTGCTCCCTGTCAGCAGTGGTGAAAATGTACCAACAGTGGTCCAAGGACAGACAAACCATGAACTGATGACAAGGTGTTTGGCACCCAAAGCTCATTGATGCACAAGGGAAATGAATCAAAGCTATCCCTTCAATTTAAAAACAAACATAAAGGCAACTGTGGCACATACTTACATGAGGAATGTGTCACTACACACAATGCATTGCGCCCTGCTGTGTATACCCTTAGCAGACGCAAACCAGTTGGAATGACCATACTGCCCCCCGGTCCGCCACCAAAAGCACCAACAATGGGCACATGAGTGTTGGAACTAAACTTTGCACCAGTCAAAGAGGGTCGCCTGGTCCAGTGAGTAACACTTTCTTTTACATCATGTGCATCAGCCAGGTATGTGAGCACCATTTACCTGGGGTAGAGATGGCACCAGGATGCACTGAGGGAATAAGACAAGATGGTAGAGGGTGAGTGTTGCGACTCGGCTCAAAATCCGTAACAAGGAGGGAGATGCACACTGATGCATTTAAAAAGCAAGATTCAATTTATTTCACAAACTTGAACTTAACAAAAAGACTATGCAAATATGGGGAGTGAAAGTCAGTATCATCAGTAATGTAAGTGAGTGGATGTGTGCAAAGAGTAGTGAAGCAGTGTTGTATGCAATCCAACCAAAAAGCAAAAGGGAGAGAGCCCCCAACATGGGAAATGGGCTTTTTTTTTTATTTGCTCAGCAAGCGAGCCACAGGTGCTCTCTATTGTACCAATGAGCCCTGGCTCCGCCCACCAGGCACCTGCAAATTGGCCTCAAATGCAAGCAGAGCAGGGGCTGTAACAGTGAGTGATGCTCTGGAAAATGTTCCGCAGGGAATTGCTGGGTCTGGGAATGCATGCGGGCGTCAGTTTAACTGAGCTACACAATATTAAGGAGGTGGTTTTAATGTTGCGGCAGATCGGAGCACACTTCAGCAACTATCTTTCTCAGCTCTACTGGAAATTCTTTAAATCGCAGCATCATGTGAGATCTTTTAGTTCACGTCTAGTGATGTGCGATTCGCAAATGAATATTTGAAAATGAAAAACTCCGTTATGCAGACGAGTGGATCCAATTTGTTCAAGTTGATCTGACTTAATCAAAATTTCAGCCAATCAGTATGGTAAGCAGCATGAATAAGCATCCCCTCCTTTGTAGCACGGGTAAATGTGGACCAGGTCTGAGTCTGAGTACCCAGTACTCCAAGCAGTTTGCTAAAGCCTCTCATCTCTATCAACGTAATGGTTAAATCAGAATGTAGCAGTTCATTTATACACAGTCCCTGACTGAATATTGAAAGGGATGTGAGTGATGGATGGGTGTTCAACAACATCACTGACTTTTTAATGATAAAAATTAGACTGCTGGTCGAAAATGATGTTTCCAAGTAAATAAAGTTCAGGTTTCTCAACAAACGCATACCTGTAGCCGCACATGCCTTTCTCCTCCACGGCTTGAATACAACCTATGACCTCAGCAGTCAGACTATCATTACCAATAAGGCGGCAGTGGGAAACACTAGGGATTCCACCAAGATTTGTTCACTAGAGTTTGCGTTTGTCAACTTTGCCCACTAAAGCCACCACTATAAGTCCTTTGTGACCGGCATGTCAGCTTTTAAAGCAAAAATATTACTCAAACTCTTGCGATGGCTGTACTGAATCTATAAAGAAGCGAAGACTTGGTTCCCAGTGATCAAAAAAAGACACTTGATGACATTACAAACAGGCAGTAATACATTTGGCCTGTTTTCACATGCCATTTAGGATTTGTATTAAAAGGTCATCATTCAATTTCCTTCCCTGCATCCTACTTAAGGGGTCTTCAGGGTAAAGTGTAGAAAAAACCATAATGTAAAAACTAAGAAATAAACATACTCAACATGATTTTAACCTCATAAAATGTAGTATTTTGATAAAAATTTACATGGTTGCCATGGAAACGGCACTTCAATGACAAAATCTGGAAATATTTTGTGGCACTCATATTTCAATAACCCATGGTCAGATTTTACTCAAATTACTCTTATATGAAAGGTTAAAGATAGTTCTATGAAATGACATAGGGTTTTTTTGTTTGGAACATTCATGAATATTTAATGAGCTCTGTTATGTAACCATAACAAAAATCGCTATCATCAACTTGCTTCATTTTCAAAATTAACCCCCTAGGGATGCACCTATCTAGAAAGTCCTATGTCATTTCATAGATCTCCAACAGATACAACTTCAGTCCGAATTTCAAGTCAATCAGATGAATATTAATGATTTTATGAATGCCATAAGGTTGAAAATCAGTTAAAATTGTGATTTTCGGTAATTTGCATTTAAAGTCACAAGTAACAATTGAGGCAGAGGAAAAACATAGATTCTTGGTGTTTTCTGGCATCTCACTGCATTCCTTTATTTATTTTCTTTATTTTATGTGAAAATCAAAAATAATGAAATTTTCAAAAAAAAAAATTGAAATTTTTACCCTGAAGACCCTGGTAACAAACTAAAACGTGTGTGTGCTGAATTGGCTGAAATATATCATCTAACAAAAAATACCATTTAGATAGTAGGCTACAGCTGCAGCCAATGAAATTGATTTTTAAAAGGTCTGTTAATCTCTATTAGCTAATTGGTGTGTCGGGCAGCTGTGATGTGAGGTTCAAGGTGAGCCACGGGGGTTGCCTGTAGTATTTATTTATTTACATATCTATTAAGTGAATCTATGAATCGATTTAGAATCAATTCTTTACTGTTGGGCAGCCCGGAAGAATCAATTCTTTTAATAGCGTTGGTCTTCCCATCACTACCCACTTCACACTGGCAAGGTTCTATTTAAAGGTGCCCTATTATGTCACCAGGTGCACAGCCAATAAGCTATTACAAGCCATTTCAAAATCTTTCCCCTCATGTCATCACAAGTAACCAACCAGAGGCAAGAAGAACTGATCAACTTCAGCCAAGCGGTCAATCAGATTTCATTATTCTGGGTCACTCCCCCTTGTGATATCTGGAAAGGAAGACTTTGAACTGGCTCATAATGTCTAATTAGCTGTACACCTGATGGCATAATAGGGGACCTTTAAGTAATGCTTAGCTTCAACTAAACTGGCAGTAATCAAGTCAGGGTGCTTCTGGCCTAATCTTACCAAATAAAGTACCGCAATTCATAGTCCTGAAACCTGGAGGCAAGTTCGCATTTTTTAGCCATGGGTTTTGCATTTTTCCACTGTACAGTCTATGGTCAGTGTAACATGAGCATCCCTCACTTCCTTTAAAGTGTTAAATTACATTGCTTTATATTTCAACTGTAAGTTTTGAAGCTGTTAATTATTTCTAAAAGCAAGTTGCTGGCAAGCTGAAATATTTGAACTTCCATGAGAATGTTGTGTGCACACTGCACACAGGAAAGCATGAATATTTCCTGCAGAATGTGACCATTATTGTAGTTCCAAAGTCGCATCTTGCAAGCTATTTGCTTTAATAAAGCACAAAGCAGCTTTGATATTAATAGGTGAGACATGAAGTGATGAGATTTACCTTGTAGAGCAAACAAGAAACACTCCTGAGCTTACATTAAGCATAGACCTTATATTCGAAAGAAAAATGAATGCCCAATGCAAGAAACCAATTGGAAACCTGGTGAGGGAACCCACAACAGAAGAATTGTACAGGTTGGCCTAAAAAAAAACCTCAGCACTGTGGCACTCTATTATCAACTAAATCGGTTAAATTACCTGATTTAGTAACCAGGGGGCAATTTCTTTTTTCCCACAGGACCAGCTGGTGTTGGGTAACTTTTTTCCATAAATAAATGAAAAATCATTTAAAATTTGCATTCTGAGCTTATTAAGATTGTCTATGTTCTATATAAAATATTGTTGGAACCACCAAAAAGACACAGGTGGCAAATGTGCCAGAATAAAAGACAGTGGGAAGGGAAAAGATACTTTTTCACAGAACTGTATTTCATTGTATCAACAACTCTCCATTCACAGAGCGAAAGCAATGGAGCTCTCATTATCTCAAGCCCATACATGCTACAAGGACAACAAAAACCAAGGAAACTGCAACCATCACGTGCAGTTTGGTGCCTGTGCTCTTGTAAACAATCTACAGCGAGTGACAGCCAGGTTCACAAAGCCGGGTCTCATGCCCCGAGTTGGCGAAGACAGCAGGTGATGTGCGAAACACTGATCCCCATCAAGATCAAAGTGCTGCATAAAACCCTTTTCAGAGAAGTGCACATGCAGGCAGAACCCAACACAGCTACGCTATTGCACTGTCATCACTACTAAAGAGGGGGCAGCGACAGCGTAGCTCTACAGAGCTGGTGGGGAATGACATCGTTTTCACCTGGCCTCTGACCTACACTACGCTGTCGAGCACTAAAAATAATAAGCTTCATAATGGAGAGCGGACATGGGCTGATTCGCCGGGGACTGGGCCATTGTTTTACCCTGACCTCCTTCAACGGGGACAACTTTTATGTGCCGCAGTCAAGAATAAATACTATGCCAAACGACCGGGATTAAGATACAATAAAGTGTTTAATTACAAAGTCGCTGCTTACTGCCTACGGACTATTGCAGGCCCGATTGCAGGTCTTCCCGTGTGACTGCCCTGCAATGGGAGAGGGAATGCTGTTTTAGCACTTCTGCTCGAAATGGCCGCCACTTTTTCACCCTTGGCACGCGTTCCCAGAGTGGCTCCCTACTAGCCCAGGTTGATGGTGGTCGTTCGCTTTCCCACGTGACATTCCACAAGGTCAGAAAAATGTGCGTTCTTCCTTATGTCCTGGAGCAAGACATTGGAACGCCGGCTGTCTGCGAGGCTCGTGACTCCAACAAATATGCGCAGCGGCGAATGGAGAGACTTTTACCTTTGGCAATATTTCATGACTGGATACGAGACCAGCATTACAGCAGAGGAGGGCCAACGGCTCTAAAAATGAATCTGATAACTCCTGGTACTGCTCCAAAGTCATTTGATAAAGACCAGCACATGAGCACAGAATCGTCTGCTCAGTAACTAGCAGTGCAGGATGGCCATGTAGCATGTAGCTGTGCGGTTCATTCACAGGTGGGGCAGGGCCGTAGTACCCTTGAGCAAGACGTCGAACCTCAACTGCTTAATGAAATGCCCAGCTGTATGGACAGATTGTGTGTGAAAAAAAAAAAAAAAGAAATCAAGGCAAAAATGTAAAATACAGAGGCGCAGGTGCCAAGCTAGGCTGCTATTTTATGGGTGTGGGGCTGCTAGGCCTGCAGTTGGAAGTGCTGGCGCAGACACAGATGGTGCGGAAGAATGCTGAGCAGCAGCAGCATGTATTCTGACACAGTCAGGGAAAGCTCATTCATTAAAGTATTAATGCTTTAATTACCAACGCTTAGACCCTTCATCTCCTAAAAATGAGGAGATTCAAGCACATTTAAAATTAGCTCATTATTCTTTAATGACACTCCAGTTTCTAATACTTCCAATTTCACTGCTGCCATATCTAGAATTAGAACACATCTGCGCCAATCGATAAAGACGAGAGAGAGCGGCCAAGGGGCACGCAAAGTATCGTAACGCCACAGAAACGCAACAAGCTAACAGGCTAATATACACGGCGTGCAGCAACACAAATAAGGGAAATACCTTTCTTTAAAAATAATCTGAAAAGAGAAGGAATATCCAGGTTAAAAAAAGTTGCACCCGGTATTTTGCTCCAGTCACCTGGATTAGCTACTTAAAAAGCAGCCAGGCAGAACTGATTAGTGAAATCAGCCAGCTGAGTTGGTGTTTTAAAGAGATGCATGGCAGGACTCTTATTTTCTGATGGCTGCTTCCCTGCCACAGGGTCCGCGGGGACTGCGAGTCATTGTTTAAAAAGCTGGCACGCATGAGTGCAATGACAGCCCTGGAATGGGTCCACAATCAGGTAGAACGCTGGGAATTCAATGAAGACACGCAGAGTCAATTGCGAAGGCTTGAAGCAGCCGGTGAAAAGGACAGCGAGAGAGGAGAGTAGATGGCTAAAATAACTGTGATAATGGATGAAATGGAGCCAACAGCTAACTCAAAGAGTTGGACAAAGAGACAACAGAGCGATGGAAGAGAATACAGCCTGGACACGGGCTAGAGAAGTGAGGCAGAGAGAGAGAGAATGATCAGGGAGGGAGAGAAGGAGAGAAGAACAGCCATCAGAATGTGGTGTGACCCCTTAATCTGAACCCCCACACCCCACAGCTGTGTGCCCTACTCTCCATTCCCACCACACACACACACAACAAAACAGAGCAAAATCTCACTAGGGGAGCCGTTTTAATTAGTGTTAATTACTGCAGACACTCGCTTCGCTGTCAGATTGTGTCCTAACTGTCGCTCTCTTTGAACAGATATCAGAGGGAGGGTGAGCCGCAGCGCGGGGAACAGGGTCGGACTCCAAACGCCAGTAAAAAAATGCAATTACGCACAAAGAAATGTAGGTATAAATGCAGATCCATATCCAATGACTTCCAGCTCAATGTGTTTTATCTTGTTTTTACACATGGGTACATTATTTTCTGTTTTGTAGCCCATAAGGCTCGGTGTTGGCAGGAGTTTGGGACAATTCATACCGAAGACGGCTTATTCAGAATTTCAATCGGAATGGGCCAGGTGGGAGGGCGGGAGATATAATGAAGGAAGCAGGAGGATGAAGAAGATGAGAGGGGGATAGATAGAGGAAAAGACCGAGAGGGGGAGAAAGAAGGATGAGAAAGAACAGATGAATGGATTGATCTGAAGAGATAAGGGGAGGAGAAAATGAGAAATCCTCCAGATAGATGGAAAAAAGAGATTTTTGCATAGAGGTAGATAAGTTTGAAGAAGACATAAAGGGAGGAAAGCCAGGGACGACTGCAGAGATGAAGAAAAGGAGGGATGACGCGCACATCAACACACTGAGAGAGAAAGAGCGAGAGCGGGAGGAGGACAGCAGAGGAAGGACTGGCAGTGTGAAAAGACGAGACCAGAGAGGGAGAGAAAGTGAGAGCGAGGGTGAGAAAGGATGGTGTGAAATGGAAAGAGCGAGAGAGAGAGGAGGGAGGGCTGACTGGAGTTGGATCAGATGCAGGCCCTGGCACCAGCGCGCTGATCCCTCCAGCCGTGGCCGATCCTGCCACCTCAGAGCCCCGCTAACACAATGTCCTCGTCACACCGACAAATTCAGCCAGAATAAAAACCGCTCTGACGCTCGTCCCGCGTTTACTTCCTTCACAGTAGCTTTCTTCTTCCCTTCTTTCTCCCTCTCTCCCTCCTGTCAATCTTCCCAGCATCATGCCTCCCATTACTCCATCTTCTTACTCATTCCCTCTCTTCCTGCCTCCCTCCATCTTTCCTAGCCCCCCTTATTTGCTTCTGTCCATCTTCATCATTTTGCCAAGTAATTCACCCATCCTCTCCCTTCTTCCTTTAGGCCTGCTTGTTCTTGTTCTACAATTTTCATCCCTGTTTATCCCTCCATTCCTCTCTCCAGTATCCCGCTTTTTGACTTCTGTCCTGCACACTTCCTGTCCTCTTTCCTCCTCCTCTTTTCCTCCCTCACCTCCAGTTCTTTCACTCCCTCTTTCCCCCTGATATTAAATTTTCATTCCCAGCAGCTCAGGGAGAAAGCGGCTGACAGCTGACAGAGGGAGGTAAGGAAAATAAACAGAGAGGAAGAGAGGGAGGGCAGAGGGAGGGAGGGAGCTGGTGTGTGCGGGGAGCATGAATGAAGTGTGTGTGGGGCGTAACATAGATAGTAGAGTAGCTTTGTGTGTGTTCACGTGGCGTGTGTGTATCAGAAGTGTCTGTATCAGGAGGTGGACAGTGGAAGGTTGAGTACACACTGTGAGTCGGTGCTGGCCAACATTATTGCATTTTAATGCATGTGAAGCCTCATGTTTATGTGCATTAAAATGCACACTCATTCTCTCCACAGAATGGACACAGTTCTTAGCCTGGAGTTAATAAGGTATAATGGGGAGAGAAACAGACAGGACATATGCCCTTTATGAGTGTTCATTACATTCCGTGCCTATACTGAAGTTTATGTCTCAACGCTCAATGAATCGCTTTTATTGTTGCACAACAAATCTGTTCACAGTGGAGCAGTAAACCAGAGTCACTGCGCAAGCAAACTTCGCACGTACACACTGTTCACGGCGAGTCCTCCCCCCCCCAGTTCAACCACCCATCCCCTCCAACATGCACCCACAAACACACGTTCACACACATACTCAGTGACAGAGGCTCGGTAACTGACAGCTGTCGGCATCATCCAGGGAGTCATATTGACTTGGCCTGGCAACAGCAATCATGAGAGCGAGAGTCAGAGAGAGAGGGAGAGAGTGACAGAGGGTGGAAGACAGGGAGAAAGGATGCGTCAGTGGAGAAAGTGAACTTGAAATGAAAAACTGAAACGGAGACAGATGGAAGGACACAGATAAGGAAAGAGAGAAAGATGAGGAAACTAAGGGCAGAGAGAGAGACAGATATGAGGAGAGGGATGGGAGGTGAGAGAGAAGGAGAGGGTGAAAGTGGAGAAGAGAGTGTTCAACTGACTGGCTGTCTGCTCTGACAAAGACTCCTGGTGTTTGTTGGGTGAGAGAGCCGACCACAAGATAAAATATTAACGTGGAGCTCCCCTGTCTCTCCGCGGGCTGGGGTAACGCGAGACATCTGGGAACGCTCACAGGACACAGGGTTAATGGACACATATACATACACTCTCACATAGACACACACACACACATACACACACACAGTTTGTGCTTCCCTGACAGCCATTATATCGTAATGCTCTCTGTTGGTGCCCAGGGATGCACCATTTAGGAAGAGATGCTCAACCCACATACACACACACACACACACACACACACATTCACTCACATTACGCAGAACATACAGTAAGTGTGTAACACCTGAAACACCCTTTCAAATGTGTAGAGCTAACTGCAGTTAGCCAAAGTTCAGAAGCACATTCTATCGCGCTCTGTAATCAGTGCTACAATTTTGTCCTTGATAAACCTTAAGCGTTAATCTTTGACCAAGTTTGAACCCTGAGGGAATGTGAAATTTACCTTTGGAGTGATTAAGATATAAAGAGATCAACCTGAGTGACTCGCCCCCTTGGCCTCTGATGACTCGCCCAGCCAAACGGCTCACGCGCTCGAGGAAGGCAAGGGCCCTCTTACCGCGAGTTTTATCACAAGAGGAGACGGAGAGGCCGAGAGAGATCACAGGGCAGGGAGCCAGACGCTGGGTACAGCATGAGCGCTACAGCGCTCCAAGCGGAGGTCACCGAGGTCGCCCTGCCGACTTAGAGCGGCGAGCGGGCAACAACTTCCTGTGCGCGGGCGAGTCTGTGTTCTGCATGCGACCGCTGCCAAGACATTACGTTCCAGCTCACAAAACCCCATTTGAGAGACAATGGAGAGAGAGAGAGAGAGAAAGAGAGAGAGAGGGATTCGAAGAGCGCAAAAGGGAACTCCAGGGATATATCTGTCTATGTATATCTCCGTCTGTATGTATTTATAGACTGGGCACGGTTAAAGCTGGTAGAGTAAGAGTGGGAAGAGTAGTAAGAGAGAGAGAGGGAGAGAGAGGAGAAGGGGGATGAAAATAGAGAGGTGCGAGAGAGAGGGATTGAGAGAGGAAGAGAGAGCCATTCAAGGATGAAAATGCATTAACCCTCACCCGGCCGCCCTGCCCCACTCCCTGCCCCGCGAGGAAAGGATAAACATGTAAAATGGAAGGATGACAGACAGGAAGAGCCGGGGGCCTTTTCCCTGGGGAGAGCTGAAGCAATCATTCGCACTGATCCTAAAACAACAACATCCTCTCCGTCTCTCTCTCTTTCTCACACCTCTTCCTACTTCCTCTGCTGCCACTCAGCTCCTCGCCCTCCTCCTCTGATCCTCCTCCATCATCCTCTCTCTTTCTCCAGGTGTCTTTACGGTTGGTCTTGTTTTTCCCTTACCCTCGTCTCCTTCATCTGTCTTATCCAGTCTCCTCCTTTAATTATTGTTCCCTCTCCTTTCTCCATCTGTCATTCCTTCCATCCATCCATCCATCCATCCACCCATACCTCTTTCATCTTCCGTCTGTAGATCTTTTTTTTCACAAATTCCCCCCGTCTTATCTTCCAATTCAAATTTAATTCATGACACGAGAGCTCCAGGGCTGCCGAGAGCTTTTAAAGTATTGCACCTTTGAAATGAAACCGCATTTTCTCCCGACCTTCCCTCTACCCAATCCAAATTCCGATTGAAAACCGTCTTTACCTCCGTGACAGAAATGCATGTTGTGCGCGAATTTTCAACAGACTTAGAACAACCATCCATTACGGTAACAAATCGCCATGGCCAGGCATCCATAAAGCCCTCTGCATGTAATAAATGCGGGGAGGAACACAAGAAACTGCATGGCCACCAGTGCCAACACTATTAGCAAAAGAAACAGCACTCCAAGTGCCCCATGCAGCATGCCCCCCTTAAACCTGTTCCCCACCCCATCTCCCCACCTCCCCCACTGCTCTCCTTCTCTCTCCTCCTCCCTCTCTCCCTGTTTCCATTCCAGACACACATTAACCCCCCCATTCACAGCCCAGAGGGGAGTCATGTTCTTTTGAGTTACTTCACTGAACATTACAGACGCACCAAGGGAGATAGAGAGATGGAGAGAGAAAGAGGGAGAGAGAGAGAGAGAGAGAGAGTGGTAGGGGGTATGGTTGCAGCCCATAATATGCCAAGCAAAAAAAAGAAAAAAAAAGGTCTCAGAGCCATTTATTAATTAATTGCACATTATTCATTGGATTCTCCTCTGCATCTTGTGTAACTTGAACAAGCTTTTTGTTATTTTCAAAGTCTGCTGTATAAATTCCAGAGTTTCTTAAGAGGAGAGAGAGGCAGAAAAACAGCACACAGAGCGTATTTGCATGACACGCGGAGGTTAAGGGTCGCAGACGCACTAATCTTCGGCCTTAGCTGTGTTATCAGCTTTGCCTGTCTCCTCCAGTCCATTAATTTGCTTTCCGGTTGTTTTGAAATGATGAAGAAACAAATAGCCTCACGAGACCTTAAGTACTCCTTTGTCTTGTACACAAAACACTGGCACACACATGCATCCATGTGCTTGAACAGGCACACACACACAAGCACACACACTCACACACAAGCACAAACACCCAAAGGCAAGGCACTGAAGCCAGAGGGCATGGAATTCCAGTTCTGTATCAAAGTATCAGTATGTGTTTATTAGTCAGATCGGCGCAGTTCAAGAGGCTAATGCACACTAATAGATTCATGGCGTTTTAACGCTGCCTGACATTACAGTCAATAGACAGCTGAGGAGAAGAACTGCTGAAGTGGGTGGAAGCAGGGAGAGAGCAACAAATACAGCACAAGAGGGAGAGATAGACGCAGCGATTATATTTTAACACACAGGAAGTGGAGCATGGGCAACATCCTGTGACATCATCCAATATTGCCATTGTCTGGTTATTGCCACTCAGTGATACTGTTAAATCTAATGCACTGATCAATTAACAATCATGTCTCAACAGTGCGCGGTGAACTCAGCTCCGGCCTTGAGGAGGCTGTAACGATTGCAGCCAGTAGGATAGCATTAGGACAGGTATTGATTTCTGTGCAAATTTAAAGCAGCCAGCCCCAAGGTTCAATCATGTGCAATCTTGACAGTTTTCTCTTGACCCGAGTCAAGGTTTTACAATGTCCGGGAGGATACTGTCAGGAAGTTAGAGTAGATTGGTAAAATTCCTGTAAAAGAGTAAATGCAACATTACTTATTATGAGGCGTGGGGGGGGGGGGGGGAGGGGGTGCTGATGTCAACCGCGATGCACGTATGAGAAAACCCCCGTCTGTCGTCCTTCTTCTTATCTCCCTCTCTCTTTCTTTTCTTCCCCCTTCCTGAGGGTCACATTCCTTCCCATTGTCCATGAGGCCCCCAGAATTCCTTCTACATTGTTGCTGTTGAGGCCCCTAAAAGCAGACAGGAGGGATGGGGGAGGGGTGGATGGCATGGAGGGGAAAACGGGCTCAAATGGTGCTGAGAGAAGCAGAGCAGCCTGTGGGACATGGTATTTTCCTGTTCTGTGAGGACCTCTGAATTGGACCATAGTGTCTTTATGGATGAAAAAAGTACCTTTCACATGCTGAAAAGGTACAAATAGGTACATAAACCAAGGGCAAGGGGTGTGATTTTATACGTCTACAAGTTAGCACCACAGTTAGATTCTTTTGTACCTGTTCATTGCTTTTTTTAGAGGGTAGGACAGGGTTGGTTGGAGATGATGAAACAGGGGAAATGTCACAGAGAGGAGACGGTGAGGAGATACAGCAGAAAGATAGCGATAAGGAGGGGAAGGACTGAGGGTGAAGGATACAGACAGAGCAGTAACATTAGTCTTTGTGAGCGTGTTATTAGAGCTTGTTGTCTCTGACCGTTTTGACAAAGTGAGATAGTGCGAGCCTCGCTCTCCTTCCCACTCCCTCTCCATCCCAGCTCTTTTGCTCTGCTATATCAAATTCTCATTTCAAATGGCCTTTATTGGCATGACAGGAGTGCCCTCGGGTCGCTAGTGCTTCTTCAAAAAAAACCATCGCTGTAATAATTCAATTCAGTTCTAATCACTGCCGCCATTGGAGGAGAAAGCCAGTGAGGCATATAATCACAGTGAGAACAGAGAGCACACCTCAATCTCACATCACATCACCCTCTCAACCATCACCTATCACCCCATACACTAAGGATCACCCCTCCTCTTCAGAATCAATTTGTATTACTGTTTATTTAACAGACTGTGACATCAATGTCCTACTACGCTCTACATCTCCCACTGTAACCCGCTTATACGTCTAGGTGTTAACCAGAGCCACTGATGTAGTTTGGGCTTGCCTGCCAGAGTACAACTGTAGCAGGACAATTTCCACCATGGATGTGGAAAAATGGCCCTCCTCCAGGATTGGCTGCCAGCGCTCAGTCCGATAAACTGACTGTTGAATTTACAGCACGGCTGAGCTATGATAACTCTTTCTCTCTCTTTCTCTCTCTCGCCGTCAGCCCGCCTCACCCCAACTTCTCCCGTGACAACACCTCTCAGTCTTCCCCAACATTCTGTCTCGTAATTTCTTCTTCTTTTCCACCTCTTTTACCACCCTATCTCATTTCATCATTCCTGCAGCGTGGAACAGTGATGGTGTATAGGCATTGCAAAAGGATTTGCACTGTCGCCAGGGAGAAAAAAAAGGTGCTTTGTGACTAAATGAACAAAAGAGATTATTGCAAAATAGGGTTTCGATTTTGCATCATACAATGTTTGATTTCGCTGCCATGAGCTCGGAAAATAGGATTTTGATTCCGAATGCTCTGGACACTCACTGCTACCAATGAACAAATGAGGTAAAACAAATGCTGCGACAAGAGCAAGGTCCCTGAACCTCTCCCACTCATTCTTTCCACTCAGGCAGCTGAAGGATGACCACAGTCCATTACAGCACTGTCACATGTAATTGATATTACTGATTACAGCCCTATATCGCCTGTTAATGTCATGCTTAATATTTCACGATTTGATGAGTGTGAAATCCGCTGGTGAATTGCCTTGATGAACGACAGTGACAATTACAATGCTGGTGTTCATACTGCCGTGCTGATTACCTTTTAATGTAATTGGCTCTGAATGTGCTCTGTGGAGTCTTATTGGGATATTGCGAGGCATGCATGGAACCCAGGCCAGACTTAATCAACTGAAATTGTGTTTTCTTTCATTTTGGTGCTTTTAAATTGTGAAGTCAAGACAATTTGAAAAGCAATCTTTCCTTATATATTCCATTTATTTGTCTTACTTTTTCATTACCCAACATAGCGTTCACATAGCCGGACAGACAGTTTTGAAATGGCTATAAAGTTATAATGGCACTCTGATGCCATGTAAAATGGAAAGCACATTGATGGGGTCAGCTGAAAAATAAAACAAGAAAATTCTCGAGAACTGTCGCTAAATAATAATTCATGGTGCTCATCCTACAAAAAGAACACTTATAAGAGGGAAAAAATGAAGATGGATGGATAATGCATTCCTATCTCTGGCATACCACGGGAGGATCACAAATAAATTCAAAAACATTTGCATTTAACTCTTAAGGATTTGAAATATTGTGTTACTTTTAGCAGTACACAAAGATATAGGTACTCTGCTTCAGCATCAGTATTCTCAATTACAACATCCCAATTCCACAGAGAATGATAAGAAAAGAGAAGATAAACCAGCTACTACAGTATACAGGGTGTACTACATCTCCATATGTTCTCACAAGCTCATGGTGGTGACCTATTGTAGTCAAGGGAACACAGGCAGGTTGGCTAAGAATCATTTCTGACCAATACACCATCTTGTCCAATCCCCAGGCAGCATGCTTCTCACCAGCACATCTAAACACGTGAGGCTATGAATCAAGCAACTGAATCTAACGGTTGTACAATCACAATAAGGGCATTATTTTTTAAAGCTTGCAAATGTAGGCATACTACATAAGCAAATTTGCAAACCCCTGCACGAGTGCGCATGTGGGTATGAGAGCCAGACAATAGATTGTGACAAGGGGATATTGTGTGAGGACACTAAAGCTTTTCACTAAGCTTATGTATATGCAGTCAAAGCTTAAATTAAATAAAAGCATTCTGTGCCAGAAAAAATGATGAGGCATAATAGACATGGCTCAGCAATATTTCTTATCTAAGCTTATAAATACAGTGTGCACCATAATTCATTGGACAGTGAACTTTTTCTTTTTTTGGGTCAGTACAGGACACAATGATAATGAGGATGAAGTGCACTGTTTTCATCCATATCAAACAAAAGCCCCCTCCATTATTGGACAGCTCAACATAATTTACAACCCCAATTCCAAAATATTTGGGACAGAGTGTAAATTGTGAATAAAATCAAAACGCAATGACTTTTAAATCACACCAGCCAGTATTTTATTCACAATAAAACAGAGATGACATGTTGAAACTGAGAAATTTTACAATTTTATCCACAAAATGAGCTCATTTCAAATTTGATGGCTGCTACAGGTCTCAAAAATGTTGGGACAGGGGCCCGTTTACCATGGTGTAGCATCCCCTCTTCTTTTTAACACAGCGTGGAGGCGTCTGGGCATTGAGGAGACAAGTTTCTTGAGTTTAGCCATTGGAATTTGATCCCACTCTCGATTAATACAGGCTTCCAGCTGCTGGAGAGTTTTGGGTCTCCTTTGACGGACTATTCATTTCATTATGCACCGAATGTTCTCAATCAGTGAAAGATTAGGACTGCCGGCAGTCCAGTTCAGCACACGGACTCTTCTACTACGAAGCCATGCTGTTGTAATAGCCGCAATATGTGGTTATGCATTGTCCTGCAGAAATACACAAGGCCCTCCCTGGAATTGATGTCATCTGGAGGGGAGCATATGTTGCTCTAAAACCTTTAAATACCTTGTAGAGTCCATTTGTTCATTCCAAAAAAGGTCAGTGGATCATGAAATGCCTGGTTGGATTTTAAACGCACACTTCTCGATACTAGTCAAAAAAAATATTATTTATTTGCCCATTTCCAGGAACAGAAGTTGAACATAAAGTAGATGAAAATTCAGTTTTAAAAATAAGCTAACGAAAAACAACTCATAAACTTACAGCATGGAGAAGCATGGTCAAAACAGTGTGTTTTACCCCAGCTCCCATTTTCCACCAACTTCCCAAGACTAGGCTTCCTATGTCATATCCCTTTGCTCCCCACTACGCCACATCACTGCTCCCGTCACGACTTACATCAGATAAACATGATTGGCTCCACTTTCACATAATTTCACAATGTATGCTGCACATCCATAATTAAAATTCAAATATTTACATAATTCTAAATTTAACCCAAAAACAGCTGTAACATTCCAGCCCCTAATTTTTGTATTACAACAAATTACAAATACTACATGACAGCTATTAAAGTTATCACAAAAATAATCCAAACAATATGCACAAAGCATTCACAGTTAATGCATTGAGGCAATTACAGGCATAGACATTGGAAAGTCCATTCGAATAGAAGTAGGTACAGGTATGCATGTGTGTATGTAAAAGTCCATGAAAAAAAGGTCCATCAAAAAAAAAATAGAGAAAAAAGAAAACTCTTCACTCAAGAAGACCAAAAAAAACCTCTTCTTTGAAAAACCGAAGCCCTTTTGGATAAAAAAAAAAACATTTTCAAGGACATAGCAATAATTCTGTTCATTTTGCTGTCCAGTCCACATATTCATAGTCCAATATTTGCAATATTCGCCCACAGTCATTTGCAATGATTCAACAACAAACATAGGTAGCCTTATCAACACTCCACTGTAGGCATTCAGTTCAATAGCATTTTCCAGCATTTTCAATATCAATTTATAAACACAAGTTATTCAGCTTCTAATAATAGGCACAACTTAGTAATGGGTCTTTCTAATTCATTAGTTTGTGTTTTAATGCGTACACTACGCACAAACCCTTTAGTGTCTTTCATTGTGTCAATGATTCTCCCCATAGACCATGAGTTCCTTGGTGCTGAATCATCAATTATCAGAACTAAATCCCCAATTGAAAAACTTCTCTTAGGCTTATGCCATTTTTCATAAAGATCAGGACTGCAGGCAGGCCAGTTCAGCACACAGACTCTTCTACTACGAAGCCATGCTGTTGTAATAGCTGCAGTATGTGGTTTTGCATTGTCCTGCTGAAATACACAAGGCCTTCCCTGGAATTGATGTCATCTGGAGGGAAGAATATATTGCTCTAAAACCTTTATATATCTTTTAGCATTCATTGTGCTTTTTAAAACATGTAAGTGTCCCACACCATATGCACTAATGCATCCCCATACCATCAGAGATGCTGGCTTTTGAACTGAACGCTGATAACAGGAGGGGTGGTCTTTCTCCTCTTTAGCCCGGAGGACAAGAAGCCCATGATTTCCAACAAGAATGTCAAATTTAGACTCGTCTGACCATAGGACTCTTTGCCACTTTGTTACAGTCCATTTTAAATTAGCCTTGGCCCACAGAACACAGCGGCACTTCTGGATCATGCTCAACAGTGGCTTCCTTTTTGCTTGATAGAGTTTTAGGTGGCATCTGTGGATGGCACGGTGGACTGTGTTTACAGACAATGGTTTCTTGAAGTATTCCTCGGCCCATTTAGTAATGTCAATGACAGAATCATGCCGGTGAGTGATGCAGTGGTGTCTGAGGGCCCGAAGATCACGAGCATCCAGTAAAGGTCTTCGGCCTTGTCCCTTACGCACAGAGATTTTTCCAGTTTCTCTGAATCTTTTGATGATGTTATGCACAGTCGATGATGAAACCTTCAAAGCCTTTGCAATTTGACGTTGAGGAACATTGTTTTTAAAGTATTCCACAATTTTTTACGCAAGCCTTCACAGGTTGAAGAGCCTCTGGCCATCTTTACTTCTGAAAGACTCAGCCTCTCTAAGACATCCATTTTATAGCCAATCATGTTACACAACTGATGCCAGTTAACGTAGTTACTTGCTAAATGTTCTTTCAGCTGATTCTCTTATATATTAATTGCTTTTTCAGCCCTTTATTGCCTGTGTCCCAACTTTTTTGAGACCTGTTGCAGCCAGAAAATTTGAATTAAGCTCATTTTGTGGATAACAAGAGGCCCATGGGCCTTAACGGTCACCTGAGTTGTATAAAAACTGATGTTATTGATGTGAAGGAACCAAATATACCCAAAAGTATCATTTTCCTACATAAAGTACAGTAAACTTCACCCCCTCCCCAGGGACAAACATGGAGCCTGGGGGCCATGAAATTAACAATTTTGATGAAGCACCTGAAGAGCCTTCCATCTATGAAGAGTATTCTTTTACAGCATATCTGGGTCTGGAGAAGAAGATTTTTGAAAATTTCAGCCAATTTGACCACTTTTAGCCCCGCCCCTCAGAGCACCTGAGGGTGGGCACCATATAACTCACAATTCTGGTGCATATTTGACCAAGGAAGGTTCCTGCAAAATTTTATTGAAATTGGGTCAGCGGTTTCTGAGAAGAAGTCGAAAATGTAAATTGTTTACGGACGCACGACGCACGACGGGCAACGACGAACAAAAGGCAATTAGAATAGGTCACTTTTGGGGCGCCCCGGTGGCTCATCGGTCTAAGTGCGCGTACCATAAAGGCTGTGTCCTTCCCGCAGCGACCTGGGTTCGAATCTGGCTTGGGTCATTTGCTGCATGTCTTCCCCCATTCTTCTCCTCAACCTTCCTGTCTCTCTACACTGTATGACTATCGAATAAAAAAAGGAAAAAATTCCCAAAAAGAATAGGTCACTTAAATGTAAAATGTCTCAGTTTCAACATTTGAAATGTTATCTATGTTCTATTGTAAATAACATATTGGCTCATGTGATCTGAAAGTCATTGCATTTTGATTTTATTCACAATTTACACTTCGTCCCAACTATTTCGGAATTGGGGTTGTAGAATAAATTAATTACTTTAAATGTTTGGTTGCATTTCCTTTGCATGCAATGACTGCTTGAAGTCAGTGATGCACAGACATCACCAGATGCTGATTATGTTCCCTAATGATGCTCTGCCAAGCCTGTGCTGCAGCCATCTTCAGTTCCTGCTTCTTTCAGGTACTTTTTGCTTTCAGTCTCCTCTTCAGGGTGTAAAATGCATGTTCATTTGGAGTCAGATCTGGTAACTGATTCAGACAACGGAACCAAAATAACAAAAAATGCATAACTATTCAATGAATTGTGGTGCTCACAATAAATATGTACCGCAAATATTGGTATTGAACATAAAACAGTATTAATCACATAACTACAGAATTAGGCATCTTTGTTTCAATAAGACGAAAACACTTTGATGAATAAAAATACTGTAACTTTATATAATGTTGAATTACGTACTACTTATTATACATATTTATATTTATTCAATGTAACTACATACACAGTTTCCATGTCATGCCCTATTCAAGGAAAGCTGGGATAGCCGCTACACCCATATACCGAAGACTTTTATCTTATTTTCATTGCATTCAATTGTGTCTCATAGCTTAACATGAATATCATACATTTTCCACCACCATGTGGCAAATAACTCATCCTTAGAGTTCCAAAATTGAAAGTGAAGTGGCAACAATGTTATGCGTACACAACTGAAACTACTCACACATACTGAATGCAAGACGGGCATTTAAGCTGTCCAAGTAAATGGCACATTCTTCCATTTGGGAGTTATGAGGTGAATGCACTACATGTCGGAAGAAAAAAAAGGAATAAATGAACTGAACTGCACAACAATTTTTAGTGGAATCCAGGCACATTTCATGGTACTCTGGTCAATAAACCCTCCAACCAAAGATAAGCCATCCTCCATAACCATGGCAAGGGCCAAAACCCACTTTGCTCAGTCACTGAATCTCCTCAATAAATCCTGCTACTTCCTGAAGTTTGAATGGAGTAATGCACCGACTGCAAAATAAAATGTGTAATTATGTCATCAAATGGATGGTGACATATTTTCAGTAATGTTCACTGAAAATGGGCTGTTAGGAGATGATCAAACAATATGAATTTGAAGCGAAGCATAAGTGCCATTTCAGGCAGGTGATTCAGTTTCCCCTTAATGTCCTCACTAAGAGAAAAGCAAGGGAAAAACAGTCGAGTCAAACATTAAAGGGTTAACATGGCATGCTCAAATGAACAGGCTGGGCTTTGCATCCCAGCTGGGCTCCGAATAGCAGTCGGAATGAAAAGAAAAAACAACCAGAAAACACAGAGAAAAGGTATGCATAATCAAAACACAAAATTTAGTAAATCTTGATTATCCAAACATGAATTAAAAAACAACCCCAATGTATTTTAACTGTAATTCCTCAATCACAAGACCACCAAGCAAAATGTTTAATGTAAAATTAACTCCGCTTTGGCATTATAATAGGGCATCTGGGATCCCCATTGGATTCTACTAAGAATTATTAAATTCCCATGTAACTGTAATGCAACACTTCAAGAGGGGATTCATCCCCAGTACAGTGCATGGCAAAGCTTCAATCTAAGCTTGGCAGTCTTTTCGCTTTCTCCCACGCAGTCGGCCGCAGCGCAGCCCCTATCCCCCGACGCTTGTCGTGCTCAAACACCTTCTCTCTCTGGACAGAGTTTACTTAAGGGAATGTGTTCCCGCAGGAGAGGCGCTCTCCCCCTAATGCCCACTGACAGACAGTTCCCTCCCATTACACGGATCGCTTTGCTCCCCGCCCCACATAAGTCAAAATTTGCCACGTTAGCCCACCTGTGTATCTCCGAATATGGGAGCAATTTATCTTGCGGTCCTTCACGTTTCTCGTAATATAGGCATTTAATGAAAATGGATGTGTCGCTTTTTTTATTCGGGAAAAGCAAAGAGCCGCAATTCCTTCCAGAGATACTGTATATCGAAAAAAAAAAAGTGCAGGCCTCTGAGGAAAGGCTTACTATGGATCCAAAAGGAAAGCAGCATGAAGGAAATTATATCTTCTTATTGGCCAGCGCCAGATGGTTGAAATGCTTCAACATTCTGTTACGCTTTCCTATGTTCCGTTGAACAGAGAACATGAGGACCAGCTGAGTTCCTTTACATCTGGCACCGAGACTGTCGTCTTGCCCTAAACAGGTTTGCGCACGGCGCCGAATACGATAACTGAGTGGGCTCACAACAATCTGCGCGGACAAACAAACTGCCCAGTGCCACCCGAGCTGCCCAGAAGCCAAACCCATGGCCCAGTCGCAGATGGTGAATCACAGCTCCCTGACTGGACAGGCACCTTTCATGGAGGCAGTAGGCGCCCCCTGCCAAGTGTAAAGGTCCACACAGGCCCCGCTTCCCAATTTGCGATTAGTGGGTGGGTAATAGTCGCAATTTAACCCCCAGCCTAGGGGACAAATGCATTTACATACAAATGAACACAATTTCCCCTTGTTCCGGATGCAAAAGCCCATGAAAAGAGTCCTCGCTAGAGGTAGATAAATGATTTTGCACATTTCACCAATCTCCTCAAACAGACACATAAATACCAAATCTCTCTAAGGATGAGAAATCAGTTACTTTTTTTTTTTTCCGCTAGCTAGCAGCTGGCCATTAAAGCACTGTTAGCACAGCATGCATGAATTCGGTTGCCACTGCAATTTCTGCATCTGAGCAGTTGAATATGTTATCATTTGAAAATCCAATACCGCCCCTCAGGTTCTGGAAATAGTGTGACGTGCAGCTGAGAAATCCTCTCGATCAGTCATGACCACGCTCCTCTGAAAATATCAAAGGGACAGCATCTCAAGTACATACTGATGCAAAGCACAGCAACAAAAAAAGCAATTTCGCAGACACCGTCGCACTGCTGCCACCATCTGAAACTTTATAACGCGGATATGTAATTTTTACGTGGGTCATGTATTCTTCAGACGCAAAACAAGACATGGGCTTTCTGATAGGAGATGAAATGTGGGCAATTCTGTATTTGCAAAAATCCAGCCTCTCACAAGTACAAAAAATGTTCAGAAGTGTTGATGTCCAGAAAATGTAACATTTTCCGCATTTAAAACAATTTTGGCATTAAAAACACTTGGAAGATTTATGAACAAACTTTTCTATTGCCAGCTTAAAAGTCTTGGCGAGATTTTAGACAACAGGAAATAATTATAGCGCAAATATTTGGTAACCTTCCAGTGGCATTTACAGGTCTAATGTGTTATTATAATGGAAACAAACATCAGTGAATAGGAAAATAAAATTATTTCCCTTGAATGCCAGTGCATTTTGAATGACTGTAATAAATATTAACTAACCATTAATAATAAGCACAACATTAAAGAACCATAAAACTAAAAATTAATCTTCTCATATGGCTACTCATAAGAAACAGAAAGTGCGAAAAGACTTTGCTCCGTTACACCTTTAAAAAGCAGCAGCATAAAACAGTTGAGGCCAATTAATTTTATTACCACTCACTATTCCATAAAACACAAATATTCTTTGTGTCTATATACTTAACAATAATAAGCAACCTGATAGCCAAAGGCAAAGACGCAGTACTGAATATAGGAAAAAAATGAATCCAACACAAATCTTAATATGCCTCCTTGTGCCTTATTGCTGCAATTTAAAATGTAATATTGAGAATATATGCATATACAGTCCATGCACTCATGTTTAATTATAGCTTCTCTATTCATTTAAATGCCACAGAGATGTTCAATGGCCTTATGAAGATTAAAGCAATACTTATGCACTACTCTATAGCTGTGCTTGAGCATGTTTTGCTTCCTCATACACAAAGCAATTACACAATTAGTATCCAACTCTCAATTGGTACATTCGTGCCCCCATACCTGAGCAGAAAATTCAAATTAAATCACAATGTTACCCCTCCAGCTCAGCAAGAATGTCACTGGCGGATGGACAATGCTGCCAGGACCACAAGGCCCATGATTTAAATGAGGGACAGATTTATTTTATATTCAGTCAATGGGCCAGACTAAATGAAAATGTAAATGAAGTCAACATGGCCATTCCAGAGCACTCCCCTCCAGCGTTTGACCCAGCATCCTTCTGGCAACTAACCACAGGAGCTAAACCTGAACTTTGCCCTCTTACGGCAAATGGCCAACAATGACATACAGTTTCGAGTTTTAACATTACCAGGGGACCTCCAGTCCCTAACACAATGTGCAGTGAGCGCAGTTCCTGGCTTTTGACAGCAGGGCAGCGGATTTCCGCTTAATCGTCTCCAAATTCCTTGTGATGAAAATGAGCACAGCCAATGAGATTAAGCACAGCCACCTTCATTCAGTGAATGAACTCGAGAGGGTCTCGACACCTGACATGAGGTAAATGGATGGCTGGAATTTCCAGGGCCGTCTGCCATTATTAAAAAACTCTCCGTTAGCATGACATCTGGAGCAGTGAGTATGATTAAGCTGAGTAATTAGGTGAGCCAAGGTGTGATTAGGATCCATAACCTTGAGATTGACTAAAATAATCTTAGTAAATAATTGATCAGAAATGGTTCTGAATGGAAATATCATGTTCATGCAGATGAAAATGGCGGTATACTCTACATTTAAATGCAAATGTATTTAAATCTGATCGCAAATCTCCACAGCACTTAGCAAAAAATGATCTTCATTACCTAAAAGGACCTAATCTCTCTGGCGTTTCACATCCGCATACATGGAATATTCAGGGGCGGCAAACCATTGTCCCGTATACCATCAAATCAACAACTGAAAAAGGATCCCAGCCACAACAGCTGTGCGCAAGCCATTTTAATTCAGAATCAAACAAAGTTTATTTTAATCACAATTGACAAAAAAAAAAATTTAATTACAATTGACTGGCAGTTGAATGTGTCTGTCTAGGTCTTTTTTTTCTTTTCTCTCTCACTCCCTCCCTTTCTCTATCCCTTCTTTTCCTGCTTTTAAATTCCTATTCAAATTCAAATAGACCTTATTGGCATGACAGAGGAGTCCCAGAGTTGTTACGGCTCCTAAAGAACACAACAACGGCCCTATTTTACTTTGTCCAAACATCTGGATGCCGCAGCACTGGAGGCACCGCAGTTCAAAAACAGCCGTGTCTACACACTGACAGCTAGGGAGATCCCGTCAGCTGCGCAGTGCTATTTCTGTACCTTCGCACTGCACACCTACTACTCCACTGCATTATTATTCAGGATATTTTGCCAACCAAGAAAAAAAGATACGGCTCGTCAGTAATACCTGTCTCCGATGTTAACTATATTTAATTTGACAACACAGCGAGGCTGATTCATCCAGCAGTGCATTACTAAATCATTATTGTATTTTGGCTCCACCCCATATCTTTAAGTGCGCAGCAGTAAAAAAAAAAACGCAGCTGAAAAGCTTAATACTGTTTTGCCGTCAGACGGCACAGGATTGTGCGCCTTGCTGTAATCCTGACCGATTAGCAGCGAATTTCAGTTTATTGGACGTAGAGCTGCATTTCTTTTCAGAAGGACGGATTTACTATCAGAGAAAAAAATTGGTAGGGGAGGAAAGAAGAGAACATAGGAATAAGACTAAAATCAACAGCCATCTTATCTCTCCCTCACTGCCGCTGATATGGTATCAGGGGGCCATTTCAATAAACTTAACTTGTTGGACCAGGTCGGAGGACAACCCTTGTGTGGTTCTAGAAAGTTAGACAGTCCGACCGGGTCGGAGCTTGACAGACCATTTATTGAAACTCCCAGAAAAAGGCGGATCATCCGACCCAGTCAGTCATGGATAGTCCATCACAGGGTCGGACGATCCATCGTGTTTATTGAAACAGCCTCCAGACTATCAGCAGAGTCAACCCAAATGTGGATGAATTCAGCAAACATCCACTGCATTCATAATTCCCCCAAAATGGCAGGGAAAAGCGTGAGCTCTCTCCTGCGGAGTTGTGCCTCTGACAGCAGATAAATCTTTGTGACGCTTGTTTGCGGTTTACATTAATTGTGCGATTTCATCTAAATGCAATTTTCACAGGGCAGGGCCTTTTGTTAGGGAACCGGGGGCTATTTGAGCTCAAGTTTGAATTATGCACTTCTTATGAAAACAGAAAGCACACAGCACTGCACTAGCGGCGCTGTACAGGACGAGAAAGGCTTGAAACACTGGAGTTCATCAAAATGAAAAATTATCATTCATGCTAAATCTCAACAAAGTGTCTGTTTATGAATCATCTATGGGTGCTGTCCATCATCAGATAGGACTGAGCTTACAAACTCGCCCATTGAAAAAGGTTCCCTCTGACTCATTCACCATGTTACTAGTTTAGCCTACTCATATACTCAGGCATAAATAGTACCAACAGCAGTTTTGATATTTAAGAAGTTGGCTTCCTGGTGACGAGACGTCTAGATAAATGCCCACCCTGCAAGTCAAACCGCTTCCATGTCTGCAGAGGAAAGAGCTTGCTGAGACCGCAACGAAATACACAGTAATCTCCGGTCCAGTGGCCTACGCCCCAAAACAGGCTGAAACTGATGGAAAATGGGCCTCCAGGCTAGACCGCACTGTCTAAAGGGTCACGGTGAGTCAGTCAAACGCTTACGCCGAGGGTTTCAGTCAGGGAGGCTGGTAACAGGTGCATTTCCTCTCCACACAATACAAAGCTAAAAGATCCATCAGTGGCAGACCGCGTGAAAAGGCCAGCTCGCAGTCGTATTTTAAGCGATAGCGCAGAGGGCCAGAATGCATCATGGGCACTTGGCGTTCCGGGAAAGAGGCACTGTAAAGAACACAAATGCGGCAACACAAGGCGGGTCTCGCTTTCAACAGAAGCACTCAAGGCTCTCTCCTGCTAACTAACACAGCGCTGCCATTAATCAAAAATACAGGCCCAGAGCGACTCCGCCTCACATCCTCGCATTACTGTGTTCCAGTGGTCTTCAACTCCACCATCAGTCCTCTGCTCAACAGCACTCAGTTACATTATGCAAAACACTGAAGCATAGAACAAACACTCCCCCCAACCCCACCCCACGCCTATGGACCTAAGTGTAAAATACAGGAGGTGTACTCCAGTGTTCACCCTCCCTCTCTCTCTCTCTCTCTCTCTCCCTCATTCCCTCCCTCAGTGACAGCAGTGTGGAGTGTTGTCAGTCGACTGTCGTACACGAGGCCCAGATAAGACCCAATCTGGGAAACAGCAATCTAGTCAACAGTATGGCATTCCTCTCCCCCTTCTCTACTCTCCGCATTCTTCTCACTATGTATATTTTTCCCTCCTTCTCCATTCCTAATGAACACGATCTCAAGCGCTCGCCTGCGTCTCTCCCACTTTCGTTCAATTATATTTAATTCATGACAGGTGCTGGCAATATTTCCAAAAGCAGAGGCAAGGCGATACACCTCGCAGCATGTTAGCAGTGATACTGCAGTGACTGAGAGGCTTGCTGTGTACAGTATGAGAGAGAGTTAATGCAGCGTACTACAAAGACATTGTGCATGTGCAGGATATATCACGGTGTTTTGAGTATATGTCAGGCACAGTATAACCCCAAGGATATTATTCCTGAATCCAGTTTTTTAGGATTAAATGGTGACCTATTACAAAATCCCACCCTGTAAATCCATATGGGGTCAATGTGTGTCTGTGCGTTTGTGTCAATGTCTGTGTGTGCGCGTACGAGTATGTCTGTGCAGGAGAAAGAAAGGCCCTGTCGTGTTTGTGTGTGCTTGTGTGTGTTTTTGTTTGTGTGTGCGTGTGTGTGTGTGTGTGGCTGTGTGGGGAAGAAAGGCCCTGTCATGTTTGTGTGTGAGTTTGTATGTGTTTTTGTTTGTGTGTGTGGGGATGTGTGGGGAAGAAAGGCCCTGTCATGTTTGTGTGTGAGTTTGTATGTGTTTTTGTTTGTGTGTGTGGGGATGTGTGGGGAAGAAAGGCCCTGTCATGTTTGTGTGTGAGTTTGTATGTGTTTTTGTTTGTGTGTGTGCGACTGTGAGGGGAAGAAAGGCCCTGTCATGTTTGAGTGTGTGTTTGTTTGTGTGTGTGTGAAGGAGAGAAAGGTCCTGTCATGTGAGGAAATGCAAGGCTTTTCCACAACTTAACATTAATATTCCCCTCCCTCGCTTCCTCCTCTCCACTTCTATATCCCCTTTTCCGTCGCTCGCTTTATTAATATCCCCCTCCGTCTTTCTCAGTCCCTCCTTCGTTTTGCTTGCCTTCCCTCTTTCTCCCCCTCTCTCGGGAAGTGACACAGAATTCTTTAAACTGCTGTAAAAATTCATTTATTATTGTAACCCCACAAGTCTGTTACACATATGCAAACTGCAGTGCAAGCACACACATACACACACACGACTCTGCCCCCCCACCCCCATACACACACACAGAAAAAGTATGCGCTCACATACCTTCACCATACCTTATTAACACACATGCAGACATAATAACACAAACAGTGCAGATGCACCCATGGACATACATAGTGTACTCAAACACACCAAAAATACAGAGTGTTAAGGCAACAGACAGAGGAAGCGTGAATTGGAGACAGTAGTACAGTGTGGTCTACACACTCCCACGTCACTGGCTGTCTTTGCAGGCATTTCCCATTGGCTCCACGCACGGCGGAAATCAACAGGGTGGGGGGTGGGGGGGGGACATCAAACACAGCATTACTCAGTGAGCTCTGGTTCTCTTTACAGAGGGAACACCCTTACATCTCCTCAAGGCTCCGTACACCGAGCAAAAGCCGCACATTAGCAGGTAGGGAGGAAGGGACCAGGGGAAATTGATATAAAGCACACCCACACACATGCCCAACACACACAGGCAGAATTAGGCGGCCGTGGTGGTGGAGCATTGATATTCAGCACACCCACACACAGACTGGTGCAAATCTGGAGCTATGCGCCACACTCCATATGCTGCTCCAGTCACACGTTATACTGCACCAGCACACCGCGCTGGCCACAAACTGAAATGCGCTACACACAAACACACAGGGGGAAACCCTGCCATTCACAAACAATGTTCGGCAACTTTTGAGAATGGACTACATAGTGTGTGTATGGTTATAGTTGTTGAATATAATAACAGTCCTTGGTTAGATTAGCACGGAGGGTAAGCCATGCCGGTGGCAGAGAAGATTAACAGACTTGTATCAAAAATACACACTGCCACCAGCGTGCGGAGTAAAATGAGTCTGAATCATGGATGTAGGGTAAAGAAGATAGGGTGGGAATGGGGGATGAGGATCAATACACTGCAACCATAAATAGACAGATAGAGAGAAAAGAGACAAGCGTTAGAGGGAGGAGTCAGACACGCTGATTGATGGTCGGGTATATCAACAAAACAGGTCCCTCAATGGACACAGGTCAGCCCAGATCACTCAAAGAGGATTAGAGACACAAAGAGCAATTATACAGTAATGATATGACTAACGCAGTCATTACATAACACAAAGAGAATAAAGCAATAATTATATATAAAGAGAAGAGGATTATTCAATTCAATAATGTCAGCAAGTATTGAGTTTGGAAGGATGGAGTAGCAATAAATCGACTGCTTATTACCATCACTGGCATACAAAAAGACAGATTTTGTTTCAAGTCGGTACTTAGCTGATAAAAAAGCAATAAAAACGTCTGTTTTTCTTTCCTTGTCACAGTAAAGCAGAATCCAAATTTTCCCCGTTTTGTTATCAGTTTCTAATTACAGCGATGATTGCTGCTAAAGACTTTCAGATTTGGTTTTTAAATACGTAGTGACTTTGATTAAATTCTTGCGGAGAGGGTAATGTTTACATCGTGGGAATGGCAGTACAGACACAACAGCCCACAGAAGACAATATAGGAATACAGTGCTCTCATATTTGCACACGTTACCAGTTTGGCAGCACACTCTATATGTGGTCTGGTATCCTGACTGTGCCAAAGTCAACCCCATATGGGACAATTCTATGACAGAAGAGATGAGAGGTACAAATAGCTTTTTGTATTTAAATGGAACATAAAACATGGCGGGGGGGTGGGGGGGGACTTACATAAACAAAAAATAGAATAAATAAAGAAATAAACACGGGCCAATCTAGATTAGCTAACACAGTTACTTTGAGAATATCCTCAGTGTGATGAAAAAGAAATACGAAAAGTCATTTTCGTTTATTTGCGCGCCATTCGTTTGCGTGAAGTCTAAGGCGTCAATTCACTTTAATGTCAGAACACAAAATTGAATTAAATATTTCCATTTGTATGGCCTGTATCATCAGAACTGACATTCCTTAAACCAGAGCAGAACGGTTACACAAAGAATTCTTAAAATGCATTTTGGTTTCCATTTTTATTCTATCATAATTCAAAATGTGTTGTCATGTGACAAGTCGCCAACAGCAATGCATGTCACTGAAGGACCTGCTCCAAGTGAAAAAATATAACCAGGCATTTCTATTTGTAGTTAATTTAAAGATAGCACATCAGTTTAAACATACCCACAGCATGTTTATATCCAAGGTCAGCTCCCAAAGGACATATACTCTTTCACCCCATATGTGTTCTGTACAACAGGTGGTGCCACTTATTCTCATCAGGAGGAGCAGAGCCAGAATGTCAAACAATTCCTCTCTCTCTCTCTCTCTCTCTCTCTCTCTCTTCTATTTCGCGGTGAATGGGGGAGGGGTGGGGAGATATTCTGTCTCTCTCTTAACTATTGTTTTCCATTTGCATACATTCAGCTTACTCTTGGATACCATGTCTTTTAACGTATCCATAACTTTTCTACATATAAGCATGTGCTCCCAAAAAAAAAATCACATGAATTGAAACATAAAACGCACTTTAAATAAACTCCCAGGAGTCAGGAGATAAGCCCCATCCATCAATGAAAACATATAGTCCTTTGCATTGCAAAGCACAAAGCAAAGCCGTTTTCCCAGTGCACTAACAAACAAATCCACACTGGACTCAAGCACATACAACGGCTTCCGCATAAAGCCGTCTGTGGAGGCCTCCGCGGCTCAATTATATATATGTACAACAATTCAGAGGGGAAAACAAACAGAGCTTCACTGAACAAAACTGCTTAGAAACACTCTGAGAAATTTCCTCCCGTCTGTATAAAATGGCCCATAAGTACACACACAATGAAAGTACAACACAGCAAAAGAATTTGCCTAAGTACTATGCAAATCAACCATTATTCTCTTTGGTGAACAGACAAAAAGGTAGAAAGCAGGTATAAATTTGGCTCAGTGTGAATGCACAATAGCTCTCCTACTCCCCTGGGTTATAACTTGAAGCTATAAGTCTAAAATAAAGATCTATTATGCCTCCAAGGTGGGGCTGTGAAATGAAGAGAAAACCCATGTTGGCGAACTTGAATTCTTCGAGTACATTTGTTTCACAGTAACCATATTGTTTCCCTAGGCCAACTTGATGAGTGATACTTATCCGTATTTGTGTGTGTAAATAAGGATACATTTTTTTTCGGTCGGCCTGTTTTTTCAGATTTGTATTTGCATTTCAATCTCTGCATCTGAAATTGTTTCTACCTGTTTGCTTGAAGCCTTGGGTAAAGAGTGTCGCGGGAGAGTACCGCAGGAGAATACACTCTACATTTAACTTAAGTGCAGATGCAATAACCATGCAATAGGCAGAATAGCAATGGCTTAGAGCAAATTGTCCGAAGCCTTTATCTGCTTGTTTTCTCATTAATATGAAGTTGTTTCCTTAACTAGTGAACAGCTCATAAACAGACATCTGCAGCAGGCTTGGAGCTTGAGGAACCAATTCTTTCTCGCAGTTACGCCCGCTGAGGGGGGAAAAACACAGAGAAAACCTGTTACAAACAAATTCTCATGCTTTTTTTCATTTCCACTGTGGTTAATGAAGGAAAATAAGGGGCTCTCGTGCTCTGCTGAAAGCTCGAAGCACAGTAACAGCAAAGAAAAAAAAAGAAAAGCGGCAAAGGAACAGTAACAGAAAAGAAAAAATTTTAATCTCGAAATTCTTAATTCATATTGTCTTCTTTGTGAGTCTGATGACACCCTGATGGAGGCTTCCACCGAAATCTGTTTGTGCTAAAATGATAACAATAACTTGTTTACTTCCTCCATCCTTCAAATCTCTTGTGCTTTGGTGAAATATTCTCAGGCAGCTGAGTGACATTAATGCAGGTAGAGTTAGGCTCGATGTTTTAGAACAACATGCTACGTAGGCTGTGTAACTTCCCAGATATTTTAGACTACAGTTTGGCAGCAGAGTGATGCAACTGCTGTACCTGCAACTGATGTATGCTGGATTTGAATAAAATGTGTGTAACAGTAAAAAAAAGAAAAAGAAATAATTCTTCCTTTAAGACTCATGACTGTTCAAGCGGAAGAAAACTGGAGGTTTCCTCCGTTTCAGGAAAATAACAAATACTTTTTCAACAACAATAGAGCAGGTTATAGCAAAGAAATCTGCTCAGACACATTCACAGAAATGCCAGTGATGAGGAAAAACTACTGAAATTGGCCGCCACTTGGCTCAATAGTACTATGACACATACCAATATTTTTATTTTCACAATATTACCAAAAAACCAACAAGTCCCTTCCATCGGGCGGACTTTAACATTGTTCAGTGAAGTTATTTCATCTCTTGAATTCTTATTTCATTGCAGATTAAATTAAAATCCAAACAAATCCAAGGCATTTTTAGGAGACACTTCACGGCTTAATGAAATGTTGGTTGGAAGGCACTAAAGCGGAAAATCTTCTGAAATATTCCACATGTACAAGGAAATATTTTATGATAGCAGGAACCTGTAACCCTTAAATAAACAAGTGAGCTGTTCAGTATTGCCTGCATGTTTAATGATGCATAGCTGAACATGAGTAAGCTCTCAGCATGCATATTGTAAACTCTCCCATACATGCAAAATGAACAAGATGCGCATGTAGCATTAAACTATTGTTAATACTACCATAAAAATGTGTCTATTAGGCAATGCATTGAGACAATGAGAATCATGTTTGATCCCAGAATAACCCATGCTATTACTGATCCCCCCCCAAACACTGAAAACTCCAAATATTCATAATACTACAGGGACAAGAGAAAAGTCTGGGAAGAAACAGTAACTCCATATGTTAAAACATATTAATCTAATTATGTTGATGAGGTTGTTTATGTTGATAAGTCCTTGATCAGATGAAGCCATGATTTTCAGCAGGTTGAAAGGCTTATCAATTCTAGTATTCTTAAGCCAACAAAATATTTAGCACTACAAAAAAATAGGTAAATAGAATAAAATAAATTAATAAAGAATTAAGAAAACTACTATGCAAATAAGCCATTTGGCATCCAATATTGCCTGATGCAAGTCATCATCTGAAAGAGGTATTCACAAATTCACTGAGAGTTTGTTTTAAGGTCTTCATAAAAGCAGAAGGAATTTGCATTAAAGGTGCTGGAGCAGGAATGGGTGATAGACTTGAATGTAATTAGCCACCATGTCTGTTCATCTCTTAATGCACAAGCATGACTGTTTCTGTGATTCGGTCCGCATGAATTAGCTGTTTTCAGAGTCATCACTGGTCACCAGTCATGAATATTACCATTCCAGGAGCAACAACTGGAAACCCTCCTGAAATTCTGAAAAAATTAATGCAAAGCTTGTACTTTCCACAACTGACCTCTTCCATCCTTCAATTTACTGCTATCAACGAGCAACTGCCCCTGCATCATGCAAGGTTTTTTTTGTATCTGAATGATGTTGTTTCCCCTGGTCCACAAACCACGCAGCCACCATGTGACTAATGAGCTGGTTGAATAAAACATGTTTTTTTCTGCATTGATCAGGGGAGTCGTGCTTGTCATTTTAAACAAAAAGTGGTGCAAACGTGGTCATTTGTTTCGTTAACAGCTGTGCTGGGGCAGTGTGGCACCAACCCGCTGTAAGTATTTATTTATTCAGTCAGGTTTCTTAATTATGCTCTTGATGATCTCACAATCACTGCCTTAAAAATTGATGGAACAAGCAAAGCAGAACATCTCCCATTCACAGTAATTGGGTGCATGGACTCTACCATCCAGCCAAGCTGCGAAGCAATCTTCAAAATGTCTGAATTGCTTGTAAACTTTTCCTAAGGCACAAAAGACATACATGCATTCAAATGCCTCGCTTAATTGTCAGGTGGCTCCCAATAAGTGGCGATTTAATGGGCCGATGGCTTTGTTTTGTTTCAGTCAGCCATCAATGAACAGGAACATCTGAATTAAAGAGACTGTGGTAACTGCCCTGAGCAGGATATGAGAACAGCTCTTTCTCTGGCATCTGCATACATTTCCATCGTTCCTCAGTTCGTAACAACACTATAAACAGCCTCTCTCTGTGTCAAATGGTCTCAAACAAATTGTCATACCACAGACTGATTGCTTTGTGTTCATTTCAATCTGTCACCCGCAGGGCTTCTAGCATGTTTACATCTAAACTGCAACACAAAGCTTGTTCAGTGCACTTCTAGAGGAAATCTCACAATACCTCGCCAGAAAAATCAGCAATAGTTTCCACACCTCGGCTATTTCGAAGCTTTATGTATCAGGTGCCTAATGAATACCTTCTTTTTGTAGCAGTGTATACGCCCGAGCATCAGCGGTCACAAAACAATTAACAAAGTTAAAGTGTTCTGGGAGCACTCAATAATTAAGGTCATTGAGTCGACACAGTAATCCAAACAAATGGCCCAGAAAAACGAACATCCCGCCTTAGCAAAAAGCCAAACAGTGAGAAAACCCGGAGCGAGTATGAGAACAAAACTGAGACAAACTATGTCCCACGGAACTCTGTCCCGCTCACCCACATGGCCAGCACATCGCAAAAACTTTTGACCGCTGTCATGAAGTCAAATGACACACACACACTTTTTTTTCTCCAGGCACACTAACAGTTCTCAAACTAGGGCAAGAGTCTAAGGTACCAGGATGTCTTCAAAGTGCTCTAAAACTGTAAGTGAGGAACAGGCAAATGAAGTCCAGAGAGAGACGTGCTGTTTTAATTAATGACACCATGCGAACAAAGAGAGGCTGACTGGGTTTCACTGCACTGTCTCTCATTTCTGAAAGCTTTGATACAATGTGGAAAGCTTAAGAATCAGTAGAATTCATTAAAGTCAGGCCAGACATTTGACAGCAGTGACTTTAAAGAGATGAAATGTATTTTTTTCAATTTTAAAACCAAACACTGAAATCATATATGGACAGCACTTCATGTTCCAGTATCTGAATTTCACATTTACATAACAATTGTATTTTCAATTTAACACAGTCAGTGCTGTGGAAAAAACACATAACATGCATTGATTGAGAAACAAAACTGAGTGTTTTGTTGTAAAAGAAAATTGTATTGGGCGCTTCAGAAAGAGGTCTGAATTGGACTGTACCCAGAACTGTATCTTGTACACTGTCTAGGGTTCGAACAGTGAGAAAAGTCCAAATTAGAATGTAGACTATGATCAAGCAGGCAGTCGGTTCCTTAATCTCACTGTGCATAGAGTTGACATAGATTGACAAAATGCTCAATCAAACAATACAATATACAAAAGGTCCACAACAAATACTCAGCAAAAAAACACATTTGGATTGTAGTAAATACCTCACCTTAATTTCAGGGTGCTATTCAAACTGTGCTGAGAGTGACTTATATCTACTAGTGTAACAAACTCCTGTGTGTCTGTGGAGGACAACAGAGAGTACAGTTTTAAACCGCAATGTACCGTGAGAAGATTGTTGTACTCTGCTAAAAAGGCAACAATGAGCATTCTCCAGTGAATTCTTCTGAACAATACACTCGAGTAAAATACATGAGTGTAGTGTGGTCTGGTATGTAGGACGATGTGGCATGTTCAACTGTAATGCCATATCCAATCAGCATTCAACTCATGGCTCATGAATTGACTCAGTGGGATAATCTGCCACATGCAAACAAACTCAATCTCTGTATTATTTCACAGAGTTGCAATTTTATCTCTGAGAGAGGGGTTACATGCACACAATGATAAGCATTTACAAGGGCAAAGATGGAAAGAAGGACATTAAAGTATACACAAAAAATAGTCAAACTCCAGCGTCTGCATCCATTCAACTCTTGACAGACATACCTAAAAGCCCAACATCTACAGTGAAATAATAAATTGCATGTGTGTACGTGTGTGTGTGTGTGTGTGTGTGTGTGAGTGAGTGAGCGCGCCTGTGTAAGCGCACCTCTGTGTGTGCGCGTGCATTTATGTGTATGTGTATTGTTTTTATCAGGTGTGTTTCTGTGCATGCATGAATGAGTGTGTGTTTGTGTTCTTGTTTATAGTGTCCATGGATGACCTCTACACTAGCAAAAAAAACAAAAGGCTAAATAGGCAAGAGTAAACTGAGGCAAAAGACAGAGATGAAGGGACTGGGTTCAGGGACAGAGAAAGACGGAGACACTGTGAAAGGAGAGAGGGAAGCAGAGATAAATGGACGCAGAGGGGAAAAGAGAAAGGAAAACATAGGTGTAGAAATATAAAGTAATTCACTGAGAGACATGGGTTAAGTTTGTGAGATGAGAAATGAGGGTGGATGAGAACAATAAAGAGAGTGGAACAGTCAAAGAGGAGGAAGAGAGCCCAGATGAAAGGGAGGTGGGGTGACTAAATACTGGCATACAAAAAACACCGTGGGTCAGAAATAAAAACAGTTCTCACAGCAAACTGATAGAGGCCAGCAGCAGTTAACTGATATGATAATAGAGGACACAGGGGATGCGCAGAATTGGATGAAGAGAATAAGGATGTGGAGGCTGTAGAAGAAATGATCAGTGGCATTATGAGAAGGCACACAGAAGGACGATGATACATGGAAAATAGATGAGGCCGGGTGAAAGATTATGGTGATTTGACAAAAGCCGGGTAAAAGTTGTTACTATAAGATAGGCATATAGATAGAGATCGAGAGGGAGAATGCGGCCACTGATAACAATGCCGGTCTTCACTTACGTATGTAGGCGCCCAGCACATATTCCACACTCATCTAATTTGTACTTTTTCAGCAAAGTGCCATAATAAACTTTCCGCTCCTTTCACGTAATTCTTTTTCCAATTTGTTTTTTTTTTTTAATTCTTATATTCTTACTATTTCACCAGTTAACGTATCGGGCCTACTGTACACACACACACACACACACACACACACACACACACAAAATACAATCAAGTAACATTTGCAAATGCTAAATGTAGTCAACTGCTTCTCAAGCGCCTAGCAGAAAAGTTGACTACAATTATTTAAAAAATTATGTTTCGCATATCTTAGAGCATCATATTTCAGCACTATGTTCAGGGGCCAGCACATGTGGACACACAAATTTCACCATTTTTAGGCACGTGCTCTTTGCATTTCAACGTGCATGCGCCAGACACATAAACTAGAAAGTAGCATTGACTGAACTGAACGCACGGTCGGAATTCTGAATGTTCTGACGCAAAAACCTCAGCAAACAAAATTCAACTGCAACTCCAGCATGATTTATGGAGGAACAGGCTAACTTTCCAAAATAATTTTTCAACTTAAGGATAATTTTAAAGGTTTTCATTTTACTCGAAAGTTGGCAAGATTGAATACACCCCTTAAGCTTTAACCACGTGCAAGTACAGTTGTGAAATCATAATGCAATAAGCTTTGCCGCGCTTAACAGGGGACTTCAAAGATGCCCACTTAAAGGCATGACACAGCAGGCTAAATAACTGAGGATGTACAGCATTAGCTGGTATATATAACGCCGTCTGCGGTTTATTTCCGACTGAAAAAGCTGAGTTTCGTAAATAAACTTAACCCATGCCAATGTAAAATTATTTTCCCGGCATAAAACACGTAGCCACGCGAAAGCATTCAGGCTGCTATTCGGATTTTATGCAGGCCACTCATACCACACGCAGACGCGTACACATACATTGGCGACCGCGCACATTCAATGTATAGTTTCCCTATAGGATTATTTGAGAGGAGGGATACGATGACGCGCTGGTACGTGTACAATTTCATTTGTTTTATCTTTATTACGCTAAAGAAAATGACATTTCGTATACTTCTTAAATATTCCCTTTTTAAAGTTCTGTAGGCTACACGGGTAGGCAATGAAAAGTAGCGAACAGAACACGGTGGTGGGAAAAGATTTCTTTTGCAAAGGATGTAGATGACAAAGGCATCTCTACTCATCATTTTGAGCGCGTTTATACAGCGGCATAAACTATAGGCTGCATCACAATTTAGAGAGATGAACCACATGGTGTCATGATGTGATTAATGTAGAGATGCTCAGACTTACTGTATATTTGAGCTGTTCCAGTGGACTGCATGTCGGTTGGCATACACCAGGTAGAAGTTCGTACAGGTGAGTGTTATGAGACAGATATACACTGCCACGAGAGCCATAATCCTCTGATATCTCTCTGCCCTTCCCTTGCTCTCTGTCTTTCCCTAATCTCTATTCCTCTGTCCAACGCTGCTGTGAGTTGATGACATTCCAAGAAAAATTAGAAACGCATAGCTGTGCAATCTCTGTAGATACTGTCCAGGTAAAAATTTTGCAATCTGAAGTGTTGTAAAACTCCAGCCCCATCACGAAAGCCCCCTCCCCAGGACCCACCACCTCTCACCCCCTCCAAAACCCTATGTGAAAGCTGCAGATTTCTGATGCCACACAGGTAGCTGTCCGATAAAATAATATGCTTGTGCTCCTCGTATGCCCACTTGAAGGAAAAACATGGACTCGGAGGGCAGGATAATGCTTTACGGGAAAAAGCCCCCAAAAGAGAAAAATGTTTGCTTGCTACTTGAGAACGCGAAGCTATTACAAGAATTCTTGCAGCACAAGATAAACGAAAGTAACAATGGATAAACAGGGGCAAGCTTCCTCCACTTCTTATGTCTTCTTCAATTTATTATCATTATGTTCCCGATATTTGAAAAGACTGAAACAAAGAGCTCAATTATCCTTGCGTGGTCCTGTCCTTTCCGCGAAAATCCGTCACTCATTATTTGTCCATTTAAAACTCTTAGAGACATTCCCATTCCCGAGTTCTGAAGTCTTTTTCTTCCTCTTTTTCCTTTCCATCCAGCAGCCCTTACATCCACGCACACATTGCCCCTTCTCGCTCTGTCGGTTTTCTCCCCCTCTTTCTGTCTCCTATTTGGTAGGCAGCGCGCATTGAATCGCTGACTCCACCCCCAGCTGGTGACAAAAGCGCGCATCCTGTAAACTCGCATTCTTCCCAGCGCGCTCAAGTCACCCCCACTTGTGTTTAGGGGATTAAACGAGTAGGGTGTCGTTAACCCTTAACTTGCTAAACAATTTTGAGAAACTCATATGCCCATGTTTGTGAAACTCTAATCAGACTTAACCCACTCATCTTGTTTTTTCATTACCTCATGTAAACATTAATTGCTGTTTGTATTTTTCTGAATACCTCCAAACTTATCAGTCAACGGTTTGCACCTGTCTTTTGCATCCCCTCTTTCATTCTCATTTCAGAGTCCAGACACTGTAAGCCAGTCAGTCTTGACTAATACAGTATTATTATCTAAAATCCTCTTAGCTGGACAAATTGACGTGCTTCTTGCTTTCACACAACCACCCCAACCCCCTCCTCTATTTCCGTCTCCCTCTCTCTCTAAAGGCACTGTATCAGTACCTCATTGTTCAGTAAGTCAGTATGAACATTAAACAGTAGTTTTCTCTTTGATTCTAGAGTATGTTAAATGATAAAATACATGTAGTATTACGTAGTTAGCTATGTATGATATGTTGCGATCATCACACAATCACTAACAATCATTAACAGATATCTCATTGTTTTTTTTTTTCTTTTTTGCCAGTGATGCGGTCTCACTTGCGTCCCCTCCAGGCATGTTGCCGTGGTGATCAAGAAAGGTTGAGAGAGAACTAGAGAGAGAGAGGGAGGGAGAGAAGAGTGAGCGAGAGAGAGAAAGAGAGGGAGCGAAAGAGAGAGATTGTTACGGATTCTTCTTGTCTGCTGGGAATGAGTTGGTTAAGGAGAAGTCAAAAATGATTTATTAGGAGAGAGAGGGAAAGGGAAAAAGAAAGGGAGGGAGAAAGACAGAGAGAAGAAGACAGAAAGGGAGAAAAAAGAGAGCAAGAGAAACATTGCCCTGATCTCTCTCTCTCTCTCTCTCTCTCTCTCTTTCTTTTGCAGCTATGTCTTGTTAAGTGTCGGTTCCGTTGTCTCCCTGGCCCTCTGATTTCAACCGTCTCATAGCTCCCCCTCTCAAACTTTTCCTAATATTCTCTATTCTTGTCCCTGTTTTTGACTGTACGCATTATGTCAAACTACCTTCACTTTCATTTTCCAGGTCTATCTTCCACCATCCCTCTGTTATATATTTCTCCCCTGACATATCTGTCATCTCACTCTGTTCTACTTCATGTCTGCTGTTTCCTCGCCTGTTAGTGTGGATTGTCATGAAAACCGCCAAGAATGTATTTTCCCTCTGTATGCCCATCTTTCTGGAGAAATGTTTCGATGTGAGTGCAATTTGACTAATCCAGGAGTTTTGCAGATCTTAATTTTCTTGAGTTGATAATTTTAAAGGAAACCGTGTCTTTCTCTATAAATTCCTCTTGAATTGCATCAAGCCCTATAAGCTCTGGAATTTGCCTTTTCCCACAGTTTCACCCCCCCAAAGTTTAATTAAATGCAGTTCAAGGAAATAGTGAGGAAAATACAACAACAATGTTCATACGTATTTTCAAGGGGCTGGTGGCAATATGAGCAAAAAATTCAAAATAAATTGATATTTTTCATTAAGCACAACCAAATACTTTTAAATAATAAGCAAAGAAGATTTAAGCCTGATGGCTAAAATCTAATGAGGCTTTTGTGCTTATTGTTTTGGTACTACATTGGGAAGAAATGCTGGAACTGTGCTCTACGCAAGATCCTCCAGCTGTAAGTTCAAGGGTAATGAGTGCTTAATTTTCGTGGCACTAATAACGAAAAATATTTCACCAAAGTTTGCTGGGGCAGAAAACAATATTGGCAGACAACGTGGAAAAATATGGACGTGATTTCCATAAAAAAACTCCACAGAGGAATGTTGAGAAAAATTTTGATTCCAGGCTGGTCCAGTTGATTAAATGTGCAGTGATGATCATGCACCATAACTTTTGTCTAAAAGGGGTTCTTATATATTACTTCTCTATGATTGTTTTGGTGAAAATGTATCAAAAGTCACTATTGTAGGCAATGAGAGCAAAAATAAAACAAAAAAAACCAATAATTCTCACAAGAATATTGAGGTAAAAATATGGGTAATAAGCAAAAACACTGAAAACATTACATTCTTTATAACAATTGAAAGGTGTTGCAATTTATTTATTTATTTTTTTTGACTCTTGCAATGACTGAATGCGTGTCTGAAGGCCCATTTCATGATTATTGATGCTAAAAAATTACAACCCCAATTCAAAAAAAGTTGGGATGCCGTGTAAAATGTAAATTAAAACAATGCAATCATTTGCAAATCTCATAAATTGACATTTTATTCACAAGAGAACATAAACAAAACATCAAATGTTGAAAGTGAGACATTTTACCATATCATGGAAAATATTAGCTCATTTTGAATTTGATTGCAGCAACACATCTCCAAAAAGTTGGAATTGGGCCATGTTTACCATTGTTTAGTTTCCCTTATTCTTTTAATGACAATCTGTAAACGTCTGTGAAGTGAGGAGATCAATTGCTGAAGTTTTGGGAGAGGAATGTTGTCCCACTCTTGTCAGATGTAGGATTCTAGCTCCTCAACAGTCCTGGGTCTTCTTTGCCTGATTTTTCACTTTATGATGCAGCAAATGTTTTCTATTAGTGAATGGTCTGGACTGCAGGTAAGCCAGTTCAGCACTCAGACTCCTCTACTGCGAAGCCATGATGTTGTGATGGATGCAGTATGTGGTTTGGCATTGTTTTGCTGAAATATGCGTGGCCTTCCCTGAAAGAGACGTTGTCTGGATAGGAGCATATACTTTTCAAGATTGATAATGCCTTTCCAGGTGTGTAAGATCCCCTGACCACAGGCACTAATGCAACTCGATACCATCACAATGTGGGCTTTTGAACTGAGCTCTGATAACAAGCTGGATGGTCCCTCTCCTTTGTAATCCGCACTACACAGCATCCATGGTTTCCAAAAAGAACTTCACATTTTGATTCATCTGACCACAGAACAGTTTTCCATTCTGCCTCAGTCCATTTTAAATGAACTTTGGCCCAGAGAAGACAGCGGCGTTTCTGGATTGCGTTCACATATGGCTTCTTTGCATGATACAGCTTTTGCTTGCATTTTTGTATTGCACGGCAAACTGTGTTCACAGACAATGATTTATGGAAGTGTTCCTGAGCCCATACAGTATATTCCAGTGCTGAATCATGCCTGTTTTTAATGCAGTGCCACCTGAGGGCCCGAAGATCACGAGCATTCAATATTGACCTTCGGACTTGTCCCTTGCGCACAGAGATTTCTCCAGATTCTCTGAATCTTTTGACGATATTATGTTCTGTACATTCAAAGTCGTCGCAATTTTACATTGAGGAACATTTTACTGAAATTGTTCCACAATTATTAGACGCAGCTTTTTGCAGATTGGTGAATCTCTGTCCATCTTTACTTCTGGGAGACTCTGCCTCTCTTAAATGCTCTTTTTATACCCAGTCATGTTACTGACATGTTGCCAATTAACCTAATTAGTGGCAAAATGCTCCTCCAGCTGATTTTTATTAGTATTACTTACTTTTCCAGCCTTTTGTTGCCCCTCTCCCAACTTTTTTGAGATGTGTTGCTTCCATCAAATTCAAAATAAGCTTATATTTTTCTTGAAATGGTAAAATGTCTCGCTTTCAACATCTGATATGTTGTCTATGTTCTATTGTGAATAAAATGTGGGTTTATGAGAACTGCAAATCATTGCATTTTGTTTTTATTCACAATTTACACAGCATCCCAACTTTTTTGGAATTGGGGTTGTAGTTTAAAGTGGTTTGAGGTGAAATTTTTCTGCAAAATTACAACCCCAATTTTGAAATACTTGGGACGAAGTGTAAATTGTGAATAAAAAATGCAATGGCTTGCAGATCACATGAGCCAATGTGTTATTTACAATAGAACATAGATAACATTTCAAATGTTGAAACTGAGACATTTTACATTTTTATCCACAAAATGAGCTTATTTCAAATTTTCTGGCTGCAACAGGTCCCAAAAAGTTGGGACGCAGGCAAAAAACGGCTGAAAAAGCAATTAATATATAAGAGAACCAGCTGAAAGAACATTTAGCAAGTAATTAAGTTAACTGGCATCAGGTGTGTAACATGATTGGCTATAAAAGGGATGTCTTAGAGAGGCTGAGTCTCTCAGAAGTAAAGATGGCCAGAGGCTCTCAAACTGTGAAGGCTTCGTAAAAAAAAATTGTAGAATACTTTAAAAACAATGTTCCTCAACGTCAAATTGCAAAGGCTTTGAAGGTCTCATCATCGACAGAGCATAACATCATCAAAAGATTCAGAGAAACTGGAAAAATCTCTGTGCGTAAGGGACAAGGTCAAGACCTTCACTGGATGCTCGTGAGTGATCGGGCCCTCAGACACCACTGCATCACTCACCGGCATGATTCTGTCATTGACATTACTAAATGGGCCCAGGAATACTTCAAGAAATCATTGTCTGTAAACACAGTTTGCCGTGCCATCCACAGATGCCACCTAAAACTCTATCATGCAAAAAGGAAGCCATTGTTGAGCATGATCCAGAAGCGCCGCTGTGTTCTGTGGGCCAAGGCTCATTTAAAATGGACTGTTGCAAAGTGACAAAGTGTCCTGTGGTCAGACGAGTCCAAATTTGACATTCTTGTTGGAAAGTTTGGGCTTTGTGTCCTCCGGCTAAAGAGGAGAAAGACCACCCCTCCTGTTATCAGCGTTCAGTTCAAAAGCCAGCATCTCTGATGGTATGGGGATGCATTAGTGCATATGATGTGGGACGCTTGCATGTTTTAAGAAGCACCATGAATGCTGAAAGGTATATAAAGGTTTCAGAGCAACATATGCTCCCCTCCAGACGACATCAATTCCTGGGAAGGCCTTGTGTATTTCAGCAGGACAATGCAAAACCACATACTGCAGCTATTACAACAGCATGGCTTCATAGTAGAAGAGTCCATGTGCTGAACTGGCCTGCCTACAGTCCTGATCTTTCACCAATTGAGAACATTTGGCGCATAATTAAATGAAAAGTCCATCAAAGGAGACCCAAAACTCTCCAGCAGCTGGAAGCCTCTATTAAACAAAAGTGGGATCAAATTCCAATGGCTAAACTCAAGAAACTTGTCTCCTCAATGCCCAGACGCCTCCACTCTGTGTTAAAAAGAAGAGGGGATGCTACAGCATGGTAAACAGGCCCCTGTCCCAACTTTTTTGAGACCTGTAGCAGCCATCAAATTTGAAATGAGCTCATTTTGTGGATAAAATTGTAAAATTTCTCAGAGTCAACATTTGCTATGTTATCTCTGTTCTATTGTGAATAAAATACTGGCTGGTGTGATTTGAAAGTCATTGCATTTTGATTTTATTCACAATTTACACTTTGTCCCAACTATTTCGGAATTGGGGTTGTACTTGCAATGGTCTGTTGTCCCAGTGTATAAGTTGATATGAAGTTTGAACAGTCTCACCGTGTTAAACACGATGGCATGACAGATGGAGCTCTCTCGTATTGTAGCTTTACATGATGCTGAAGACGTTAAGTGCTGCCATGGCACTGTAAGTAACACCATCAAGCGTTTCAAGGAGACCGTTTGCTGAATACTAGTGGCGATAGAGGCGCAAAACGGAAGTTAAGTGCCTCTGATGTTTGCTATCTGTGTATCACAAGTAAAAAAAAAATTGACGGTTGACTGCACAACAACTTTGAGATGATATTAATGGTACCAGAAGTGATGAGATGAAAGTATCAAGGTCTACTACTTCCAGACGCCTGTGCGAAAATGGTACGATTGGTCGTGTTGCTGCCAAAAGCTGGCAACATCAAGAAAAGACTTCAGTTTACAAAGAAATGGACTTGGAACAAGTCCTTTGGACTGATGAATCAAATTTCAAAATTTTCTCAGCCAAACACAGAACTTATGTGCGCTGCAGAGTTGGAGCATGTTTCAAAAATGACTGTTTAATTCCACAAAGCTCAACGTCCCCCTAACGGTAACGCCAGCTTTACAGGATTTTCAATAGTGTGCAGTGAGTCCCTGAACCTTAACTGCATAATTGCTTTCAAGCTGTTCCTGTTTAAGATTGCTTGATTAATAATCTCACAATTTATTTACTGAATCGTCAAGACCAATACATAAGCCTATAATTATTAAGAAATTTTAAAGAAAAGACAAAGACCTCAGAATCTGTTTACATTAAAGTCATCTCTTTGGAATGAACTTCAAACCATATGGAATAGTTTAGCGAGTGAGGAAATTTTAAAAAATGTGAAAATTATGCCTGAAAGAGCTTAAATGCTATAATCAAAGCAAAGGGTGGCCACACTAGATATTGACTCTTTCTCTCAAAAATACATTATTATCTTTGTTTTTGCTGTATATTGTTATCTATTTCCTTATTGTCATCTATATGATCCAATATTATATTAAATAAATACTTGAGTAGTATTTGGTTTCTGATTTATCTTCATTTTGTTTAGTGTATAATCATCACTGCACACTACTGTACATCAAGCCCTACACAATATTATTTTTTTCTTCCACATCAGTCTCCTCAGTGTAAGCTTTCTTTATTATCCCCAAGGGGAAAATTGTTGCACAGCCAGCCAATACAAACAGCAAACATAACAAAGGCAGAAAACACAAAAAAAGGATGAATAAAAATATAAACATTTTACACACGTGTTTAAAAGGCTGTTGAAAGCAGGGACAAATGAATTTTGGCACCTGTTTGTCTTGCATCTTGGTATGGCAGACGGAAGCAAAGTAAACTCGCCATACAGGGGGTGACTGGGATCAGCCAGAATAGACTTTGTCTTATCTGGGGTCCTCACCTTGTGCAGGTTAGGGAGGTCCTTTAAAGCAGTGTTGGCTGTTTTGCCGCACACTTTAGTAATACCCTTAAGTGTGTTCCCTCTCCTCATCCGTTTAGTTAACAAAAAATTTCTCCCTAAGAACGAGATGAAACTTATGGTCAACTAAAAGCAAAAGCAGCATTTTTTTTTCAATCCATCTACAGTACAGTACCTTCCCTCCACTAATACTGACACCCTCAGTAAATATGATCAGAGTAGCTATGATTTCATATCATTATCATTTATCCTATTCTTTTAATTCAAAATATAAACAAAACATAACATTTAATTGAAATTCTATGATTTAAAAATATATATATTATCATGAAATAAATATTTTTTTTCTCAAAAACAGGTATGCCAAAGTTATTGGATGCCCTTCAGATGGTACTTTGAGTGGCCTCAGTTTTCTAAGGCGTCAGTAACGATGTTGGAGAAGACTTTGGAAGGGATCTGAGACCATTCATATGCTCAAAATCCCTCTAGATTTTAGGTCCACATTTATTAATTCTCCCCTTCTGCATATGCTACATGTTTTCTATTGGGTTAAGGTCGCGGAACGGGGAAAGGCATGGCAAAACCTTGATTTTATGATTGGTTAGCTATTTTTGTGTTGATTTTGATGAATGCCTTAGAGATCATTGGCCTATAGAATGAGCCAACCATGGACCAGTTAAAACTGTATGGCAAAGGCAGTCAAGTTTTCATTTAGAAGTGCAGTCAGTGATTCTTGAGGAAAGAGCAACATTTACCATTATAAAAATGTATGTTATATTTCTATATTTATTGGCGCAAAGCTATCTTCACGTAAGATATCATAAATAATCACTTTAATGGCCACAGGTCACATAGCAAGGATATTGACATTTTGAGACCATGTGACCTGAGTACAGACACACTCACTATAGCAGAGGAAAACCTGTAAAGGGTATTAATAGCATCCTTAGAACAAACAGCATTTGCTTTGTGTTTTCCATTCTTTGCTTGGTAACAAAATAACAATGATATTGTGTGGTTAATAACCAAATAGTTTTTTTTTGTTTGTTTGTTTCTGTTCTGTCTCTATATCCTTTGCTCAGACTACCTTTGATGCCTCTACATCATGCAGTTACAACATTCAAAACAAGTCCCAAAAAAAGTCTTACTGTTCTCCATCAAGGACATATTCTGGTTCATTAAAATGTTTTCTATTTTACCAGCTGCATTGCTATGAAAAATATTTGCCCCCTTCTCGATTTCTTCTATTTTTCCTCATTTATAATATTTAAATGTGTCAGATCATCCAAATAATTTTAATATAAAACAAAGACAACGTGTGCTAACACAAATCGCAGCTTTTAAATGATCATTTCTTGACCTGAAGATGAAGAGTTATTCTAAACCTTCAATCACCCATAGGAAAAACAGCCATCCTAAACCTAATAGCTGGTTGTGCTGCCCTTGGTGGTAACAACTGCAATCAGACCTTTGAAATAATTATCAATGAGACTTTAACATTGCCTTTTTGCCCACATTTCTTTGCCAAAATTGTTTTAAATCAGGCACAATAAAGGGTTTTCAAGCATTTACTGCCTATTTAAGGTTATGTCACTGCATCTCAACCAGATATAAGTCAGGACACTGACCAGACCACTCCAAAACCTTCATTTTGTTTCTTTTGATCACTGTCCTGCTGTTTAGCCTAATTGTGCTTGAGCTTAAGGTCTTGAAGCTGATGCCCAGACAATCTCCTTCAGGATTTTCTGGTAAAGAGCTGAATTTGTGGTTCCATAAATTATGGCAAGTCGCCCAGGTCCTGAAGCAGCAAAGCGGCCCCAGACAATCACACTACCACCACTGTGTTTGACTGTTGGTATGATGTTATTATTGAGGAATGCTGTATAAGCTCTATGCCAATTGTCAAATGTAACGGGATCCATGTCATCCAAAACGTTCCACTTTTGACTCATCAGTCCACAAAATATTATCCCGAAAGTCTTGGGAGTCATGAAGATGTCTTTCTTGGCTAATATGATGCAAGCTTTTTGTGTTCTTTTTGGTCAGCAGTGGTTTTCACCTTGCAGCTCTCCCATGCATGCAAATTTTGCCCAGTCTCTTTCTAATCGTGAAATTGTGAATACTGACCTTAGCTGAGGCATGTGAGATCTGCAGTTCTTTTGGATGTTAGTCTGGGTTCTTTTGTCACCTACTGGTTGAGTCAGTGATCTGCTTTTGGATGAATTTTGGTGGGCTAGCCACTCCTGGGAAGGTTCACCATGCTCCAGGTTTTCGCCATCTGAAGATAATGGCTCTCTTTATGGTTTGCTGGAGTGCCAGGTCCTCAGGTATGACTTTGTGACCATTTCCAGACTGATAGATATTGATGACTTTGCTTCTCATGTGTTCTTGCAATTTTTATAGATTGTGGTATCATGTGGTGCTTTTACCTACTTTAAATTGCTCGACAGGTTCATTTGAAAAGATGTTTAAATTCAGCAGGGGTGGGAGTAATTGTGCTGGGGTATGTATAGTGAATTTGAACTCAATTATCAATAAAATTCGGGGATAATGGGGCAATTACTTTTTCACATTGGGCCAGGTGGGATTGGATAGCTTTTTTTTCTTCAGTAAAATAAATTGTCATTTTTAAAACTATATTTTGTGCTTGCTTGGGTTATCTTTGTGTAATATTGAAAATTAGTCTGATGATCTTAAACATTTAATGGAAATAAACATGCAAGAATAGAAGAAATTATTAAGGGGCAAATACTTTTTTCACAGCACTGTAATTCAATGCAGTGAATTTGCTGCATGAAGTGCATATTTCTGGCTCAGCTACAAGGGTATGAGTTTGGTGGACTCACTAGTTAGCCCAGATTATTTTGGCAACTTTTTTTTGGATGAGGGAATTATCAATTATTTAATCCTGCATAGAACAATACTTTTCACACAATAAATGTAGGCCTGCTAACTTACCTCTGAATTGGTGTCTGCCATGTTTTACTGAAATTCATCACGGTTTTTGGCTACTTCTCTGTTCTAGAAAGACCATCTGTGCCCAATAGTATTTGCCAGTGTTTTAGTAATTTGTTGTTTTCTACAAGGAAAGCTTTCGCTATACTCCTGTTCTGGTGGGGGCAGAAGAGATCCATTTTTTCATCCAATCCAAGAGAGGCAGCGTAAAGCTAAAGAATTCAAGACATTAGCCATTTTGGCTGTTGTTCATCATGTGGGAAAAATTTGTGGAGGTATTTTGCTCCTTTAATATTAAATGGCACTTGATGGGGCAGCACAGTGGGTAGTGCCATTGCTTCACAACACGATAGTTGAGGGTTTGAACCCGGCTCGGGGCCTTCCTGTGTGGAGTTTGCGTGTTATCCCCTCGTTCACTCAGGTTTCCTCCAGGTACTCGGGTTTCCTCCCACGGATGCATGCTACGTTAATCAGAGACTCTAAATTGCTCGTAGGTATGAATGCCTGAGTGAATGAATGATGTGTGAGCTCTGAAATGGATTGGCGAGCTGTCCAGGTTGTGTTTGCCTCTCGCCCATAGTTGGCTGGGATAGGCTCCTGCTTCCCCGTGACCCTGATAAGGAAGATGCGGTTTAAAAAATGTTTGGATGATACTTGATGGAATTCATAATACTATATATCCTTCAAATTTTTCCAGGGTCTTTGCACATATTACTCCAAAGATCAACCACCATTGTACACACTGGGGGGTTGGGGTCTTCAGGCCCAGCCCAACATACAGATTGTATTTTCACTTGCCAACAGGGTGCTCTACGCTGGGGGCTTCAAAAACTGCACATAATTCACACTCATTCTAATGATTTAAATTTTTAAATGTCTTTGATCAGTAATTTTAATGATGCTGGCACTAAATGAATTTATAGGCTGAGGTTTCTCTTGTCACTGTGTCACAGCTCTCATTAGTCTTGGCCATTCAGTAGTCATTCGGGGTACTTGTATTATTCAGTAAAATACAGCAAGGTCAGTAATTTCACTCTGTTTCATTGCCTCAACATATAGAAATTGCTTTGTAATAACAATACGTTTATTTTTGATTTAAGAGAGACAAGATCGCGAGCTTGGCAGGCAGTGCAGTTTGTGGTGTAGCATTAGCACTAGCCAGTAATGATAGCTTACCTTATGTCGTCTGAGTCATTCTCCAAACCAGTCAAAGGATGCACTAGCAATGGAGCTAGCTACCTGTCATTAATTCCTGTTTTCTGTGTGTGAGTGAAGTAATCAATAAATCATTTATTGGCTCCATCAGAAACTCCATTAATTAATTTTCATCAGTTAGAAATGTTCCCATGTAGTTTGTGGCTTGTATTGTATTATTGAAATCTGTTTATTTGGAGATCTATTTCCTATTTTGAGCATTCTTGTGATCTGCTTCCAAACCACTTTGTGAAAGATGTTAATGTAATATATTTGTCTGGTTTGTAATGGTATAGAGAGCCTCAACATAAAGTGTATAGGAAATTACAGTTCGAAAAAAGTACTTAAAAGCTAGCCAGGCATACATTTTCAGTTTACTCATCAATAAAATGTTCTTTTGACACCTGACATGTTAAAACAGTAACTATGAAAATCTTTCACAGCTGTCTAATAGCTTTGTTATATTAAGGTTTTCCAACAATCCAGTTATGACAAATAACAAAGTAATACAAAAATACTTATAAACTCATATTTTGTGTTAATAGGGGGTACTTAATGCGAGTTAAAATATTTTTCAGCTTCTTTTTCTCTCTTGCTCCTTTCGTACTCTCGGTGCTCACTGTTGTGTTAGTAAACTGTACTGACACCACCCCCTCCCTTTTTTCCCTCTCTGTCTCTTTCTCTCTCTCATTCGCTTTCTCTCTCTCACCCCAATGACCCAATGACTGACATGAATTTTCAATTTCTCTGTTTACCTTCCACTGCTGTGCCTAAACCAACACAGGCAGAGATAGAGAGCTGGAAAGTGAGAGGGAGAGATGGCGTGGAAAGTGAGGGAGAAGGAAGAGATGGGGAAGCGGGGCTGGGTAAATGGGCGATTTAAAGAGACCAGCCTGCGTTAAGAGTATGGGAGCAAATGAAAGAGAGCAGTAGAGAGAAAGTATGACTTTAAGAGGAAAAATGATAGATATCTGTTTACAACATGAGGGACCAAAAAATATGGTTTTCATTTTGCAGAAATGGAAGAGGTGGAACAAAGAAAAAGGCTGAGCGAGAGAAAGGATGGGCCAAAAAAAAAAAAAAAAAACAAGAGGAGACATGTCAGCGTCGTGGACACTGATGCTCTGTATGCTGAGAAAACCAGAAAGTGGAGGGCAGCATGATGGGGCAGAAAACATTAAGAGCGCAATGGGAGGGAGTGAAAAAGGAGTCAGATTTATAGAGATGGAGGGAGACGATGAGACAGAAAGAGTGATGCACAGAAGGAGAATTAAAAAAAAAAAAAAAGATCAGGAGGTGCCAGAGTGTAAGCCTAGAATAGCCACACTCTCGACGGCATGAAATATTGAACGGGGGGGCCTGAAAACAAGGAAGGGAAGAAGAAAATGGAAAGACTGATAAAGATGAATACAATCTTTATTTGTGTTTTCACTGTGTAGGAGGGGTGAGATGAGAGGGAAACAAAGTCAACGGAAGAGTTGTGGGTTGTGTGCCGGCCCTTTGCAGTGTGTGGGCACCACACAGAGAAAGGGAGCATCTGAGAGAGAACAAATTATTACCGTCTGTAGACAAATACATTAAGTAGTTTTAATAGCAGCTTGTGAAAAGTAACTTCAGCTGGCTTTCCTCACCCTTTTTTCAGCAGTCTTTTATCAATTTTTTCTTTCCTTCTAAAAGTTGTTTCTTACTTTTCCCACTGTAATGTACCTTTGGTATGCTAGCATTAACATTCAGAGTGACACGGACTTGTGAAGTTTATCAATGGTAACTGCAGAGACATGCTATTGGTGATATTTAGCAGTGACCAACTTTATTATCAGGAATTCAGCACCAGATATGCTCCTTGCTACAAGACTGATTTGGACAATAAAACAGGTTTGGTCAATTATTCACCTAAATCAAAAATATTTTAGATATGGTACACAATGATGTTCTTTCTGTCAGTGAATGCACCAACCTTGATTTTATTTCTCTCTCGCCATGCCTAACTAATGGATGCCAGCAACTTTGTTCTGAGCAATATCAAGCAATTTATATCCCAGCTATGATTTTAGAACTGGTGAAAAAAAATTCCAGTGAATTTTGTTTGACTCATCAGGATTTCCGCTGGGAAGGTGCAACACCAGCTGAGTTATTCATCTCACTGACGAAGCAGTGATCGCGGATCAATCAAGCATTCCTGGTCCACATCGACTTAGCCTCATTCACTTACATCGCCCTTTCCACTGGCAGTCAGACATAAATCAGAGCGACAGGGAGCTTGGCCATGTTAGGGGGGCTCTTGGAATGCCCTTGCTATAGTAGCTTTAGGAAAGAATAAATATAATAACATAGAATGTGAATTAATCAAATGGAACTTGTCACACTCTCAACCAACAGGCTTTGAGAACTTGAATTTGAACCAATCAGGCTAGAGCATTTTTCATGTCAGGTTTCCATCAGCAGAATAACGTTATGCCCAGAGAGCCGAGGCCCTGTCTCACCACCATCCACATTATAGATCTTTTTAAATGTCTTCCATTAGTCTTGGGTCAAAAGTTCACTGTAATAAAGTGATACGTGTGAAGTATGAGCAGTGAGGTTGTTGTGCTCCAGTAGAGCCGCAGATCCGTGGAGAAATGGAGATTCTTGAGCCTTGGGGAGAAACGTAAATGTCACAATAGGCATCACAGTGATTCTTCACATGGGGCATTAACCTGTTAGGGTACTCTTTAAAAGTGAGCAGGACCATTAAGTTGACTCAAATTTAAAAAAATCGGGGAGCAGCAAGGGACAATTTTAAGAGCTGATTCCCAAACAGCAACAGGCTTCAATGTGCTTTGTAGTGCACTACATTCTATTTCAAACCAAAAACTTGGCAAATTAATTCATTACGACATTTTCATGGCTTTAAAGAATAAAGACCTCCAGGACAAAATACTACACAGCCTTGAAAACAAACCATTATGTGTTCTACTGTCAGAGAGACTGACTGGCACTGGCATGGATTTGCTTTGCAGTACATTTATGTAAAGTCTTTCAAAACCAGTGGGAAGCAACTGGGACTAATTTCTGGCTCTAGGCAAAAATGAATAGAAAGACTGGGCCAGAGGAAGATTTTTGAAAATATTGCCATCATAAAAGTGAAACTGTTACTTTTGACTTTGTCTCGCACACACATAACATGCAATGACCTTGAAGGTTGAATGGGTTAATTATTACTCTGAGTGCTTTAATCTTGCTCTGCAATACCTTGATGAAATACAACCCCAATTCCAAAAAAGTTGGGATGCTGTGTAAAATGTAAATAAAAACAGAATGCAATCATTTGCAAATCTCATAAACTGACATTTTATTCACAGTAGAACATAGACAACATATCAGATGTTGAAAGTGAGACACTTTACCATTCCATGGAGAATAGCTCATTTTGAATTTGATGGCCGCTACAAATCTCAAAAAGTTGGGATAGGGCCATATTTACCATCGTTTAGTATCCCTTATTCTTTTAACGACAATCTGTAAACGTCTGTGAAGTGAGAAGACCAGTTGCTGAAGTTTTGGGAGAGGAATGTTGTCCCACTCTTGTCAGATTCTAGCTGCTAAACAATCCTGGATCTTCTTTGCTGGATTTTTCATTTTATGATGCGCCAAATGTTTTCTATCAGTGAATGGTCTGGACTGCAGGTAGGCCAGTTCAGCACTCAGACTCTTCTACTGTAAAGCCATGCTGTTGTGCTGGATGCAGTTTCTTTGGCATTGTTTTGCTGAAATATGCAAGGCCTTCCGTGAAAGAAACGTCTGAATGGGACCGTACGTTGTTGTAAAACCTCTATATACTTTTCAGCATTTATAATGCCTTTCCAGATGTGTAAGCTCCCCACACCATAGGTACTAATGCAATTCGAAACCATCAGAGATGTAGGCTTTTGAACTGTGCGCTGCTAACAAGCTGGATGGTCCCTCTCCTCTTCAGACCGTATGACACAGCGTCCGTGGTTTCCAAAAAGAATTTCAAATTTTTATTCATCTGACCACAGAACAGTTTTCCATTCTGTCTCAGTCCATTTTAAATGAACTTTAGCCCAGAGAAGACAGCGGCATTTCTGGATCAAGAGGGTCCGTGTTCACATTTGGCTTCTTCTTTGCATGACACAGATTTAGCTTGCATTTGTAGATTGCACAGCGAACTGTGTTCAACGAGCCCCCACGTATGTTATGACCTGGTCTAGGACAGGCAGCAACAGGTAGAGAAATGAGGGAAGGACAGGCGGGGAGAACTGTAATGGGCACGAATTACACACTGATCAGTAACTCCAGTCCCTAACTGCCTAACCAGAGCTAAACTACGGCTAATCTTCAAGGGTTCGCCGGGCTTGGGGCGGCTTTTAAACACTGAGCTCCCGAACTCTCAGTCCGCAAATGAAGACTGAGGGAACGAATAGTGTACCCCCTATGGAAACACGTTTCCGCCCAGAATCACCTTCAAAAATAACAAAGGAAAAATAACAAAACAAAATAAGAAGTGCCCCAATGGAAGGACTGTGAGATCCAGCTGGGAGCACGCTAACTAACCAGAACCTGGCAGCGTGCAAAAAAAAAGGGGCAAGGCGAGAGGGGTAGTCAGTACGGAAACCGAGGTCAAACACCGGGAATTCACCAAACAACCAGACCAAAACTCAAGGGCTAGAATTCGAGTGGAAATGGGACAGGCCAAGGGTCAACCACCACAATCCAAACGAACCAAATAAAGGGCAAGGTGAGAATCGTAAATTGAAAGGCAAACCAAATCAACAAAGAAGGCAGCAAAATACTCACAGTTCGTGAACGCTAGGTACAAAGCAGAAGAGCTAGTCTCCAACTGGCAATTGCAAGCGGCGGCCTTAAAAAGCACCGCCCCCTCCGGAGCTGAAAACATTCAATTAAGAGCAAGGCGAAATAAATACTACAGAGCTTGTAACAACAGACAATGATTTATGGAAGTGTTCCTGAGCCCATGCAGCGTATTCCAATGCAGAATGATGCCTGTTTTTAATGCAGTGCCACCTGAGGGCCAGCAGATCACGAGCATCTAATATTTACCTTCGGACTTGTCCCTTGTGCACAGAGATTTCTCCGCATTCTTTGAATTTTTTGATGATAGTATGTGCTACAGATTCAAAGTCTTCGCAATTTTACATTGAGGAGCATTTTTCTGAAATTGTTCCCCAATTTTTAGACGCAGCTTTTGGCAGATTGGTGAATCTCTGTCCGTCTTTACTTCTGAGAGACTCTGCCTCTCTAAAATGCTCTTTTTATATCCAGTCATGTTACTGACCTGTTGCCAATTAACCTAATTAGTTGCAAACAGTTCCTCCAGCTGTTTATTTGCACCACATACTTTTCCAACCTTTTGCTGACCCTCTCCCAACTTTTTTTGAGATGTGTTGCTGCCCTTAAATTCAAAATGAGCTAATACTTTTCATGAAATGATAAAATGTCTCACTTTCAGCATCTGATATGTTCTCTATGTTCTTTTGCAAATCAAATGTGGGTTTATGAGATTTATAAATCATTGCAGTCTGTTTTTATTTACAATTTACACAGCATCCCACTTTTTTGAAATTGGGGTTGCAGACATATGTCTAATTCTGTAGAGTCTTTTAGAGTAATTCAGTTCTCATTGAATTGTTTACATGCGCCCAGCTAGATAAAGGGCACTCAGTGTATAAATGGTATTCAGTGCTGTAAAAATCTATTCTTTCTCAGTCAATTTTTCACAAACCATTTTTTCTAGACAGGATCACACTTTCTTTGCAGGGAGCATTGTTTAAAAAGCAATCATTGTCTGACTGCCTTTTCTCAAATGTATTAATAGTGCTTTAAATGGGTGTTATAGGGGTTGCAAAGCAGCTTGTAAACAATTATAATTTTGTCTATCCTTCTGTTGAGGACAGGGAACAATTTACTGTGTAGAATATAAATGACTGAAGTAGTCCTGATGAGCAAGGGCTCTTCCTGGTATTAAAACACAGTTCTTGGGAAGAGAATTATGCAATTTCTCCCCTAACTTTTTTTTTTACCTGAACTTACACAAGTCTAATTTTATCATCAGGAGTTTTCCCATGACTGCCACACATTCAGCCATTATGGTCACCAGGTGAGCTTAGGCCGGATGCAACCCATGCTTCTCAAACCTTTTTGTGTCACAGGATTGTAATTGGGCCACAAAGGAAATGTCTTACTTTTAATGCGTGTGATTGTCCTGCATTCAGCTCCCTTGCGTTTCAGCAGACGCTCTGCGCTTACGACCCGATTGGTCATTTCATTTAATTGGCGACGCTTGGAGTTAAAAGACTGATGGGCTGAACAACATGAAATGGTGGCCGCTTTTCTTCCATAATTCAGCCAATCAATCCATCCATGCCTCAATACAAACAGGGCTCTGGCACTCACTTCTGCTTTTGTGACAGTTATGTTCAACTTGTTTGATCGCTCTGAATGAACGAAGTCCTTCCTCTTTTCGGGTGTAGATTTGTGAAAGTATGTCATTTTATAAATCCTGCCCCTTCCATGAATCACATTTCAATTATTTAAGGTAGCTGAGCAACATAATGGCCTATCAGTTCTAAGCCGAAAAAATGATCATTATAGCAAGTTTCAGCTCAACAGGCAAAGCTCTTGTAAACAAGGAATACTGATGGCAAAAATTTGGTGTCAATTTCATACTCCACAAGCTGATTCTTGTATCTTCTGGCCATAGATCATAGGACTTAGTAGTGTAAGATATGATGTACTGCACCTCATTTAGCAGACTCAGGCACTATCTGCTGTCTTTTTACTCCCCTTTGAGATAAATGAAAACTAATATTTTGCTGAGTACACACTGGCTGTGTTCTAATACAACATTTCTTAACCTATGGGGCACAGACTGGATTCTGTCCGTGGCGTTAAACTTGCCAGTCCTTGGTGCTGTACCAAACAAATTTGTAATGCGTAGCTGAGAAGTGTTGGCTAACTTTTGCTGGAATTCATGTGATTCCAGAGAGCCCCACTCTGAAAAACCCAACATCATTACACAAAATACAATGATCATAGAATTTCATGCTCCTCTGATCTTTGATTAACAAATTAATTGCTCACTTGGCACTAGCCAAGTTCAGGAATGTTGCGTGAATTTCTCTCAACATTAATGCGCCAACATTAACTACAAGGCTCTCTCTCAGCAAAAACATTAGAAGCAATTTTCTACACATCCCAATAAAAGCCATATAAATCATATGAGGAGCCGGTATCATGAAGAAATTGTCATTCTCTCGTAAATCAAATCCAACTTGTATTAAATTTTGTTTCACCTGATGGTAGTCTACCATTTGCCAAGCCACTCTATGGCTTGGTTAGGGTCAGGCTTAGGCCAGGGAACCCAGAGAATGGTTATAAAAAAAAAAAAAGAATTTGATGAACGCTCTTCTAATACTCTATATTCATGCTGGTCAAAGGAGGGAATCTGCATGCTAACATCAGTGAGCCAAATTATGATGGCAGCAAACAAGACTATATCCATTGCAGACTTTACAGTTATTTCCAAAGGGAGGCATGTTTGAGGAAATCTGAAATTGAGAATTTTGATTAAGCTTATTCACTCTACAGTGGATGAGCAGCAGCAACTGGTTTTTAAATCCCTGAACAGACAATTAAACATCCAGTTAATTCTAATTTCCCCATCAAAGACACTGAGCAAGAGGCTTGGTAAATATTTTCAGCCGTGAGCTGTAGAGCTGTCTGTAGTCAGACAAACTTTTATTGCTGTCCTCATGTCTGTTTGTCCTGTTCTTTTATCAGGCAAAAGGTTTTTGTTGCTCTCCATCCCTAAACACTGCTCTATCATGGTAAGGGATTACATGCGCATTATTTGTGTCCACATCATTTTGATGTTTGCAGTTTTTGAGACATTTTAAATGCTTCTATGCTGTGAAGTAGCACCGCAGTAGCATGTTCCTTTATTTATTGCAGCTGCATTAGGCAATCTACTGTTCTTCATGCTATTTTACTACTTATTATTCTTATTCCTATCCTGTTTTTGCACTCTATTTCTTCCACAAGGCATCAAGTTTTTCAAAATATCAACACCAAACCAAATAAAAAATATTAACATTAATACCAAGGACAGCCTTTTCAATTTTCCAGTAATTTTCAAGATATTTAAGGTTTTCCTGGGGGAAATTCCCTGAAAATGAATTGTGGAATGTCAGCCAATTCTGCAAACTGCAAATGAAAGACCAGGGCTTTAAGTGACTAAAGTGCTGAAGTGAAATTTCTCAGTTTTGGGCCAGGTTAACCTTGAAAACTCTGGCTCATTCCATTTCATCAGTTGGCAGTCAGGTGGACAGGTTCAACAATTGGTAAGCTATAGTTTGCCCCTAAACAGTTATTGCACTTTGTAAATCATGCCTTACAGAAATGACTGTAATTCCAAATCCTTAAGAAGCAACAGTAACTTATGTATGTGGTCAAACACCTGAAGTTGCAGCCCCATTCCAGCTGCCAAATGGACTGCACACTTCACCAGAGCCAAAGTGTCAGATCGCAGGTCTGTGAAGTTTAGCAGGAATGCGGTCCCAATCTTGATGCTCGCAGAAGGCTTGGGACATGTTCCTAATAAACTGGGCAGAGGTACAGGCTGAACGATGATTAATGGGATTGCTGTCCCAATCCTGGAGACTGAGAATAAGGCTTGGGAGCTTGTTCCTATTAATAAAACTAGGAAGAGAACTTCCATATTTAACGACCATTAAAGTTTGCATTTAATTTCCAAAGACAATAAACTTCTACTAAGAAGGTATCTACTGGTTGCTAAACGGCATGTAGTGTTAAAGATCATATTTCAGTATTAGTCATCAATAGCATGTGACAATCAAGCAACTTGCTCTCTCAAAGTAAGGAATATGTATATGCAAACACACACGTGGAGAAATGGGAAACCATAAATGCATAACAGCTAGTATGGTAAGCATGTCGGGCATAAACCAATCAAAAGCGACAATATATCCAAAAAACATGCAAACTGCTGGATGGGAGGAGATGCAAAAAAGATTCACACAAGGTTTGTGACTGTCTTTTTTTATGCTAGGTTTTCTAACTTCGATGAATCAAACAGATTCTGTCATCAAAATATAACAGGGCAAAACCTTTTCTACGACAAATTTTATCTTATTGTAATTTTCTTTCCAATATTCAATTTACTTTTTGAAGTACCATTATATAATGCAAGAGGCTATTGCCCCAATCTTTGGGAGAATAGAGTGCACCAGAACTGTTATTGCCCCAACTGTTTGTGATAGAGTGAAGATCTGAAACTAATCCTTTGTTAGCATTTTCCACCATTCTGCAATTACCTATCACATATAGGACTTTATTCTGATCACTATATTGTTACAACACCGCTTGGAATTCCATAACGATGTGAAATTTTGTGTCCTTTTGAAGCAACTCCAATTTCCCATGCTGCCACTGTTAAGGGCTGAGAAAAATTGCGGAGTACGGAAGTTTCGCCAAAAGAGGTCACTCACAAAATATTGCACGCATTCTACTGGGAGTGGTTGGGAGAATAACATAGGAGACGCTCACTATTTACCGAAAAGTTGGGGGAACAGCCACTCGATAATGGAATATCACATTTACGTACAGCATAATGTACATCATTATCTAATTTGAGTGAATGTGATTCTTTAACTTTACACAAAATATTTACCTTATACATGAGTAATGAGTACACTGGGAATGCTTGTTATAATAATAGTAATAATAATAATGGCAGCACCTGGGTATGTGATCTGCCTCAGCTGCTGTGCAATTACAGTTCATCCGCATTGGGATAAAAACGCCCATCCCAGGATGACAGAGTTTCTCGGGAGGCCATCAGAGCTGACATTTCAATGGGGAGATGAAGTCAGCATGGCACAAATGGGGGAAAGGTCAAAGGCAGACATTTATGGAAGGAGCTTTATTCATCAAAGTCCATTCAGCACCTGTAGGTCTACTCTGCTAGAGCTGTTAAAGGGTCCTATTTGAGACACAATCCATTTGCTGTGCAGAATCCCTGAACCTGAGGTCATGTATCCACTTAAATATCTTTGGACGTAGGCCAACATGATCAGATTTAAATGGGACGGTTTCAGTGCTGGGTGTTCTTATTCTCTCATCAGTGTTTTTAAATGGCCCATTTTCTTTAGATTGCGTTTGTTTCATTTCTCTCCAAGGAGGCAATTTAATGTACACAGGAGTTCTGCTTATAACAGTACATTTACCTGACATGGCGATCCAGGCTCTTCTTGGAAGATTATTCTGGAAAAAGAGGATTCAATTTCATTTAAAAGTGGTTTCGACTGGGGAAAAAAGGAACTACAGAGTGCTGAAATTTGATGCCACATTACTCATAAAAAGGACGCAAAAATACAACTCGACTACACTCTTTAAGTTCAATTTTAATTGTTATAATTCAGACCAAGAATCAATTGCGGAGGCAGAGAAAAATCCAATAGTAGGGTTTATTGATAGTAATGCGGCAACAGTGGGACAGAGCCCAGAGGAGGAAAGGACAGTTCAGTTCAGATGTTGCAGGCGAAGCTGAGTAGGTGTTGCCAATCACCAGCCAGTGGCTTTCCGGATGACTGCCAGATGGAGTGCACACTTTGTTAGAGCTGAGCTGTCTCAGAACAGGAATGAGTGGCGCAGGAGGAATGTGGTTCCAATGCAGATGACCGGGGAAGGATTGGGAGCTTGCTCCTATTAAACTGGACAGAGGAACAGACTTGGACAGGATTAACAAGAATGCAGTCTCGAACATGGGCCCTCAGAATGGCTTGGGAGCTTGTTCCTGTTAACTAAACAAAGGGAGAATTTGCTATAAATTGCAATCATTAAAGGTTACATTTTACTTTCAAAAGATGAAGAGTTTCACTTGTATATGTGCTTTGAACCAGTTTCACTGGTTCAAAGGACATATAGTGAATGACAATCCAGCAACTTGCAAATCAAAGGAGGGAGTATAAGTACGTGTCACAGGTACAAGCGGTGAGAACTATGAAACAAGACACAGCTGGGCATTGGGAAGCACGCAAGATGCGAACCAAACAACGGAGATGATATTTCTAATAGACACACATGTTGCTGAATGAGAGGAGACAAAGAATGTATTCACAAGAGGGTTGTGACAGTACCCCCAATCGCAAACCAGGGAGGGGTTTAAGATATTCCGCTCCAGGACCCAGGAACGCTCCTCGGGCCTGTACCCCTTGAAGTCCACTAAGAACTGAGGTCCGCGTTCCCTAAATTGGATGTCTGGTGAACTGAAGGGCCAAGGTTCTTCGACGTCTCCCAAAGTGGGATATCCTTTGTGGCAAACCAAATTTTCTGCCCCACTTGGTAGACAGGAGCCGGCCTGTGCCGGTTATAGTACTATGCACATCCAAAGGTGTTCTCAAATCTTTTATGTTTTATTTAGGCTTATTCATTATTCATTATTTTAGCCAAGTTGATATACCAATTAATTAGTGGTGTGATATTAGAATAAACTGTTCTTTTTGTAAATATAAACTCCTGCTTTGCTCGAAAGTTGAAATGATAGGTGTGACCCTCTGTTAAAAATGAGGAAGGATGCATTGAGTGAAACGCAGACTGACGAACCTGTTCTCTCGTGGGCGGGGGGTTAGAAGGGTGGGGTAAATATAAAAGCAGGTCTAGTCCAGGTGGGGCTCAGTCAGTCAGTGTGTTATTTTAGGAGGGCAGAGGGAGAGGGAGGGACAGAGGGAGGGGAAGATGAATGGAGTTAATTAAGATGAGCAGGCAGCGGAGACAGTGTGGAATTACACAAACACTAATTAGAGTCTTCGTTAAGGGGCACAAAACCAGCTCATGGCATCCATCATCGGTGCTGGTGCCTCATTCCTCCTCTTCCTCCCTCTTTCACTGTCTCCGTCTTTATGTATGCTATATTTATTTTTCAGCCCGAATTTTTGGCTTGACACTCTCCCCATGCTTGCCGTCTTTCTTAACTCTTCATTTCCTTCTCTCCGTTTTATCTCGCTAAAACACAGTGATATCTGTTCAACCGAAAGACTTTTCACGCCATCGCATCGCCCAGGAAAAATGATCACTTTTTGGCTTTAACATATTGCTCTTGCAATCATATCTCCTCTGTGATTATTAGTTTCACCTATCTTACCTGATTTAATTTCTTTGCTCTTATTTCTCCTCTCTCTTCCGTTCTCTCATGCTCTCTCTCCCTCTCTACTTATTAATACTCAGTGTGTCTGTTCATACTGTGTCAGCATTATTTTTATTGTCTCGACACGACTGTCTCACTGCCCCGTTTTCCCCCGGCTTGTAGCATCTCCACACTTACTGTACCCAAAGCATTCCTCTCTGACACCATCCTTTATTTTCTAATGCAAACCAACCCAGAAATACTTCAATTGTTTTCAGTTTTGTTTAGGTCTGCTGTTTCAGAATGTCATGATGTAAATGGAATCATCAAATTCTATCTTCATAGATTTGTTTGGGGGTAGGGCCACAAATCTCTTCGCTATGCCTGCACTGTACACAGATGTTTTGCTGAAGGGGTGTGGAGAAGTCCCATGAAACCAGAGATGATGCAAATAGGATTACTATAAATCCAGAGAAAAACAATGATTCTTCTTTCACCATTCTTATTTCCTGGGGAAGGACCTGCTAGCAAACTGAAGGCATAATGGTGCTGTAGTCGCTTCTCATTTACGTTCAATCCATCATTTCTTCATACAGTCGCTCTTGTCCCTAGAGATCATTGTCTGCCAGCAGGTTAACACTTCCATTTTTTCATTTCTGATTTGCTGACTATCGTTCTTTCCATTTTTCACCTCTTTCAAATTAGTTGAATTTACTACCTGCCAGAATTATAAGAGCATAGTTTGTTTTTATGTTGTATAAAAAATGAAATTCTGCTAATTCCCCCACTTTCCCAAAAAGTTTCATTTTCCTACTGCTCTGGCCTCATTAATACCTTCATATGTTTTCTGTCTGGAACCAGCGAATAGCTAATGATTCACTTCCTCTTGCAAGTAATGTATGTTGTCCTGTTTTGAATCAGAAGGATCTGACACTTACTGCATATTAAGCTAACACAGCCCCAGATGAGAACAAGCTGGCTCTGCAAAAATGGCTCAGTTTAATAATAACAATTTAATGCAAATTTAACAGCAATCAAATGTAGCAGTACAATGTAGTGTACAAAGCAGTACTGGTGATTATTTGCTGACTGTAGTGGTCGTCCATATTTTATATTTATTATAACAAACTGAGAATAAGTAATGATCTGAGTTTCTCCACACATCTGGGAAGAGAAGGGTCAAAACTATTTGTGGCGGTTTCCCTCCATTTGCCATCTATTTACTGGGATAACTTAATTTATGTTTTATGAGATTGGAGTGAATATTTTGTATTTCTTCGCTAAATTCTCAATAAAGATCCTTTAAAAACCCTACAGGCCTTGCATACTGCCGATATCTTCAATTGCAACCACACATTTGATCAGATCAAGCCTGAAGACCAAGGTGGAGATACCTGCTCTGCACTGTAAAACTGTGAGGTATGTGACATGTTTATAATCTAAACACCAGTGTGTAAAAGCTAAATGCCTGGTGATTATTTTTGTAAATAGGCGTTCTCATTCAAAACACTGATGTTTATTGGATGTTGCAATGGAGGTTTTTCAAATTTGTTGAATACACTGCAAAACTGAATCTAAACACTGTGGCATGTTTAAAAAGTGTTTAAGATATGTTAAGAACTCAAACATTTGGCTTTACAGTGTGAGACTTCAATTGGAACTGGGTTGAATGGGACCTCAAAAAGGCATCTCTCAAATGCAGCCACGACATTTACTGCTGCGTTTATGAATAATCATGTTAATTGACAAGTGCATACACTGCTTTGTTGGTACAGTTTTTATTGAGCCCTGTTCACCAACCTGGTCATATTTCTGAATGGAGAGTTCTAATGCTAATGAGTGGATGGAGGGACACTGAAACCTTGTCTGAATCGGAGGGGCTTAGCAATAGATTTTTGCATGGTGCATTTTTTTTAACTGATTGACTTTTTTGTGCTCCAACAGAGTCGGAATATCTCTTGGTTGTGCGTCAAATTTTTTTATGAGTCAAGCCCCAGGCTTGCTGCATTGAACTGAAAACATCCCCTGCTGGTCATACAAAAAAAAATTCAAGGCGGATATGAGTCAATAACATTTTAGGAAAGTACTGTTTCAGCACTGAAATGCCAGATCTGTTAACCTTTGCTGACTTTCCTTACAAAATGCCCATGAATGACCTCGTCAAAAGGTATTATTTAGAGTGACAAAACTGCAAACAAAACTGTCCATTTTTACAATAATTTTTTTGTGGCTTAAAAGTGAAATTCATTTCAAGGGCAACAAATATAAATTCATTGCCAAAAACATACAGAGGGTGTACACAATATCAGAAGTACCCTGAGAAAAATTTTGCCTTTTAAGTCTCAAAATCACAACTACAAACCATCCACACAACATAACAAAGCATCACATATTTTCACTCAAATGCTAATTAGCGGTATGCATCCCCTTTAAAGTGAACCAACCAGGTAAGTCTTCAAAGTAAGTGAGGACACAAGCAGACTTCCAAATGGGGCCAAATATTTAGTGCTTGAATTGGAAGTGTGTTATAAAAGCAGAAAAATTATTTAAGGCGACAAAGGGAACTGTGTCAAAAAATTCAGATGATGTTTGCCAAAAACCAAAAAACTGCAACAGTAAAAGAGAACTGTGGACACAAGTCAAAGCTCTCCAACAGTGACAGATGGAGACTTAGCTGGATAGTTGCTAATAACCACAGCCTTTAAAATTACCTCAAGATTGAGTCAATTCATATCTGAACCAGTCGTATCAAAACCAGCACATCACAGCTGGTATTTAGGGCAAGGATTCTGATGATTTGTCCACACCATATATGTACTATTTTAGGAGCCATTCCGTGAGAAAATGGCACTTTTTGAAGAAGTTGAGGAGTTGACCCCCCTGGAATTGAATGAAACTTGGCAGATAGGAAGATATGGTAGTCTCACAGAAAAAGCCACATTTTTAGGTCCGTATCTCAAGAAGTCTGCCGGTGGCGCCACCTGGAAGCCACTAAGTGGCTCAGTTTTGCTTTTGACACCACATTTTACATCAATTATTATGACTTAAGGGTACACAGTACCAGATGTGTTATACTTTTATCATGACCTGTGACACTTCAAGTCTGGATAGACATCAGCACCACATCAGCGCCAAGCTGAGTAACAATGTCATTGAGCTGGAATTATTTGAGAAATCACGGTAAAAATTGAAAATGGGAATGGGAATAAAATAATATCCCAGACATATACCAATCAAGAATGCTTTATTATATGTTTACTCACAACAAAACTATCATTTTCAGTTAATATTACCTTGGTATCTTGCTGGGTTAGTGCAATGGATGGCCAGAAAGATGGTCGAAATTGATTTCGGTGCATGTATGCGGTATATTTTCTCAGTAACCCAGATATGTTCCATGGTGATAAATACCGTTCGTTGTGCTTTTGGAGCTCTGTTTTCAGGAATATCAAGAATTTCTTCGGTAGTATCTACACTTTCAAGCTAGACGGAGTCAAAGTTGGAGGAAAAAAAGCTTGTTTGGTTGTAAACTGATGGTGCCTATGAGCATGCAAATGCACAGTACATGGGCTATTGCCAAGTACAGGTACAGCGCAGTCAGAAACGTACAGCATGTTATAAAACATGACCAGTCCAACATTTTTAAATGCCAAAAAAAGAACTAATGTAAAAGGCTTACCACCGTAAGTACGTATGCAGACATGCATCAACAGTATACGTACACTGACATAAAATAACAGTCCATAATTTGAACTCTAAAAAAAATCTTCGTCACATAACCGTGTACATGAAGACAGAATGTCTAGTACAAAAGTTAAAACTGTTTTATACTTTTCATGTTATCCAAAGCGAAATGATGTCACCACAGCATGTGACTAGCTCTATCTATCAGTCTGTTTTTGGAATTCAATTGTGGGTTGGCAGCACCTGGTGGTGCGCACCAGAGGTGCTCCTTGGCCTTGGCCTTGAGCAGCCAACCATGGCCTTCTTCGTTGGATCCGGGTCGGTGTTATCCATGGAGCCAGTCGAGCCCGAGGCAAGCCCTACTACACTGCATCCTGGGTCTCTACAGGGCTGCTTACAGGCCGTTGATAGTGAGCTTGTCTGTCTCTGAGTTTAAGAGCGGGCTGCAGCCTATATGGCGCAATAGTTGCGTCAACACCCATGGCTTGGTATGTACAGAAATGGGAAGTCTGTAAAAGAAACCCTGCCCTCCCAACCAGCGGGCATCCCGTAGGCCAGGCATCATGGGCAGGTGTTGGGAATGAAGGCATGCACGTTACCACTACAAATGAACTGCCCTTTTCTTGGCAGGGTGCTGCTTGCTTGCTTGTGCCCTTTATCAGGATAACCACTCGCTAGACGTGACTGCTGTGCCCTTTTTCATACCCAAGCACCATACCCTAGGGAAATCCTAGAATTAACACTGAAGCCTGCTCTCCGATTCTAATAGTAATGCAAAAATGCAGAGAATTTGTTATTTTCTGAAATTCACCAACACTACGAAACTGTACACTGTACTGACTACTGGTAAAAGTCTTGCATGTTGACACAATGCTACAATCACCACCAACATTCTTTTCCAATGTACAACCAACCCAGCTTTTTACCAAAGACATTACAAATTTTATGTATAACTGTGCATGTACTTTATATATGTGAAAAGATAGAACTTTGGTATATGTCTGGGAATATGAATATTTGGTCGGTAGAACATTAGTTCTTTAGATCAGCACCTCTGGTCAGATAGCTATCCACTCAGCATAGTACGAAGCTAAACTCTTCATTTTCAGAGAAAACTAGCTGTTTGCATCACAATTCAAAAACAATTTCTTTGGTACTTCGCTGGGGATGGTCAGTACTTGCATCCAGCATACAGTGCCCCCTGGAGACGAATTTTTCTGACTTTTGATGTTTAAAATCATCTACACTGAAAATACTACCATTGAGATTTTACTAAAGCTGTAATGTACCCCAAAGGGGGTATGTATCCAGAGAATTTCAGATCTCTATCTTGCTGGGTAAACAAAATTATGCCACCTAAACATAGGCACAATCTGCTATGAAATGGTCCGTTTTGAGTTTTCCTCCAACTTTGGCTCCGTCTAGCTTGAAAGTGTAGATACTACCGAAGAAATTCTTGATATTCCTGAAAACAGAGCTCCAAAAGCACAACAAACGGCATTTATCACCATGGAACATATCTGGGTTACTGAGAAAATATACCGCAAACATGCACCGAAATCAATTTCGACCATCTTTCCAGCCATCCATTGCACTAACCCAGCAAGATACCAAGGGAATATTAACTAAAAATGATAGTTTTGTTGTGAGTAAACACATAATAAAGCATTCTTGATTGGTATATGTCTGGGATATTATTTTATTCCCATTCCCATTTTCGATTTTTATTCTTATTTCTCAAATAATTCTGGCTCAATAATGTAGTTACCCAGCTTGGCGCTGATGTGGTGCTGAAGTCTAACCAGACTTGAAGTGTCACAGGTCATGATAAAAGTATAACATATCTGGTACTGTGTACCCTTAAGGCATGACAGTTGATGTAAAAGATGGTGTCAACAGCAAAACTGAGCCACTTAAGTGGCTTCCAGGAGCCGCTATCGGCAGGCAAAGTGGAATACGGACCTAAAAATTTGGTATTTTCTGTGAGACACCCATATCTACCTAATGTGTCAAGTTTCATTCTATTCCAGGGGGGTCAACTGCGCACCGAATGTCAATCTCTCATGGAATGGCTCTAAATATTTAGGGCCATAGACATTTGTAGTAAAACAGGGTTCACCAACCCTGTTCCTGGAGAGCTACCATCCTGTAAGTTTCTGCTCTATCTCCAATTCGGCACACCTGATTCATCTAATTAGCTACTTAATTGCCCAGCTCGTGATCTTGTTTAGTAGCTAATTAATTGAATCAGGTATGCTGAGTAGGAGGTAGAGCAGAAACCTACAGGATTGTAGCTCTCCAGGAACAGGGTTGATGACCCCTGTAGTAAAATAACTTAATAATAATTATAATAATAATAATAATTATTATTATTATTATCATCATTGTTGTTGTTGTCGTTGTTATCACTATTTCTGCTGTAATACCAATAGCATGGTGAACATAAAATTGAAGACATCACATAATGACACAGAGAAGACGATTCCAACCTTGCTCTTTCTCATCCTTTCCCTCCGTTGTGCGCTCATGTAAGTTTTCATTGCATTCAGAGAACCTCCATTACAGTTTGATTTATCACTTGACCTAATTCACCACAAATTTTATTCAGTAGAAGTTGTTGTAACCAACAGATAATACATTGTAGTTGTTAGGGGTGGCCTAGCAAGAAAAAAAACAGAACATCACTTGTTATTTGCAGCCAGAAATGACAAACATTGGTTTCATATCAGAATAATGAATTAAGTACATGCTTGCTATAATCTTCCTATGCCGTTTTGGTCACTGGCATGATATCTGTAGCATTTGAGTTGTCTCCACTGTAAATCAAAGACAAATGATAAATCCTAAAAATTGCCATGGATTCTCGCCGGCTGGATTCCGACAGAGCTCAGCGGAGGCGCACCATTGTTACGGCGCAGTTTCAGTGCTCTCTCTATTAGCTCACCTGCTGAGAGAGATTTCTTCAACATTGCAGCAATCCTGTGCTGACAACTCACAAAGAGAAGCTGCAATTTGTGCTGGTGAAACCTGGAAAAACTGCCGGGGTTAATGAGACTGAGCCTCCAGTTCAGAGAGGGTTTGTGCTATGGACACACCACCAGCAGCACTAAAATGGATGAGCTATCTTGTTTGTGAGAAGTGAGCACCGTTGATTTGTGTCCAAAGAAAGCTCAGGGAAAATTCCCCCTTGATCGAGCGAACACTAGATTATGCACGCCTGTTCAGTTTGCGCTGTTAATGGCGTGTCCACTCAATGTGGAACTAGCAAAGCAAGGAAAATTACTGCATAGCTGCCTCTATAAATGAGACAGACATTCTGAAAAACACATCTTTACTTTGACTATGAGGGCAAAGATTAGGTTTTCTGTCTGTAATTTCAAAAGATCTGGGGCTAAAGCATTGCATCTCAACTGATTTATGAGGAGTCATTTTCTTTTTGGAATACTACTCTATCCATTTGCACTAACCCATTCAACACATTGAGATTCACATTAAATTGATAGCAATTTAGATTCTGGAAGTTACTCAGCATGTGAAAGAATGGAGGAGAGGGAAGCATTGAGGGGGAGAGGGTAAGAGTGTTAGCCTTTATCACTCCATCTCTCTTTCACGCTCTCCGGTTCTCCCCATTTCCTTCAACGACTCCTCATTTCCCACTAGGATGCAGGGAAAGAAAAATACACAAACCGCATTACGCATTAATAATACACACACATACACACAATACAACAACGTTTTGTGCACAGTATCACTGTCTGTGTATCATCAGAAAAGTACCTTTGTCTGTTGCTTTGAGTGTGTTCCATGTTTCCCAAGTATGTATCTCTCTCACTATTTGTGTGTGTGTGTGTATGTGTGGGTGGGTGTTTTTAATGTGTAATGTGTGTGAATAGGGTGATGTCTGAATACATGACAGACTACTACTGCTGTTTGGTCATCTTGTTTAGGTGATCAGTTTGTGTGCTAAATAATTTTGCATGTCGGCATGATTCTGGCCCTTTTCGTTTTGGTGTGTGTATGTCTCTATGTGTGTCCACACATTTGCTCACATGTGCACTAGTCTTGATTGATGTCTTTCTCTCTCTGTCTGGCCATAAAAGACAAATGAGCGAGAGGAAGGAAGAGAAAGAGGGAGAGGGAGATTAGCAGAGACAGCCATTTAGGTGAGGACTAAACCATTAAAGCATTTAACCTAACTGCTTTCTCTCTACCTCTCTCTCGTATTACCTGTGTCCATCGATGATTATCTTGACTCTCATACAGTATCACTCCTGACATGCTATCTTCCTATACTTTATACCTGCCTGTTTTCCTCTGGCTGTAGAGCATGTGAGCACCTTTATGAACAAGTCTGTGCATTTCACCCGCAGTGGTCTTCATTTGATGCAATGTTGTGTATACTGAACAGGTCAAATGATCAAAAACTGTCAATGGAAAACTGTCGAACTGAAGACCTTCTTCCTCGAGTGTCCTCCCCAGCTTTGGTGAGTCTTCCCACACCTGCAGATCAGTGGCTGCCATCTCTCCATGCCTGAGCGCGTGTGCATGGACCATTGCATCTGTACATTGTGAGCATAAATCTATAGAGCAGACAGTGCTATGGGAGGCAGGGAATTAGGCCCCTGCATGTTACATCTTTGCCGAGAAAAAATACAGGGGGTTACCATTTCTCTTCCCCAATTTACTGGAACGCTGACTCAAAAGTATACCATGTTTCGGTCTGACAACACAGTCGTCATGCCAGACGCACTCGGGAGTATGAAGCATGGATGTGCGTGTGTGTGTGTGTGTGTGTGTGTGTGTGTGGGTGGGTGGGTGTGTGTGTGTGTGTGTGGTTGAGGGAGAGAGAAAAGAGAAGGTGAAGGTATCTTTGAAGAGGCGTCTTCCCTATAAGTGAGAGGTCTTCTTGCCCACATTCATCTTCTTTTGTGCTTCAATCTACTCCCCTCTCTGTTCTCCCACTTCCCCACACCTTCTGCTCTCCATATCTCCCTCCCTTTTTCCCTACTCCCTCCCCTTTTACCCCACACAATCTACTTTGATTTATTGCTTCTTGTTGGAAAGGTTGGCGTTTTAATAACTCAAGTCCTGCTCCTCAGAACAAGAAAGGAAGAGCGGAAGACCATAAAAATAATGTCCGTAAGCGCAAAGTAAGCATGTGTGGAGAGGCATGCTCTCATTCCTGTCTCTTTATCCTTCAGTTTCCGGTCATCAGAAGAAGTTATTTATTCTACTTAATGCCAGAGCAAGGCCCTTTGCCCCAGACCCTAGCCATCCCAGTTAAAATTTATTATCTCCTTTCCTGAGTGGCATATAATACTGGCAAGGAGAAATTTTCATGGCATGCTTGGTCTGTAATTTTATTACCAAGGTGATGTACATATAATGCACCTCAGCATAATTTTCTAATGACATTAACCCTTAAATGCCCCCTGTGATAAATTTGTCACGCGATTTTGAGGGTTGTAAAAAAACCACTGACCCCACATAAAATTTGGAACCTAATGCCCATAGTGACATATTTAGACCATCAGTGCTGCCATCTGATGCATAAAAATGGAACTGACACTACACTGGCTGCACCAGCTAACCTTTCCAATATGGCCGCCCCCATGGTGGAATCCACATGATAGATCAGCACCCATTCATCACTGGATAAAGTAGACAAACAGGTAAGCTAATTAAAAATAAGCTATGCCTAATACTTCAGCTATATGTCAACTACCAAAACAATGATGGACAAAAGTTCTCTTTATATCCTAGAAACTTAGAGTGACATATATGTCACAAAACTAAAATGAGGTCAAAGGTCACCAAAAATTAAAAATTGCTATTGGGTTGTTATTAGCCCCTCCCCAGGACATATTAACAGAATACATAGATTTTTCTTTCAACTTTTACTATAGTTGGGCATTTAAGGGTTAAATGCGATCACAAAAAAGTTTTGATATTTAAATTTTAGAAATGTGTATCTTATTATGTGCTGTTACTTTTTGGCAATTCATTTGTTCCTGAGAGCAATTTACACTGTGAGAACAACTTCATGTTTATTTGTAGTCAAGACAAAATTTATTTGTATGGCACATTTAAAACAATCACAGAGGACCAAAGTGCTGACATGTGTAACATACTAAAATAAGCATTGTAGGTCTACATACATGAAAAATTCCTTCATTACTGTAACTAAAATTAACTTGAACTGCAGACATTTCTCTTTTCTTTTCAGCACTCTACACCATAGGAGGACAATTCTTGTACTCCTTGGTTTCTGGCCTTGTTGAAAGTGGAGTGCCATTAAAACTACCTCTTGATTGAAATGGCAGTTGCAAAGAAAAAAACAGACTTGAAAGGCAAGGAGGCTGAGAGAGAGCAGGATGAAGAATCACAGAAACAGGAGCGCTGGAACTGGGGAGGCAGGAGACATGTTAAAAAAGCAGTTGGAGACCTACAGTATACTTAATGAAACCTTTATTTAGACTGTAATTATTCACGCCAGTCATTAGAGAAAGATATCACTTTTCCTCATTTACTGAAAAGAGGGCAAAAGAGTGGGGGAGGAGAAGAAAAGGTAATCATTAGAAAGATATCGCTTTTCTCCATGCCATTAATGAGGACTAAAGAGAGATGTGGCCAGGGAGAACAGACAGATATATGGACTTTTAGGCAGTCACAGGCTGATAGAGAAAATGAAAAACGAACAGACAAATATTATTGGGAACCTCGGCACCTAAGTAAGCTTACTGTTACCCTCGATTTTACCTCACACTACCTTTCTATTGAAGTGAGCCTGCCTGTCGGAGTGTGTTGTGTTTAACAGTCTGCTACAGTTTCAACACAATGTCGACTTTATTTACATATTTGCAATCAATTAATAAAGTAAGCAGAGAAAGACTTAATTAAAATTGTAAACAAGGATTAACAGAAAACATGGCACATTTTCATTTTAATTAAACTTATTTATTATTTAATTTTACAGATATAGTCTTGGGAATGAGCAAGTGGAAACGCTACTGCAATCTCATGCTTTGGTAATGACTTATCTCACAAAAAAAAATGTTGGCGGAAAGAAATCATCGACCAAAAAATCTGCATTTTCATCACTATCCCATAATCCGCTTCCTGGTCCAGCAGTGTTTGATGACCCTTCAGGGAACAATTACTTGTCTTTTAGTTCCCAGTGATTATAACCTCCTCTTCCAGTCAACTGGCCACCAACCAACCTACCTCTCTCTTTTTCTCTATCTCTCTCTCTATGTTTCTCCTTTAACAACACACATGCAATCTGTCTCTCTCTCTCTCTCCTTCTCTCTCTCTCGCACACACACACACACTCTCTCTCTCTCTCTATCTCTGTCTGTTTATCCCTTTCACACACACACACACATACACACACACGCATCCCTCTGTGTCTCTCTCTCACACATACACACACTCTCTTCCTCTCTCTTTATCCCTCTCTATCTCTCTTTCTCTTGCATAGCACTTGAAGTCTGTATTTTCCCTTTACGTGCAAAATAAAAAGTACCCATGGTGAAAGAGAGGGCAGAATTTGGTGTTAGCAAGGAGCCAGAGCGATTGGGGTGTAATTGAAAAGCTGTTCACACCAAGTTTTTGTAGACGAGGGGGAAATTTTCTGAGAACTGCGGGACAGAGTGGTACAGTATACATGACGTCATTACTGTCATGGTGCTATATTCTATTGTGCTTCCATTGTTTTGTTTGAACAGCCGTGGCAACAGTAGAGCCTTCCTGTCATGCCAATACAGTCCATTTGAATTTGAATTTGAGGGGGAGAGACACATGGGGACACAGAGAGGTAACAGAAGGAGATATGAATATTTACAGCAGCCCTCATGTTGACTCCGTTGTTCCTAGCAGCAGAACAATCATGGAACACTAATCGTTAAAGTGTGTAGAGAGAGAGACGAGAGGTAGGAGGGAAGAGGCTGAGATGAATCAGGAAATGGAAAAAACTTTGAATGTGATATTATAAAATATGAAGACAGTGGCAGAAAATGTGACCGGCTCATTATGGAAGATGGACAAGGAGAAAGTAATTGGAGAGTTGCAGCAAAAGATCTGGATTTAAATCACCAGTGTAATGAGGATGTATTTTCTGCCCTCTCTGTAAATTAAGGAACCATTGTTCGCAATAAGTGCATTATGAGTTCATATATTTATTGTTTAAAACTTTGAGGCCTCTTGTCTTTCAGTTCATCTAAGTTGGGAACCAAGAAAAGTGCTCATTTAAGATAGCATGAGCAACAATTCATTTTTAATAAGAAAACCATAAAAACCACCTTCCTCTCATTCAATAAAAAACACAAAATAATATCATATGAAAATAATATGTAAACATTGAAACACAGAGTGTTAAAAATATTTGACTATTTAATTACGCATACATTGAAATTGAATCCAATCTGAATTATTTTTGAATTTTAGGTTAACCTTGGAATGGTAAGGATGTGAACGGCAGAGCAGTAGATTGACAAACAGAGAGCAGGACAGAAAGAGAGAGTGAGAGAGAGAGAGAGGAAATGATTCACAGAAAAAGAGGCGTCTTACAGACAGAGAGCAGGGAGGCACAAAACTGAAGAAAAAAGGAGTGAGAAAGGGCAGTGTGAGAGTTATAACAAAAGGTAAATGCATGTCTCTATAGTAACCAATTGGTAATTTGCTTGGTGGGAGAGGGGTAAAAATTTGGAGCGAAACAGAGAAGCGTTTACGGTCGCTGCTTGACTCCAGAACTGTAATTATGGGGCGAAGAGGGAGGGAGGCACTTACCTCTGTAAAAAAAAAAAAAAAAAAAAAAAGGGATGTGGTCTGGCTTCCATGTCTGGACGACTTTGTAAGGTTTCACGTGCGCACATAACACACATAACAGGTGAAATTATTCTGCTCGACGGATGCACCGACACAAATGCAGATGGGGATGAGCGACAAAATGGAAGGCGCATGATTTAGAGTCAGAAAGTGAACGAAAGACAGACAAAAAGCAAATGACGCAGGAGTGAGTTAATCTGCGACAAACACGAGGCCACAGAGAGTGATGGAGAGTGAAATGAAAGGTGAGAGAAGAGTCATAGAAAGAGGAAAATAATGAAGAGAATGAAAACAAGTGGAATGGAGGAAGAGAAAAAATCAGTAGGAAAACAGTGGAGAGGTATAGAAAGGAGCAAAAACCGCAAAAGTAAGAGAGTGAAAGTGAGTGCATGTGTACCAGCAGAGTTGATTACAGAGTGGTGAGTGGTTTGGTGTCGGCCTGTGTCTGTAGAGATAACAGGATTAAGGTTCCCCTGACATACTCTGTACAACAGGACTGAAGGAAAGGGAGAACCTGGCAGAAATAGGGGGGGGGGGTGGCATAAGTGACACTGATAGGGTTGATGGATTCGTGAAGAGAGGTAGAAGAGGGAGAGGAGGATAAAAACTTAGGTTTTGGATTCACATAAATTATACAGTAGTTTACAAGAGGGCATTGTCTGTCTTTTTATCTGTCCACCAAGCCTGTGTGTCAGCCCTGCTCCCCAACACTCAGCCTGGAAGGACTGTAGTGACACAGTTAACAGAATAGAAACATGCTGTTAAATTAAAAAAAAAAAAAAAAAAAAAAATTGGAACATACTTAGTGGCTCAGTGGGTAAACACACGTGACAGTTTAGACAGGACAGGTGTGTGGTTGTGGCTCAAGTAAGTCATATGCTGACTATGACTGAGGGTAATTGTTCACATCCCTGCAGGCGTACGTTTAGATGTCAGCCTAGGATCCTTACATAAATCCTCTGAACCACATACAAGGCGTGAAAGACATAGTCTAGCAGTTGTTGTCGTCAAAGAGAGATACTCCCAATCAGTGCAAGCTCTCCTGAAGTAATATCTGTTCTGAAGGGTCTAAAATAGGCTCTAGCCTGTGGGTGAGACAATCAAAGAAGTGCACTTACCCTGCATGACTTTCGATGTAGGACTCCTTGCATGCATGAAATAAGCCCACTGATATCCCAATGGGTATCAGTCCCTCACAGTTTAAGAGAAAAATTGTACAATGTTAAAAATTAAAAAGAATGACAAAAATACATTTATTATTTGGCAAGCGTAAGAGGTGACATTTACACTCATAACAAACTTAAATAGTCCTTTGCATCGAGCAAATTTGTGAACCAGCAGCAAGGAACTAGAATCGGGCATCAACAGGTAGTCACCTTTTTTTTTGTTTTTTACTAGGATGGTGAAATCATGACCTGCCCTGCTCTGCCTCTGATTAGTTTTTTACCTGTTGCCTTCATTGATCGGTTTGGTCAGGTTTAGGCATGAGGAGTGTGAATATCAGGGTATGCCACTCATAAGCAGAGAAGGGTGGGTCATGTCTTTGCCATCCAGGGGAAAAAATTGCTAACAGGGAGTGACCAGTTTTTGAGAGTAATAATCATCTGTGATACAGTTTTGATTAAATCTGATCATTGAATCAGCCCATAGAATGGCACTTTTGGTGATTTTGCCTCAACCCCACATATTGTCTTAAGGTTAATTTGCTTTGTTTCAGTTGCACAGTTTTGTTTCAGATTTAATAATCAGAACCACAAAAGGGCTGGCGTTTTGACTTGTAAAGTGATTATATCCTGCACCTTCGGAGACATATTCTCTGTGGATTGTTTCATTGAATTGTGTAGCTAAAAAAAAAAAAAAAAACATGTAAAAATTATTAATACATGGCAGAGAAAAGGACTAATGGGGTGAGTTGTCAGGGAGAGGTGCATTTACCCCGTGTAAAAGGCCCAATACAATGTGTTTCCTGGGCTAATAATCCTACTATTGTAGCGCCGTTCAAATGAGCGATGGGGTCCTTGTATTGGAGAGTTCCTCATTTTCACTACATCACTCTCCTGTAATCTTCCTTCTCTCGTTCGCTCTCTCTCTCTCTCTTTGTCTCGCTCTCTCTCAGATACACACGCATGCACACATATGCAGATAATAACATGAGACCCCCAATGGATCTCAACCATGGTGGCAACATTGATTACTGCCACAACAAAGTCCCCTGATACCCCTGTCCGCAACAAGGTAAATTAATTCTCTCTCTCTCTCTCTCTCTCTCTCACACACACACATACACACACTGTCTCTCATGCACACACACTCACACACACTGTAACATTTAATTGTTCTACAGCTTTCGAATGGCAGCAGAATGAGACAAAATGTGAAGTAAAGTGCAATGGGCAAGGAAAAATATGACAAACCAAGCAGTAATAAGAGAGTTTACTGAAGTTTAAAGCTTGCGCATCTTTAGCAGTGGTTCATTGGTGTGAGGTTATAAAAACAAATCATGACATTTATAAACAATGTGATTTAAGCTATAAGAATTTAAATTAGCAGGGAGAAACTCATATGATGCAAGTAAGTATTTCATGTAATTTTTCTGGATTGGTGTTTCAAGTTTTTTATGGGTACCCAAAATGATACCAATTAAGTATCATGACAAGAGCAGTGTTTTGTAGCCTGCGCATGGAAAAAGCGCAATATTGAATAATGACAACCAGCCAAACTCGAAAAATTCTGTCCTCAAATGTGATTAAATTGGAGAATCTAGAATTAAATTATTTGTTTTGTTGTCAACAGTATGCCTAGCAGCATCCCCTTTTTCATAAAAATAATGTGTGTGCTGGAGTTTTGCCATTCACAGATCATGGGAGTATTGAAGCATGGCCTTACCACAGCTGTACCAGGTTACCATGCTCAAAAGAAGCAGGGGAAATATTTGAAGCCCACAATGGAAAAATGATCAGAGTCACATTTTCACGTTGTGGTGAAATGATGAATTAAAAATTCAAAATGATCTTAGAAACAAAGCACTGAAAAAATATGCAAAAAATATGAAATATATAAAATGTTATAATAAAATATAATATTATTATATGTTATTATAAATATTATAATAATATATAATATATGAAATATACAAAAATGCAAAATTTGGACTGATCGTTTTTCCTTTGTGGTCTTCATTTATAATGTCACTGAGTTGCATTCGTGCTGATCACTATACACGAAACTGCCCATCTTCAGTGTAAAACTACAGGTAATTATATAATAAAAGAGATGTAGCTATTATTACCACAATCATGAGCAACATGAAAAAAAAGGCTATGCAGTGATCATCTATTAAAGAAAAGGCTATTGTAGCAGAGAAAAACACTCCTCTAACCTGTCATGCACTGCTCCTTTAACCCATCTCACACTTAACCTGTCTATGTGAATAGGTGGGGTTAGGGATTAGGGAAATGATTCCTCCCATACCAATCCTTTAATTATTGCCTATGGTGGAAAATGGAGCGAATTTGGTAGTTTGGCAGACACCTCTTGACTCTGTCTCTATGTTTGCCCTAAGTCGGCGGTTCTGCTATATCCCTTGCCAATTTAAGCTTTCCCTGGTTGAGCAGTTTGAGATAGTGAGCTGAGTGGATGCTGGCTGGTGCGCCATTCATCTGAGGTATTGCGTTGTGTGCTAATCATTTGAATAAGCTTTTGGTCCTTGCTGGCTTTTTTACCTTGATTGCTATTTTAGTTTATTACATTGATTTGATGGCTTCATCTATGCAGGGTTTGTAATAGGCTGATATAATCTGAATTATATGTTTTAACTGAGTCCTGAAAGAGTCCTCCGGCGGAGCTGGATACTGCTCTGGTGAGGGCCTTGGTCACCATTAGCAAGCTCCTTACTTTGCATGCCATGAGTTTAATCACTGGTCACTTGTGAATTACCGTTGTGTGATGTGCCTTTAATTCTACATGTGTATTTGCTCATCTAGCAATGTCTGATTTTTGTAGTGGACCTCCTTCCGCACTCACGTCTCCCAGGTGGCCTTTTCAAGCGTCTTTTAGCTGAGAGTACTGTCTAAACCTTAAATTGGAAAAAAAAAAAAAAAAAAAAAAAAAACAGAGCAAACGTAAAAAAAAAAAAAAAAAAAACCTTGCAATTTTGTTTAATAAATTATAAAACCTATCCATTTCCACTATTGGTTGCACTGGCATAGTTCACCATTAACCAATTTTTTTCCTCCACCAATTTCATAAAATAAAGCTGCGTTTTTCTCGTGGGATAACATCTAGGTCTTCCATTAGTAAACAAGCCTGTTTGAATGAAAATATCCGGTTAAACTTTCTATAGTATTTTCTTGGGGGCAAGTCCAAAGGTGGTGTATTCCAGTATTCAGCCGTCATCTCCTCACCACACTGCCCCGCAGTTCTGAAAGGCTTTCCTGTTCAAGGTAGCCTGAGTGACCAGCATAAATTAATGACCAAGACGCTCGTGAAAGTTAAAGTCGCGGGGCTATTTTGGGGGGCAATGCATTATCTCTGTGCAGTATGTTCAATGCAGCTTATACGGAATGTTCATCAGACAATACAAGGCAAAACATGTCGAAGTGGACAGTGCGATTTAGAAGACACCACACAACTTCTGGTTTCGAAGACACGCTTGAAGGCGTTCTACACACCTTTGATGACTAAAAACCCGCCCATCTTCGTCTCTGATTGGTTTAAAGTTGACCGGTCTCACCCTCCCCTTTTTTCTTCAAGAAAGACTTTCTTCTGGTCAAACCTACGAGGTAACTTACCCTGCAGTTTTTTATCGGTTTTCCTGGACCGGCATGAGAAGTAGGTCAGAACTTATATTTTGTGTTAAATTATGAATCTATGTAATTATATTTCTGCATTAAAAAGTGCCAGATATTGTGTGATACTACCACCATCGGCAGAAGCATTAAACGAGTATTGGCACGATATGGTTTTTTTTTTTCTTACACAGGCATAAATTGTTTTCTGCTTTTTCTCTCGCTAAAGTAGTTTTCTTTTAACGGAAACCCAATGCATTACGCCTACAGCTAATTGAACAAACAGAATGGCGATTCAACGTTCTGAATGATCCAGGCAAAAAATAAATAAAAAGATACCACTTGAACCTTCTTGGGATTTATTTACGATTTTCCATGTCAAGAAGTTTGCATCCATGCATGGCTCACGAATCCTACATTGTGTCCATTGTTGAAAATGGATAGGAGTGAATGAATTAACTTCTGAACGGGACTGGACCATCAAGGCCACTTTTCAAAATTCTTATTCCCAAGTTGTGGGTCGTGTACTTCACCTCTGTCTAACTTCACCCGACCCCCGAATTCCTCTGAAAGCCCTGCGTACACCGTTCCTTATTCAAAGTAAACGACTGGCGGATGTCATGGGTTGGTGTCCTGGAACTTCCAAAGTTTGGAGGACGACGATTTTTATGCTGCATGTAATCTCCTCAACATTGGCCAAGAGACACGTTGTCTTCTGGAACAGTTCGAACACCAGGTAAGCACGGGTCTGAAGCAGCAATAAAGAATACGGTATCTGTGACTTGGCGCGTTCTGCCTGTAGTTTACAATTTTCTGTTTTCCAACTCCCACGTTGGCTCTGGGAAGCGTCCGTAAGTATTCCCCCGCAGTGTTGCAGATTAAAAGTGTTATTGCAATAGGGGAAGGCACTGTTTGTACTGGTCAAACTGTAATTATGTTATTGCCTACATAATATTTGCCTAGTTGCCAAATACAGTTGCACAGTAAGACCACATTTTCTTTGGCATCTGCAAACCTCATTCAAGGTGACCTACTGGAGTTACCAGCAGCGGCTAGATTTCAAAGTATTTAGCTGCGAGGAAAGTCATTATTCCTTGGTACAGTTGATGCTGGAGTGGGTTTTCCAAAAAAAAAAAAAAAAAGGCTTTTGGTTACGCAGTCCTGTATTTCGGGACATACCACCAGTGTTCTACATCAGTCCAGCACCCTGTGGATAGTATACAAAGAGTCCTTAAAGGCATTGTTTACAGCATTCTTGAGTTCAGATTCCTTGAGGCTTAGAGGTTGCTGCCTTTTATTTGACTTGCGCTTGTCTGATCAGTCCCTTGGCTTCCTTGCTGTGCTAAATTCTGGCTTTTGTTGTAGACTGCAGAAAGGGACTTTGTGAATTCATCAGAACTGCATCCAGATTTGAGGAACGGTTTCCTCATCGATTGGCAACGGTTACTCTGGTGCCTCCTGCATGAATCCTCTTAATGAGCGGCTAATTAGTGTCATGCAGTGTATGAGGTTTTGACTTCCAGTTCAAAACGGGGCTTCAATCGATAGTAATAAAGATTTGAAATTGTGTAAAGAAAGGGTTATTCCGGTCTCTGAGGCCTAAAATCCAATGTGGTGTGGCGCAGCACTGCATATTATGCTGTGGGGAAGTTTAACAGAATACCCCATTACACATGGGTGTGTCCTTTCCCCATAATGTAGCAGTTTTGCCCGCAGCATATCTCTCTGTCCTCTCTCTGCTGTCTTTGCCCTGTCCCTCCCTGCCTTGCACATTTCTCTCCTCTGTCCTGCAGTTTTTCTATACTCAGTGTTGTGGTGAGCCACGCCTGTTGCTGTATTTTTATTTTAGGCCAGGTTGTATCAGAAAGACCATAAAAACGCATTGCAGCCAAAGTGCTGGAGCAAGATAAAGAGGGTTAATATAAAAACAACACTAGCCGTATAACATTTTCGCACGCTCTGCAAGAACTCTGTTTTTATGTTTGTCTGTCTCTCCCTTATGTTTGCCTCTATCTCTCTTTTCTCTCTCCTCCCTCCCTCCCGCCCTTTTTAAAATTTGTGTGCAACCACCATAAAAAATTGGGGCTCATTTCCTCTGGGTGACAAATGCCATTTCTTCATGCAATATGCAGTATTCATTTTCCCATAGTCACTCTTGCTTTTGCATCATTCTCTCTTTCTCAAGCCACCCCTCTCTGTCCTTTCTCCTCTTTTCTCAAAAAGCTCAGCTTCATTTGGGTTGGTCTTGTACAGAGATCTTTCCCTGTACTATGTATGCATTTTATCTTTTTGCATAAACCTAAAATTAACATGGGTGGAGCACTGAGCTTCAGCATTTTGCTTCTTCTTCTTCTTTTTTTTTTTTGCTTTCTCGCGATTATATTGACAGCCTAATGTTAAATGATCCACACGTATGCACAATAGGGGCAGCCGCTTGGCTGAAATTATAGGAGGCACAAAAATCCCTTTTAAGTAATAAGTAATCTTGACCTGTTTTCATTTTCCTTGATTAGCAGGTTTTCCAATGATTAGAATAATTCATTAGCAGTTAAACACACACTGCTTTCATTATACAGTGTTGCAGTGATTAAATTATTCACTTTACAAAAAAAGATGAACCACTCTGGTAACTCCCCTGTTAGCACATCGTGCAATGCAGGCTATTGAACATGCACTTCATGATTGTTAAAAGTATGACAAAGAAAAAGAAAGACTAGAAACAAGTATCTGCAATCAAAAACAAGGATTGAAATGCTATTTAGTGTCAAAGTGACATGTTTTATCTGGTCTTGCCTTAACGAGTAGAACTGGCCACACCTAATGGTGTTGTAGTTTCTGAGTTCATGTGATGTTAATTTAAATAAACGATTGAAAACAGGTCAAGGCCAATCCTTTGTTTAAAGGATGCTCTGTGTCTCCTCTATTTTTGGCTCACCAGCTGCCACTGATGCACACACATTCACAATCAATCACTCACACACATACAGCAGACTGAGCTACGGAAGCGGCTCCAGTTTACCCAGAAATGTATGAATTCAAATTGACAGCTAAGACATCTGTAATTTGTTCCATTAGAGAAGCTGTGATTGCACCTCTAAATGTGTTTTGTATTTAGTTGGACTTTCATAGTGCAGACAAAGTCTTCCCTGGTTCTGCACTTCCCTCTGCAAATAATTAACTTAGAAAACCTGTGAACTGTAATCAAGACATCTAGCTTAAGATAATTATGTTCTCAGGTTTTTTGCTGTGCCACAGAGAAATAAAACAATCACCACTTCATTTTTCTCTCCCTTTTCTCGCCCTTCAAATTTTTTTTTTTAGCATGTTTTGTTGTCTTTTCTGCCGAATGATAAGCCTCTTCCAGGGCTGTTCCTTACACTGCACTACACACAGAGCTGTGTGAATTCTGAAGCCAGGCCCTATCAGTTTGTTTGCCACATTATTTCCCCATTCATTGGAAACAATGTGTTTCAGTGATTTGAGTGCAATCAATGTTTTTTTTTTCCTCAATTGAGTACCATTGTTCACCACCAGCAAGACACAATGTTTCAGTCAAGGAGAATACGATGAAGATTGCTGCTCATTGAACTGGCTCAACAATGGATGTGCTCTATGTTCGCCTGCGTCATTCGTGTGATGATTAAAATTTCTACCCCTGTTGACCGATTAGCTGCCATCTCCTCAGCCGACCAGCATATTATTGAAATTAAAGTATAATAATTTATTTTCTGCAATAACTTTTCAATCAAATTCACCGATTATTTTGAACAGAAACCATCCCTAAAATGTATATCCTCAATCATTTTGATCCCAGTGAAAATGGCATAAGCAGATGTGTATGCTTGTGAGTAATGCACTACTGTGTACAGGTTTGGTGCTAAATAGTGGCTCTACTGGTATCTCACAGTCATTGAATAGGACAAAGATTCAGTTTCCTTTTACCTTTAGCATCAATGCTGTTAAAATGTATAGCTTTTGATTTTATGAGTCTGTATTGATATGTTTGTTGTCAGTTCTGCTCCATTCATCTTCTTGTAATTAACGTCATGCCAGCAGTTATTTAAGGCGAATGCCATGTGTCTTGTAAATCCAGCAAGCAAAATGGCTTCTGATATTCTGCAGTCCTGCAATAGCACACTAATCGTGCTTCACTTCAGACGTGATTCAGCTGCTGTGCTCTTCCTCCTTTGAGTCACAAACACTCATGTGTAATATTTTTATGATTTTGGTACGCCACTACCATACGCGGTTACTGAGTGGAATGAAAAGCATTTCGGTGAGCTTTAAATGTGCCATATTTGCTAGAAATTGACATTCAGTATTTTGCAAGGAGCCACAATTGCTAAACTGAAACCACCAGTTATCCTCTCTGATTATGTTTTGCTGAGTGTATGTAAAAGGAATGGCAAAGGCGGTGATTTTTTTTTCTATAATTAGGAAGGATTGCTGGGTTAAAAAAAAAAAACGCAACCAAATGCAGTGATTTGAAGTTAGATTTATGTGGGTCAGGTGGTTATGGTCATCCATCACAAATACAACGAAGATAAATATGAAAAAAAACACTTCCTGAATATTTCAAATTTTTCATGTTTGCACAATGGTGAATTGGGCATCGTTTACTCTTTTTCTGTGTTTGGGGCAGTCCGAGGAGAAAGGGTTATGGGGCGAGATCTAGCTGGGGGGGAGAGGCGAGGGCTTGCTCAAATTTGCGGTCTAATTTTTAACATCTTGGAGGAGGAACGGATATGTTGATTTCATTCTTGCTTGAAGATGCTCGCTGGTGCGGAGAAGTAATTCTCGTTCATGTTCTGAGAGAAATCCTCATCGCACTTGAGACCTTGATTCACCTGGCCTGTGGGCACGCTGCTGGAGGCAGGTAAGCAGGGCTTTAAGAGTGGAAGAGACGGCCGTAAATGGCTATTACTCATCATACTCACTCAGGAAGGTTGATTTAGGCCCGCTGCTTTCCAAAGGAGGCTGTGCTGGAGCCTTTTAACACACAGCTGTCTCCTTTTGGCTGGCTCTAGTGCAGGTCTCTGGCATTCGTGAGGTGGTTTCCTGATGTGCTTGTGAGCCTGTTCCTGCCTGTCCCTCACTGTCTGGGGCTCTGCTTTCCTACTGAAGCCCCATGACTCTTTTACCCACTTCAGCTGTCTGTTTGACTTGGGCTTTCCTGTGTCATCACTTATTGTGTTCCTCATGTGTGTGTCGGGAGCCCCTGGGTCTCGCAGGACGGCTGCGAAGGAAATAAAGAGGAGCCGTTTGCTCACTGACAGCCCTGTATATGCGAATAGCGGCTTCAGAGCAGGGTATCCATTGCATTAATGTACAGCATAGTGCTACATTTCATTCTGTAGCGGGGGGCTCTTCAGTTCAACGCGGAATTCGGAGGGAAGGAAGGTACTTTTCTGTGTGATATGGTGCAATGGTCATTAATCTATGCGGTGCTGTTCAACAGGGCTTTGTCCACAAATGTTATTGACCCAGTTGAGTATAGTTCTATATTCAGTTTATGTGTGTGTGTGTTTTTGTATGCATATCAGTTTGCATGTTCGTGCACATGCTCATTTTGTGTCTGTGAAGTTAGTTTTTCCCAAAACTGTCAATATTGCAGTGTGATTTCAAAATGGGTGTACAGAGCCACTGAGAGGGCGGGGGTGGAGGGTAAATGGGGACATCGGTGTTTGGACGTGAGGAGCACAGTAAACCTCTATGCCTCGCCTCTAATGCCAGAGAGCTTCATCAGTTAATTTGATGCCTCTCCATTACATACAACATATTAATTTTGAAATCGTTTTATTTTCTTTGCGAAAATCTACCCCGGCCGCTGAGTGCTAGGAGAGACGCTGCCGGCTGTACCTTCGCCTTTAATGTAAAACCCATTATTCCAGCAACGGATAAAGAGTAGGATGGAAAACGCATTATGAAAGGATGATGGGGAAGGAGTCAAAAGATTTCAACTCCCAAAACGGCAAGGGAACCCCTGAGGGAAGGGAGAGAAGGTGAGAGAGGGGGAGGAGGTGGAGGGGAGAGGGAGCAGGGTTGGGGGGGGTAGGTGTCAGAAGGTATTACTATCAATGTCAGGACACATTTTGAGAAAATTCCCTCTCAATGCTTGTAAGTCTGAGGAGAAGGACGTGGCAGGAATGTCCCCTGTTTGAAAATGTCAGATTTTATTGTTGACCATTTAATCTGAAAAATGTGACTGGCAAAATGGCATTCTGGCCCAGTATGTTTATAGAATGCCAAATAAGATCTCCGATGAGGTGGCTGCAGAAATAGTGCGGAAGTGTGTGTGTATGTGCGCGCGTGAGTGTGTTTGTGTGTGTGCACGTAGATGTGTGTGTGAGCATGAGTGTATGGTGTACATGAGCAAGTACACGTTCATGTGCTTAAGTGTGCATGTGTGTGTGTGTGTGTGTGTCTGTCTGTCTCCGCGCGCACACACACACACGGCATGCATGCGTGTGCAAGTGCAAGTGTATGCGTGTGTGTATGTACGCATGAGTGTATGGTGTGCGTGAGCAAGCATGGTTGTTTACATGTTCATGTGCCTAAGTGTGTGTGTGTGTGTGTGTGTGTGCATGCGTATACATGCATGTTTTTATATGCATGTGTGTGGGCTTGCATACCTGCACATAGACTTGCATGTGAATGTGTTGTTTTAGCTGCTCTTGCAGTAGCTGGAAGCACATAAATTTTAGGTTGTTTTGTGAATCCACTTTACCTGCTTCATACTGATCTTTCCCTATCTCTGTCACACACTGTCAGTGCAGACAGCTTATTAAAATGGGGTCAGGCTTCAACTAGCAAATTCATTTTATTTTTTTTCTTTTTCCAAAATAAGGTTTTCACTATCCCCCCCTCCATGCCTAAACACCACATTTCATGCTGCCATTGTTCAGTGATGTGTCTTGTAAATAAAGTGAATTGCCCTTGAGATTGTGTATTGGGAAAAAATGTTTACAGTTTAACAAATAATTTTTTTTCACGTTTGGATCTACAATTATATTATACGCAATTTCTTTCTATTCATATTCTATTTTTAACCTCTCTGCACCAAATCATATTTTATTTCAGTAAGGCTGCCTGTAGTGCAGCATGTAATAAAAGCATCCTCTGGATGTGGTCAGACAGTGTTCAGCGGTGATATTATGTGCTCTGTTATTTGAAATCTACCACAAGGCGCTTCATTTTCAAATATGCGGTATGCAATGAATTCTTCCTCAACATGAAATGGTTTGATATACTGTACTGTATTTGTCCTCTCAGAACAGGTTCTGTTATATTTTTGTTTTGTTTTTTTTTTAATTCTGAGAGTACCATTCCCTGCAGTGCATATATTTTCACAAATTTCTATTTACAAATCCAAATTTTAGACTTCTTTTAGGAAACTTGATATGGTATATGACTCGCACCCTTATGAATCAGGCTCATTATTAAGCTTATGGAATCAAAGGGAACTGGATGGTTTGACTGTATTTGTTAGCTAGCTGTGCCATTGCCCTGTGCTGACAATTTCCTCCTCATGCGGCAGTGTCTCCGCTTGTAGTCCACCCGCCCTGCCCTAGCCTGTCCGCCACTGAGCGTAAATCTGCCTTGTACTTCCTTCAATTTTTAAAATATCAAATTTTCTTGCATGTTGCATTTGTGTCAAATCTGAATGTTTTATTTATGATCTTTTACTCATGAGTTTATGGTTATGTTCAAAGGAAATGAAAGATTTTTCTGGGGTGCATACTTTTTCACTCAACAGCTGGCGTTTTCTGGAGATATAGTTGTCTATACATTTTTATGTACGTAATTAATTACTGGAATAGATTGTTTAGCAATTTACAACCACAAATCAGAGAAGGTTGGGATGGTGCGTTAAATTACAATTAAAACTGAAAGCAGTGATTTGGAAATTGTCTTTGACCTGTATTACATGTATTGTGGTCTGACGAATCCATATCCTTTGGACGCCTTGTGCTCCAGACCAAAGAAGAAAAAGACTATCTAGACTGCTTCCAGCAACAAGTCCCAATGATATGCTTTGTTATGTTATGGAGTTGTGTCAGCACCCTTGGCAAAAGCAATTTGCACCTCTGTGAAGACACCAGTAATGTTGAAAACTTCACTGAAATTTTAGAGCAACATTTGTTGCCTTTGAGACAACATCTTTTCCAGTTATGTCCATGCATATTTCAACAAGACAATTAAAAACTGCTACACATTACAAAGGTGTGGCTGCGGAAGAAGAGGGTGCCAGTGCTTGACTGGCCTGCCTGCAGTCCTGACTTGTCCCCAATAGAGAACATATGGCACATTTTGAAATGCAAAATGCGACAACAAAGATGCCATGCTGTTGCTCACCATGAGACTTGTTTGCAGAAAGAATTGGACAAAATTACACCTGCAACACATAATCACTTAGTGCCTTAAATATTTATTAAATGTTAGAAAAATGGCAACATTACAAAGTGGTGAATGATATAATGTCTCAACTTCTTTTGAAATTGGTTGCAAGAATCAAAATTCAAATAAGTTCTTATTTTGAAAAATTGATAAAACTCGAGGTTAACTCCATATAATGTGCTGTTGTATTGTTTTCAATGTAATAAGAGGTCAGGGACTATTTACAATCACTGCTTTCAGTTTTAGTTTTAATTTAATTTACTATCCCAAGTTTTCTGTTTTGTGGTTGTAAATTGCAAAAAAAAAAAAAATCTAGCCCTCCAACTACATATACAAAAATGCACAGTATATACAATTATATCTCTAGAAAATGCTAGCTAAAAAAACTAGCAAAAAAGTATTGGCACATTTTTATTCATATTTGGCATTATGATAAATTGGCTTTTGCTTGTTTGATGAGAGTGTCTGGTCATCGATTGAGATAAACTTCAGCGTTTAAATCAATCTCATCTGTCTGTGCATAATTGCACTATTAATTATGCAAAGCGGATACTGGATATAACCTTGTTTTGAGGAGAAAAATATTTTCAAGCTTGCAGTTTCCTTTTTTGAACAAAGTAATATAATGGAGAAGCTGTTGGAAGTGCATTCACAGCCTGGCAAACATATTTTCCATTTACTTATGTAAGGTCATCAGTGCTCTTAACCTGTCTCTTTGTTTTCCCCTGAAAAAGCATTCACTGGCTCTGTTACATGGTCACTGATGCGTAAATAAAATAGGGTCACTGGCTTTTCAGCATCAAAGCTATTAACATTCACCACAGTGATGATGTTTTCATATACCTTTAACTGTTTACTTTGTACGTTGAGTTAATAATTGTAGTAAAATGGACAATTGTTCGATTTTTATCGGCTGCTTTCATCTATACAGCTGGAGTTGATGGATTCCTTCAGCTGATCTCAATTTTACACATAAAGCGTTATTTCTTTTAGCTGAAAATTAAGTCCCAAATTTCCCTGCACTGCGATTCATTCTCAGAAGGGAATGCCATAAAATGCGTATCGCGTTAAAATGAGCGGATGTTGCGAACACCACCTTCATCCCTGAGCCGAAACGACTTGAAGTGTCACATGGTAAATAAGCGCAGGGTGGAAAAAGCAGAATAATTAGTTAAATGCAGATAAATCATGTCGCATTTGTTGGAACTACAGCATGTGAAATAAAAAATGGTCAAAAGGTGCTGATGAATTGTTGTTGTTGTTGTATTAATTTTTGAAAACAACTGCCCATGACGCTAACGTACGGGCGAGTGCGAGAGCACGCGTTCATGCCTTACGAAGTAGCTCAGGCTGCCAATGGGCCCTGCTTTTCATTTCTTGGAGTTTATTTGAATTTGAATCTCGGCATTTCAGATGGATAAGGTCGGAAAGGGTGGGAGGCAGGGACGGTATGGATAGCATAGGAAGAGGGAGAGAGAGAAAGAGAGAGAGAGAGAGAGAGGGCAGTTTAGCCCCATGAGATTACAATGCAGTGACCGTGAAAGTGCTTAAGTAAACACTGTGAGAGAGTAGAGAGGAGGGAGGGAGGGAGGGATGGGGACGGAGGGAAATGGGGGGTGGAGGCAGAATGGAATGTGGCAGGGAGAGGAAGATGTGCGGGGAGTGGAGGAATGAAGGGAAATGGAGGAAGAGGAAGCAGAGGAAGCTTCCACGTTGGGCGAGAGAGCAGGGATGGCAGGGGCAGCTCTCTACTCCAGGAGGCCCCTGTTAAATTATTCAGCCTATTTCTGGGCGTTGGATCCTGTCTCACTGACATCTCTAAACGAGGGCTCGCAACCCGAATGCGCATGGCTGTGCGCCGTACGCTTGCTAACGACCCCTGAGGCGTCCATGTTTGGGCACACCTGGGGAAGGTGTAGCTAATGGAAGCATGGCTAACGCTCCAAAACATGACCGCCCTGTGTGTGTGTGTGTGTGTGTGTGTGTGAGAGAGAGAGAGAGAGAGAGAGAGAGAGCAAGAGAGAGTGGAAGAGTTCCAGTGCATCAAAACTGTGACCCACTTTCTAATGATGAATTCCAAACCCAGACCTGATTTATTGTTATTACCGATCTGCTTAGCAGGCGCCCTTTTCCCGTCTGGTATACCAGTTTTACATCTTTCTCATTTGCTCTAACCCATTTATTCAGCTGGCACTCTTATCCAAGAGACTCCAGTCAAGAACAATGAGGGCGAGAGTGCGTCTCTCCACTTGAGGTTTGAACACACTGAGGTAAAGAGTCCACTGACCTAACTGCTGCTCTACACCACAGTGGCAAGAGCTCTAGTGACTCTGATGCATTAAGAGTTGGGTAAATCATTTGCCAACTGCCAGCACCGAACACGCGCACACTCACATATGCACTCTCCCATTCAAAGCATAAAAATCTCTCTAATGCATAGAAGCTCTTCTGACAGGTCAGGGGCAGATTTAGACCACTTTACACTGGGGCGGCAGGGGCCAGTTGTTTGGTTCATTTGGGGCCAAGGGGGTCCAATAACATCACACTACAGGGTGTGTCTTATCCAAGGGTTAATGTTACCATCAATTCTAATTTTCTGGACCATAAGAGACATGTACGTACATCTTATTGTTTAGATATGCCTTTTTGTGCTTCTGTCCGTCTTCCTGCCTGTCTGTTCATCCTCCTTCACGTTTTGTTTCTAGGCCAGAATACCAAAACTGTGGTGGAGGATCTGAGTATTTCATCCTTGTTTTTATTTCAACCACATTACATTACAGGGACTTAGCTGATGCCCTTATCCAGAGCGACGGACAGAAGTGTAAAAGTTGGGTACAAAAGTGCAGAGCTCCAAGGAGGCAAGTTAAGTGCCAGTAGTTCAAGCGACAAAGGTCGCTTAATGAAATAAGTGACGATTGAACAAACAGTAGACAACAAAAAGAGACCAGTAAAGTTAAAAAAGAGAACTAAATGACAGTCAAGGAACGTGGACATAGATGTTAATTTTTCATAGTTCACTTTCTATTATTTGCACTCTTAAAACATAACGCAAATGTCTATAAGGTCCATGAACAAGAAGAGCCCATCGTTTGTATTGTGTTATTGTGCTTATTTATTTATTTTCCCTGGAATTGCATTGGTTGTGAAGACATTTTTAACTTTTGCAGAATATGGTGAAAAATTAAGTCGCTATTTAGATTTCTGAACACAGGTTTTATTGTTTATTGTATAAACACAGGTATATTAAATTTACTGCAAAATGTTTTTCCTAAAACTTCATGCTAAGGTAACACAAACCAGGTTTGACTTCTTGCAATTTGCTGTGCATTTGAATTCTTTATTATCCAATCAATAGTAGTCAATTGATTCTGTAATTTTATGCACAGTTTTTTTGTCATTTTATGGCAATTAATTTCCATTATTGCACGATATGAATATGCAACTTTGATTTTTTAATGAAATTCGTGACCACCTCTGACCATATGTGGCCTGAAAGGGTGAACAATTCATTTGAGCATGAGTAATGCAATTAACAATTAAAATTATGGAATTGCTATTGTGGTTGGAACAAAAACCAGCTTACGCTGTGTTACCCCAGAGCCGAGTTTGAAAACGAGTGATTATTTTTGTTATTATTGAAATTACGGTCTAAACCTGGGGGGGCACAGCACGGCAATGGGCCACTCGGGTGAGTGTAAGTGGAATTATGACAATACACCAGCTACTATGCACTCTCTAAAGACACATTTGAATTGTACAGAGTGTGACTATACTGTTATGTTGTGTACCTCTGTGTTATTTTTGCAAATATGAAACGGAAAATGTTTTAACTCAGGTCAAATGCTCCACATTTTTAATTCGCCATTATTTAGATGTTATGGAAAACCAATCATGTTATTAAGATTTGAGACATATGATAGGGGTGGTAAAATACGGCCATTGCGCAGCAGTCTCTTGATCACTGTTATTCATAACAAACAATGTAATGTGTCGGAGTCAAAATGTGTGAACTAAACTATTTGGAAATTCTTGGAGGTACCTCACCTTTACGCTAAAAAAAAAGGGACCAGAGTCAATCGCCTTCAGACAGCAACCTGGTACTAACCAAACAGGAGTCAACATCGGACATCAGCAGAAGACCACGAAGCAAGTTAGGAAAACCTAAATGTGAAATTTTGCTTTGACAATTTGTTAATGAAAAGTGCTAAATGGGGAAAAAGTTTAGAAATTCAAGCTACACATAACTGAAAAGACTTCATGCTAGTAGTGATGAATTATATGAAATAATATAAATACTAACCGCATGTTCAGATGATAGGCCCACAATATGGAGATTGGTCTCCCTATAATTACAGTTCTGGATTGTGTTAGATTGCGATCTGCCTGAGTTACGTATATTCTTATAATTTAGGGTGGGGAGTACAAGGGGGTCCCAGCATCAAGTATGGGGCACTGGCCCCCTTTAGCAACCAGTTTAGATCTGACTGTGACTAGGTGAGACTCAACATGGTAGTTAGACATTTGTGAAGTTGTGTGACTGTGATTAGCTCGACTGCTTGAATTTATCACTATCTTAGTACTGGCTTTTGTCTAGACCGCTGTATCTTTCACCTTGTTTGCCCTCTCCATGCTGTGGTTATGTATACACTTTCCTCAAACAAATCACCGGATGTTGTTGCCACTTTTACGGCCTTTTGGGAAAACTCTGTTGCTTTGTTTGGGTCCCAGCCACTCTGTTTTGACTTCCACCTAGTGTGGGAAGAGTTCAGAAGCCTCACTCAGGCGATGGGATAAAGTGTGAGAGTTGGCATGGCTTGAACTTGGGACTGGCTGTCTTTTTATTCAAGGCTATGCAGCGATAAAGACCTGTAGGCCCAACATCAGTGCCACTAAATCAGCTCCTGGGCCTCTAGGCCCTGGTCTCTTTCCACTGTGCGCCCAAAATAAAATGCCCCTCTCTGTGGATGGAACCCTCTCTCAGAACAGGCTCCAGGTTAGTTGTGAGGAGGTAGAGTCAAAGGAAGCTCTGTCCTGGAGGTGCTGGGCTCTGTGCTGTATGATGTATGCTTTGTGCATTTCAGCAAAACTCCCCGCTAACCACTGTGTCCTGAAAATGGACAGCTAAGTCCCCAGATAATGTGTTTGTGGAATATTTCCGAATGTGCGGCCCGCGGGTCCTGCGGGGCCGAGCCAGGCACACTCGCTTAAATCCTCCCCTCAGAGACAGGAGTGCATAACTATCAGGCTGCTGCTAACTGCAGGCTAACACAGAGTCCCCAGCACTGGCATAAAAAACGGATGCACAAAGGAATGTGTGCACTCTGGCGCATGCACCTGCTAGCATGCATGTACACAGATGCTTTTTGTACTTTTATTCATGCATGCATAAACTCACAGACATGCACCCTCATAAACATGGGCGTGCACTGGAGTACTTGCAACCCTGGCTCAACACACAGCCACTTGCACACTCGCATTTACTAGCATTTGTACATGCACAAAGTCACACAAAAATTAGCTCATAGCATGGGAGATCTACAGTAGTCCGCACTCTTCCCATCAGAGGTTCTTTTCAGAAACCGCACGAGCTCAGTTAGCCTACCCAAATGCCATTCCGTCCGGACACCCGGTAGCGCAATGAGACGGATCAATTCAGTTTTTCAAACCATCAATGAATCCCACTGGAACAATCAGACAGTGAACGAGAATGCCGCCGAGCCCTCAGAATGAATTTTCCTGACAGGATGTGCACCCCGACCCAGAAAGTAACAGCGCATAAACAAGTACCATCCTGACATGTACAGAATCAATGACCGCAGCTGCACAGCCCAAACAGCGCAAGGAAACAAAAACAAACCGCCAAGAGAGAAACGCATGCTGCTGGTGTAGTCTGGAGGGGTCAAGAACAAGGTTCTTCCTCCTGCTATCCTTCACCACATATGAAGAAATGGAGACAGGTAAACATGAAGGAGAAAGAAAAATAACCCCTTTCTTAGGAGGACTATTCTTTTAGTTTTGCAGGAAAACAGATGGCTAAACTCGGAATGCGTGTTCATCTGCTGCTGCCTGATGGCTTGTCTAGACACAACAGAGAAGTCTGAGCCATTCAATTCTCGCAGTCGTGTTTTTTTCCCCCTGTTGTGTCTCTGTTTTTGAGCAGAAAAGTTGGCTGACCGCGGTGCAGATTGTAATATTCAAATGTGGGAGGCTTCCTCGTGTTTCTCTCTGGGGGTGGAGGTCTTGCTTCACGTGCGTGAAGTGAAGGTTAATTTAGAATCTGTCGCCGTCTCCTCATTATGCAGTCTGTACCAAGCCGCGCCCTTGCGCCGCACCGCCGTAAGCAGCCTCGCATGGGCGTAGCGTTCACACCAACCCCCTGAGTCATGCAGGAGAAGTCAGAGGACAACAGAAAGGTTATGGAGTCATGGGCGTGAGAGAAGTCATGCTAGCCACTGGAACGAGATGGAAGGAAAATAACTGAGTGATGGAGAAGGGGAATGAGCCATTGATCTGTACCCCCTCTTTTCCTACCCTCACTCCCTCCTTCCCCTCCCTCTCTCCCACCCTCCTCTCCCCTCCCTCACTCGCTCTCTCCCACCCTCCCCTTCGCTCCATTGGCTCGGTCGGCTCTGTCTGTTCCCCTCTTTCGCTCTGTGATGGAGGGATGGCCTGTGGAGTGAAAGGGCACTGAAGCGATTGAACCCTTTGGGGAAAGAATGTACTTTCTGTTTTGTTTTTTGTTTGTCCTTCCCTCCCCCCCTCCCCATTTTACACACTGCCATGCTCCCCTGGCTGCCCGTCTGTCCCTCCCTCTCTTTGTGTCGTATCACTTGGATGCCAGTTGTTCCTCGACAGCGTACAAAAAAAAGCTCAAGCACGTACTCAGAATGAGTAATTAATGGCTTGTGATTTATTCCTTTCAGCGATGATGAGCACACTCCAGTGAGCACTTTGATATGTCTTGAAGAATTATTACAATTGCATGGAATGGATATCCCCGAAATGCCATCCGCTTGTTTTCATTAAAATGTCGTTAAGCTAGGTCAAGTGTTCCACAGTTTGCGTGTGTATGTGTGTGCATTCAGATGTTAGCGTGCATAACATATAGTATATGCACACTCACTTATGTAAAAATAAATATTTATTCATGGAAATGCTGTGTACATTCACGTTAATGTATGTGTGTTGATTTACAGAAAGAGAGAATGTATACATGCCTACGTGGCTTTTATGTATCTGCACCTATATGCATAAACATAATGTGGTCCATAAATATTTGGACATTAGCAAAGTTATTGTTGTATTAGACACGTATTACAGCATGTTGGATTTGAAATTGAATTATCAGTATGAGCACAAAAAGTTCAGACTTTCCACTTTAAAATTACAGTTTTTACTAGGTACTTAGATCCATAGCAGGTGAATAAATAGGAAATACTGCTCTTTATACATGGTCCTTCCATTTTCATTGGACCGAAAGTAATCGGACAATTTGCTATGCAGCTGTTCTGTGACCAGATGTGTGTTATTTCTCCTTATTTCCTTTACAAGTAAGCAGATGGAGATTCTAGAGTTAATTTTAAGTGTGGCATTTGCAAAGAACTGGAATATTCTGTGATGGCCAAGTCTCTCACCTGATCTAATGTGCATTTCACTGGCTGAAAGGAAAATTAAAAGCAAAAGCCCCAAGAAAAAGTTGGAAGTGAAGCCCTGGTAGAGCATCAGGGAAAAAAACCTAGTGTCTGACGATGTCTTTGGGTTCCAGACTTCCAGCAGTCATTCCTCGCAAAGAATTTACAACCAAGTATTAAAAAATGATAATTCAATTTGTGGCCATGTTAGTTTGTCCAATTACATCTGACACTTTTTTATGGGGTGAGCAGTGTATGGAATTGTTATTCTTACGCAGTTCATATTTTTGACAAAAACCTTGAATTAAAGCTGAAAGTCTACTCATTAAGCACGTCTTGAATGTTTCATTTAAAATCAATTGTGATGGTGTACTGAGCCAAAAAAATATATTGTGTCACTGTACAAATACTTTAGGACTGGCATGTATTTGCATAATAGGCTCAAATATAGCACACCATACCATGATTTAATCACTAATGTTTAGTTATTGAGTTGTGGCATGAGAACTCGTCTGGTTAAAAAAAAGAGTACAAAGACAAAAGAATATGCACCCCAATCCCAAAATAGTTGAGACAAAGTGTAAATTGTGAATAAAATCAAAATGCAATGACTTTCAGATCACATGAGCTAATATGTTATTTACAATAGAACATAGATAACATTTCAAATGTTGAAACTGAGACATATTACATTTTTATCCACAAAATGAGCTTCTTTCAAATTTTCTCGCTGCAACAGGTCTCAAAAAAGTTGGGACAAAGGCAAAAAAGGGCTGAAAAGGCAATTAATATATAAGAGAATCAGCTGAAAGAACATTTAGCAAGTAATTAAGTTAACTGGCATCAGGTGTGTAACATGATTGGCTATAAAAGGGATGTCTTAGAGAGGCTGAGTCTCACAGAAGTAAAGATGGCCAGAGGCTCTCCAACCTGTGAAGGCTTGCATAAAAAAAATTGTGGAATACTTTAAAAACAATGTTCCTCAACATCAAACTGCAAAGGCATTGAAGGTCTCATCATCGACAGTGCATAACATCATCAAAAGATTCAGAGAAACTGGAAAAATCTCTGTGCGTAAGGGACAAGGCCGAAGACCTTTACTGGATGCCCGTGATCTTCAGGCCCTCAGACGCCACTGCATCACTCACCGGCATGATATTGTCAATGACATTACTAAATGGGCCCAGGAATACTTCAAGAAACCACTCTGTAAACACAGTCCGCCATGCCATTCACAGATGCCACCTAAAACTCTATCATGCAAAAAGGAAGCCATTGTTGAGCATGATCCAGAAGCGCCGCCGTGTTCTGTGGGCCAAGGCTCATTTAAAATGGGCTGTAGCAAAGAGTCCTGTGGTCAGACGAGTCCAAATTTGACATTCTTGTTGGAAATCATGGGTGTTGTGTCCTCCGTGCTAAAGAGGAGAAAAACTACCCCTCTTGTTATCAGCGTTCAGTTCAAAAGCCAGCATTTCTGATGGTATGGGGATGTATTAGTACATAAGGTGTGGGACACTTGCATGGTTTAAAAAGCACCATGAATGCTGAAAGGTATATAAAGGTTTCAGAGCAACATATGCTCCCCTCCAGACGACATCTATTCCAGGGAAGACCTTGTGTATTTCAGCAGGACAATGCAAAGCCTCATACTGCAGCTATTACAACAGCATGGCTTCGTAGTAGAAGAGTCAGTGTGCTGAACTGGCCTGCCTGCAGTCCTGATCTTTCACTGATTGAGAACATTTGGTGCATATTTAAACGAAAAGACCGTCAAAGGAGACCCAAAACTCTCCAGCAGCTGGAATCCTGTATTAAACAAGAGTGGGATCAAATTCCAATGGCTAAACTCAAGAAACTTGTCTCCTAAATGCAATGCTCAGACGCCTCCACTCTGCGTTTAAAAGAAGAGGGGATGCTACACCATGGTAAACAGGCCCCTGTCCCAACATTTTTGAGACCTGTAGCAGCCATCAAATTTGAAATGAGGTCATTTTATAGATAAAATTGTAAAATTTCTCAGTTCCAGCATTTGCTATGTTATCTCTGTTCTATTGTGAAAAAAAATACTGGCTGGCGTGATTTGAAAGTCATTGCGTTTTGATTTTATTCACAATTTACACTTTGTCCCAACTGTTTTGGAATTGGGGTTGTACTCCATTTGGTACGCATACTCTCTCTAACCACTTTAATAGGTACATCTGTACTATATTGCAAATGGCCTGCTCCTCCAAACAGCAAATCATGCCGTTACAATCCCATTTTTTAAGGCAGCAGATTTGGTAATATGATTTTTTTTTTTTTTTTTTTAGTAAACATTTTAATGGACATGATTAGTGTTGGAAGCGACATGTAGGTGCTAGAAACCGCTGTCCATTAGTGATTGTTGTGCACTGCAGTCCAGTGACGGCAGGTGAACTGAAAATTGGTGAAGCACAGAACAACTCTTGAAAATAATTATTGGTCTTGACCTGTTTCAATTATTTATTTTAATTGACATCACTCCAAAACACTCGGTCTGTGGCCGACACTCAAGTGTGACCAGCTCTGCTTATTAAGGTGAGATGAGAACTATTCACTCTTGATCTTTTCTCAATCATTTTCCTTGATTAAGAAGTTTTCCCATTATAAGAATGAGCCATCGGCTTTTGAACGCATAGCTTCCTCTAAATAAAATGTTACGTTGAATAAATAGAAATATTTTCTTGACTTTACAAAAACGATAAACTTCTGTAAACCCTGCACTATCTAAGCTTAGCTTCATGATAGTTTAATGACAACAAAGAAAGTGCGAATTGGCAACAAATATCTGTCATTGAACAATGTTGATTAAAATGCAATTTCGCAACAAAAGGATGTGTGTTTTCTTAACTGATTGAGGACAACTGGCCACACCTGATTGTGTTGAGTTTTTTTCGGGGTTTACATAATTTTAAGTTAAATGAATGATTGAGAACGGGTCAAGACCAATCACTGTTTTCAAGGGATGTGCTGTGCGTCTCCAGTCCTAGTTCACCAGCCGCCACTGCTGCAGTCGTTTGAGTTCATAGGTTATGTTATAGGGAATAGTTCTGTGGCTATGAATGTTGTTAATGAGCGACGTTAGAGCAGAATGAATAGACTTCTTTAAGCTACCGGATACATCTCAAATCAAATTACAGGTGCTGAAAATAGTAGCATGCAGGACAGCATCTCTGACGACACAAAGCAGGTGGATGAGCAGCAGCAGCTTAAACCCTTTCCAGGTTTCACTGGAATCAGCTATAAATGGCAAGGTGAGGTTACAGTGGTGGCGTGAGCACTGAAAGTGGTCAAAGATGTTGCGTGATCAGACAAATCTTAATTTTTGCTTCCACATGGAAGATGGTAGGGTCAAAATTTTGAGTAAACACTTAAAACCATGGCATCCATGGTGTGTCGGCAGTCTTAAGTTTCCTCCATCCAAGCACGTTTTGAATGAAATGGAACGAGGGGGTTGCAGCATGAATGTGCGGCTGACAGATATGCAGAAACAGCATGCTGCTCCTGAGTCAGCATGGACTCAAATCCCATAGGATTGTGTTCAGTATGTGTCATAAAGATTTCACAATGTTCTGGAGGCAGAAGGAGATTTCTCTGGTATTATACGTGTGTCAAACAACAAATGTTTGTGTGTATATATGTATGCAGACTAGCCTCTAGTACTGAATTGTGGCACTGATTTAGCAGCTGCGCATGAAAAGTCTTGAGCTGTGTATTAATCCTACCCAGAATTAGACATTGAGATGATGCGCAGAGTTAAATGGGCATGTGCTGAATTGTGGTCACGTCGCCAGTCCCTCACGCCGGATCAGTTGCATGCTGTACAGTCTCCTCTCTGTACACTGTGTGCTGATGCCTCTCGGAGACTGTCTGTAATTAGAGTGTAACTGTCTCTGAGTGAGGGAGTGAGAGAGTGACAGTAGGTCTGAAAGCTGACAATACACACACACACACGCACACACCCACACACACACACATACCTCCATACACTTATCTAGGACATAGACACTTTCAGCAATCGCCAAATCCTACAGCCATTTCATTCAGACTTTCTAAATGATGTCTGTTTGAGGGGAGATGGGATGGAGAAATCCGAAGGAAAGTAAAATTGCTGCAGAGAGTGAGTATGCAAGACAAATTCAGGGTATATCCTTGAAAGTATAAGGTTCTCTCCATGGGCAAGATTCATAATTTGGCCGTATGGTGGCACTACAGGAGAGGATATAGTATCCAGAATATCAACAGGAGAACTACTTTAGGCTCCAGGAATGTTCACAGCAGATTTTATCAGATTCTCAAAAGAAACATTTTTAAAAAGCTAAGTTTGGTCTAAAGATGATCATGGCAAAGTTGATCAGATTCCTATTAAAATAGTTTAATGTAATGCATTTTGAAATATAGTTTCACCTAATGATGGCACTACAGTAAAAGTAATAGAGCCACTAAAATTAATCAGATTCCTCCCCTATGCACCAGGAATGTATTAAGCAGATTTAACCGGATTCCCATTAAAACTGTTTGAATTATTTCACTTTTAAAAATGAAGTTTGGCATTGGTGGTAGTGCTACAGGGAAAGTCATAGGGTCACCATCATCACCTCTATACTCCAGGAACAATCACAGAAGATTTGACATGATTCCCATCAAAACTGTTGCATTTGGAAACGTTAAATTTGGCTGAGTGGTGCTGCTACGGGAACATTACAGTGCCACCAGGATCAATAACTTCTGAATCATGCCAGGAATTCTCACAGCTGATTTGACATGATCCTATAAAAGCTTTTTGAGTTTATGCAATTTCTAAAATGAACAATTTGGCCTGGTGGTGGCAATACAGCAAAGATCTTGGGGAAACCAACAATAACAACCCTTTTCTATGGACCAAAAAAAAGAACCCAAGAAGTGTGATATGATTCCCATCAAAATTGCTAATGCATTTAATGAGTTAATGCATTTGGAAATGAAACGTGTGACCTGGTGGTGGCCCTACAGAAAAGGTCGTGGGGTTGTACACACTGATTGGGTCTGACCTCTATGTACCAGGAATGAAAGAGGTCTAATGTAATTCCCATAAAAACTGTTATACTTATTACACTCGCAAGACGAATCCATGGCGATGGCGTCCGAGGTGAATCCGTTTCCCCGAAAACTCAGTATTGGGATATAATGAGTTGAGCTGTGGTGAGAGAATAGCCTTTGAAAGAACAGAGATCTGATTGGTCTGTATAGAAGGTCACTGCCATCTTCAGATCTGGGCCACATGGCCCTCAAATTTTTGTTTGTTTGTTTAGTTGTTCCAACCAAACCCATTTTTGTTGGTCATGTGCATTTTGCGGGATGCATGCTGAAGACCCCGACCCGCTGAACCAACATGTCTTAACACGTGTCAGCACAATATCTCAACAGAGCAAATTTTGAATCCGGTTATTTCCAAACCTCGGATATGGAAGGTTTTAACTGTCTTGTTTGTCAGAAATTAGTTATGAGGTACAAGCTCGGGAGTGATTTAATTGTGCAAGTTTCACTTGAAAATGTAAAATATGGTAAATTATGTAAGTGCTGCCTGCATAAACCTCTTTGATTGTGGAATGAGTTTCCTTTCTGTGGAACCAAGATGTGAAATGATTGCAGAGAATCGCATCTCAAAACTTTTGAGAGACTGAAGCCTCAATGCTAAGGTGTTGATGTGCAACTGTACTACAGTTCTCAGTGTATTCAGCCTGTTGTTAATTGAGATATGCTGTTATTGTGGGGTTGTACACTGACAGTGAATAGATCCAGTTGGCTTGTTTAAGTCACATTTGAGCAGTCCAGATCAATTCTGTCCCGTCAGTTCGTCGATTGCCCATATTCTGTGACTGATATTGATTTTGATGCTCGTTAGTACAATGCCGTTGTTAGTGCAAAATGGGGTGGATTCCTCCATGGTTTGGCGCGTTCTTCTGCTGTGCCCTGCTTTGCAATGGTGGTCTTGCGTGTTTTCAGCTCATTTAAGTCAACCCATCCTCTATTTCTCTTTCTGATGTTTCTTTTTTCTTTTCCTGGCAGTTTCCTCCTCATTTCTTTTCCTCTTTTTCCTTCTGTTCTGTTCTGTTCTTTATCCAAACATTTATTTTTGCTGGTGTTCACCGTCTTGACTTCCTCTCTTCTCACCTTTTGCCCTCTCCTTTCCCTCGTTCACTGACTCTCCTACTCGTCGCTTCCTCTTTCCTTCGCTCTGTCGCTCTCCTATAAAGACCCCCAGTGACAGACCTGAACTTGCAGCCCTGGCTGCACATCTTGTCTTCTCTTTTTCTCTCCCCCATCTCTCTCTCCTTCTCTCTGTGTGGAGCAAGACCAATTAAAATACGACTTGTCTTCTCGCTGTCTCTTACAAGGCACTCTCCAGGGTCTCTAATTATAACAGAACCTCCTCTCTTCTGGTCCCCCCCTTCATCTTCATGTCTCCCCCCAGCCCCTGTGTGTGTCAGGGTGGGGCATGGGGGGCGATACTCCCCATGAATTGGAGCACATGGTCTGTAGCCTTCTGCAGTAGCTGTGGAGATGAGTGCCAAAATGAGGCTGGTTGCAAATTCACTCCGGGCTCCCTATTGCCTCGTCATCCATTTTTATTGAAAATTGCCACCTCTTTGCTTAGAGCTCCACTTGTTGTGTGAATAAGCTTTCAAGCAATTATATTTTCAAATGGTGTACAGTTAGATGAGTTGATTGTAGCATGCATGTTTACAAATTCACTGCCTCATACTGTGGTCAACCACTGGAGACATTTGACCTTGTTGCATATGTGCCGCGCACATTCTTTTGCAAACCCAATCGATCGTATTGATTCTCCTGCTTTGTATTTTCATGTGATGAATATGCTGTTCGCATATGTCTAGTGAAGTACCATAATATATTGAGTGTGTTCTTTTAATAGAAAAAAACCCTGCTCCACTACATGTAGCTTTAGAAATTATTCCAAACAAAAGGTTTTCAAGCGGATGCTCTTTTAAAAATGTATGACCCCCAAATCAGAAAAAAAGTTGGAAAATTATTTGATTTTTCAACAGATGAACTGTAATGATTTTTCAAAATAAACATATTAAAATTTGTGGTCTTGCAATATATTAAAAAAAAAACTTGAACAGTAAACTGTTTTTCACAATGATTAATCAACGTCTGGGGACTGAAGACACTAAGGGCTCTAAATTTGTTGACCAGGCGCAGGTGCGGTGCAGGCGCGGCGAATGGGGGGAGCGCCGCGCCAACGGGGTGTATCCAGGCGTATTTTGCAATTTCGTGCCCGGCGCAAGTACTCCTCTGTCCCTCCTGCCGGCGCAAGTGGCAAAGAGGGAAGAGGGAGGAGAGAAGGCGTAAGTGGGTTTAACACAGCCGAGTCAAATCTTCACCAATCAAATGAGCTCCTCTCCTCACCTTTAAAGCGTTGGAATAGAGAAGCCTCTGTCCTATATCTGCATGATGCGTTAATGTTGCATTTTACTTTGCTGCTTCAGGCATGTTTTCTGCACCGCTTACGTCTATATTAAGCATTACAAATATGAGTTAGCTGGCTAGCTAGGGCTTTCGCAAATTATTACCATTAGCGAACTTGAATGGAATTTCAAAACAAAACTACGTCAGATCATTCAAACTTATGAAGTTGGAATGAAATATGACGGTTGTTCATTTATTTCTTCTGCCTGCATTATTGGGAAGAGAAATGATGGATAGCGTGTTCCTATTATTACACCCTGGTGCTGCTTAAAATTTTGGGATTAACATGCATGGACAACAATGCAAGATACATTACACATTTATTTTCAATATGTGATCTTAACTCAGTACGAGATCATAGCAATCAGGCTGTATTCCTTTCCCTCACTAAAAATGATAAAACCTATGTGACAATAATAGTAGTATTAAGCCGCTTGCACACTGGACGCGAAATGAATTTTTCGCATGACAGATTACATTCAAAGTCAATGCAAAGACGCGAATATATTCGCGTCTTTGCATTGACTTTGAATGTAATCAGTCGTGCGAAAAATTCGTTTTGCATCCAGTGTGCAAGCGGCTTTACGGAGCATAGAACGCAAGCATTATATATATATATATATATATACGCACTGCCTGATGCCGAGGCAGTTTGTGGTTGGCTGAGAAAGATGTGAAGTCGTTAGTTTGCATCACAGATTCAGCTGCGTTGATTAGGCCAGGTCGAAGTTTCCATTACGGCGTGCCAACGCCTTTGATCTGACATCAGGACAATCGATATAGATACTATGATTTATGTCCTGATTCAGATAGTTACATTAAATAGTGGTTGCTGTAATTATTTATTGCATTGAAATGTGCCTGACATTCTGGAAACCTGCCTGTGAGGTTTTGGTGACGTGTGCGCCGGTCAGCCAAATTACCACTGCACAGAAAGTAAACCAGGTTGGAGCTGGCGAGCTCTCTGCGCACTTTCGGCGGAGCATTTATCCATGAAATTGTCACTGCGTCATGATGAATATGTGACACCTCCCCCTACTACGCCGCCACACCCATCTCGGGTCACGTCCATCTACCAAATTGCCAAAGTGACTGCGCACGGTGTTGCACCGCACGAAATTACCACTGCGCGGGCTGCACCGGACAAAATTACCACGGCGTGGGCTGCGCCACGCTGCGCTGCGCCAAGAAATTAAAACCCTATGTGATTAAGAGTTTCAGGGGTAATTTTGTCCTATTCATCTGGCCAACAAGTTTTAAGATTTGCATCATTATGGGGTCTTTGTTGTCACATTATGCTTTTAAAAATGCACCACATGTTCACTACTGGGGACAAATTGCTGGCAGGACTGTCCAGCACCTGCACCCTCTTTATAAGCAGCCGTGCCTTTGTAATGTATTCAGAATGCGGTTTTGAATGGTCATATTGAAATATGCATGGGCGTATTTCATAAAGATGTCAAATTGAAGGCAGTATGTTGCTGCAAAATCTCAGCTTCAACATTGATGGTGCCTTCACAGAAGTGCAAGTTACCCTTGCCATGAGCACTGACATGCAATGACATGGCTTTTGGACTTGTTGCTGGTAACAGTCTAGATGGTCCTCTTATTCTTTGGTGCGGAGAACACGGCATCTATTTTTTCCAAAGACCTGAAATGTTGATTTGTCTGGCCGCAAGACGTTTCCACTCTCCACTGTGATGGTCAATCCCAGATGCCTCCGATCTCGAGGAGTAAACGGTGCTTCTGGACACTTAACCTAAGTTTTAAATGGTCAAATTTGCAGACCATGATGTTCTTGTATCCAGTAGATGATGTGCAAAATTTTAGACCCATATCTCGATTAGTTTTTGAGACATTGAGACTTCAAAAAGGTGGTGTGGCCCCCTATTTTGTGTAAAAGCGAGTGTTACTATACAATATGCCAACTTCAATAATCATAACTTTTGAACTATCTAAGCTAGATACAGGATTATCATATTCATATGATATCATATTACCATAATGTCAGTACTACAGCTTTTATACTTGCCAATTGGTAGGTTTCTGAACATGACTCACAAATGTTTGGTTTTTGCACATGGGGCCAGGTTTGGCCCTCAATGCCTCTGGATAGAAACACACTACATCTTTCTAGTCTGCAAATTTATTAGTCATATTATAGCACTTTCGTCGCAACTTGGTATTTATGTCAGGAATTTGCACTGTCTGACTTGTAGCCCCTTAAAAATTAGAGAAAAAAACATGTCAAAATCATATTTCAGTTGTACATTGCCAAGGTATGATAGGGCGTATCGTAAAAGAAATTAAATCATTGGAAAGGGCAAGTCAAATTAAATTTAGAAATCAATGCTCTCTGCTTTGTTGTGCATTTTCCATATTGTCCCATCTTTTTCTGCATTGGGGCTGTATATGTTGTGAAGTATTTGTGAACCCTAACTTTGATAACTGAAAATTATGCATTTGATTCAAATTCAATCTAGGTTCAGACCCTGAAGTACAAGTATGTACTAAGTGGAGCTGAGGTGGCTCTCAAATGGCTGCCCTGAGTCGGTGGGAGGAAGTAAGGTATTATCTGCAGAAAGAAACCATGTGAGAACAATGAAGTACTCACTGTGCTGAAAGTGCATGTCTGATTACTCAAAAAAAAAAAAATTGTTTGTGCAACCGTTTCCGTTTATATCAGCAAATTGGAGGACCTACGCGCAGAAGGAACAAGCCCATAACTGTCACTTCCTGCTTCCTGCTGCGAATGTTTCAGTAACAGTCCAGGGGCTGCCTTAGTAACACTGAGGTCATCAGCAGTCCTGTGTGTGTTGTTGTGGCTGCTGGCTGGAGGCTGTAATTGACATATTAGTGAAGGCTGATAATGTTTTTCTGTCCATTTCTACTGTCTTTCCATCCAGGCTGGTGCAAGGAGATCTCTCCATCCAGGTGAAGCTCAACGACTACTTGGACATCTACTGTCCCTACTATCCACCCGAGGCCCCCTCCTCAACCCCCCCTGAAATACTGGCACTTTATCTGGTGGCAGAGGGGCAGTTCCAAGGTTGTGTGGAGACAAGGGGGGCAATTAAACGCTGGGAGTGCAACAAGCCCCACGCTGCCTTTGGCCCTGTCCGCTTCTCAGAGAAGATCCAGAGATTCACACCCTTTTCATTGGGCTTTGAGTTCCTGCCGGGACATCGCTACTACTACAGCTGTGAGTGGCGTGTGTGTGTGTGTGTGTATGTGTGTGTGTGCACAATGCGGATGAATGTGTGTGTTTGAGAGAGAGAGAAAGAGAGATCGAAAGTGTACCTGTTCTTCTATAGGTCTGTGTTATTTGCTTTGAAGGAGTGATCTCCTTGGCAGTACTTTTTAATATTATTGTGCATTTACCTTCTGTCAGAAACAAATTTTAAATGCCTGCACTTGCATGGACAGTATTACAGATCGCCAAATGAAGAGAATGTTGGGCAAGGAAACGCAGGGCGAGTTCATTTCGTGTCTGTTCTGCCTTCAGTCCTCTTCACTGTCTCTTTCCTTTATTTGAAACCAAAGCAAGAAGGAAGGACGGGATGGTGTTTCAAAACGGACAATTGCTTCCTGTGTTTGTTTTTTTTTTAACAGCCCACTGTTCATTTCAAAGTTCTTGTTCTCCCTCTCAACATTTGCCCTTTTGTAAGATTGGAAGAGAAGATAGCGACCAGAGGAGGGGGGGGTGCAGAAACTCAAACTGGGAGAGAAAGTAGGGCCACTTAAGCGCAGACAGGGAGACAAACACTGGGAGACTGATGGAGAGAAAGGGAAGGGAAGTAAAAAATGGGGTGAGAGAAGCAGGAGTGACAGAGAGGACAAAGGAGGGGGGATGGACAGGGAATGAAGAAACATGGGGTCATGAAAGAAAAGGAGAACAAGAGGTTGAAAAACCAACAAAGAGAGGGCAGGGGGTAAATGGGGAAAAAAATGGGAGAGAGGGTTAGAAAGATCTTTGCATAAATTAATGTTCAGGTTTTTTGGACAATGGTCTATTGTAAGGCCATGAGACAGTTTACATACAACAGTGCAAGCCCCATTGTGTCACTCATCTCTTGTGGACATAACAATGGCTTCCTCCAGATTGTCTGACTACAATATAGGCTGGGACTGTTATGTGTGCATTGTTATGGGGAAAAGATGGTTAAAAATGTTTCTGTGTCTTTTTGGATTTTTTTTTTTTTTTTTGGATTTTTAAAATATGCCCAGCTTTATGTAAAGGTTAGGCACTATTTGTTATTTATTGCATTTTAGCATGTCAGAGCTGGTCAGAGTGCAAATGATTATGAGAAACCAGAAAGGCTTTTGTGACCCCGAAACATTATGGGTAACCTCTGACCATCCTGTTATATTAGTTATTGCGCAAGTGAACCAACTATTCATTTCTTATTCTTATTATCCAGTTGTTGTTGTGATAATGGTGTGTAGTTCAGAAGAATAAAAATGTTGCTTGCTGTTGCGTTATGGGAGTTTATGTTATGTTGGCAAGCTTTTTACTCTTTGCAATGCTAATGTCAAAGTACTGGCTGGCTGCACCACTGGAGTGAATGGATTTCTGCCATTGTTGGTGTTGGTTACAGATTATCTATGTGAAAATGCTGAAAAAGCCTCTTGGAGCTATAGATTTATTTGGTAGCACTAGAACTGCCAATGCTTAATTAAAAGTGCCATTTGATTCAACAAATGGATTTTTTTTTCCACTTTGGAAAGTTGAGGGCTGATAGTTAGTTTTCTTTATGTTACTTCTCCTTCTCTCTCTCGCCTCTCGGTTCCATCGCATCCACGTCCAGAAATATCCGTTTGCTCCTGGGTGGCGATTCTACAGCCCTGGATGTATAAATGTGCGTGTATGTACATTTGCGGGCGCATATTTCATGTTGTCCTAGTCTCTCTTAATCACTTTCTCGCTCCCCTTATCACTCAAGTGTGCAGCTCTGAAGTCTGTCAAAGTCATGGGTAGAAAGTCCAGCAGAACACGGAGACTTTTTTCAATATCCTGATTAACTGATAGCCGATGCAGGCCAAGGGCAACTCTATCCTGTGAGAGCATAAGCCCCATGAATAAGAGAAGACTGTGGTGGCCCAAAATGAGTTACCTGATTTAATTTAAATCCAGAAATAAAATTAAGCCCTTATTTTTTTATCATTTTGTCAGCCAGAGGCAGTAAGGGAGGGTGATCAGTCCATTACTTTTTCATTATTCCTAAAGTGCTCTTCTCTGCTCCTAGGTAGCGTTTAGCCTTTCTGATGGCATTTTGCAGTCTTGCTTTGGTGTTTATTGAATGACTCTCCCTGTCTCCTGCCCCTCCCCCGCCCCCTCAGCCATGCCCATTGAGAAAGGGCCCCCACTGACCTGTTTGAAACTTCGAATCGCAGTGTGCTGTGAGTCAGGTGAGTGCACTCCTCCTTTTCCTCCCTCCTTTATTCTCGGACCTCCCTCTCCAAAGTACCGTCCAGGGACTTCTTTTCCTCCTTCTCTCATCTCTCTCCTAATGCAAAACTGCACTGAGTGAGTTACACCAGTGGTTTTCAAATTCAGTTCCCCCCCCCCGGCTATGCTGGTTTGTGTTCCAAATGCAATTTCAGTTATATGATTTGAACTAGCCATTGTCTTAATTAGGTTTGTTTCATGTTTAATGCTATTATTTATCCTCTTAAGCCACCTATTGAATAAGAAAATTTAACTGATCAAATTAAAGAATCTGTACATAACCAAAATGGTGCAACCTTGGACACATGGCCATAAAAAAATAACCATTTACAAGTTTGTATTTATTTTGCAGGCAAAGGATAAAAAGTTGTGTGTCATGTTTGTGTGTCATGTTTATGATTTAGTGCAAAGAAAGCATTTTGATAGAAACCAAAACACATGCCAAGAAGCTTACAGCTGTTTGGAGATTACCAATTTTTTAGTGTCTAATTTGATGTTTAACATTTTTTTAAGCTGAAATGAATTGTAATATAGAAAAATTAACACATTATCTTTAGGTGTCTATTATTTTACCGGACAATCATGGCTATTTCTGTCAACATGTGGCTTGAGAGGGTACAAAACTGCTATCAAAATGAAATGTACCTAATTAAGACAAATTAAGAGCTTGTAAAAATCCTACGATTGCAATTGTGGTTGGAACAAAAACTAGCATACGCAGTGGAACCACTGTATTACACCCTTCACCTTACCTCCTCCCTCAAGGCAGGGCCACATTATGTGGTGAACGTGGGCAAAATACCCCTCTTCTCCTCCCCCCCATCTGTCCATTCCCCACTGGCCTCCTATCGTCTTCTCCTCCCCTTTCCCATCACCTTTCCATATGCGTCTCTAAGTCCCATTTATCACCGCCAAACTCCCATTTCGCCCCACCTGTCTTCCTTTGTCTGTGTCCAGCTCGCTCTTCTTCTCCCCATAATTCAGAGAGTCAAGTGGGAGAGTGAGGAAGGGGGTTTGGGAGATGAGGAGCAGGCTCCCTTTTCTTTGCTTCATCCTTTCTTTCCCTCTCTGAGGAGTGACTGCACTGTCATTGCAGTGTGCATGAACCTTTATTTTTCCATCCACCTCCCCTGTACTCTCCAATCACAGCTAGAGGGGTTCTGATTGGTCCAATAATGCACACGCTGCTGGTTAAACCAGTAATCACTTCTGTGCTGTGCACATTGCTGACATCATTCACTACTGTGAAGTTCTGAGGTGACTACATCATCCTGGTGTCAAAAGTAAAAATGCTTATTCATTTTGCCCACAGTCTTTTTTAAAAATTACCTTTTGAAGTACTTCCCATTCTTTCTATGCCTCCATCAATTTCGAGATTTAGCATCATATTTCCAAGTAATAACACATGTAGTTTTTCCATACCCAAAGTCAGTTGTGTTTTATACGGTTTTAATTTTTCGCCGACATGCTAACTCTTATTAGTCTAAAAACTATACCCATGATCCTCCTGTTGGCGAATGTGGTTTGCATATTTTGAATATATATTCCATACATTGCACTGTTCCCAAAGACTGCAAATTCTTGCATATGACTATTTACAACCTACTGTCCGACAAAAGGCAATCTAAGGGTTGAAATGATCTACTCTACAAAATTCTTTCGTTCGTTTGAAAACAAACAAACAAAAAAAATCTCAGCTATCCGCTGACCAAACAGAAAAGATAGGTCAGTCATTATACATTAGGCATATATCTTATAAAGCCAACTCACCGATGAGGCGTTTGGCTGCAGATGGCTAATAATAATAACTTTCCTCTATCTTAAGAAAGAATATTGTAACAGCTGTGCTCTGTACTCTGATGCTTGGCACAGAGGACAGGAAATTTAGGACTGAACTCAGGTGTGAGGATGGAGGTAAGTGTATTTTGTTAACATACCTACTACAGAGCAGCAGGCATTCACAAAAACAAGAAAGCACCAGGATGCGTAGTTCCTGGGTAATGGTGCAGGTTAAAACAATAAACAGCACTATAATTAGGTTCAGTAGTAAAAACATGCGAGAAACGGGGATATACATCTTATACAAAGACTAGATTATACAACCTGTAGATCCGACCGAGCAATCTGATTGGTCAATCAGACGTTTAGAATGTTCTCAAATAAGCAAGCCAGCACGGGTAGCCTGTGCTCAAATGAAAAATACCTCATCACTGAAAATATTACTCCGCCTATCTTAGTTGCCTAGGCCATTAATTTAATTAATTTGTCAATTTGTTTGCATTTGTACATTGAAATGAACAATTAATAAATCAAGACATTTGTGAAAACTGTCATCTTTATTTCAGAGGTAAATTGATAATGGCCTGAAAAGGTGATTAGCTAAAGCCCCCGAAAGGTGGGGTTGAAATTATATAACTCTGTTCAGCCTTAATGTTACAGGTTACTTTTGCTCCTTAGCCACATCAATAGGAGCTACCATTAAATTGGAGTGACACACCCCCAGCTGAAATGAAACATCTGCTGGTGAGTTTATCAAAATATAGATGTTTGTTCTGGCGCCAACGCTGGAAAGCCGTTGCCTATATTTAAATGTAACCGTTAATATAAGTTCGTTGTAGATAAAGATCAGCTGTGCTGGCGAGTTGTTGTCACACACCTGGCAGCTTAAAAATGACTGAGATGTCGGCAGAAGTATAACTATCAGTCCATGAAAAAATGATTTTTTCCAGCGGATATTCTAGTTACAACACGATTGAGCAAGCAAAGCAGTTTTGTGTTGCTGTGTGCGATATTTATTCAGTTTCGGGAAATCACGATGTCTAGAAAACATAAGCCCAAGTTGGCTGGCTGACAAAGACTAGTTAACGTCAGATCTCATGTATTTCCACTGAAACGGGGAGAATACTAGCTAAAAAACTTTTATATTTTCAGAGCGAATTGCCCACAGTATGAATACATTTTGATTATACATTTTATTTTGTCGGTAATAGTTGTATAATGGCATTATTACACTTGAGGGTGTGCTTGACCGTCATTATTGTCACTTCAACGATGTTAACGGAACTCTGCGCAAGCGCCTCGTTCCTGGCCGCATTGCTGTTGTGACAATAATGACAGTCAAGCACACCCTCACGTGTAATAATGCTTAAATGCAGCACAGCCATGTGATGACGTGGTTTACGAGACTTCGCACTGGTACTGTGCAAGGCTCGGTCTCATATAGCTCACTGTTACTACTCAGTGGCAATTATGCCCAGCTACAAGTGATTATTAGAAGTGGTGGAATGCAGTCCTGGTCTTAATAGACCCACGGGCTGAGGTCTGGAGGCGTGGCCTCACAAATATACTAAAGAACAACATAACGATCTGTCAAGACTAGAACAACGCTAAATTTCATACGTTCTTACTATAGGAGGTACACCTACATTTAATCTCTACAAAATAAGTAGATCATGGAGCCAAACCATGTTATGTGAGGAAAGCGTGTTTTTTAAGCCTTGGACAATGAAAACAAAGTCTATTGCAAAGTCTACATGTAACTTTTTCCCAATTTCAGATCCAAGTGAGGCCAAGCGGCACTTTTCTTCCCAAGACGTTATTCACACTTACACTAGAGAACTAAACTGCACTGTCCACGACTTCTGTCCTGCCATGAGATTGACCGCAACCTCGGATCAACATCCGCAATGTTTCTACTTTTTTAACATTTTTTACTTTTTATTTATTTATTAATCCCTTGCAGTAATCAAAGTAATTAACTATATTTTAAAAAATATTAAAATGTCTTGCTCTTCACTATTGTTTTCTTTGCACCACGTGTTCGCTAGCTAAAATAGCTTAATTCACTGCCGGAACTGGAGCCGCTCAGAAAGTGGTCGGTCTGAGCGGCTCCAGTTCTGGAGGTGAATTTCCCATTCATTCACCGCAGAAACTCCTTATATAAAGAGTTTTAACCTTGAAACTGGGCCAACTGTGAGATGAATTGTGACAGTAAAAGATATGACTCGATGCAAAAAATGGAAAATGGAATAAAGGCTAAAATACAAACTACTTATCCCAGAAGCCATTGCACATGATGTCTTTAACTCCTGTTTAGCGCCCTTCTTCCTGAATTTAACCTGTCCTTATTAGTGTTTATACGTTGTATTACACCACCCGGGATGTTAAAAAAATTTCTGGCGATTTCCCAAAAAAGGCCTTGTATTGCCTAATATAAGGATGCATAGTTAAAAAATGCGAGTAAAAAGTTTCCATCACTGTACAGTTTTTTTTTTTTCCATTAAACAAGAATGAAGATTGTTCTTATTATATCATATACATTGGCTTTAATGCACTAATTAAAACAGCGACAAATGCTGTTTGGGTGTAGCAGAAAACATCTGGATTATTTTTGCAGTTTCTTCTGTCAGTGGCCATATAACTAAGCCTGAAATCAGGATTAGGCATAAAGTTATGTATTTGGAATTATTCATACATGTGAAAATCGGGTGAGCATTGAACACATAGTTCTCCCCTGACTCAGAGGAAGATGGAAATCATGTCTTTGTGGTAGTTTTTCCAGTGAGTAAGGAATGATACACAGCTTCTTATTCTTACCCTTACAAGTGGTTGTTGAAAGTCACAATGCTATGAAATGCACATCATACTTTGTCAGAAAATGTGACATGCTAGGGGAAAACTGACACTGTTTTTAGTATGGGGGCCCCAAAATTAGTTGGAAACAAGTATTGGATTTTATTCAGCAAAAAGTGATGCAGGGCGGTGTTATTAATGACAGCATTGTAATGTATTGCTGTTTGTGTTATGTGTGTACTTAATGTGTTCTGTATAGTGTATAGTATAGTTTGTAGTGTTGATATCAATATGGTACAGTGCATTGTTCCCGACTTCAATCACCACTCAGGGGTCCATCAATGCCAGTTCCATCAATTCCCTATGAGTGTGTTGGCAAAGAGCCAGAAGATCAGATAACATTATATAATTATAACGTCACTCATTTTTAATAAATGTGAATATGTGATCTGGTTACATTCATTACATTCACATAGCTATACTGATATTATGTGAGTTTGTCACAGCAGCATGAGATAAACAGCAAGTAACATTCATGGCTTACACAAGCCAGCTAGTAACATTACTCCATGATGTAGTGACTGTATATTTATTGTCCTATTCATGTATTTAAGGTGGCCCTCACAGACTCTACGCTCCAGTTCATGGCTGGACTTAGAGTGATTTTCACCCCTTTGGACACACATGTCTTCATCTTAAAAATGCTGCAAGTCAGAAAGGGAAATCATGATTGCTCTGTGGTAACCATAAAAATAACGACCGCGGAGTTCAATGGCAGTGGGATAGCGCTAGCCAATATGACCCTCGTGGGTGTGGTAACATTTCCATGGAAACTAGTAGCTCCACCAATCAAAGACGTTGCTGTCACATTTTTTGATTGTAAATAGTGCAGTACTTTTCTGTGGCAATGCAAATAAAACACATTTTTCTTAAAACAAGGTTCATATCTTACAGACTCGTGGCATCTACAGGAGCATACACTATTGTTTCCCTGTGTCATAGCTCGTGGTAAGTCTGTCTTGGATAGTTACGACATTATGGCTAATCATAAAAATCCTGGAGCATTTTCAAGATCGGAGGGTCTCACGCCTAGGTCCCGCGAAGGAAGACTCCAAAGTTTTGAACGACTTGTGAGTTCTTGCGTGTTTTCCAACATGAGTGCCAATGTAGGTTTGCATCAAAGTTCATTGAACAAGCTGTAACAACACTGGACGCCATTTTGAAAACCAAGGCGAGACTGTCCGCAGATATTCTTGCTTGTTTTTGCAAGACCAAGCATAGTTCAATCATCAAGATGCAAGAACTCATGGGTTCTCACTTGACCCGTAATCTTGAACAAGCCCCTGGATTCGGAATATGAATGGGCTTCCAGTACCTCACTGTTGAGCTCTTTCGAGAGTCATAACCCTCTTCTCATTTTGTATGTGGCTCTATAAGAATTTTTCCACTTACAGCTCAATCAGTGTTGTGTCTATGCAAAAATAAATAAATAAATAAATGTGGTTTTCAAAAATTGGCAAAAAAAAAAGGTCCATAAGTAAAATGTCACCCGAGATAGTGTACATTTTGTTTGAAGAAATAATATATGCCTTTTCTTCCAACCACTTGAAAATGAAACACTCAGTGTCCATAAAATGCATATTTTAACAATGATGTGCTGTCATGAACAATAATTGAACTAATTACAAGCAAATACAACATTTGAACGAGCTGGTGATCTGCGATGAGTGGGTGATCCATATTATTTCAACCTTCGTATCTCGATAGCAACTTTCACCTTTTGGGGTCTCCGGAGGCTGCCAAGAGCGAGCTAACAAATCGTCAACTTGGTTTTCTCCCATTTATGTTTGTGGTCAGCCTTACGGTCCTGAAAATTTGCTGAAACTGAGGTACCGAATCACGGGCTATTTGCGTTTTTGTGTAGTGGATATGTAGTTAACAGAAATGGACTATAAACTGGACTGCAAGTGTAATACCTTCACATTTTCAACAGTACACTACGAATTTGATGTGCTCACTTGCATCTATGTACCCCAAAGGTTAGTCTTATTGCTTTGCGGCTAATTAAATTAATTGATTCGAGTAAAGTCAGAGAGTGTCTGACCACGATTAAAAATTTCTGAACAGATTTTACCTCTGACATAAGAAGCTAAACACCAATGACATAGTCACTCTATGGGGCCGAGATCTCCCACTTGTCATTTGAGACTTTGCCATGCATTTTTTTTTTTTTTTTACTCCATGCTATTTGCCAATAAGCTGTGTTTGTGAATCAATGCTGTCTTCTATGGGTTGATTTAACACTGAAGAAGCCTTGAGAAATGTTGACCTTCTGGTTGAATGAGCTGATATCAAATGGTTAGTAAGATAGCACGGGAATACCTGATGTAAGTGTTTCATACACCATCTTTCTGAGCTCTGTTCAGCTCAGTGGAACCTTTCAGTGATTTAAATGTTGCTAGCTGAATGAGTCATATTTTGCCTAAATATGCCTAGTGAATTAGGTAATGAGAGCCTAATTCTAAATCAATTGATGGAAGAATTTTCTCCATCATGCGCATGCTGTGCAATTATGTGTTTAGGCCTTTGGTATCTTGTTTAATCCTCACTTTATTTTTAATTTTTACAGACCCTTGAGTTTTAATTAAAATATATGTTACCTACTGATTGTTTCTGATGGCGTGCCATGTTAACTGACCTGCAAAGAAAAACACCCTAGGACTGAAATGGCTTTAATATGGAGAAAATGTTAGCACATTCTCCAGAAAAAGGTTTTTAAACATCACATAAGGTATTAGTCTTCTTAGTGCTTTGACACAAGGCAGTGTAATTTTGAAAACCATCCAATCAATATAAAACATTTCCCTCTTATGAAGTATATTAGTCTTTAAAAATTAGAAGCATTTTTTTTCTCTTAAGTAAAAAATATATTCCTGTTCTAATTTTGCTTGACAAGTTAAACCTCTCCAAATCTTGAATTGAGTCAAACTGTCTCAGCTTATTAAGTGTTTTTGGAAGTTGGATCAGAGACAGTGCATTTTGTGAAATAAAATTGTACATCTAAGCATAAGACATTATATGAGATAAAATGAGATTGACATTCTTGGTTTTGCGCTTACAGTTTCCTCTGCGTGCTTTTCGGTCCATCTACAAATGCAGACTGGAGTGTTTAAGCATTTTCTTTCTCTAAGGAAAGCTATGAAACCCTTATGCATCTTCCTGGTGTGTAAATGTGCCCCCCCCTTTCATACCAAGACAGCCCATCTCCTCTGGCCCCCTTTCCCCGGCTGTCCTGCAACGCCGCGTTTTCTGAGCGAGACTAATCCTGACTAAACTGTAGGATTCTCCTCCTCTCTGTCTCTCCCCAGCCCCTATCCTGGTGCGCTGTCATTCCTGAAGTGGCACTAATCTCCCTCTCTTTCTGTTTCTTCTCCTCTTTCCTCCCTCTCTTGTTTTTATGATCTGTCGTCACTGGAGCAAGACTAATCTCCTCTCTATCCACTACGGCTCCCTGCTCCCCGCTTTCTTTCCGTCTCTCTGTGTCTCTTATTCCCTCTCTCTTCCCTCCCTGCTCCATCTGCATCTCCTTTTCCATCCTATTTTGTCTGCTTCCCTACCCCATCTCCCTCCCTTCCTCTCTCCCTGATTCTCTCCCTTTATCTCTCTGATTTGTCTCTCACTCTTCAGTCCCATCTCCCCTTTGCTCTGTCATTTTCTGCTCCTCTCTCCCCCTCCATCTCTCTCCCTCTCTCTGAAGTGTACAGTCCTGTGATCACAGAGTAATAACCTGGCTGAAATGAGTCTGTTCGGCACCAGCGGTAGCATCAGGCCCTGATGGGGCTGTTTATCTCGGCTCTACTCTGCTTTTTATGGCTGGTTATGGTACTTTTAAGGATTCTCTTTCATCTGAAGGGGGACATCAGGCTGTCGTTTGTGCGAGCCACAGGGTGTCTGCTCTCGCCCTGTGGAACCACTGTGTGTCTGCTGTTAGATATTTTGGCGTCTTTATTAAAGATTCACCTGGGCCGTCCGCAGTCTTTCACCATCTGACAGCCGATGAAAAGACTCCAATTAAGTAATTATAGTGAAAGTGGATTTCCTATAATGTCGCCTGAGAGCAGTGGGGGAAAATAATCAGGAGACATTAGGGAACTGCGAGGCTGGGACGAGCGCAAATGCAGAGTGAGAGTGTGTGTGTGTGGGTGTGGATGGGGGTGTATGTGCATGCCTGTGTGTGTGTTTTTCTTTGTAAGTGCGTGCTGGGCTTAATGGATTTTTTTTTTTTTTGCTTTGTTAACCACCCTCGCTTTCTCCCCTGTGTTGCCTGCTTCCCGTGTTCAGTTTAGTGGTGTTCAAAAGGCTCTGTGTTGTAACGGTTAATCCTTGCAGCTGTGTTGTCAGTCAGTCTCTCATCCAATTCTCTACCAGGAATTGGCCAGGTTTGCGGCATAAATTAACCTCCTAGCTTTAATACCACCTGCCTGGAATTGTATTTACAGACCTTCCATACAGGAAGACTTAGTTGTCAAGTAATTTTTTTAATTTGGACTGTTTTTGTTAATTTGATGGATGCATTTCCCAGTATTTGTCGCTCCAGTATTAATGTTCTGGGCAGATATATTATATTGCGCATTGACATGAGACGGTGTTATCATAGCATTCTAAATGCCTACTTTTGGGCTCTGCAATAGCAATGATGTTTCAGAGAAGGGACTGCGTTCCCTAGTCAATATTCCCTTCATCCTCTTTCACCACACTCATCCTGCGTTTCCCCCTCTCTTCCTCCTCCCACCATTTTCAGAAGGCATCTCGCGGAAGCATTAATTCTGCAGTTGTTTTTTTCCAGCTCTTTCCCTCTCTCCCCCCTGCTGTGAAAAGCCATTACAGCCATTTCTAGTTTCTCTCTAATTGATCCCCCTTTTCTTGCCTCTTCTTTCTCTGTTTCTCTCTACCTCTCTGTCCTGCTGTGAGCCCAGTAACCATGGTCATTTTAAGTTGCAGTCCCCCTCTCCTATTTTTTCCCTATTCCAATCCTCCCTTCTCAACTTGACACTCCTCCCCTCTACCCCTCGCCTCTGCCCTTCATTTTTCGCATCATAAAGCGAAGTCGCTTTCTTTGCAGCACATTTGCGTGAGTTTGGTTTTAGTGCTTTTCGTGTTCCTCAATGGTTTTTTGCCGTATGCAGTGAGCAAAACACTGTGGTCTCCTAGTTAAACATTGTAGCGCGTCTGTAAAATGGCGGCTGTAAAAGCAGATGTCGTGGCGCGGCGGTATGGTGGTTTTCCAAGGGACGAGGCAGCCCGGTCTCTATGACGGATTGGACCCCTGTGACACGACTGAGCGATGTTGAGTGGTGTAGTTAACCCTGGAATAACATGATTGTCTGGTTGATATGTTGTTCCACCTGGCATGGAATTTGATTGATGTGGAGTTGTGGAGACTGAAGTTGGTACATCATATGACTGCACAAATTTTAGAAATAAGGCTTAATCTGGCTTTTAATAGCATACAAATAGTGCTGCTGTGCCCGATTACCTGTTGGGTAACTGAATTCTCCGTAGTATCGAGGAACGGTCTGCCCTTAGCATGTGTATAGCGGGGGTGAATAGTATAAAATAATAGTCTCTGATGGTATATTGTGTGGTATTGTTGTGTTGCTCTACATATATACACAATGTGATTTGGTAGTACTGTATGTTATTAACTTGTCTGTGAAAGTGCATTGTATAGTAGTGTATTTGTCTTTATATATATATAAATGTTTTGTGATGTTTATAATGTAGATGTATTTATTTTGGTATAGCAGAAAGGATGACTGTCAAGCTTTAGCTTAAAATTGAGCTCAAGTATAATTTTCTGAAATTGATAAGAATGGGAATATATCATAATAACATTTGCACAAAAATTTATTTTTTGAGTACAATGTGCAGGCTTTTGATATGTGACTCCCCCTGTGATCTGTTTTCAGATTTCGAAGGCTTCATATCAGTTTGTCTTTAAGAAGGTAGTATAACAGAATGCAGCATTAAAAACTGAAATAAACATGACATTAGATGGCTATGTTAGCAAGGAAAGTGGTTACATACATGAGGGTGATTTAGCAGGACCTCCAACATTAATGTGATTTGGACCTTGGGGGAGGACTGGCGGCAGATAATAGTCAATCATTGAATATACTTGTATTTTTGAGTGCCCTTGTAAGTAAGTTTAAGCTGATGTGGAATAAATTTAAGAATAATTTTTAATATTAAAGATTTTTAAGAGGTATAATCAAATGTCCATTGTCCTGGAGTGTAATGCAGCAGCACAATGTGGGCAACATGTTGCATTGGCTTTTGAGGGTGAGGTGTGTGGTGTGAGAGATTTGGCACCTTCTGGTGTGCGATGCAATACATCTACTAGTGACAAATTTTGTGTAATAGTCTGTGATAGCTCAGCGCATGGTGCAGAAGTATGGTGGCCCTCTAATGTTGTTGTAGCATGGTTATAAGTATTTGTCTACAACTGAAAAGCTACATTTTTGATATATTGATTTTGTGTGTGTGTTTGTGCAGTACTTTGGGGTTGTTTTCCTTTTGAAAATGATTGGACTTGTTCTTTGTTTGCTTTTGTTTTTATTTCTTTTCCCCTTGACAGAGTACCCAATAATCCCTTAAAGCACTTTTCTGAATTCTGGAAAATAAAACATAAAACAAGTTTGCAGTTTTTGCCTTAAACTCATTCACATTCTTGGTTACCTCTATATGCTACTGAGTAGTACGGAAAACTGCTTTACCCTCAAACTTATGCAGATTGACTATCATCAGGATTGTGCTTTCCATGTGCTTTTCTTCCAAATTAAAAAAAGAAAAGTATTTTATACCTTTTCTTTTTTTCCCGGTCATAAACCACTTTTTTCCAGCCTTTTTTAAGGTTTTCTTAATATTTAGCTTTTCTCAAATGTGTTTTTCATATTTTGGGTTATAATCATGTTTTCATACAAATTACACACTGGACATCATGGCATGAAGATTGTAATAATTACTGAAGTATACACAAAGTTCGTAAATATGTGGACAGTGACACGATTTTCATCTTTTTTGCTCTCAGTGCCAACAAATTGGTTTAGAACACTCTAGATGTAGAGTAAAATAATACACTTCAAGAGTAGACTTTAAATTAAGGGTTTTGTCTAGAATATTGAATGAATTGTACAGGAGTCACAACTAGTTTTATACATAGCCCCCAAAGCCCCCCATTTTAATGGCTGAAAGGGAATTAGACAAACTGTACTAGTCATAAATTTAATTGTCATTTTTAAAGCTTGGTCGCAACTCCTTTACAGTCAATGACAGCTGTAAGTCTGGTACCCGCAGTGTTCACCCAGATGCTGGATTACTTCTCTGGTGATGCTGTGCCATTCAGTAACTGCAGTGGTCTTGTCTTCCTGCTTGTTCTTGGGGTTTATTGCCTTCAGTTTTAAGGAAGTGAAATGCATGGTCAGTTGGATTCAGGTCAGCTGATTGACTTAGCCATTGTGGAACATTCATCTTTTTTGGAACCTTCTTATGTTGCTTTTGCAGTGTGATGTGGGTCATTGGCCATCAAAGAATGAAACACCAATGAGCTTTGAAGAATTTGGCTGAATTTGAACAAATAAAAAGGGGTCCATGCATTCAGAATTCATCCTTCTGCTTTACTAACAGTCATGTCAGTCGTAAATACAAGGGAACTACCCCTATTGGTAGTCATACATGCCCATGCCATTACCCTACTTCCAAAATGCTTGACAGATGAAGTAGTATGCTTCAGACAATGAACAGTTCCCTTCTCCATACTTTTCTCTTCCCATCATTGTTGTACCAGTTGATCTTTATCTCATCTGATCATAGAATGTTTTTCCAGAACTTAACAGGCTTTTTATTGCCAACTTTCATCTGATCTTTCACTTAACCTCTTTATTTACTCTGGTGAAGTCTTTTGATTTTTGACTTTGACACTGATATGCCTACCTCCTGGAGGATGTTCTTGATCTGGCCTTCTGTAGGGTCTCTCTTCACCAGGGAAATAATTCTGTCATACACCATAGATGTTGTCCATCGTTCGCTGGACCTTTTGGTGTTCCTAAGCTCCTTGGTGCATTTGTTCTTTTTAGGAATGCAGATCCTTCCATTTATCTGTCCATCTATCTGTATGTCTGTCCGTCTGTTCTTCTGTCCATCCATGAAGTTTTCTTGTAAACGCAACTAATACTAAGGTGACATCACTCCAGGGGCACTGGATTCATTTCAGAAGTCGGGTGGCCAGAGCTAATGTCAAAAGTCGAATATACTTGTATGATTTCAGTAGAAAAACATCAGAATATCTTTGAACTTAGCTAATCCATTGCAACAGATGGCATGGCCCACGCGATCGCAGTATAACTCCAAAAATGAACATCTAATTAGTGCAAGAGAGAAAGCAGCCCTAATTCAGTTTGCCTCAACCAACATTATGGGTCTGGAGTAGATTAGGTTGTGACCGCCAAGTTGATCTACTCACCAATTTGCCTCCCGATCCTGATACTTGGTGGAATTCATTATGCCATTAATCTTAACCAGTGCCCCTGGACCTCTTGAATTAATACAGCCCCAAAACATGATCAACCCAGCATCATACTTCAGTGTAGGTATGGTGTGCTTTCCTTGTATGCATCTGTTTCGACGCCAAACATGCCGATGCTGTATTTGACCGAAACATGCCATTTTGGTCTCATCCAATCAAAGCACCTTGTTCCAGTCATAATTTAAATGATGTTTGGTAAACGCCAAGCCAGAGGTGGGTAACAAAGGCCGTGTCTGTCCCTGGTTTTCACACCAACTTCTGGCCTTTAATAAGTTAATCGTCTTTATTAGCCTAACTATTTGTGAAATCAGACATTTCTGCTGCATTTCTTTAAATTATCATGAATGACCACCAAGACCGTTCTTGTATCTCCTAAATGTAAAATTTTACTTTGGTCTAATCTATGCGCAAATCTGTTTGTGCACAACCAATCAGCTCAATTAGTCAGGGTAATTGAAAGAAATAAAAACCTGCATACACACCAGCCCTCCAGGACTGGAGTTGCCCATGCCTGCTCCAAGGACTTGCTTCTGTGTACTCTGGTCAGAAAGCTTTTTTCTGGCAATCCTTACAAAGAGCCTGTGGTTGCGGTGGTGGCGCCTAATGGCGCTTTTTGAAAACTGGTGACTCCAAGATGCCACCAATGTTAAGGAGAGGTCGGGGAGAGACACCAGGTGCAGGATCCAAAGTGTTTAAACACAACACTAAGGAGAAAGTTGGCAAACAGGCCAGAAACAAAACACCGTGCACATGCACTGAACGACTGGGAGAAACTAAGGTACACTGCCCAAGGCAGGGGGAAACAGAAGTACACACTCCAAGAGTGGCTAACTAGAAAAACAAAAACTGGACCTAACTAAACTGACGGAAACACTGGGTAGTGATGTTACTGCTGATACCAAGGCTGCGAAGCACGCTTCAAACTCGACAGGGTATTTTTCTGAAGCACTTCGAATTATCCTTAAGGTTGACTGTAGTTTACCAAGTGATAATTTATGTTATTGTTTGAATGTTGACAGTCTGATAGAAGAGATAAGCAAAAACTGCATATGATGTATAAGATTGCATATGAAATGATACCCGGAAATTTTCTGAAGCATTTTGTGCCCAAAGAATATAATTATCGCCTGAGAAACACTTAAATGTTTTGAGTTACCTAAACCCCGTACCAACTGTAAAAAAAAAAAAAAAAAAAAACCTTTTTCTTTTAGAGGAATTAAACACTGGAACCAGCTGCCTAATGATGTGAAAACAATGTCCTTTAATAGATTTAAGTTAAATTTGTAGTCATCATATGCTTTATTATGCATTGTGCATATTTGCTTGTATCTCTAATGAAACTTACATAGCAAATAGTAAATGATGAGACCATAAGTGGGTGATTGGTTGGGGGGGGGTCAGTGGGTCGGTGTAGTTACTATTCTTATCGATGAGTTTTGATTATTCTTATTGTTTTGTTGACAGTCTATTATGTTTATTTTATGTGCTAATGTTTTATGTGATATGTTGTTGTACTCTGCTGATTTGCAATTGTGGGGGGGGAGGGGATTATGCAGCTTAGCTCCTTATTATTGATGAAACCTTTTTTATTTTTTTTGCCGCTGTTTTCTATTACAAATTTAATTCTTCACACGCATGTAATATTTATGTATCATTGTGATGTCATGTTTTATGTGCACGGACTTGCGGAAGAACAGCCCAATGGCTGAGGCAAGTTCCCGTGTGGAAATAAAATAAATAAGCAAGCACTGTGCCGGAGCTTGCTTCATATGGAGGGGGGGAAAAACCACGTGACTGATGACGTTCGAACCACTTCATTCAGCCTGACCGGTTTGGTTCGATAGGCGGAGCGTTGAAACATTGGCGCGATTCAAATGTAGGCCGTATTTAAGATTAATGAAACATCGCTATATATACACACAGTATACACCAAGCACAATCAGAAAACATTAAAATAACGTTATTTGGACAGAGCAAAGATTTACAGGATTCAATGAGGCTGTGGATGTAAATATTATAATATGAATTAAGGTAAGGAAGAAAAACAGACACATGGAAAACGAAGTTAGATTTCCGCTTTTGAAAAGTATTTTTTCACTATACAAAACTCAAAGTGCACACGCAAGGTGCGTTAGCGTCACCTTTGCAAGGTGATAAAACAATCTCTGCGCCAGCAGATGTCACTCACGTGCTCTATGAATGAAGCTTCGTGTAGTGAACCAATTTTCAATACAATGTTCCAAAAGGGTTGAAAGCTTCATAAAGCCTCATTTGGCCATCACTAACACTGGGAGACTTAGACAAAGGGCAGACAAGACGTGGGCGCAGCAGAACACAAGGCTCAGGAATCATACAAAGGAAATACTCGGGAAGGCACAGGAGCGGAGATTTCGCAACGCAGAGCAAAGCCAGTACAAAGTTCCGTCTGACGGGTGCTTCACTCTGCCCACTGATATACGCATGGGAGGAGGCGGGGACTCGGAAGGCAATCTCGGGTGGGAACAGAAACACATGGGATTAAACAAATTCACGAGGACCGGGTTAACAATAATGACTCGTGACAAGACGCTGAGACAATCAATCAAGCTAGGCAGTTTAGATTGAGGTAATCTATACGTGACGAGTAAAAAGTACCACGAGAGAAGCAAAGGAAAGCATAGCTTTAAACGCAGTTAATCAGGGAAAGCTTAGGAAGGAATTACAAAAGCTAGAAACACTCGCACTTGCTAATGCGTTAATTAAGGTTAATACTACGTGACGAAATATATACAATCACCCTCAAATAAGTGCTGGTTAGTACGGGTTAGTAATGATCCTATCAGAGAACGCATTCACTCAGAGTTTCGCGAGACCCAGAATTAAGCGCAGGTGGAAGCAATGAATGAAATACCGCAGCCGATTCCGAATGGGGAAACGTGATTGGACAACGAGACGCAGGCATGCTTAAGGCATTCACACAACATCACAGGAGTTTGGGCAAGAGTGAATCAATCTGCAGACGGCGAGAATGAAAGCTGAAAAATAAACCAAGAGAGAGGCACGGGAGAAAACGCACAAACACAAATCAGCACACATTAGGCTGAACCATAACAACCAAGGCCCGCAATTCCATCACAGTAATTGTTGGGGATTTTTTTACTTCTCTCACCATCCTCCTCAGTATCCTGGGGGGCAAAATGCAGTTTTGTCCCCTACCCTTGAGGTTTTCAACAGTTCCATATCTTTGGAATTTTTTAATAATTGCCTTGACAGTGCTCAGTGGCATATTCAATCGTTTGTGAATCGTCTTATTGCCAGTGTGGTTTTAAATTTATTACACTACGGTATTGCTTTAAAGATTTTTTGTTGCTTCTTAACAATATACAGTAGTAACTGTCAAAAATATAGTAAAAAATATATATATAAAATTGTTTTGATTAGTTTTCTCAATGAATATGAGAAAATGAAAATGAAGGCTTCTAATATTCAACTTAATTGAGCCTTAATGCTGTTTGATCCTGTTGATCCCAAGGGTACTTTATGCATTATGTCTGTTATTTTATTATGCTATTAGGTTCAATTAATTTCCTCTCACCTTACTTTCCATATTGCAATATGGGATTTCACTTTGTTCAACCTTACACTTCTGAAGACTTTACCATCACTTCATTTTTTATACTGACAGTGAGGCCAATGATGGGTGCTTTTGGGGTTTACTTAAGCTCTTGTTTCCATCTCTGATAAGTTTGTTCTGATTTTTTCATACCTGACAATCTCTTGCTTAACTGGAAGGGACAGCTCTGCAGGCCTTTTATTAGGTTTTAACTGCAATAGATGAAAAATACAAATGCCTCAGGAAAAATCAACTCTTGGCCTTTTATCTGCACTGAACGGCCAATTGCCTAATCATTTTTGGTTCATCAAAAGCACTATAGACAAAAACGTGCTGTGATGCATATAAAAATCACTAACCCAATTTTTACTCTCTATAAAGCTGAAAATCAGCTATGTGAGCCCATTATTGGTTTAATTTCAACTTCAATATACTGTGTCAGACAACTAAAATAACAATGTTGTTAATGTCAAAATATTTTTGGACCTCATTGTACACTGAAATTACAGAACTCCGGTGTATAATTTATCTCAGGAAGAACTGTGTACCATATTTTCTGGTCTCTGTCGTGCCTGAAGGACTACAGAAACAGAATTTTTTATGTCTATTGGTCTTTGTGGGATTTATATATTTTGGATACAGAGGATTACTACAGAAATATAGCAGCTGCGAGACATTGCATTTAAAAAATTTACATTATAAAGGTACTGCCTATGCTGTATGCACCAATACTTATTATTTTCTCGGTGTGTTAAGCAGTTTAAGCTACATGTGCATGAAAGGTGCTACACAAATGAACAAAGTTAAAATTAAAGATGTTCTGAGGAATATATTGAGCCAAATATTAGTGGAATAGGTCAAAGGATCGCAATTTTTACCTCCCTTATCATCCTTCATATTATTCAATTTACTTCTGTTAAATTTTCAAAATTATTGAAATGTATAAATTATAGAAATTTGTCAAGCTGACTGGATTCCTTTCCCAGAAAACAAAAGCACCAAAAGTGCAGTTCTTAAATGGTGTCATAGTAATTTAACGGAAAATGTGTCTTTCTTCTAATCGTAACATTGATGTTGCTTTTAAGTTTGCAGGGGCTGGAGCAAGTCAAAATAGCCTGTCAGTCAAATCAGGTGACCTGTAGATTTAACACGGAGTTTCAACACGAATCGATGCAGTAGTCCATGGTTCATAGGCCCCTCTTGGCTATGGTTCAAGACTGTGAAATCTCCAGCGCACTTCACACCAAATCAATACTGTACACTCTGACAAAATGCCATTTATCAATAAGTCTTGTCTAGTGTACTCATAAAACAGAGCTTCACTTAAAATGAGGGCCACAAAGCTTTCAGCTGCAATGGGGGGATATTAATTGGACCAATGCTGCAACATTTGCAGTTTTTTACAGTCTGTCTCTCCCTCTCCTACTCCACTCCCTCATGCTCACCCTCTCCTTTCATTATTTCCTTTTAGTCGCCCCCCTGCCTTGCAGATGACACCCAGACGCAAACACCCACCCTGCCCATTCTCTCCCCCTTCTCCATCTGACCTTCTTTCAGGTTCCCGTCTCTCAGCCATTCCCTCCCTTTCTCTCACACTACTTTTACTCATTCTCTCCACTTTCTTTCTTCTGTCGAGTCCTGTGTCCCACTCTGTCACTCTGTCATCCTCTCTTTGTGTCTCCTGTTTTTTCCACCCTTTCTTTCTCAAACCTTCCCTGTTCTCCTCTCTCTCTCTCTCTCTCTCTCTTCCTACACTCTCTTTCTGGATATTATGTTCCTCTTACCTCTCTCTGTGTTCTCTTTTGAATTTGACCTTTAAAAAATTCTGCATTTGTTATGTATTTTTGGACTGTGCTGCTGTGGTAGTAGTTTTTCATGCTATTTGCACTTGTGTAATGGTAAATGCATCAGTCTTTTCATTTGCTGCTTTTTTCCATGGAGTACAGTTAGGCTGGCAGTAATCATGCTCTGAGAAACCGAATGTAATAACTTGTCTCCCTCTACACCTGTGTCCTTTCCCTTTCTCTCGCTCCCTTTCTCTCTCTCTCTACCTTTCTCTCTCTCTATCTATCACTCTCACAGTAACAGCGCAACCTAATCAAGAGCAGGGTAAGTTGTTCATTGATTTTCTTGTTTTTGTTGGGTCTCTTCAGCTGGTGGTGTGCCCAGTGTGCATTTCCCACAGTCTACCTCTATATTAAGTAGGTGTTTTCATTTCTTTCCCATTTAATGTGCTCATTTGATCGCAATGCCGGATCCTAACTTGCTCCTGTTGATCTCTTTCCCCCAGGTATCCCAGCTCCCCACAGTCTGGGCCATTCTGTAATGAAAGCTCCATTTCACCTCATCCTTCTCATCCCCCTCTTCCTCCTGTCATGCATTTGACCCGTCTTTCTAACGTGCTCTGAGGATGGGCAAGTTGGCTCCGAAGGCCTGCCTTCGTGGAGGACACGGATGGTGCTGATTGGTCGCACGCATACAGCCACCCCACGGTTGCGCAGTCAGGGATGCATATCCATCGTTAGGCATGGGACGTATCCCTGTTGAGTTGTACGCAGCACGCTGTCCATCTGTCTCCTACTCACAGCTGCATGTTGAGTACACTCTGCATCTGGCTCCTGCATTTTCTCAGGCTCTGTGGTCATTGAAGGCAATACACACTGTAAGGCAAGCGCACACTGTTTTACATTGATTCAGTGTCTCTCTCAGACAGAGGAAAATACTCCCTTGAGCATTCTCTCTCTGTCATTTTTGAAGTGGCACTAATCTCTCTGGTCTTTTCTTGCGACTCCTCCCTTTCCTGCTCTCTGTAAAATCCTGTTTTAGGCTCTCAGCGCCACTCTGCTCCCCTTTCTCTGCCCCTCTTTTATGATAAAAGTTCTCCCTGGAACAGACCAACGATAATCTCATATCAAAGCACATCCGTTCGTTTCAAACTTCTATCGCTTTTCACTATTCTGTCTATTCTTTCCACTCCTCTCCTTGCATCCTTTAGCATGTGCCTTTATCTGTTCATCACTGCACATGACCCCTTAGGCGAGCAACAATGGATCAATGATCCTGACTTTGAAGCATACAAAGTGCATGCCAGCGAATACAAACTGGACTCATCACTGCTGCAGTGAGCCCGCCAGTGCTGTCGATTGGGCCAAAAATCACTGACTAAATCTGATCGCAGCTTATTTTCATTTGTAAAGCGTTGGCTGGTTAGGGCTGCCATGGACCACAAATTAACTGTTTATCACATTTGGAAGTTTAACTGGAACTGAGCCAACAGGGAATTCCTGGACTAAAATGACTATGCTAAATGTGAAGATGCCTGGGTTTAAAAACCTGTCTTGCTGAAATGAGAAATCAGACTTGCTGAGAACAAAATGGAGCTGTATGAAGATGAGATTTTGTGGACCGTACAATGATGGGCAGGAGAAGAAATTTTGGGCTACACTAAAGCAGTCATAGTGAAGCAGTGAGAGAGCTGGACACTGAGTGAGCCTCTCATCTGTAACATACTCATCTCACTGTAAACAGTCATGGATAATAAATAAAAGCATTGATTTACATTATCAGTCTCACTACAACACTGTTGCCTTCACCTAACTGTGGCAGAAACCCCCCTTTTTAATTGTTTGCTGAGCACTTTGTAATGTGTGCAGTTTACCAACCGAAGAGGATTACTCTGAATTTCCCAATGTATTCGTACTGAGTTGATATATGCAGTTTGTTCATTTTTGTCTGTGGCATTTCAGACCTAAGCAATTGAACCATTTTACAGTTAGGGATTTTTTTAAATGGAAGACCTTTTCCTTGTCCAAATCAAGCCAACTTCAAGTAGAGTATTTTAATTGGACAATTACTCTGTTCTCAGCTGACAAGTTTATATGAGGCTTAATTTATCTGAAAATTGGTTACTTGAGGCATGAATAAAAATGTCCAGATGATATGATCATTATGGGGCAATGCATTTATATTAATTATCTAAATCTGGATTAATGTGAGAAGTTCATTATTAGTCTAATTGTCTTACAGTTGTGTTGAAATGAATGCTGTCCTATTAAATGAAGATTTTCATTAAATTTATGGAATGATAAGAGAAAATACCTCACGTGGCCTTTTAAGTGTTCATGTTAATTGTGCTATTTTGGGCAATGTAGAAGTGAATTTCCTTCCTGCATTATTTTGAACTTATTTCTCCTCGTTTTGGGTGAAGATGACCTCACAGAAATGTAAGCTGTATATTTTTCCATGAAATGGGAAAAGGGGGGGGAATAATTATATTGATGTCTTTCTTGCTAATCCTTCACTAAAAGTGTAATTGTTAAACAGCCACAATATGACGAGTGCATTTGGTCAGAGGATAACTGTGTTTGCCAGCACTAGTCCTCAAATGCATATTATGTGCTTTAACTACAGTGACATGTACAGCTCTGAAGACAATAGCGTTGGATGTTAGTGTTCTTGTCTTAAGCAATAATCTGGTCTGACATTAGATTCTGATCTTATCACAATCATGTAGGACAAAATACTATTTTTTGCATTTATATTTTGGTTTGTGAGTTTCACATTTTAGTGAAGAATTTAACATCTTCTATGAAGAATTGCAATCAGGGTCCTTTTTGGAAGGCAAGTCGTAGACAATAAATTTGATTGCAAGAAGAGCCTCCCTTTAGTTTTTTCCCCACTTACTGCATATTCTGTACCATTTGTGTACGTGTGCGAGAAAGTGAGAGAGTGATAATTTTGCGAAACATTTTTTCTTTATTTTATGCGCTGAAAAATGTTTACTTTTCCTCAGACCTTATTTATTTGCAGATTATCAGAAATGATGTGAAAAATGTACTGGAAAAGAAGGCTGCATTCAGTTTGCTCTTGACCAAATAAGTGAAGATGCAACAATGTGAGGATGCTGAGATTCTTTATTTGTTTTTGTGTACTTCACTAGATATGACATTTGTCTCTGGCAATTAGTGTTACTCAGGCTACCATTAGTGTGTGTATCCATACCGTGAAGACCTGCTTTGATATCCCCTGTGTAGCACTTCAGGCTTATTATATTTTGGGGACATCATTTTAATGGGGTGATGGCTTGAACGACTCCATTCCAGAAATAGGACTGTCCTGTTATTGACCCAGGAGATGTATGCGGTTGTTCAGTTCCACAAGGCTAATAGTGTTGAACAGTTTATTGCGGACGAGGCAGTTGCAACACTTACGCACTTAGAAGTGAGTTGTAGAATTAAAGGATGACCACATTCGGTAATTACCAGCAAGGGAGTGTGTGGAAGCAGGATGAGCACTCGGTGTGGACTACATTCACGTTTTGATATCACTCTGAACGATGCAACAAGGCTGCTCTGACTGATAAAGAAAAGCAGTTTCCAGTCAGCCTGTTGGCCCATTAATTCAGATGTGTGAGCACTTGGGATGGATGAACTCAGTGGGGTATGACATCCTCATTGGTTACACAAGTCTAGTGCTGTTTTTTCCAGCCAACCAGGAGACTGGTCCTGCAGGAAGGAAGATCAGCATGTTGGTTTCTGAGAGGCTAGGTCTGTCTGAGGTGAGGGGTGGGGGTTGTCTCTCCCAAGTTCCTGTCTCACAGTCGGTGGGTTGACAGTGAAGGGTGGGGGGGGGGTCCAACATAGCATTGATGCGAGACCCCTATGCAAATACCGCTACATCGCTCTCTCCTCAGGCCGTTTCTGCTCATAGAGGTGTTGAGGGCTGGTTACTGCCCTATGCAAATGCCAGTGCAATGCTCTCTCCATGGGGCATTTTTTTGCATGTGGAGATGCTAATGTGCCGTCTCGTGCTGCTCATCATAAATAAGCACAAAATGTCATGAACGGCCGCCATGGATTTCACGACTATGGAAATGAAAATGGCTGGCTGATGATCAAAGTGCGTAAATTGAAGGTAATAATCAAGAGTAATGGGAATGGGGAGACCGTTGCCACAGGAACAAAAGAGAAATCTATCGAAGTTGCAAATGTATTAAAATTCCAAAGATGATATTAACAACAATGAATCATGAGTACATCAAATAAAGCTGAAATATTTTTAATATGGCATTTAGAACATTGGGTCATCACAAAAGAAATTGTCAAATGCCATTTTTAAACAAAAAAGGATCAGCAGTGCACTAATGTAATGGCATTCAAAATTTGTGTGGCAGAAATGGAACCACCATCCTGTTCTATGTCAATTCAGGATCGTATGGAGGGATCATTGGCCTGGGTGTTCCCTCTTTGAACAGGAACAATTTACTCATTGGCTAAAACCTTGATTTGGTTTGAAAAGTTGGCTGAATAGTGGTATATGTTCAGCAACATTTGATGAAAAGTCCATGTGTATTGGGAGTATTTTCCTTTGATGGAGGATCCATGAAGCTATATTTTTGTAGTTTGTGAGTCAGGCTTTTCAGACTCGGAGTGAGGAGCAGTGGGGTGAGAGGGCAGCACTGGAGCAGGTGTTTCAGGAGCCCTGGGATGCCTCCTGAACCGTAGAAACAGCTTCTCCAAGATGTTGGATTCACAAGGGACTGGAGGCATGAAACTTATTTGTGCCAAAAGGGCATTCCTCCAGAATATTCTCTTCTTTAGCTCAGAAAAGCTAACTGTAAAAGAACACCTTCTGCAAAACCAAGTTTACTCCTCATTTTCAAAGAGTCTGAAAATCCCTTGTGAGTCTCATAGTGTCAAGAGTTTAATATTGTAAGTGTCACACACTCTGAGAGCAGGTAATTGACCTTTTGAAGCATGGTGCTATCAGTTTATTTTTAAGTACACAGTAAAACCTCATCTTGTGGATTTCGAACTCGGGGAATGGATTGTTATGTCGTGCTGGACTTTTAAGTCATCTGGTGTTGGGTTTCCAGAGTCAGTTAGGGACTTGTGGCCATTAGAATTTCAGCCCTTGGTGTGGTTCCTGGTCTCTTGATTATTTACTGTCTTTACCCATTATGCGGAGGAAAGGCATTTTAGACTTTGACAGAGAATTCTGAAAGGAAAATTGATCAAATACTGAAAGGCTGAAATGAGGGGGGTCAGGATCTGAAATGTTTTTCCTTCATTAGAACTAGTACCTTTCCACATGTAACATTGTGTCCTCTGGACTGAAGAATATCTCCCACATACAACGAATGGGAAGCCTGCTACTCTCCATTCATTTGTCTGTCACATCGTCCATCCATCATACATATCTTGTGTGTGCAATATCTACGGAAGGAGTGGATGGATTCTTACCAAACCAGACACGGTAACTTCCCGCAAAGGGTACCTGCGCTGGTTAGACTTTGGAGGTCATTGAGGCAAGGTGAAGGTCACATCAGATCAGCTGTATGCCAGTGCAGATCTACTTTTAGGACATCTGAAGCTATGGCAGGCAAAGGTATATCAATCACCCCTTTGCATTTGACCTCTACCTTGTTTATTTTTTTAATATTGCTATTTTGGAACGTGATGTCTGCAACTGTTCCAGTGAAGTTGACACAAGTGCATGTTCACCACTGTGAGAATTCAAGCACTTCATTATTCCACTGCAGTGAAAATAAATAAGTGCTTGAATTCTTGCAAAGCATAGCATGAATTTGCCTGAATGCTTCAGTTCAGTTACGCGCATTGTTGAATTTGAAAGCAGTGGCTGGTGTGCATATTTGTGCTAAATAATGGTGTATTACAGGTGTTTTCAGATCACAGTGTAATCTTTTGGCTTCAGGACACTTGGATAATGCTGCTGGGGCTGTATGGACGAATCTTATGGTCACTTGTGGCTGTTTTCTGGACTCCAAAAAAGTCCAATAGCCGAGTCCTCATGGACTACAGTTGTCCTGGAGAAGGCTGCAGCAGAATTTTGCTGGAATTCTCCCACTACAGATTAAGAAACTTCTCTCACATTTCTACTGGCATGGGGGTGAGCAGATAATGACTAATAATGAATTAAATTGAAAATGAATTTTCATTTTTGAATGAACTGTTTTTTTAAGGTTGGCTGACCATAAAAAAAGATGTATTTCACTATGTTGAAACCATTGACAATAAAAATGGATGACCTTTCAAGTCCCTAAAAGTGAAGCTTAAACATATCGATTGCCCCCTCGTGTTTGGCTGCCAAATAGGTTGTAAACCCTGCCTCATCCATGCTAGTGGATGGGACATGGGAGGTAAAAAAAAAAAAAAACCAAAAACGCGTTTCAAATAAATTTTTTCCATAGATGGTCTCTTTAATTTTAGATAGTAGTTGCCATGCTGATTTATATTCAAGTTTTCATTTTTCCTGAACAGTTGTAATTTTACACCATGAAAGGGGGTGCAAAGTTATGATCGATTGCTATTTTTTTTTGGGGGGGGGGATTCTGCATAAAGTAGGAACATTGAGAGGAGATTCTGCTTAAAATCCACATGCATAAACTTGCAATCATTTTGAAATCCAATGAAAACCAACAATAGAACACTCCCCTCTTGGAATATAGGGTAATGTACAGTTAGCAACAAAGCTACCAATGGGAAGTAAAATCAGTGGGCTAGCAAGTAAGTTAAACAAGATTCAGTGACAGGTCATCCTAGTTGGCAATGAAAATCTGTGCTTAATTGTTTGCTGCTCTGAACATAGCATAATTTACAGATGGCAGCAAAGCAACCAATTGGAATTAAAGTCTGTAAGCTTGCAAGATCACTCGTTTAGCAAGATAAGATGACAGCTCTCCTTAGTTAGCAACATAAATTGATGGTAAATATCTCTTTGTTTGGGAAATACCATAGTGTTTTGTTCACAGGGCTAACGTCAGGAAATAAAAATCCGTTGGCTTGCTTGCTAGCTTTATAGCTGGCACAGCATGATTCGGTAATGGGTCACCTTAGTTAGCTTGCTGGGTAGATTGAATTAACGTTAGAACTCATGATGGTAGGAGGTCTTTTAGCCATAATCTGTATTTACCTTGTTTTGAAGGAATGGTTTGGATTTTTTTGGAGTTGGATTGTATGAGATACTTGTCCATAGTCTGTGTATTAGCTACTTAGTTGATAGCAGCCAGTGCACCCCCAGTTGTCGAAGCAGGCAGCGTAATGGACACCTGCATAGAAGCAACAATGTACTGCTATGGACGAGGAAAGCAGCAAACACAATTTATCTGCCCAAAAAAAGTCCACTTTAAAAAAATCAATATCTGGTTAAGCTACATGTAGAATATTTTCACTGCTGTTTGTAGCCAGTAGACACGTCTTTCACAACATTTTCTGAACAGCATAGGAGTGCTTAAGTTCTAAGTTGCCGTTCAGAAAATGTAACATTTGCACCAAAGGCAAAAGCGTGACATTATTCCAAATATAGCTTAAGTTAAACTAATATTGGTATAGCCCTGGGTTGTTTTAACCCCTGCTGAATAGACTGGGTACTGCTCTATGCGCTAGTAGTGGTTTATGATGGCTGAAGACCTACAAGGTGTAGCTACAATCTCCTGGTTTTTACGAATACACAGCACTGCCAGTTATTTTTCACTGACCGTTAAATATTGTTACTTTGTTTTATTTACACGGTTTGTGTGAGCGCACTAAGTGTGCAAACGTAACGTGATAGCTGGAAAAATAAATAAGTATCATAGGTCAAGTTCATGGTCAATTTACTGTCCTCCTATCAGAGCACTCAGTGGGTAGGATCTGGTGGAGGGAGAGGGGTAACGAACATGCACACACACAGTAGACTGGGATAGGATTCACGAGAGAGAGAACGGGATCCGGACGAGAGAGATAGAATAAGAGTAAGTTGTCGCAAATCGCGCAGCTAACGAACTCTTTATTATATAGATATTGTTTTGTTTATATATTTTAGTAATAATAGATAGCGGCCATAGACTGTATAAAAAGATGGACGAAGCTACCGTGACGTCACCCATTGGTTTCAGCATACTATAAAGGAAGCCTCGATTTTGGCAATTTGAATTGCGCCATGTTGTCATTTTGAAACCGGATGTGATTTCTATTGGAGGAGAGCGTGAATTGAAGATCCGGGGAGGAACGTGGCTCTGGATCTGACCGTATCGGACGAGGACCAGAGGATAGCCACGCCCCAAAAGCATATTCTGGCTTTATCCTTTATTCTAGTCTATATGGGACCATAATTTACAAAAATGAACATCATGATATATCGAAGGAGACTTGAAACTTGCTATAACTACTATAAAATAATGTGAAAAATCATTATTTAAATGAAAAATTAGGTGGGAAAGTAGGGTCATTTTCTCATAGACTTCTATAGCATTGAACTTCTTTCTGCAAGCACCGACGTCGCCATCTGTTGGCCATTAAATAGAATGCCATTCTGCGGTACTTCCGCATGGGCTTCGTTTTACAGACCAGGGTGCTGCGTCCATCTTTTTATACAGTCTATGATAGCGGCACCTGGCACCTATGTCGCATTCCAGTGTTTTTTTTCCTTCACTTTCTGTAACGTAGCTACTTTTAACTGTTATATTGGCAGTTAGTTCGCGCCTGCTAAGCTAATCGCTCGGTGGCAGCCTTCCATCTCGCTCTAGCATTAGAGTGGGAGCTGCCAGAATAAATAGTGTAGTATTTTTGTATTAGGGTCACTCCATACTAAACTGTTCAATTCACTGTGTTGTATGAGAATGGTCAATAAATTTTTTTCTAAGAGAATTAAATGATTTGCATTGTTCATATTTATTCACTCCCGGATTGAAGATATACATAAGAAAAAAACAGAGTAATCGGTCCAACAACACAGCAGAAAAAGTGGTGTCCTGATGTCAGCCAAGGCATTGTGAAAGCCATATTTTGTTACAAAATTTGGCAGCCAACTTCATGAAATGCTCAATACATGTCTGTTGATACTTCGAAACAAAGTAAAATTAAATATTGCGGAGAAATACCCATAATAACGGTTTCAATTGTCTGCACTAAATTACCGGGACTCGTCTGATCAGAAATGCAATTTGAAATGACTGTCGTGGGCGTAACCAGTCGCGTCCTCACGTGTTAACGTCCAGACCTGTGGGTTAATCTGCATAATATTTGCAAATGGCGTAAAGATGACCGCGGCAAACTAAGGTACTCACTTCCTCCATCAAAATTTCACAAGGCGTCTGACAATCATATATACCATGCTTTAAAAAATAATGATTGAAAAAAGAAAATTTTTCCGTGTCCTAATATCGTGTTACGACCATACCATCATCAAGAAATATGCGTAGATCGTGTCCTGTGCATAGACTGCATAAAAAGATGGACGCAGCACCCGGATCTAAAAAGTGAGGCCGATGCGGAAATCTCAAAAATTTGCATTATGTTTAATGGCCAGCAGATGGCGACGTCGGTGGTTGCAGCAAGAAGTTCAATGCTACTGAAGTCTATGAGAAAATAACCCTTTACTTTGCCACCTGATTTATTATTTCATTCTTATTCTTTGAAATGCCTTCTTGTGAATAAAATAATATATTCCTTTGGTGATTTAGAGCAACAGGTAACCAGTTACAAAATTTTAACAATGCTTTGCACTGAAGCCAGGTGAATGGAATACAAACATTGAGGACAATAGACATGAAAAACATTGACTGGCCGTAATTGTCCAAAAATGTTGCTGATAGGCTGAGGCCATTTATCATACAAAAGAATTGACTTTGAAATGTATCTGATTTTCAGGAATTCAATATCTGTTTTGTGTCCTCGTTACACCCACAACGCCTGCCACATTAGTACATTATGGGGTCAATGAAATGAAGTGATCACTCGGTTTGTCTTCTTGCTTGCTTCTTTGTGATGCCCATGGATGGGGTTTCGCCATTGCAATGAAAAACTTTGGAAAAGGTGTATTTGAATTTTCATCACCATTGTAACACATTTGTACAGTTTAGTATGGAATGACCCATTATTGACAGGGATTTTGTCCGATAGTACCTCGAGCTACCGGGACGCTCGAGGCTCCTCGGATAACCAATGCAGGACATATGCTACCTGATAGCGCCTCGTAGCTACCAGGCGGCTCGAGGTTCCTCAGGTTAGCCACCGAGGGATCAGCATCGAGGGAGAGCACGCTCTTACTGACTGATTCAATTAACTGACTGACCGTGAGTTGAATGTGGCTGAGCAGACATTAGAGCGAGTGTCACGTGAACTGTGAGTAAGCTACCTGCTTTGGCAAGGACCCATACCGATTGCGAGGAGTTTACACAGGCCTGCAACGGGGTTTTTTTTTTCTTTTATTTGTGTTATGCCGGCTAGTACGTGATCACATTTATTTGTAGTTTGAGTGACTTCACTGCAGTATTTTAATCGGTCTCGCTAGCGGTACTGAGTTTGTATTGCGTGTCCTGTGTTCATTCTATGGTTGAGTGGGTCAAATTGTAGTATTTAGGAGATTATACACGGGGATTCTATCTTCATTTGAATAATTCACTTTATGATATCTTAAATATTAATCCTAAATAGTTTTCACATATAGCCGTTCATTCTATTTGAATTTTTATTCGCTTTCCAAAATACACTGGAGTCTTCTATACCGGTTGATCAGCTTTTCAAGTTTATTAATTAATAGTTCTTTGATACATCTAATTGTTTGGTATTCCCTTGTAGCATTTAATAGCCTTTATTATATACCTTTTAGTCTTTATACGCCGAATCAGCAGCTGTTCAAGCTGCGAAACTTTTGCCCTTTTTATATCTTTAAACAGCTTCATAAATTTGATACAGCCTTCGAGCTATTGTTTACAGCCAGTGGTATGGCTGCATTTTAGGCTAATTCATTGTTACATACATTTTTACTGAACGGTTCTACACACACTGAGTAAACACTTTGGGTTTTCTTTCTTTATTTTCACTTTTAGCAAGAGTTCAGTGATTCTGGGTATCCAAGAGGTTTGCTGGCCAGTTTCATTGTTACTCTGTAACCTATTGAATTTATTTGAATAAACTTCTTGACTATTTTTATACCTTTTAATGAGGAATCTACTTGAGTATTTTGCTGTATTGTGACATTTTACTGTGTTTTTTAAAAATACACTATCTTGTTATAGCCTATCTGGTCTCTGTGTCCACTCATTGGTTAGCATAGCTGGTTTATTTTGTTGTATTCAGTTACTGTATGGGTAGTTAAGCCTTATAGTTTAACCAGAAGGCTTAACAGGTGAGAACCTAACCCACAAACCCAGGTTACACTTATTACACCCCTCTGAGGGAAAAGAGGGCTACATTGGGTTTTCTTAAAGAGCTAAAATATGTATTGCTACTGGGGGTATTCCAATCACCATCAAACTGTTGGTAATACACTGACTACGGATAAGTACCTCATAGAACTCTGCTTCAAAAAAATCCAAATTAACCCTTTAACAATCATTCAGTCACTGTAGAACCTTTCACATAGACTATATGGTTGCAATGTAAAATCATCCTTAAAGGCTGGTAACATTGGAGCAGCCAGGTCGCATCAAAAGTGGAGGAGAGTATGCAGGCGGGTGAGATGGAAAGGTAGAGGTACATAGAGTTGCACATTGTTGATGCTAGCGTCTACAGAACTGGTCAAATGATGCACTCAGTTGCAGTATCCCATCAATAAGTTGTACACCCAAAACAAATATTGAATATTCACGAGGAACCGGTGCCCTTAATCGATTTAGATCATTGATGTGTTAAGCCCCAACACTGTTTCCCAGGAATTGGATGAGTTAAGCTCCTCAACCAAGCCTGATCTGCAAACAGCCTAACATATTTACCAATAGTCTCTATCCTGCAGTTGATAAAAATGATCTCTTGCGAAAAAAAAAAAACGGTGCTGTTGTAGCATCAAGCTAGAACCACAATAGCCCAAAGGTATGCCAATTTAGTTGTGGAAAAAATCAGCTTTCTGAAGCAAAAATCAACATGGTATTGATATTACGTCATTCTATCGTCTTTTATAGTCATTAGATATTTAAGATATTATCCTACCATTGATTTACGTGTAGATACATCCCTCAAGTATTCAGTGATCACTTCTGGCTGCAAACAGTCTTTCCTGGAAATGCAGTCTTATTAGTAGCTACAGAAATCGTGCTGCGTAAATGCGCGCCTGTAGTTCACCCCAAGATTACTATTTCTCAGTAATTATCTGTTGATTCACAAATGTTTTATCCAAGATATGACAGCATGACATTTCCAACAATAATTAAAATAAATTAATTGGGCTTTCAGAAAAAGTATATAAACCCCTGTATAACAGCAAGTTAGGTTGTGTCTTCTCAACTTTGCGCATTTGAAATTCCTGGGGTACATGGAAAAATGCAGTCTTAGAGGGTGTTCACTTCATATTTATGAGATGGAAAGCTACAGTATATGGCCATCTTACTGATATAGACACCAGGAGTGAGTCCGAAGCAGACAGTACTGGAAGGTTTTCTGAGCCTGACACCGTTGATTCATTGGAATTGGCCTATCATCACAGGGCAGTATATCTCCTCGATGTGTAAGTATTATGGTTCGCAATATTTACTATTTAGCTAGTTACATAGACTTTCCTGTATTCCACCATTGCCATGATTTTAATGCCTTTACAGTAACTGGTTATCATTTCTGTTAGCCCTTGCTGATAACGTTGAATATAGAGGGATTTGCACAGTGTGGCAATCTGTTTTTGAATTTTTACTGCATTCAACAATATAAAATCTCTTTCAATTGGTTTACACTATTTTATTTCGAAAACAGCTTGAGGATGTGTTTGGCTGTTATATTAAATGCATTGATTTGCATTCAAGGTAGAGTATCCAATTGCCTATTTTTACCTGATGGCGGAATATCCTTCTTGAATATATAAAGCATGTTTCGGATATTACTGTCACTGAGTTATACCTGCTCTTCATGCTGCATAGAAAGTGTTTATATGAGATTATGGTCTGGTTATGTACTTCGTGAACACTAGCAGGTCAGGTGCCTGGGTCCAATGAAACATTGTCCATCCGTGTGTGGAAGGTAGCAAAATTGCAGTTTGCCCATTACTAAGATTCTAGGGCAAGCCCAAAAAAACATGCATATTCTAGAATATGGAGTAAAGTGTTCAAATACAGGAGAGTATGATTTCTTATTGATGTGTATGTCACTGCACCTGCATGCAATTTGTTCTTATTCACACATTCCACCATGCATACCGTATGCAGCCTGGTGTTCCTTGTAAATAGTCTTCACTTTTTTTTCTACATTTTGCATGTCTCCTAAAATCCAACCCCTTATCCAGGTCATAGGAGGTGGCAACAGCACACCATTTCCTTGCAAAGTAAAAACGCTGACAGTAAAATAAGTTATTTTTATGAGTATGTGCAGCTGATGGGGCTCTGGTGAAAAATAGACAAATTTCAATGCTTTTTAATGGAGAAAAAAATTTTGGGGGGGTTTGGAGAGCTTTATGGAAACTATTGGTGTCCATGCCTGCCTATATTGATTATTGATGGACTCATGCTAATTCTCACCTGTAAATCATTAATTAATATTGAGCTTTGTGAGTCAAAACAGTTTATTCGTGGTAAAAATATGATTATTTTATGATTTGAACGTGCACAATTTGCTGAGCCACTTGAAAAGCTGCTTGGAGAGCTCGGGAGCCTCTTGGATAGCTATCTTATTTGGCTCATGGACTGTTGGTAATTTTGATTATCATACTCAGATGTGGCACACTTTTGGTCAAGTGATTTAATGATCCCAGAAATGTATTGTTTTACTACCCAGCAATTTTTCAATTCTCAGTATTTTTTTTTTTTTTTTTTTTTTACTATTTCAATGCTGAATTTTCATGAAGATTTTTTGTGTTTGGGGCCTTTTTTCTGTCGTAAAATTATGAGAATAATCCGAAATAAGGTAGTATTCCCAATGCTAGAAGTGTCTTGTTTCATTGAAGCCCCTCTCTATGAAGCTTGAATATGAAACCTTAAATAGGGTGATGCGTAAATTGCCAGATTTGGCTTCTGCACAAAGGGCTTAAAGGAAGGGAGTCTGCTCACTTCTGGTGAGTGGAAAAACCATCAAAACTGTATGCAAGACCATGCTGTGTGCTCGTCATGTTTTGGGGGGTACATACAAAACTTCAGGAGCATGCAGTAGTGTGCAGTGATGATTATGCACTTAACAAAATGAAGATGAATCAGAAACCAAGTAGTATTCAAGTATTTATTTCATGTAATATTGGATCATATAGATGAAAATAAGTAAACAGATGGTAATATATAGTAAAAACAAAAATAATAATGTCTTTTTGAGAAAAAATGTCAATATCTAGAATGGCCATTTTTGCTTTGATTACAGCATTTAATCTTTCTGGCATAGTTTTCACATATTTTTTATTTCCTCATTTGCTAAACCATTCTACTAGTTTTATGTCAATTCCAAAAAGATTCTTTCGATGTTACAACAGATTTGCTCAATCGCATCAAGGTCTGGACATTGAGCAGGCCAAGTCATAATTTTTACATCACCAGATTTTTTTTTTCATACTGAGATAATTCTCGTATAACTTATAAGTGTGTTTAGGGTCATTATCTTGTTGAAAATAAAATCCCTGACCAATCAGCCTCTTTCCAGATGGCAATGGGTGCCTCACCAGGATACGGTGATACTTCTTATGATCCATGATTCCATCAATTTTTATGAGATCATGGCTCCTTTTTTCGCGGACTGAACCCCTAACCATAATACTGCCACCTCTATGTTTTACTGAAGGGGTTAAACAGTCATTTTTGAAACATTCTTTGACTTTACAGCACACGTTAGTTCTGCACTTGGGGGAGAAAATTTTGAATTTTGATTCATTGGTCCAAAGGACTTGTTCGCAGTCCATTTGTGTTCAATCCTTGAATTTCTAGGCAAACTCAAGTCTTTTTTTTGATGTTGCCAGCCCTTGGCATCAACACAACCAATCAGACGACTTTCACACAGGAGTCTGGAAATAATAGATCTTGATACTTTCATCTCTTTGCTTCTGGCACTATTAATATCATCACTGAGTTGTCCAGCTGTCACCCGCTGATTTTTTTTTTCTTTACTTGTCATACACAGATAACGAACATCAGATGCATTTAACTTCCATTTTTCACTTCTATTGCCACTAGTTTTCAGCAAATCGGTCTTTGAAACGCTTGATGGTCTTTCTTCCAGCACCATGGCAACATTTAACGTCTTCAGCATCATGTGAGGCCTCAATGCTGCTACCAACAATTTCAGAGGGTTTCCTCTGTCATGCTATTGTGTTTAACACTGTCTCACTGCTCAAAGTTTGTGTTACCTTATATACTGGAACAACTGACCATCAGAGGTAACTTTGCAGAATTGTGGTGCCTCAAACCAGTTTAAACAAATTTTGTACCATCAATAATCATCCAGTGAGCCTTCAAACATGCATTCAGGCTATGCAAGAGTCAAAAAAAATAAAATTTACGACACCTTTCAAATGTTATGAAAAATTAATGTATTCAGTGTTTTTGTTTATTACCCATATTTCTACCTCAATATATTTGTGGGAATGATTTTTTTTTTTTTGTTCTCATTTTCCATAATAGTATTTTTCAATACATGGTCACCAAAAAAATTACAGAAAAAGAAATATATTAGGATGCCTTTTTGACAAAAGTGGTGGTGTATAATCATCACTGCACGCTACTTTATACCTACATTTTCTACTTTGTGAAAATGGCAGTGAAAAAACAGCTGCTCTTGTGCACAGCAGTGCTTGACCAAAACAACAGGTAAAGAATATAAACAGCTTGAGATGTATTGTGATTACCCTGAAGGCCCACAACAGGCTAGGCTCATCATCTGCAGAGCTACCCTACTATTGCTTTCATTTTTTATTTGAAGCCCACAAATAATGCTGACTTCATGTGCAGTGATTGACACACTGTGGCAACTGCAATGACAATTACCATGGTATCCTATCACTTTATTAAACTAAACACACTGAGAATGAACAAAAATCTATTGTGATTTTTTTAGTGAAATCATGCTTTTAACGTTTGAATATAGTATAAGATGTGCAGTAAACACTGCCATTTAACTATTCTCTTGACCGTGTCACACTTTCTTCAAATTAACAAACGATTTTAATTATTGTAAATCAGACCGAGACAGAGGGAATCAGTTTTGCTGAACCAAAAAAGTTGCTTTCTTTCTTCAATTTCCCATGTTTTTACATTTAAATTTATGGTTTTCCCTTAACGGAAAAGTGAATTATTAGGCTCTTAAAAAGAATTGAAGAAAAATGATGATGATAGCTCCCTGCTGCTAGTCTGTTTTCACTATCATTTTATGAGACGTTAAAGGATACATGGGTGGCTGAACTGAAATAAGCCGTTTCTTATCACAATTATGATATTATGAAATATCCGTGGATAGAGTCTGCTTCGTTCCAGCCCGTTGTGCTTGGAACTATAATCGCTGCAATGAGCTCCGACATAAAGGGAAAAGTGTCCAGTTTAAACACAAAGAGGGAAGGGTGATATTGAATCTCAATGTTTGCTCTCCTCTGTTGTGATCTGCGATGCATGATATTACTGAGGCCCGATAAGGAATGCATATTCCCATTCAAGTTAATCCATTTTACTTCATATGCATGTAACCGAATGCTCCATACTGTGGTGCAGTACTGAAAGATTTGAATATGCTTTTCCATCACAAGTGCATCAAGGCAATGGCAGCTGCTGCATGAGAATTAAGAAGAAATACCCTTGAAGTTATCCTGATTTTTAGTTTTGACCAGCTTTCAATCATTTTCTTTCATCTATTAATAAGTTTTTGAATGATTTTAATTCAGCTATACTCACTGCTCCTTTTTTCAATATTAGGGACATTAAACAAGAGAATAAAATAGAAATTGATGAAAAAAATGCTAGAAAAGTTTAGAAAAGCTTTAGCTTGAAAAACTTGTATTTATTATGTGGGCTTAACAATGAACAATAAAAAAAACAATAAACCATCTTCATAGCTTTTCATTACTGTCTACAATACAGGCTATTTAAAGTGCGCATGTCACCGAGATAAAAGTGTAAAAAGACCTCAAAAATTTGAAGTAGTAACGTACTGGAAGGTTTGTGTCATAGCTGCTCCAGCCGCAAAGAAATACTAACAAAGAGTGTGAGAATCAAAATTATATTTCTCTAGCGCCTGTGAAAGGGTCTTGTCGCGCTTAACCATCTTGACTGTGACATCATCGCAAGAACTCGTGCAAGCCCATGCTACGCATTTCAACGGAAGAATATGGCAGAGCAGAGTGAGATATCTTCGGATATATCTGACTGTTCTTCAGTCATTAATACTTTCTACTTCAGATTAAAGATCTAGATCATAATTATAAGGATACAGGCCTGCATAGGCGCCAGGGGGTCAAGATTGTCATTCTCGTTTGTAATGTCTCGTAATAATACTTACGTTAGCACTCATCATATCATGTCCAGTCTCTATGTCGCTATGAATCACGAATAGGGTAAATAATTAACATTGCCAATATTGTAAAACAGAGTTACAAGCATTGGCGCCGACTTGAGTTTAATACTGCAACAAAATATCGGTAATATTTGATGACGCCATTGTGTGCTTAGCAGGGTTGGGTAATTGTAATTACAATTACAATTACTTTCTGGACAGAATGTTCAATTACAATTACAGTTACTTTTCGATAAAAAAATTCAATTAAAATTTAATTACAGTGACGAAAGTAATTGATTACAATTACTGTAATTGTAATTGAAAAAAGTAATTGAACCCAACCCTGGTGCTTAGCTCATATGTTTCACTCCAAAGTTGTCCCATCCCCTTCTATTAAGCCGCTTTTATGACAATATTTGAGGAATTATTAATTTTGTTTAAATCGCTTTGGATTTAAGAACCCGTTAATTCAATCAATGACTGCAAGAAAAAATCACTCCTGTTTGAGTTTATTTGCATGTTCCATTACTCATCAAAGTCGAGGTTTGTACTGTACATCAACCAACTACAATGCGTGGTCCACGAATTTGAGATCCTTTTTATCCCATAAATGTCGGTTGCGTATTATTTGGAAGATTTAAAAAAGCGTTAGCTTCTAGCGAGCTGGTGGTCTATGCAAATCAATGAGATGAGCTAGCTAGCAACATTACCATGTTCTAGCTAGCTAGAAACATTACCATGTTTGCCAATGAACGGAATCTGACCTATTGCGACACGAGAGCTAGCTAGCAACATTACCATGTTAGCCAATGAACGGAATCTGACCTATTGCGACACGAGAAAGAAGCTGTATTACATGTGTATAATGCCAAACCTGTGTCTCAGCAGTTGTATCACACCGATTTTTCATCATTTGTGGGATAAAAATAAGAATCAGACAACCTGTTTGGAGAATGTGTTTGGGCACATGTTTGCAGCACACTAATGATGTTTCAGAGCAAGAACATGATAAAAATGGGTACAGCACAGGACTGAAGACTCGCAAAAATCACACAAAACGGAGTCCTTTGGACTAAAACCCCTTTCCCTTGTATTAGACCAAAATCCAGCAACACAGCGAGAAGGCATTTTCAAAGAAATACTGAAACGAGTACTCCACAAAAGTATTCTTCAGCCCTGATAGCTTGTCAAGAACTCATGACCAGTTCTTGCGCTTATGTCATTTCCGCCTTCTTGCTCACAGGCCTGAGCCTCGGAGGTTATTGATTTTTTTTTTCACGGTGGTTAATTCAAATGTGGCAAATATTTGACAAATGGGTCAGATCTCGTTCGATTATGTTCCTTGATTAAAAACTTCTATATATGTCGTACATAATCAGACATTGTTATAAATACGTGGCATAAACACTTAATCTACACTTTAAACAAAGGAAACAAAAAGTAGCCACACTTGTATTGTACCCACAATTTTAAGAGCCATTCCACGAAAGATTGACATTCGGTGCGCAGTTGACCCCCCTGGAATTGAATGAAACTGAGCACATAGGTAGATATGGGTGTCTCACAGAAACAGCCAAATTTTTAGGTCCGTATTTCACTTTGCCTGCCTATAGCGCCACCTGGAAGCCACTTAAGTGGCTCAGTTTTGCTGTTGACACCACATTTCACATCAACTATCATGACTTATGGGTGCATAGTACCAAATATGTTATACTTCTATCATGACCTGTGACTCTTCAAGTCCGGTTAGACTTCAGCACCACATCAACGCCAAGCTGGGTAACTACGTTTTCAAGCCAGAATTATTTGAGAAATAAGAATAAAAATTGAAAATGGGAATGGGAATAAAATATTACCCCAGACATATACCAAACTAGAATGCTTTATTATGTGTTTACACACAACAAGACCATCATTTTCAGTGAATAGTACTTTGGTATCTTGCTAGGTTAGTGCAATGGACGGCCAGAAAGATGGTTGAAATTCATTTTTGGTGCATATTTGCGGTATATTTTCTCTGTAACCCAGTTTTGTACTGTGAGGGTAAATGCTGTTTGTTGTGCTTTTGGAACTCTATTTTCAGGAATGCCAAGCATTTCTTTGGTAGTATCCACGCTTTCAAGCTAGACAGAGCCAAAGTTGGAGGAAAACTCAAAATGGTCATTTCATCGCAGATTGTGCCTATGTTTAGGTGGCATAATTTTGTTTACCCAGCAAGATCGAGATCTGAAATTCTCTGGATACATACTACCTTTGGGGTTCATTACAGCATTAGTAAAATCTCAGTGGTAGTATTTTCAGTGTAGATGATTTTAAACATCAAAAGTCGGAAAAATTCGCCTCCAGGGGGCACTGTAGGCTGGATGCAAGTACTGGCCATCCCCAGCGAAGTACCAAAGAAATTGTTTTTGAATTGTGATGCAAACAGCTAGTTTTCTCTGAAAATGAAGAGTTTAGCTTTTTTTTTTTTTTTAAATATCCCACCACCACCACCCAGACCCCCCCGACTTTGGAGGACAACTTTATTAATTTAGTCAGTTACATAATTGTGTACAAGTCCTCCTACCATCACCCGACAAAACAAAACACACAAAAAATTAAATAAATAAATGAATGAAAATAGAAATACAATGCAATAACAATTACATTCACAATACTTTTCTACCTTTTGCATTAGTCGTTATTAGCTCACCTATTCCATCTCTCATTATTCCCAACCTTCAGCATCCCTTACTATATCCCATCTTTTGGCATAAATTACAAGTCCTGTCTCATGGGCCATCACACACTCAATTCTACTGTAATACTTGACAAAATTTTTGAATTTCTCAATTCTTAATGCCTCCACAGATGTTAACCCGAAAATAAATATTTTTGCTAAATATATAATTATATTACAGATTAGTTGTGTTCCTTTTGTTACATCACCAAGTAACACTTTAAATAAATCTAATTGTATACTATTGTACTGAGATATCCAGCCTTGTACCTTTATCCAAAATAAGGCTATTATAGGACAGTACCAAAATAAATGGTCTACTGACTCCACTTCTTCCTGACAGAATCAACAAGGGGGTGATGACTCTATTCCCCATATATTTAGCATCTTTTTAGTTGCTAAAAACTTATATATTAGCTTATATTGAAAATATCTAATCTTTGGATCGAGTGATGTACTGTAAAGGATTTTGAAAACATGGTTCCATGGGACTGGTGTATCTAACATATTTTCCCAACTGTCTAGAATCCTGTATGGTACAGCGACTAAGTTCTTTATTCTTAAATAAAATGTGTATATACTGTATGTTTGTTGATCTTTATTCTATTTAACCATTTTGCCATTTTCATATGTGGCCTACAGACTAAATGCCCTCCTGTTCCTTTTATAATTTTTGATTTCCAAGCACTTGGTAAAGCTCCAATAAGTTGATTATATTGTTGCAATACGGACTGTTCCATAAAAACTAGTTAATTGTTTGTAGGACATGAGTTTATAATCCTCATTCACTATAACCCTTATAAAAATAATACCTATATCAAACATGCATTTCCAAAAAAATCATCATTCTATCAACAAATATATTAGAATTTAACCATATTATTTGTTGTAGAACTTGTTCTGCATTTTCTGGTGGGTGAAACTGAAATTGTAACCAACTTTGTAGAGCTTCCACCAGAAAAGTGGAGACACCAGAAAACGTCATTAATTAAAGCGAAATGCATAGGTTTAATTTGCAGAAATGGAGAGAAGCCTTTATCAAACATAGGATGGACACTTTTAAGTAATTTGCTAGAAAACCAGTTTGGATTGAAGTAGAAATTTGAAATAAGGGAAGCCTTCAGTGAAAGATTTAAAGCTTTTAAGTTTAAGAGTTTTAGACACCAGATACATAATCATTGTAGAGATATGTACGTTTAACTTTATCAGGTTTATCATTCCATATAAATTTCCCATTTCCGTGCGTACCAAGCCATGGGTGTTGACGCAACTATAGTGATAGTGATAGTGATAGTGAGCTTGTCTGTCTCTGAGTTTAAGAGCAGGCTGCAGCCTATATGGCGCAATAGTTGCGTCAACACCCATGGCTTGGTACGCACGGAAATGGGAAGTCTGTAAAAGAAACCCTACCCTCCCAACCAGCGGGCATCCCGTAGGCCAGGCATCATGGGCAGGTGTTGGGAATGAAGGCATGCACGTTACCACTACAAATGAACTGCCCTTTTCTTGGCAGGGTGCTGCTTGCTTGCTTGTACCCTTTATCAGGATAACCACTCGCTAGATGTGACTGCTGTGCCCTTTTTCATACCCAAGCACCATACCCTTGGGAAATCCTAGAATTAACACTGAAGCCTGCTCTCCGATTCTAATAGTAATGCAAAAATGCAGAGAATTTGTTATTTTCTGAAACTCACCAACACTACGAAACTGTACACTGTACTGACTACTGGTAAAAGTCTTGCATGTTGACACAATGCTACAATCACCACCAACATTCTTTTCCAATTTATAACCAACCCAGCTTTATACCAAAGACATTACAAATTTTATGTATAACTGTGCATGTACTTTATATATGTGAAAAGATAGAACTTTGGTATATGTCTGGGAATATGGAATATTTGGTCGGTAGAACATTAGTTCTTTAGATCAGCACTTCTGGTCAGATAGCTATCCACTCAGCATAGTACCAAGCTAAACTCTTCATTTTCAGAGAAAACTAGCTGTTTGCATCACAATTCAAAAACAATTCATTTGGTACTTCGCTGGGGATGGCCAGTACTTGCATCCAGCCTACAGTGCCCCCTGGAGGCAAATTTTTCTGACTTTTGATGTTTATAATCATCTACACTGAAAATACTACCATTGAGATTTTACTAATGCTGTAATGTACCCCAAAGGGACTATGTATCCAGAGAATTTCAGATCTCTATCTCGCTGGGTAAATAAAATAATGCCGCCTAAACATAGGCACAATCTGCTATGAAATGGTCCATTTTGAGTTTTCCTCCAACTTTGGCTCCGTCTAGCTTGAAAGTGTAGATTCTACCAAAGAAATTCTTGATATTGCTGAAAACAGAGCCCCAAATGCAAAACAAACAGCATTTATCATCATGGAACATATTTGGGTTACTGAGAAAATACACCGCAAACATGCACCAAAATCAATTTTGACCATCTTTCTGGCCATCCATTGCACTAACCCAGCAAGATACCAAGGGAATATTAACTGAAAATGATAGTTTTGTTGTGTGTAAACACATAATAAAGCATTCTTGATTGGTATATGTCTGGGATATTATTTTATTCCCATTCCCATTTTCACTTTTTACCGTGATTTCTCAAGTAATTCCGGCTCAATAACATTGTTACCCTGCTTGGCGCTGATGTGGTGCTAATGTCTATGCAGACTTTAAGTGTCACAGGTCATGATAAAAGTATAACACATCTGGTACTGTGTACCCTTAAGTCATAATAATTGATGTAAAATATGGTGTCAAAAGCAAAACTGAGCCACTTCAGTGGCTTCCAGGTGGCCCCACCGGCGGACTTCTTGAGATACGGACCTAAAAATGTGGCTGTTTCTGAGAGACTACCATGTCTATCTATTTGCCAAGGTTCATTCAATTCCAGGGGGGTCAACTCCTCAACTTCTTTAAAAAGTGCCATTTTCTCATGGAATGGCTCTTAAATAACATTGCTTGAAAGGTGTTTGCTTTTGATAGCAGATAAAGAGTTTTGTTAAGTCATCTAAACTGACTGAAAATAGTTACACCTGATAGTATTGAGCATTTTCTCATTAAAATATATTGAGAATCAAGGAAAATGATCTAAAACCATTGGAGACCAATAATCAGTTCAAGGAGATGGTTTCTGCCTCTTCAAATTCTAACTCAATAGCTGTCACAGCTATAAGGAATGTCTAAAGCTATCGTCCATCAAATAAATTTTCTACAGGTTTTTATCGATTCAATCCATTTTTCTGTTTAACCTTTCACACTTTTGTTTGTTGATTATTGTTTTGTGTGTGTGTGTGTGTGTGTATGTAATTTGGGTCTGGGCCAGTTGCTGCATAATGAATTACTCTCAAGAATAAGTCCTAAAAGACTGCATATCTCAGCATTTTTTGAGGGAGGTAGCATTAATAACACTCAAGACATGACTGGATAAGACAGAAAAATGAATCCATGCTCAATGTACACTGCCAAAGTAACATACATACAAAAGCACTGGAGAGTATTGAGGCATGCTGGGGAGAAAGACTCTTCCCCTCAGAATATGATTTAGTATGTTTTTCACGAAGCAGTTTGATCCTGATATCAGTGTCAAAAATTAAATGTACAATACAAGTACTAGAAATTTAGTTCACAGTTTATTACTCTGATGGATGCGCAATGCAACTGATGATAACAGAGAGCAGCCTTTGCAATAAAATTACCACACAACACATCCTAGTTGTCATAAAACTTTTCGAGATGTGTTCTCTCAAAAGTCTTCTTGTTGGTAACCACACAAAAAAAAACTGATGAGTTTTTTTGTGGTTTAAAAAATGGGTATTGTCCTGATGGATGGTTCATACTGATTGCTGAAAGGATGAAGGAGGGTGAATTCACCATTCCCATCAGTTCAGAATCACATGAATTTGCAAAATCACACCCAACTCAGAAAGTTAGTCAATACATTTTTTACAGGTGCCAGCATGTCAGCCTTTGCCTTGATGCAATAAAGGATTTATTTATTGTATACAGTGATTTGTGATCCAAGGGCTGAGTGCAGAAAATCCAGTTAAATGCAAGCACTTTTAGAGCCACTCATCCATGCAATTGCAGTTAATATTTACAATGTGTTATCATTTTCAGACCCCAGACATTCTCCTATCTGTATTTGCCTCTCATACATGAGATATGACACACATACTAATAACAGTGAGGAAGAATTATGTTTCTATTACTCCTCCTTGTACTGGCTTGGTCCGTCTGATGTGAACTCAGCTGCAAAGCTGGGCCACAGTAGTGCTGTTCGCATGGTTCCTTGCTCTCCATATGAATTTAAAGCTGGATGATTTTTTGATAACAGATGGAAAAGAAGTCAGTTCATTATAAAAGGTAGGCTTGAAGGACAATTTAATTTCTTTGTGGGATGTGCCACACTTTTTTCACATGCTGCTATGTTTTGCACAGGATCACAAGCACAGCCTTTCAGTGTCTTGCTCAAACTAACCAAGGGTTGTTTGAAATTATCTTACTTACTGTAGCCAATGTTTGCCATGTAGTAACTGTGCCTCATTTCTAAGAGGTGTTTTTAGAACTGGGACTGAGGGGTTAATGATAAATGAGGATGTTATATCCTAATATGGACTGTTAGTCTTGGAAGTTGGTTTGTGCTGTCTTGTTCTGAGAACATGACACCGCATCTCTTGAAACAAACGAGTCAAGTTTTTGTTCTCAAAGGCTTCTCAGCATCAGCCAAAAATGATTATTATATTACATTTTAAACCTCAGCAAGCACATTGGATATTAAGTAACAAGGTTTAATATCATATGATTATTTTTAATCATCCAGAGGGTGATTTCTCAACATCAAGGTTTAAGGTAACAAATTCAGCCGGCTCATATTGAGATATATTAAAATATTTATGTAATAAAAACACCAATAACCTTCAGTAATTTGATTTGATTTAAATGGTCTGTAGTATCAACGTTTTAATTAATTTGATACATCAGTTGCAAGTGCTATTGAGAGCTTTATACTCTGTTCTATTGGAGACAGATACTGTCGCCCTAATGTTTTCTTATGAAAGGATTATTGCTGTAAACACACCTAGCCAGGCTAAGTTAATGTTTTGGAAAAGAGTATTGCTACTGCATGGCAGAATTAAGTTTTAATGCCAGGCGTGAAATAATTCAATCCCCTGACATTCACAAACACACCTGACTGTCACATCATGAACACAATGGTTAATTACAGAATTTCAGAATGTGGTCGCTTTTATGTGTTACCTGTACTTTTGAAGGTCTTATACTTTATACAGCACCCTCATCATTCACACTGCCTGCTGACTCTATGTGTTGAGTTGAGAGTCATTTGCATAGACTAGATTAAGAAGAAGGCTGTTCTTATTTAGCTCATTTGCATCAGTTTGAACAATTTCTCCGCGCCAGCCGGAATCCAATTGCAAGCATTCAGGTCCAACAAAACTGCCAAAAAGTAATTTCCCTGGGTAGAACATCTGAAGCCATACAGCTCACAGCTGTTGAACGAGGTGAAAACATGGAAATGGTTCTTCGGTCAGGAAGCTAAAAATTACAGTGACAGCTGGCCAAAGTCTGTTTGCTTCCTTTCTTTACTTAAGTCTAACATTTGATTGCATCACAGATTTCTGCGAATTTACTACTGACCAAATGTGGTAACCAAGAGTATCCCTGAGATATTTTGAACAATTCTGCCTTAATTTCCCTCTTGCGGAGAGTACATGAGAAATACTTCTGGATGTCCTCGTTCTCCAAGCATTCTTCCTGTATCTCCCTTTCACTTCTGAGGTTCGTGTCAAAGACACGCAAGCCTTTTGCAATGCACATAGAAGAGAATCATTTTGACCAAGAGTCTATTGTCTCTGAGGAAGTATGAGCAAGACTGCACTGCCCAAACGTCTTAAGCAAAACAAATTGAGGGGAAAATCCGTCCCCAAAATATTTTCCACACTTGTCATCCACGTTTACAACTGACCCACGGGTCATTTCTTTGGCATTGACGGACTAGGGAGTGTTGACTTTACGCAAAATGCTAAACCAAATTCATATGCGGGTTTTGCAAAGCTTAACACACTACTATTATCGACAATAATGATACAAGTGTAATCTAATGATATGATTAGGCAACCCTTCATAATGACCTTGCAATTTAGAGTCATGCAGTCATTTCACTGGTGTTGTGGTTCTTCAAAGGAATCACAAATCTCTGCTCAGCAAGCTTGTCAAAAATTAAATAATATGTTTACACTGTTAGGACTACGTCACCCAGCCATGAACCAACATAGCGTTGACTGTGTGAAATCTAATCCCAGCACTGAAAAAAAAAAATCTTCCCAAGCATTTTAATCTTGTATTTAGACATAAAACCCTTATTGTTAGTACCTTCTTTCCTTGTAAAAACAAATATTCTGCCACTGATGCGAGGTAATTTTGACTCATTTCTAGATTTGTCCATGGGGTAACATAATTCCACTCGTCCCATAGACAAGTATAGAAATGAGACAAAATGATGGTGATGGAAATAAGTGTTTTAAGTCTGAATACGAGATTAAAATGCTTGGTGAGATTTTTTGTTGTTGTTAGGTAGTTGCTGATGAGCATGTTGCTTAAATAAATGAGCGTGCTGTATGGTTTATTATTTGCTGCTTTATGTTTTATGAGTTAGCTTCCCCATAGATGCTGTCTAGTTATAAAGCATCAAAAGTGGAAACATAAAATAAAAATGGAGAAAGCTTGGCAGGTAACAAGGCAATATCAGATTACTCAGCCTAAAGCAAGTGCTGAACATTCAAGACCATTAGACATAAAAGCAGTTACAAGGTGGAACAGAAGTACAAACAAAATAATAAAAAAGGCAGTTGTAAATTGAAAGCAACACAAACTCTGCAGTTACAGCATTGCATTCCACTCATACATCAATATGTTTAAAGATATAAATATCAAACATACTCTGGAGCCTGGTGAGTCTCAGTGTGTTGCAAGCAGGACTGCAACAAGATGTTGAGAATTGACTTTTTTTGGGGGGGGGAGAGGGTAGTTGTTGAAATAGTGGAACTGAGCAGGGGTAGGCAACCCTGGTGTAGAGCACCGGTGCTGCTGCTTGTTTTTATTGTTCAATCTGAGCTTGACTTCTGAATTTGACGGATGATAAAGACTCTGGGCATGAATTGCTGAATACTTTGAATGGTGAAAATCTGAAAGCTTTGTCACATGCCCAAATGCATTCATAAAAAAAGCAAATTACTCAGAATATATGCAGCTATTCAGCTAAAGGTTTCAAAGGAACAAAAACCAGCGACAGCAATTTGCTCTCCAGGTCTAGGTTTGCCTACCCCTGGAACTGAGAATATTAAATATGTGACTTAAGAATGAATAGTTGAAGGAACCATTCCAGCCACAAGCAGTACAGGCAGCAAGAGTTGATCATTCCATGCAGATCTCAATGTAGGGTTTGAGCTAACCAGCCAGCTGTGGCAGCCCAGAGTAGGTTGTGCTGTAGATTTGGGGGTCAGTGGGACCAAGGCTCTACCTCTTTAGGGAGGCAGTAAGTCAGAATCGAGGTGCGATGTTATAAGAAAGTGGAGGGATGGACAGGGATAAATGCAGGAGGGAGAACACTTTATAGGCAGGGGAGTTTGTTGCAGCCCTGAAGAGGGATAATTCTGTGGCTCAGCAGCCAGGACAGGGATCATGAGGTCAGAAAGCACTGGGATCCTCGTCAGCTGTCGTGTCGTGGGAATCAAAAATATAGACTGAAGTGGACCAGGAAGGACATCTGTCAGTGTTGGATTCACTCATGTTAATCTGTAGAAGCGTCACATTTCTCAGAGCTGTCATGGGTCATTCTCAAGTCCCTGGATACTGGAGAGAAGACAGAATGTTGTACTACAGGGAGACATTGCCATTCTCATGGGGTGGATAGAGAAGAAGGGAATAGCAAACTAGAGGGTAACTGAAGGTCTTCAAAGACGTGTCAATAACATCAGCTAAAAGGCAAGTGGGAAGCTTGTCTGAAACCTGAAATAAGGTAGTGGAGGTTGTCCTACATCTATTTTGTGAAGTTCAGTAGAATTGTTACATATTTGCACGAAGGTTTACAGGTATTGATGTATAAGCTGAGAATGGCGATGATCGGAAGGAATAAATCAGAAGATAGCGCAGATGATTACAGTTTAGCACAAAGGCAGCAGGCCGAATACTGAGGAAGAGATTAGAGGGGTCAAGAGTCTAGAAAAGGACTTTAGCCAGAAAAGACTGAGAGGAGGCTGGAAAAGAGCCAGTGTTGGATTAGAATCTACTCAGATCTATTGTTCTGGATGATTCCTCCAAGCTGTTAGCAGACAGAGATGAGGAGGTTGGATGTGTGGGAAGATTGAGGAAGGAAATGGAGACGCATTGTATTACGTTGCATGACTCCAATGTCAATGTCTTTTTTTGATTTGTGAAAGAGAGGAGCGTGAAGTATGATTCATATGAGAAGGGAGTCCTCTTGTAGTGGCATAAACCACGTAGAAAAAGAGAGGTATGAGTGAGTGAATCAGTGAATCCTCAAGTGGGTGGCGATTCAGCCATTAGAGATAAAAGGAAAAGGATTCAAGACTGCGCAAGAGTTAGATATGATAATAATGTAAAGGCCGACAGAAGGTCATGTTAACTGCAGATATTGTGTATTTATCGACAATTATGTTTTTTCCTGAATTTTGGAATGCCATGTTGTTCTCATTAGCCAGTCTAATTGCAGCAAAATCCTCTGTCAACTCCAGAGACGAGCTCATGACCTTTACAACACCAACATACTGCATTCTGTCAACCGCCGCCTCTTCTTTCCTCTCCGCCCACCGGCTGACCTGTATTGACATTTTGTGGAGGGAGTTTACCTCACATCTCCGCAGTCACTACTAGCTGCTGCAGGTGCCCCAATTGTGCGGATGAGTCCCTCAAGCACAATGAATCGAGGACAGTGCTGTAAACCTTCCCTCGCCGTGCGACACTACAGGCAATTACGCACTCCCCTTCAGCGCTGTCGGCCATTTCGCTACAGGACCGTGGGGGTTCAGTGTAAATCCAGTGTATTAGCAGGATGAATCATCCAGCAGCCCCTCAGGGTATTCAACTGGAGGGCAGAACAGAGAGACTCCCTTAGTCATTGCTTCTCTGATCTTTGTGGATAGGGCAGGTGTTCAGGCGTCTGTTAATTTCTCCAAAGCAATGTAAGCTCCTTGAGCGCTGACAGACTGATCTGATATCTGAACAAAACAGGAGCTTGACAGCTCACGCTATATTCCAGGAGTATTTCATCCAAGCACGAGCGATTGGAGCCAGATTTAGCTCCTTCATTACCAGCCATTAGAAACACTTTTTCCCCTTTATGTTTAGCCACAACATGGCAGACACCATAGTTGAAGAAAATGTTTTATTTGAATGGAAAATGGTATCAAATTGTTCCATATCAAAATCGATCTCATCGAAGACGTACACAGCACAGCCCAATTTGTATATTCTTTGTTTACAGCTATAGTTAACTGTTCATTTTAGTAACTGGACTATACATGTGGCCTTTGTGTACTCTAAACACATACTCAGTTGCCACTTGCTGTACAAACATTTTCCCTTAATTGATTTGTGAATTGTGTATAAGCAAAAGAGTGAATTTACCACATCAAATCCTGTTCATGCAGTGTTGTCTTTTTTAGTTAATTTAAATCATATGATCGAGAGCTGACCCAAGTTGCCACTGCTCTGAAGAGATAAACATCGGTCTAATGCCCCTATTTGGGCAAGAGACTAGATATTATAATTATGAGTGATGCTCACGCTAATGATATTTAATTGAGTAATCAACAAAATCTGCAGCCTTGTTTTGCTGAACCAAAGGAGCGTCATAAGGGAAATGCTGATCAGCTTTAGCTCCCCAGCAGAATACAGCGTCGTCTCACTGCCAGAGCTCCAAGCGTTTAAGCAGTAGCTCCCAGACTGCACAGTGCAGGAGGGTGGGGCATTTCCAGTCTAATCAACAGCTTCTTGTATTTCGATCTGTAACTCGGCGTTCTGATTCTCGGCTGTAGTTATAGCCCTCCAGGGAGGCCGTGCTGACACAGGCTGTGTGGGAGTCGGGCCTGCAGAGCCCGAAAAGAGCAGGACTCCAGGTGGCAGTGAGACAGGAGGCTGACACCTTCGTGCCCAGCTGAATCTCCAGGACGACCTTGGGGGTTTTTGAGGCCGACAGATACGTTTCCCTGTGGACCAAAAGACTGTTCCCAGCTGACATGCATTTTGTCAGGCAGTGGCAATAAGCTGTAGTTTTTCTCAGTGATTTTGGAAAGTGTCAGTGTTCTCACTTGTCTTTGCCCATGCACTGGTCTCCGCCCCTTGCTCCTTTCTTCTTTCCACCCTTTATCTCGCGTTCACTGTTCTTGCTACTCCATATGCAGCTCTCTCCCTCTTTCAATTACATTTTTTCATTACATACTTCAAAACATATTGATAGTAAAAACAATTTATAATGATAAAAATGTTCACAATAATAACAGCATAAGCGACAGTAATATAACATTAACCATCAACAATTATTCCCTCTCTCTTTCTCCCTCGCTCCCTCAGTCTCTCTGGGGGCAGAACATTGCTATTAGAATCATAGCAATTGCTTGGTCTTTTCCGAAGCCTAAGTGAGATAACAGCAGAGTAAAAGAGAGAAAATTCCGAGGATTTAGAGTTAATTTGTACAGCAGAGCCTCCTCCCTGTAAAGACTGACCCTGACTTCTGAGCAAACAAGACATCTGCTACACCCCATTGGCTCATGTTGTAGTACACAAATCCACATGTATTCAACTGCACACACAAAACTGCACAGGCAGACACAAACTAACATGTATAATGCTTTTCAACTTTCCCAAAGGCTCACAAAAATACAGACCTATAGTAGTGTTCACACAGATTCATTATTTTTGCACATTTTAATTGGTGTTTATTTGGGTGTGCGTCCCGTGCATATTTTCATATTCCCCCCCAAACACAATTCTTGAGCCAGCTCAGCCAGGTGTTTAATAATTCAGTTTTAAATTTTTTTTTTTTTCAGCCATCATTCCCATTAAAGGGCTGAATGTATGCTGTTAATTTTAAGACCATTAATAAATTTGTCCTTTGCTGCCACATTACAAGCTGTACACGCGCAGATTCACAAAATGATCATAGCAAAAGCAACATAATCATCAGAAGAAATATAGGTGGATAGCACCAGAAATATTGAAATATTTGCACTACTTTAGCTGCCAAAACTAAAAATTCATTTTATACCAGCCAAGTACATGATAAATGATAGCTGTGTAATGTGCATCATATAAAAGTATATTAGAGAATAATTTGTTGAATTAGCAATTTAGAGCATGCAAGTGTGGGCATACCTTTAGGCACATACACCCATTCCATATTTTCCCATTGAAATTATACTTTAACAATGGAAATTTACAGTAAGATTAAATGTATTCACTAAGGCTCTGAAATTTGGACTAACAAAGCAATTTGTTCACGTTTTTTTAAATAAATAGGTACATTTGTTTATCGAGGTAACGTTAACTTGATAAGTAAAACAGCCAAGATATTGACGTCACAAATTAGTGCTAATTTTAGAATTCAATCTTGCATATTGTTGCAAAGCCCCATTTACAGCAGACATTACTCCAGTTTATTAGAACACAGCGTCCCCTCATTCATGAGTGATCATGCTCGTGCCCTAATATAGAACTAAAAAAAGCAATTCCATTCCATTCCAGGCAGCAGGAAGTAAACATCTTTTTTCAGCTGTTGTTATCTAGTTGACTGGATTTAATAAAATTCAGGTTTTGGTTTAACTATAGCCAAAAAACACAATAGCTTTCTCGAGAAACACATCAGTCCCTTGCCATTTTGAGATTATCCTATTCACTGCTCAAGATTTCAAAATTGTATCAAAAGATGCAGACTTCTGGTAGCACAGGCACATTATCCTGTAATGGGGTGTTGTCAGTGATCACAGCTGAAAATAGGGCTTTGCAATCACACGGACAGATGGAATTAATAAACATCGAACGATGAGTCATTCAAAAAAAAAAAAAATAGTGCTTTTTTAATCAAAGTTATGCCACCTCGCCGTATGGAAGTATCGGATCAATAACAAAAATTTTAGCGATTCCTAATTTCTGCAGTGTAGGCCTATTCACCATTCGATCATAAAAAGCCAGGTATCTCGGTTCCCGATCAGCCCATTTCCTGTTCTTTTTCTAAAATAAATTAACAACAATAATAATAATAATAATAATAGTGGCTATTCCTCTTATTTTTCTAAACTTTTCATTGTTTATCTTTAAATGTTATTATTACCCATGTCTGCTAACAACGCCTTAAACAACCACCCAACTGAGCGCAAACGAAGCGGGACTGAAATGGTGGGAGGGGTGGTAATTGGAGGTGTAACCGTCTGCGCGTCCTGGGGCGTCGTCGTAAGCGAGTCGCTTTATTAGATTGCCCTGCATCGATCCTTGTTGCCGGAGCGTTGACTAATTTCCAGGCGGAGAGCTGCGATCAATACCTTAGGATTCAATCTAGCCTGAATACAGAAAAAGTAATTCATTGTAATGATGACGCAGAATATAAAACGGGAATACATCGCACCCGTGAGGTCAGAAAGCGCAACTACACGAGGAAAACTGCCTGGAGTCGGCCATATCACGTAATATCTCGCAAACGTGATTTATTCATGGAAACAGACAGATGAAAATTTTTGTGGGTAACGGAAAACATTTAGCCTGTTAATACGTTAGTGTGCTGAATTACCCGACTTTAAAGGTAGGCTTGTCTTAAATGAGTAAGTTTCACTCAACTAGATAAAAAAAAAAATAATAATAAACGCATTCATGAAAATTTTCACCCAATATTATTTGCTCGTAGTCACTTTTCATAGTAATAATGGAACTGCTTTGCATGGTGTAGATTTTTAGATCGTAGAATTAATCTGAGTAAAATCCATTCCTTTGATAGCTGAAAGTCCGCAGCTTTTTCCTCACATAAATTTGAAAGTTTCCACCTCTTCATCACATATCGCTAATTTAATAATTCCGATCCTTGCTCGTTACCATTTCACACGTATTTATATTTTCCAAATGGCTGAATGCTTCGATAGTGGTGTATTGTAGGCCTACCTGGAGACATAAAAGCTATTAGGTCAGGAGATATTTCAAAAGTTATTAAATTCGATTAATCCAATGTCACGAATGAAATATACGTAATGTTCAGTTCAAGGTTGTCATGCAGATTAATACACTACACCGACATGATGATAACAATATTCAGTTTATCATCTACTTTGTATTAAATATTTTATTTCATACATCAACCTCATACAGTGAGTCACATAGTGATTGACAGGAGATGCAATATGACAGCTGAAACACAGATTCGATCCACTTCAGGTTTTACTGAGCGCTGATTAGACACAAACGGCTGTGAGGCCATGAAATACGATAAATGTAGGCCATATTATCGAAGGTCCGTATCTACAGCCTCATTAAAATTGTGTGCAAAGTGAGTCACACCAGGCTCAGAAAGGAGCTCTGAACAAACAGCCCTTCAGGGAACAGAACCTGGAATGACTCCAGCCATTTTATAATGGCAGCCTCGCTACAATTCCACCCTCAGCAACTGTTTGCAAATGCATCATTTGCAAACGTGCCCCCAAAAAATCTAAAATTGGCCTCCAGTTATTTTTGCTAAATGAATAAAAACATGATTCACATATATCTTGTTCTCAGAGTGAGAACCCTCAACAGTACCCTCCCAGTTCCTTCAGCTTTTATGACTGGTCTGTCTATACTTCTTTATTTCCCAGAACCCTTCTCAACATGACCCTTCCACAGCCTGCATTTCTCAACAGGTGCCAAGTTCATGTGCTTGGAGGGATGGCTTCTGTAGCAGGAAATGGGTGGGGAAATCACGCCCTCGAGTTACGCTCCTCTTCCTCATTCTCCAGGTGATAGGCTGGTTTGTAGCGAGTCACACCCCTTCCATCCACCACCTGCAGGGCAATATTCCTGGTGGTGTTGTCCATGCTGCCCAGAGACGTGTAGCTGCAAGGAGACGGGCAGTTAAACCTGTGGACCCAGCACTGACTGACAGGAAGGGATGGCAGGAGGACAAATCAAATAAAGAATCCACGGAATGGGAGGAGACGGGGCGAGAAAGTGTTGCAGACAACACAGAGGTAACAGAAAAAAGTTAAAATACCGCCTCACACCACATACAAAGTTGGCTCAATGAAAAAAAAAAAAAAAAAAAGTCAGTCATAACAATTTAGTTTTGGGGTTTGTTAAAAAAAAAAAAAACCAAGCACAAAAAACTTCTGCTTATTTTCAGTTACATTGAGCATGAGAACTAAAATTGTCCCACCCCTTTAGCATATATTTAAGTGAGTAAAACTGTAACCTAATTGACATTCTTAGCTTCTATTTAGTCAAAGTATGGAAGTAAAATGTTCTGTCTAAATATAGGACTAAAATACTTGCCATGATTAGGGTTCTTGCAGTGCTTTTTTTGCTGTTCCCCTCTGCTTAAGAGTGTTTGAGGTCATCTAACTAAAATGGAAAGAGCCCCACAGTCTCTAAGCATGTCTGTCCTTCAATTTTCTCGACAACCGCTCAGCCGACTGACTTCGCACTTAGCGGCTGTTTTGCTGAGGACCCAAGGAACTGCAGTGTCGAGTGTGAAGTTGTTTGGCGGAGGGGTTCTTGAGAAAGCAGCAAACAGCAATGCCAGAGAGCAAGCAATCGGCCCATTCTGAACAGGCATGTTTTGAACGGGCATTGCACTAGTTGTTAAAAGGGCTAAAGACACCATTTAAGCTTATTACTCGAGTGACCATTTGCCAAACTTGTCAAATGCACCTATTGCAAGTCTCTGGCTAATGTGTCAGCAGAACACCAAGATTATAGGCAGCAGGACAAGCTTCATTCTCACCCTTTGTCATACAGGATACAGTAAGGCACATACAGGGTCCTCAGGAAGGACCAGATGTCGTGATACGTCCAGTCCTTTAAAAAAAGGCAGAGAGGACAGGATTAATACATTTCAGGTGTAAAATAGCTGCATTGTAAAGGCCTAAACAGGAAAGCTCCAGGCAACCCTTGAACCAAAAATGAAGTCTGAATCCCTGATTGGCTCCATTATCCACTCAGAAGCTCTTCTGAATGAATGATAACAGTGAAAATTAATGTTGCTGATTATGCATCAGTACTTATAAATTATGAGGGGAATGCAATCACTTTGCTCCCATGGAGGAGAAACATCTTTTGATTTCAGGTTTGAGATGTTCCATTAATTAATTTTATTCATTTTCTCTTCATCTTGAAATAGTCGTGCCAAACTAGAAATGACACCTGGCTAGTTGCCGGGTAAATACATTGCAAGTTGTTGCCAATGTCGGTTCAAAGGAATCTTAAGTTGAATCCCACTTCACTGCTCCTGTGTGGGTGACTCCACCTGTTAAAGCATTCTAACCAGTGTGCAGATGCAGCAGATATTCTGGAGTCGATCCCGAAACGTTCGGTTGCTGACCACGGCCAGCAAAACACGGCCCAGGGGACAGTCCGAGGGTTTCGATCTGCAGGTTTACCTCATCTCGCCTCAGCTCGGGGCACCACTCCGCTCAGCCATTTTGCTGTATTATACACCCACTTTCCACCAGCACAAATCTAGTGCCATTTCTGGGCTGGTGCTAGTGCCAGTTTCCAGTTAGTTCAATGTGTGAACCCAGTGAGAACTGGTTTACTTTTCCAGAGGCTAGGGAGCCACCATAGAGCCACATAATTATGTGATAGCATATGTCTGTATGTGACCCCGCTTCACCGGCCATGCTAGTGCCAACTTCATAAGAACAATGGCGGACAACAGTTCATCCTCTCCTTACAAGTGTTGCTCCTGGATTTACAAACCCACACTGGCACCCAAACATAACTAGACTAACCTATTTGTGCTGCTCTTCATGATTGTTAAAGACAATGATTACGATCGAGAAGAAAGGTAATCACCCAACACAATTTGATTCTTATTAATATTAATCGTAAGAAAGTTTCGAATGGCCTTCACTAGCTACCTAGCATCGACTACGCTGGTATCGATCACACTGCAGTTAAAAACTGCAAATAAATGAAATGATCTGTTCACAATGGTTTAGTTTGTCTTGTTATTTAGGATAATGTTGCCCCAGCCCGTGGCGAATGCGATTTTTGGTCCTGGACCAGCAAAGTACAGGTGCCTCTCTGGAACAAGTTTTTCCCAGCCAAAAGCCAGTTCTTTGGCAGTCGAATGTATTGAACTGGTTCGAGATTTAGGAACTGGCTACGAACTGGCCCTCAAACTGCCTTGGTGGAAAAGACTAACAGTTATTTGGCAGTACCTGGCGAGTATATACTCCCCAACATAAATGCCACACAGCTGAAGCTAAAGACGTGTGGACTGACTGCGCGCCAACAAAATAATCTCAAAACGACACCGAATCCTAGACGGAAACGAATGCAAGCGCAAGACATACAATTAAAGTCATTAAACCATAGAATCAAAGACTTTGACCATAAAAAAAGCAGTAAAACCCTAAAAAAAGCATAAAGTGACGACAGGAGGCCCGGTGGGGAGGGAGGGGGTAGGAAACAGGCAGGTGCTCACCAGCAGGGGGTTCACCCTCATGTACGGGGGCCAGCCCGGGTCCGTGGGGCACAAGGGTGTGAGAGTGTGTGAGTACGGGTCACTGCGGCGGGTGCCCATGAGCACCGCCCTCAGCTCCGGCCTCCGCTCCTGCACCTCGCTCAAGGCCTGCCGAATACTGCCCTCCACAGAGAACAGCTCCAGGTCGTACCTACGGGACAGACGGCCCCAAATTACCCCCATTTCCTGCCCGGCGAAACATGTCATGTACAAGAAAACAAGCAAGCCCCCGGTCACAAAAGCACGGGCGCTAGCATTGCAGGCTCATTACCCCCAACCCATCCATTTTAGTGCAGAGCGCCAAGCCGAAAGCCAGTGGGGACTATGTCCCTAGCAGCCCTACAAGTCTTTTGGAGACTGAAGACCATTTGAGGCCATAGCAGAAGCACTAATCACAGGCACCAAAGCAATGTACAGCAGCTCACTAACATACACACTTGGCGAAGGCGGGTTAAGGGTGACGCTAACTGGTTAACTACCTCCATGCAACATGCACAGTACACCGCTCTAAATCACATCTATTTATGAAGGAGTCAAACAGCCCTGCCAAATACAGGCCCCCCCCAGGGACTGAAGGGGAGGTGTTGCTGCCGAATCCTGCCCTTCACTCAGACGGGCTCTAAATAATACCCGCTGACACCGCCGTGAATTACATCACAGCTCAGCCAGAGCATGATTACTCTCCCCTGCTCTTTCCCCCCAGCTGTTAATCACATCTGGAGCACAGTCAGACTGTAAAACACTGGAGACAAGAGACAGAGTAATCCCCACACCTGTGGTTGTGTTGTCTCAGTTTAAAGTCTTTGTTAGCGGGAAACAATTTACATGCAAGGAAAACACAGACTGGGTGCGATGTGATGGCATATACTGGCAAAATGATACAATTTCAAGTATGCAGGTGTTACTTTTGTCCACAGACCAATTAAAAAAAAAAAAAATCTTGCTGGGGCTTAGGTTCAGAAAAAATAAACAGACCAGACTAGAGAGGGAAACCATGTATGGGTTGCCAGCTAGCACACCCACAGTAATTATGACAGAAAAAAGCATTTGAAATATGATTGAATTCTGCCTATAATTTGAATAACACAGGGATGGGACGAGTGAGTTGATTTCCAACACCGCTGATGGTATGTTTTATCACAGAGAGAGATGGCTGTTGCGCACTGCACTCTGGGCTGACGGGATTAAATTCAATACACATCATCTGGAAAGATTACGTGTGGCATGAGCCGCATGCATCTGACCTTCACACGTTCGACCCACCTGTTTACCCCTAATTGAATGGACCGTTGCTGCGACACCCCGCACGCAGCCAATGGTGCGGCTCAGGGGAGGGATTTGACAGGGTGAGTAATGGTAGGGACGATGCCCTTGCTTTACCAATCATTAGGTGGTGAGGTGAGTCTTCAAATGGCACAAATAACTGCACTTTTCAGAATAAAAAAAGAAATTGATGCAAACTTCCGGGATAAACTCACTCTTGCGGGATAGTGAACATCAGTGCAAACTCCCGCAATAGGACACTCAGCTGAAATAGAGGCTCCCATTACTTGGGCAAAATCCAGTTTCCGCCCTTAAATCATTCTCTCTCCCCAGTCCCATTTGCATTGATGCCACAGAAAATATAAATACCGACTGTATAATTAACCAGCAAAAAAGAATCAGAGATAATGGAATTAAATGTTTTTTTTTTTATTGCAAGTTTATCTACCAATATTTAGATGTCTATACCCATATAAAGGGTACATGTGCTTGTGGACCATGGATCCAATGAAATTCAGCTCCTTCAGATCAGTTGAACGATTCTTTTCCCTCTCCCACAAAGTCAATGGTTGCCCCGCCCATTCAGCAGCTTTCCACATTTTTGATCATGTCACATGCTGAAATGTGCAATATAGGCATGAAATATTATTCTTACTATTATCATTTTTATCATCACATTTTATAAGTCCTGTTTCCAGCCAGCAAGAACGAGGATATAGATGGATATAGATGGATTTATGGTATTTACTGGCCAGTGCACATCTGGAAACCCACGGCTGTGGACAGGGTTTGCACTGGCATAGACCTGCATGCATGACAATTCAGCCAGAGAGACAGTGACAGAGGAAAATGTACAGGAAGGGGTGGGAGACGGATAAATGACTCGCCTCTTTATGGTGTCCTGAAGGAATCTCTCCATCTCGGGGAAAGGAGAGACGATTCGAATGTAAAGTGCCTTGACACGGTCCTTACCCTCCGGGTACCTCCTGAGAGCCAGAGAGAGTAGAGTTTTAACAAGTGGCTTTTATGATTCAGCTCGATAGCTCGGTCGTTAAAAGTGGTGCTGGCCCTGAAGCACAGGCATCCCGGGATGGGGGGCTCAGCTCTGTCATTAGCTTAGCATGCCTGCGAGTCTGCAGTGCTAGGGCAGGGTAAGGAGGCTTTAAAGCAGCTCGTTTACGGCTGTGTTTTTGTTCCTCCAATTAAAATGCCTTGAGCTGCGCAAATGGCGACTGCACGGCCCGAGGTATGTGAGGGCTCAGTCAGTATGGACTCCACACATCACTGCTATGTAGTGCCACCTGCTGGTTGGAGGTGAATTGCGTGTTAATGCTGCATGCGAAAGGTTCAACGTTACGGTCGAATAGTCAACAAAATTACATCTTGTCGTCTCCTAACCACTTTTCTTTGACCTCAATGGACAACATCATGAGGTTAAGGAAAAATATGAGGGATTATTTATAAGGACTAAGGAAAAGACAACCGTGGAGCTTTGAGAATCTGACTACACTGACACAGGGTATGTCATCATGGTACCAATGTCTATCTTGTTTGTTTGTTTTCATTACAGTCAGATGGATGGTGCAATCCTTTGAATATTGCTGTCCCAAGGGCTAGTGGGACAAGGTTATCCCCTTTCATTTTGTCAAGGATGGTGCAGTGTATCCTATGCCAAAGGAGATCATACGGAAGCACCGCAGCACCTTTCCTTAGCATTTAGTGATTCATTAAGCGCTTATGGCAGGCTGATAATTCTGGGTCATTTCCAAGGAGTTACAAACTTTCCTATGCAAAAAAGACTATTCAACCACAGCCCTAGTCTGACTCCAGTATAAATAAGCTTGGCTGTAGAGGTTTGAAAATAAGCAGACTGGTGGCATCAAGTGTCTTTCAGAGAACCACAGGCAACTAGAGGTGAGGATCACATAATAAATGAAGCACCAATTGGCATTTCATGTTCGGACTACATATTAACACACTCAAACCAATCTTGGGTGCCGCAAGTTTGTTTTCTTAATTTATACATAAATTACTGGGACCAACAAATTACCTTCAGCAATAGATGCATTTCCAGAAGGTCCACTCTGTAGGAAGCTGCTCTGGCACAAAGGCAAATGCATGGAAGGAAAGTATTGTGCATCGGCTGAAATGCTTTGATATGCGTTCATAATGCCAATTTTACCCTTGAAATAAAAGGTGAGGTAGTCCATTCAAATGCATCTTTTCACACCAGCTTGGATTTGCCACTGAAATTAAATCATAAAGTCCAGATTTCCCTCAACAATGATCATAGAATGTCAGATCTTGTTTCCAAAACTCTGATCAGCTTTATGTCACAGGAGTGAGACGAGGCTTTCATATTTGAGGGGATGAGACCTCACCGGAGGCTTGCAGAGCCCATGGAAGAATCACTCAAAAACAGCCAGAGAAAGAAATAACCTCAAAGATAAGCAAAAATTTTACAACTACATTTTAAAAAAAGATGGGACAATTTGGAAAATACAAATTACAAAGCGATTCACCGGCCTGTATTTAACAGTGCAGGGACATTAAATATTTTTCCTTCTCAACTCTATTTTTTTAAATAAACACAGATATTGAATTTTCTGCCAGCAACACTATACAGAAAAGTTGGGACAGGGTGGGTGTGTTTACTTTAGTGTTATATCACCTTTTAACAGCCCTCCAAGTAATTGATTGGAAAATGGAGGATACCACCTGTTCCAGTTCTGAGGGATTAATTCCCCATTCTTCCTTAATGTCTTCCACTGTAAGGTCTTCATTGTGGTATTCTGCACTTATTAAAGCACTGCATATTTCAGCAGGAGACAGGGCTGGACTGCAGACAGGCCAGTCAAGCATGCGCACTCTCCGATTAAGAAGCCACACAACACCACATTCAGAATGTGGCTAGCCGTTGTCTTGTTCTGACAAGCAGATGCATCCCTGAAAAGGCAAAACCTCGAAGACAGCTCCTGTTGCTCAAAAATTAATTTGTTTGTTTCTCTAGTGTTTAACAACACTTTCAGCAATCTCATGTCACCCGCTAAATGCACATAAGCATGGGTAGGAAATGTAAGTACATACTGTTGAGGATTATATTTCAATATTTCTCATGATATTCATCAGTAAATCAATAACCAGATTATGAAAGAAGCAGTAACACACACACGCACAGACACATACACACACGCGCGCACGCGCACACATAAAACACACACACACAAGCAGTTCACACACGCATGGGCAGTGTACACAGACACATGCACGCACACACACACACACACACACACACACACACACACACACACACACACACACACACACACACATATAAAAGCAACTCAATTCACACATGCATGAGCAGCTCACACACACATAAGCAGCGGGCTTCTGTAGCTGTGATTAGTAAGCAGGCTTCTGTTGTAACTGAAAACATTATCAGTTGAATCATTTATGTATCTACTTGTATCCTATTCCTTTGACTGTATTTTTTCTCTCCTGACTAATTTTCCTCTCCTTCTTTAGTGTATTTTCTTTCATTTTTTATGAGACCAATACTTCTGTGCGCCACCAATATTTTCCAGAGAATCCCATAGAGAGCTTTCCGACCAATAGGGGAAAGAAAAAACTCAAGGGATAATCAGTGTACGACCGATGTATTGCGACTGGAGCAAAGTTGGTTGAGTTTTTCCCATAACTATGGCTATGTAAAGAACACTGAGTTAGTACTTCTTGCGCAAGGACTACTCTCCGGGTTTAGATTACTGCACGATTCAAGGCTGTAATAAAGACAAGAGGCCCATGGGCCTTAACGGTCACCTGAGTTGTATAAAAACCCAGGGGCTAACATGGAGCCTGGGGGACATGAAATGAACAATTTTGATAAAGCACCTGAAGACCCTTCCATGTATGAAGAGTATTGTTTTCCAGCATATCTGGGTCTGGAGAAGAAGATTTTGAAATTTTCAGCCAATTCGACCACTTTTAGCCCCGCCCCTCAGAGCACCTGGAGGTGGGCACCATATAATTCACAATTTTGGTGCACATTTGAGCAAGGAAGGATCCTGCAAAATTTTATTGAAATCAGATCAGCGGTTTCTGAGAATAAGTGGAGAATGTATTAACCAGTTTTAGCCCCGCCCCTCAGAGCCCCTGGGGGTGGGCACCATATAATTCACATTTTTGGTGCATATTTGACCAAGGTTCCTTCCCGCAAAATTTTATTGAAATCGGATCAGCGGTTTCTGAGAATAAGTGGAGAATGTATTGACCAGTTTTAGCCCCGCCCCTCACAACCCCTGGAGGTGGGCACCACATAATTCACAATTTTGGTGCTTATTTGACCAAGGAAGGTTCCTGCAAAATTTGACTGAAATCGGATCAGCGGTTTCTGAGAAGAAGTCGAAAATGTATTGACCAGTTTTAGCCCTGGCCATAAAAGCCCCTGGAGGTGGGCACCATAGAATTAACAATTTTGGTGCATATTTGACCAAGGAAGATTCCTGCAAAAATTTTATTGAAATCGGATCAGCGGTTTCTGAGTAGAAGTGGAAAATGTATTGACCACTTTTAGCCCCGCCCCTCAGAGTCCCTGGGGGTGGGCACCATATAATTCACAGTTTTGGTGCATATTTGACCCAGGAAGGTTCCTGCAAAATGTTATTGAAATGGGATCAGCGGTTTCTGAGAAAAAGTCAAGAATGTATTGACCAGTTTTAGCCCCGCCCCTCAGAGCACCTGGGGGTGGGCACCATATAATTCACAATTTTGGTGCACATTTGACCAAGGTTCGTTCCTGCAAAATTTTATCGAAATCGGATCAGCGGTTTCTGAGAAAAAGTCGAGAATGTATTGACCACTTTTAGCCACACCCCTCAGAGCCCCTGGGGGTGGGCACCATATAATTCGCAATTGCGATGCATATTTGACCAAGGATGGTTCCTCCAAAATTTTATTGAAATCAGATCAGCGGTTTCTGAGAATAAGTAGAGAATGTATTGACCAGTTTTAGCCCCGCCCCTCAGAACCCCTGGAGGTGGGCAACATATAATTCACAATTTTGGTGCGTATTTGACCAAGGAAGAGTCCGGCAAAATGTTATTGAAATCGGATCAGCAATTTCTGAGAAGAAGTCGAAAATGCATTGACCAGTTTTAGCCCCGCCCCTCAGAGCCCCTGGGGGTGGGCACCATTTAATTCACAATTTTGATGCATATTTGACCAAGGAAGGGTCCTGCAAAATTTTATTAAAATTGGATCAGCAGTTTCTGAGAAGTTGTCGAAAATGTAAATTGTTTACGGACGCAAGACGCACGACGGACGACACACGATGGACAACACACGACGGACGAAGACGGACAAAAGGCGATTAGAATAGGTCACTTTGAGACTTCGTCTCAGGTGACCTAATAACTTCTGAAGATTTTGTCCCTCTCCAATTATTCACGAACAAGGGGACCTCAAAAATACGGGGAATAAATAACATCTGGTCGGGAAGACACAACAATACCGTTCCTTCATAGAAATGGAGATTTTAAGTTCCCAGTCTGCCTAGCATGCAAGTCTATGTACTGTCGGAGGAAACCACAGTGCCAAGAGTATATCTGAAGGGATATATTCACAATAGTATAAAGAAACTGGTGAGCGTAGTTGGGCTGAACAGCCTGTTCTCGCCATTCATGTTATGTTATGTTATGTTATGAGTAAATCCATGTGAACACAGAAAGAATACGTGCACAGAAAGGTCCCAGGCCCAGATTCAAACCTAGAACATTCTTGCTGTGAGGCAACAGCTCCACCCACTGATGGTAGTGTTTGAGCCTTACGTTGTTATCAACTAGGGCGGTCCCTTCCTTCTCTGGGTTGGAAAACAAAATGTTCATTATTACCACAAATAATTTCAAAGATCGACAAGTCCATCAACAGTGAATTTCGACTGTGAAGCAGTCCATTTCGGATGAGCTCAAGCCCAGGGAAGACTACAGCATTTCTGGATATTTTTGACATATGACTTCCTCAGTGAACCTTCAATTAAATATGTGAACACAATGATTAATGGTGTTTACAGGCACGCTTTTTCCAAAGTAGTCACTGGCAAAGTGTTTATATACATTATAAAAGCATTTTGATTTTCAATGCAGAGCCATCTTTAGGCTCAAAGATCAGGGGATTCAGTATTGGTTTTCCTACTTGTAGAGCAGGGCTATTCAATTGGATTATTCTGGCAGGCACATCTTTAAACTAGAGTGCCAAGGGCCCTGAAGGTTGCCGGCAGTTACAGCCCCAACAGGAGAAAAGTAACTAGCATCAATTCATGGATTCAACAGGAAGCCAACACGAATTCTTGCGAAAGCAGCATGTTGTCTACACGATACTGGCGTTAAAAAGCTCCAGCTTGGACATCCGCGGGTTTAATTTTTTCACGAATTTCGGTGGTGATGGCGAATGGTCCCGTACCACTGCGAATAAATTCACGGTTCTTCGAATCTAATCTTCTCTGCGAAAGAAGAGAACTGTTTCATCTGCACCCTTCCGCGGGCCAACGCAGCTCAGCGAGAAAGGGGTTTTAGTTACCATTATCGGGCAACTCGACTGAGCAGTCACCCTTTTTCATGAGTGACAGACAGCAACATTTTTATGTCACTTTTCTGCCATTTAGCAAAAATATAATCTTTAAGAAGTCTACATCACGAAATCCGATTAGATTTTTTTCTAACCTGGACTTTCACTGTCGTCTGCTGTCAATTTGTGAAGTGCGCCATCTTCTCAATTCACTTCTGGTTCTTGCTCTGCTTTCAGACAATGATTTTTTTTTTTTTTTTTTTTTTTTTTAAACACAACACTGCCACCAAGTGGGTCTAATTAGTTTTATTCTTTTTATTCCATGATGCTAAAAGGAAAAAACAACCAAAAATGGAATTTGACCAGTTTTTATTGCCGCAATTGATCGCGAAAAAAGGTCGACCATGCGGTTACAATGCCCGTTAAAATTTTTATTATATATGGGTTAGTGCCTAATACATACTAATGTCTAAAGAAATGATTAAACAAGGAAATAAATAGATTGATTTTGTCACATGACCTTGACGACCAAAGTCAAATTCAATATGGTGTGTTTGATCAGCATACATGATTTGTCATTAGTATCCAATACATGCCGAAGATCTAAAGCCAATATTAAAGGACTTTTAGGCCGTTTTTGTCATTACCTGGACCTTGTTGCCCAAGGTCAAATCCAATATGTCGAAAACAACCAGCATATATGATTTGCTATTAGTGCCCAATACATACCTAAGCTCTCAAAACAACATTAAACAACAATGGGCCATTTTTGTCATATAACCTTGACCTTGAGGCCCAACATCAAATTTGACTGACTGCCTAAGAATGTTCAGCATACATGGTTTCCTATAGGTGCCCCAAACATACCTGAGCTCTGATTGCTACATTCAGCAAGTTATAGCACATCATTGCCATTTGGCCATGACCTTGAGGCCCAAGGTCAAACGTGAGTGACTCACAATGTTCGGCATACCTGATTCCCTATAGGTGCCTCATACATACCTAAGCTCTAAATGCTATATTAAGAGAGTTATAGCACATTTTTGCCATTTGACCTTGACCTGGAGGCCCAAGGTCAAATGTGACTGACTCACAATGTTCGGCATACCCGATTCCCCATAAGTGCCTCATACATACCTAAGTTCTAAATGCTGTATTAAGAGAGTTATAGCACATTTTTGCCATTTGACCTTGACCTGGAGGCCCAAGGTCAAATGTGACTGACTCACAATGTTCGGCATACCTGATTCCCTAGAGGTGCCTCATATATACCTAAGCTCTAAATGCCATACTAAGAGTTATAGCACAAAACACTCCGAAAAATTATGAAGTCCAGACATGTTGCCTAAGTGGCGCTATGAAGGAGCGATTCAATCAAAACGCCATTAACATCGTTGAAGCAGGCCATGATACTGATTCCATTGCTGCGATAAAAAAAAAAAAAATCATCAGAAAGTTTTTGAGAAAATTGCGCCTAAGTGCCAAAAATGGCCATTTTCGACATAAAAATGGCCGCCAAGCCTAAACGAACGATTCAATCAAAAAAATTTTGGCTCAGGCATTAACTTGATGACCCATTTGATCACATCCCCAAATTTAAAAAAAATTAATCAGACCGCTCTTGAGATACGGTTTTAAACAGACGACGCCGACGGACGCAAAGTGACAGCAATAGGTTTCTGGCCTACGGCTGGCAATCTAAAAAATTAATTCCATTCAGGCTGGCCTTTTCCCTGTTACATTATTCTTCCCTGTTAATAGTACATACACTTGACACACCCTACCAACATTTTTTTTTGAACAACTTACTACAATGTTATTTCAAAATATGGAAAAAAAATTAGTGTTTTAAGAACAGCATTTTCCCAGATTTTATCTGCAACAAAATCCAAAATTTTTAGGTCAGATGCAGTTGTTCTTTTTTTTGTTTCTTTTACTTTTGCACACTGAGATATACAGTATTTTATATCACAGAAGTGCAATTCCATAAAAAGAATCCAGAGATCACACAGCCATGCACAAATAGACCTGCATTTCTACGAATGAGAGGACATACTCCTTGACCACAGAAATGGAGTCAGTGCAAAGGAGACATATAGGCTTTCCCTTAGCAATTTCAAAGAATACATTAATGAATTCACAATCTCCACTGTTAACTTTTCTTTTTGCCATCTAGCTGGCATACATTCACTTCCTTAAAATAAAACGCAAAGTGAGTCAGCTAAAATTTGACTAGCAAGCTAGCTATGGCAAGAAACGTGGTAGCAGCACAGTCAAACCTGTTATATCATCAATTGTGCTGCAGTTAACAAGCCACTAATAAAGTAATGAGGAGGGATAAACACTTTTGTGTCTCCACAGTCCTCATTTGCCTCCAATTTTCTTTATTTAAGAAGATCCTATTGCAGCGGTATCACTGCAGATTCTAGCGGGAACACAGGCTGTGTGTGTTGCCTTTTAAAGGTTGCTTTGTCGCAGGATTATAGTAACTTGTAAAATTCTTAAATAAACCAATCCCATGCGGACCACTGTAAATGGCCAGAAAACTTTTTTCTCCGAGTTGCAAATGGCAGTTTTTAGTCAATCCCACAGAGCGTCCAGTTACAACGAAGTCCCGTTCCAAATCTGATCATGTGAACATCTAGTCAGACAGACAGTACAGTGCATACTTGTGATTGGCTGTTGTTGACAGCACCGCACGAGCCCTCGGTTTTCATAATGGTATTATAGAGTAATTGGTTTCATTGTGTCAAAAATATCAGATATTTGCTTAGATTTCCTGCCAGTTTCATTTATTAATTCACAAGTTAATAGAACTGAGCAGAGGGCCCATCTGAATTTGACCCGCGAGCCACCGATTGAATAGTCCTGACAAAGAGATTTCCCCAGCTTCCCTGAATCAATTAAAAATATTCTGCACTGCAAAGAGTGTTGTTTTGTTGTTTTCAAACATTTGTCGCATTGTAACACTTCAAGACTTATATTGCCTGTCTCAACTTCATTGGAACACGTGGAGGGGAATGGGCAGAATGGGCAGGTATTTCCAAAAAATCAGATTGGGTAAAGCATGAAATACCTCGAATATTTGTCTTGCGCCATTTTCAATTTAATACAGATCGAAGATGAATTACAAATCATAGCTTTACTTTTTTTACTTGCATGTTCCATACCGTCCCAACTTTGTTGGAAATGTTGCTGTGTAACACACAGACACAAAACAAAGCAGATGGGAAATATAAACGAGAATCCCAGAGTCAAGAATAAAAAAAAGAAACAAAGTTCTGATACACAGTCAACAGATAAAAGGACGGAGAGAGATTTCACAGCTCATTATTATCAACTTTGCAGTAAACAAAGAACAATGTCTGACATACAGAGATGAGGAGGTAATTTAAATCTTCCTCCAGGCTTGGGTAGCTCACCTCATCAGAGCAGCATAGTACAGGTGCAGCAGAGCAGTGCAGTCTTTACCCCCATTGAAGCCGATACAGATCTCGCCCGCCGAGTACTGATCCAAGGCCGTCTCAATGGTCTTCAGTGCCGACGAAACTTTCTCTCCCAGCGGGGAGCCTGCGGGAAATGATGCTTAATGAGGATACGCTGCTCTTCAATCTTTACCTGTAATCATTCACATTTTTCTGTCCCCATTAGCCTCTCACAGGTCCCTCTGTCACTCAGTCTCAACTTTTCCACACCCCTCCTTCAGACTTCCCAACTCCCCTCTTCCCTATAAAGGCTGTCACTCAATTTTTCCCACTGCGATGCTGGTCTCTCCATCTCCCAGCTTCCCAACTCATCCGCCTCCCCCCCGTCAGTGACCCCCCAACTCCCCTCACCACTATTCCCCAGTGACCCCCATCCCCTCTCTCACCACTATTCCCCAGTGCCCCCCATCCCCTCTCTCACCACTATTCCCCAGTGCCCCCATCCCCTCTCTCACCACTATTCCCCAGTGCCCCCCATCCCCTCTCTCACCACTATTCCCCAGTGCCCCCCATCCCCTCTCTCACCACTATTCCCCAGTGCCCCCCCATCCCCTCTCTCACTACTATTCCCCAGTGCTCCATCCCCTCTCTCACAATTCCCCAGTGCTCCATCCCCTCTCTCACCACTATTCCCCAGTGCACCCCATCCCCTCTCTCACTACTATTCCCCAGTGCCCCCCCCATCCCCTCTCTCACCACTATTCCCCAGTGCCCCCATCCCCTCTCTCACTACTATTCCCCAGTGCTCCATCCCCTCTCTCACAATTCCCCAGTGCCCCCCCATCCCCTCTCTCACCACTATTCCCCAGTGCATACACCTCTGCAGTGGCGATGGAGACCGGGTCGGTTACCAGAGGTACCACACTCCCCTCCGGCAGTTCAGCGACCAGCTGGCTTCGGGCACGTTCCACCTCCTCAGCACTGTCCGAGTCCAGCACAAGCCGCACCCTGTGGTAATTACTCAGCCAGTCCGGGTATGATCCCAGGGACACCCTCTTACCCCACCCAGCCTGGAGCCGGGTCAGGACGGGCGCGATCTTTGCCTCGTCCGCGTCCATGAACACCTCCTGAGTGTGGAAGGTGGTCCCAGAGCCGGCGAACAGGTGCGTAAGGCCGTTAAAGGCCCGCTCCAGGAGGGAGGGAATACCGGGAAAGATGTAAACATTCCGCACGCTCACCAGCGGGTACCGCAGTTTCTGTCCGGTCTGCGGGTCCGTCCCATAGTTCAGCTTGGAGGATTCAGGCACCATGGCCAGCTTCATAGCAGCGCTGTCCGGGTCCACTTCCCCAAAGAACTCCAGCACCAGCTGGCTGAGCTCCGGATGCGGGTGCAGTTTCTCCCCGAAGGCCATGGCCACGCTCTCGAAGGTGACGTCATCGTGGGTGGGGCCAATGCCCCCTGAGGTAATCAAATGGGTGTAGAGAGAGGAAAGGGAAGCGACCTCTTTGGCGATGATTTGCGGTTGATCCGGCACCACAGTGATCCGCTGCACACTAACACCTAGTTTACGGAGGGCCCGGCACAGGAAGGCACTATTCGTGTCCTGAGTGTGTCCCTTCGAGAGAGACCGAGAGATATAATCAGAAACGTTTATCAAAGGCTTAAGATCTGGCTCAAGGTCAAGGTTACAGTGGATGTCACAGGGACTGACATGCTATGCTAATGACGCTTCATGTTAAAATGAAAGCACAGCACACAGGCTGGTTCTCCAAAGAGACAAAAACAAGCCAGGACAGATAACATCCATTCATTAAGCAGATCGCCATAACCAAGGCGAATTACAGTTGAGTATACCGCATTTAACTTCACATTGAGTCTACATAATTACTCATGGTAAAAATTAGTTTGTTCTCTTCTCATTTTCTTCTCTTATTTTCACACCAATTGCATGAATCTAAGAAAAGGTACACCCATAACAGCCTATGGTAATGGCCACCCAAGCAATAAGCAGCAAACCAGTTCTATGGCCGTACATTAGCAGCGATCTGAAAATTCTGATAAAGATAACGAGTATGGCACGCCGACATCGGAAATTTGTGAAATTCATTTGCGTTCCACCGTACATTTTATTCACTGGTTTTCCCTTGTTTGCAAAACACATTAAAAAAAAAACAAATTAAATATTACACCTAATCTAATCTCATAGTCGATAACTTCTGGAGCTAAATATGGCAGCTTTATTTTCATGTTGTCAGGTGAAAAAGAACCAAATAATCTTCATTCACGTTAGTGTTTTTCCTTCAGCGATTTATATGTAAGGTACTGTGCTTCGAGTACATTCTTTGCATGCCTTAACTGAGAAATACTCGGAAAAAAAATCAATAATCTCCATCTTCATGCAATATTTTCATTGAGACCACAGCAATAATTAGATCAAGACTAACCACACATCACTTTACAGTTTATACCTTTTTTTTCTGCACAAACATCGAGGCAAGAGAGTGGGGGGACTCAGTCTGTGATTGAAACCTCGTCGTTCGCAAAGACAATCTCACCCAACCCCATGGTGTGACATTGCAATTGGCATCACCACTCACCCCCCTCCATTATTGCTACCTTAGTGTGACACTCAAATGAGCCAATCTCTTTATCCATTGTATCAAACACCATCATATCGTCACCCTATTAAAATAATGGCCCAAGTCATTTTTTGAAGTTTTTGGGAAAACACAAAAAACATTATCAAAGCATTATCAAGAGATGATTTAGGCCAAAAACTCATTTTCGTCAAAAAATGACTTCGGCCATTATTTTAAATAGGGAGATGATATGTAGAATTTGGTGTACAGAAACAATGTGTCGTACACTTCATAAATCAGAGTATTTTATGAGTATACGGTCATACCAAAAGTAAACCAATTAACATGAACTACAATTGTCAAACCAGCAGAGAAGTCTACAGAATTTGGCAATAACATCTATCACGATTCAAGCACACTAAATATAACAATAATAATATGAGCACACACTAATGCATGCTCAAGGTCATAATACATTTTAAATTCACATAATGAGGTCTGCATAAGACAATAGTGTGTCCCTTAGTGTTAAATGAAAACATGAAATTCAGAAGTTACATCTGTTTAACTGAAGTTAAACAATGACTGGCAACTGGTGGCAAATTCCATGGCCTTGCAAATCATTAGCAACAAGCATATTATATTTTCTGGACAGAAAGTTTTTATCCACAGCAACACACATCAAAGTATAAATAAGCAAACTTACTCAACACTAGAACAATCAGGGGCCTTTATCACAAAACACACCAAACCGGTTCAAGGGGTCATATTATGTTTGTTCAGTTTTGCCTTTTCTTTAGTGTGTTATATATATTTTTTGTGCATGTAAAACATCTGCAAAGCTACAAAGCCCAAAGTCCAAGCCAAAGGGAGTTATTCTGTCTTTAAAGAGCTGAGAGAAAACCCATACCTGATTTTTACTCCTGGATAAGCAAAGCTTAGGAAGGAGTGTTGTGATGACACTCGAGCGTCACTCACTAATCAATCACTCACTCACTCAATCAATTTGCCGTTAGCACGACCACGTGTAGTAAGATTCACAAAGAGCTTATCCACATGTTAACCATAGTGTCACTTGAATTTTTGATAGCAGACGGTAGTACATATATTTATCGTAGGTATGCTGAAATCCCGACGATCAGCAGCCGCATTTTGAAGCGATTCACTAAGCGAGTCACTGCCTGATCACCTCGACTGCGTCAGGTATTCCCCAAGTAAAACTGGCATTGCTTTCACGCAGATTGGATGGTTGTTGTAAAATTCACGAATAAGCATCATGGAAGTACCCTCAATAACCTCATTCTGAATTTTTTCTATTCTGCACTGTGGCTGGGCTTTCCAATGGAGTCCAAATTTTTGGTCACATTCAATCCGCCTCTATTCCACACTACAGCCATGGACAATTACTTTGGGTAAATAAACATTAAGTGCCATGTTTAATGAAAGAACTGATTAAGTTTCATTGCATTTACCATAGTCGAGGTTACTTCTCAATAACCTGGAACCCACTTGGTCCAGAGGTCTGAGCAACCGGTTGTCACAGAGGACTGAAAAGATGCAAATAACACCACTTACCCCACTGGAAATAAACACCCTCTTCTGCTTTGAATGACAAATAGGTCTGGTACCTTTATACAAGTCTCAAGTAACTTCAACACAGCATTTTAGTCAATAAATTTGCTTGATATGGACATTGTTTGTGGATTCATGAACAAACTGCACATGCTTTATTTAGCTTTGCTTGGCGCCAATCAGGTCGTGTTGTGGTAGTATAAAACAGTTTAATTAAGGCACCAGGTGATATCCACCAATGTTGAGATTTTATGTAGGCTTCAGGCAAAGTTAACCAAGTGCACCAAACAATTCAACATGGCTATTTATATTTAACTAGTGCAAGCAAAAAAGCGCATTCCAGTCCAAGTATGTATAACAAATATACTTTATGACTTACAAGGTGGGTCTTCCGTTTGGAAAAATGTGCAGTGGCCTCGGTAAAAAGAAAAAAATGGGGAAACTGGAAAAACAATTCTTCAGTCCAAGATCCCGTCAATTAGCATACAAACAGAAAAAGTTATGCGCCAAAATTAACATTTTAAGAAACACATGCACTTATGGTTCAAGAAGCAGACTTTGATCACAACTTTTGTTTCCGCCTGTTGTAAGATCAATACAATTAAAGGTGTCAATTTCCTGGTGCAAAAATGGCCATAAAATTATTGGCGGAGTAAACTTACCAAAATTAAGCAATTTTTGTGCTTCATTTGATGTGTTAGGTCTCAGTTAAACACAATGTTTTCAGAAAAGTTTGTAATATTAACTCAAAGACAGAGTTGTCTGGTGTTGATAATGCGTGGTCAATGTTGCTGGCATGCAAAGGCTTCTTAACCACTTTCCAGTTGTTTCTATTTTGATGTGACTCTATTATTATTATTATTATTATTATTATTATTACGCAAAAGCACATTTTCTGGTGACACAATAAGCTGTGTATCATTACTGCCCTCTGAAATCTAACGGCGTCTAAACGGTGATAAGATCTTCATCTTTGGCTTTATAACGTTTACAGGTAATGTAGGCAATTATAATTGCCCTATTTTTTTGCCGTTCAACCTGTGGATAACGTTTTTTTTTTTTTTTTTGAAAAAATGATTTTTTTTCCCCGAAGTGAACAATGTTACCCTCCAGACTGCTCTTATCAAACACATGGACAGTAGTTGGATGTGAGAATTTGCAGTCTTTAGGAGTAGAGCAGTATGCGGACTATATTGACAACATACAAAATTAATTGTCCCTTAAGATGTATTCAGAAAAGCAGTTGTTAGTGTTAATATTCTAGATTTTTAGATCAATATGACGCAAGATCAAAGTTGTCGAGTCCTCACTATCGCTGAGTAAGTATAAGTTTAAGCAAAAAATATTCAAATGCAGCAATCCTCACAGCACCCACCCACCCAACCACCCCCCGCAGTCATTTTAAACATTTAAATGTTTAATATTGCACTGTTTATATGTTTACCAATTTAGCAAGATCTGCCCATCGCTAGCTTAAACCAATCAAAACATATGTTTTATGTTGCATTTGGTCGCTATCCTGTCTTAACCAATCAGAACAAGCTTTATAAATTACATCTGCATAATCACATGGCATCGCTGCACTCAAATTTTGAGATTTTTGCCAACAAGTTTTTGTAATCAAAACAGTGGAAAGTATATTTTACAGCAATTCAGAAGTATCAGACTTAAAAGAATTCCTGCCAGAGCATGTAATCATAAAATAATTTTTGAGCATCGACTTTTCAAACAGAAGACTTTTTGAAAATACGAAAGCATACTGGAGACGCAACAGATTTTTTATGATCTCTTTATAATGCTATCAATAAAAACTACGATCAGATGCAAGTCCAATATGAGTCCAACAACTTTTCTTGAAACATAATGTTGTTTCACATTTTTCCTGTACAGAGCTTTCTTTGTGGGTACCATAAAAAGTCACTGACTGGCTGAAACTGCCTTAAGACGGAGAGGCCTGGTACGCATTTCACTCTTAGGAGGTAAAAGGTTAAAGGAAGGACATATTATGAAAAACATTTGCAGTACTTTTGTGCACATACATTTCAGTATCAGGACAACCAGTCAGTTTTTTGTGGGATGCCATGCACATAAAACATGGCATTTGGCATGCCATTCAGATTCGGCTCCCCCTCCTACATCACATGCAGGCTCATGAGAAGTGTTCCACCCCTCATCTGAGTATCTCCACCCACAGCTACAGCTTAAAACTACTTCAGTGAAGGTGCACTTTTTTTTGTTTGTTTTTTTTTTGTTTTTGCAAGTGCCAGACCTGCAGGCATTATGTCCTAGCAAAGAATGAGGCACAAAAACAGCTCTGAGGTTGGCTGCAAAGATCAGCACACATCACAAAATCAGCTCCCTACCTCAGAGGACAGATGAGGAAAGAGGATACTTTTTTTTTTTTGATGGCAACATCCCAGCTTCGATCAGCAAAACCTGTATGCGTTGTGCTATCCATTTCTTGTCTGACTGACTTTATACCATTTCCTTTAGTCAGTACCATGCAGGACTGGCAAGAAAATTCATATTAAAGGGGAACAACAACTATGGTTTTTTTTGAAGATCCAAAGAATTGGTGGCTTTGATTTATTTTCAAGGAGAATCTGTCACCAGCTAGATAAGCATTTCCAATTTCTGTTAATATTTAAACTGAATTCCAAGCGTAACATTTGTTAAATCTGTATGGTTCAGCTGTCGATTCAATGTAGCCAGCCATCTAAATGCCACTCTCAAAGCTATTTGACTCACATGCACGTATTACCTTTCCATAATCATTGCCTAGTTTATTAGCCAGCTAGCTACCCATATATATAGGCAAAATTTTCAATAGGGGTCCATATTGGATAGTGTAATTCCCTTGAAATAAAAGTTGCATGATCTCCTCCAATTTTCCATATTAGAAAGGGGTGGCCTAATGATATGCAGCCAGCATACCAGCAGAGCTGGATTCCTTTTTTTTTCTTGCCATTCACTCAATTATCAGTGCACTCCACTTCTTTAACACAAAGTGCTCTAAATTCGTTGACCAGGCGCAGGCACGGCGAATGGGGGGAGCGCTGCGCCAACGGGGTGTATCCAGGCGTATTTTGCAATTTCTTGCTCGGCGCAAGTACTCCTCTGTCCCGCCTCTTTACCTCCTGCCGGTGCAAGTGGCAAAGAGGGAGGAGAGAAAGCGTGAGTGGGTTTAACGCTGCATTCCATTTGCACTCGGAAGTCGGAATTTCCGAGCTCCAAGTCGGAAGTTTCAAATGGAACGCCCCCGAGGTCGGATTTCCGACTCGGAAAGTCGGAGAATCTTCACTACCCCCGAGTTAACATCCAAAGATGGCTGCCCGAGGTGTAAACAGTGATTAGAAGCTCCAATGATATTCCGTTTATTACTTCTGACTCATGTTTGTCGCACTAAATCAGCCGTATGCATTGTTCGATGTATATATATGGAAATCCACCGTGTTTAAAGGTTGCAGAAGGACCGCATATTTGTCCAGAAGTTGCTTATATTCGGACAAGGCAAATGCGAGAATAGCTTTCGTAGACGTGACCATCTTGTTTTATTACTCTTCTTCACGGTTTATGGCGGTTGGCAACTTTTTTCCGACTTTGTAACTGGAACGCTGATAACTTGGCTGTGAAGTCATTCCCAGCTCTGACTTCCGAGGTAAATGGAACGCAGCATAACACAGCCGAGTCAAATCTTCACCAATCAAATGAGCTCCTCTCCTCACCTTTAAAATGTTGGAATAAAGAAGCCTCTGTCCTATATCTGCATGATGTGTTAATGTTGCATTTTACTTTGCTGCTTCAGGCATGTTTTCAGCACCGCTTACGTCTATATTAAGCATTACGAATATGAGTTAGCTGGCTAGCTAGGGCATTCGCAAATTATTACCATTAGCGAACTTGAATGGAATTTCAAAACGAAACTACGTCAGATCATTCAAACTTATGAAGTTGGAATGAAATATGACGGTTGCTCATTTATTTCTTCTGCCTGCATCATTGGGAAGAGAAACGATGGATAACGATGGATAACGATGGACTCTGTTGCTGCTTAAAATTTTGGGATTAACATGCATGGACAACAATGCAAGATATGTTACACATTGATTTTCAATATGTGATCTTAACTCAGTACGAGATCATAGCAATCAGGCTGTATTCCTTTCTCCCACTAAAAACGATAAAACCTAAGTGACAATAATAGTATTATGCCGCTTGCACACTGGACGCGAAACGAATTTTTTGCACGACAGATAACATTCAAAGTCAATGCAAAGGCTCTCTCTCGCTCTCCCTGTCCCTCTCTCTCCCCCTCTCTCTCTCCCTCTCTCTCTCCCCCCTCTCTCTCTCCCCCCCTTCTCCCTCTCTCTCCCCCCCTTCTCCCTCTCCCTCTATCTCTATCCCCTCTCCCTCTCCCTCTCTCTCTCCCTCTCTCTCTCTCTCCCTCTCCCTCTCTATACGGCACATGCAGTTCGGCCTCTCTCTGTCTCGAGCCCTGTAATGTCTCCTGTGTGAGGTCAAAGTGACATCCATGGCATACAGCTATGTTGTGTAGCACGCAACATGCCACAGAGAATGCACTGACACTCTGAGGGCTGTCAGGTCGAGTTTCCATTAAGCGTGCCAACCGCCTTTGATCTGACATCAGGACAATCGATATAGATACTATAATTTATGTGCTGATTCAGATAGTCACATTAAATAGTGGTTGCTGTAATTATTTATTGCATTGAAATGTGCCTGACATTCTGGAAACCTGCCTGTGAGGTTTCGGTGGACGTGTCGCCCGGTCAGCCAAATTACCACTGCGCAGAAAGTAAACCAGGTTGGAGCTGGCGAGCTCTCTGCGCTTTTCGGCGGAGCCTTTTGCCCTTTAAATTGTCACTGCGTCATGATGAATATGTGACACCTCCCCCTACTACTCCGCCACACCCATCTCAGCGCAAGTCCGTCTACCAAATTGCCAAAGTGGCTGCGCACGGTGTTGCACCACATGAAATTACCACTGCGTGGGCTGCACCGGACGAAATTACCACTGCGTGGGCTGCGCCACGCTGTGCCACCCTGCGCTGCGCCAAGAAATTAGAGCCCAAAATGTTAACAGAGTGGAGTGTTTTTCAGAAAAGTGGAGATGACATCACACACTGAGGCAGAGATTGATGGTTGTCATCTTTGCACCCAATGGCATCCATCATCTTTCTGATGACCAACTTCAAAAAGTTGCTCTTGTGTTTCTATGGTAATTACTAATTGTAATGGAGTGGCAGTTAAAAAGCATACTCACCTGATTCATCAGGTAAAATGAAAAAATTGTAGGAGAAATGCAAGGACAGTGCAGCACATGGCACTGTTATAGCTATGGGGTTTACCCAAAAAAGAAAAAAAAAAACTTTCTGCAGAGGCAGAACTTTCGAGTTTCATCTCTACCTCACCGGGGGGCACTGCATGGGTGGCTACAGAGTAGAGTGGATTTCTCCGGACATTGACAAAAGGGGATTTTTCTCCAAAAATAGTGTTTGGGATAGACTTTGAAGCTATGGATATGCTAAACATGGTAATAATAAAAAAAAAAATTGCTGACTTGTTTTGGTGACTTTTGATGACTTCTGTGCCTGACAACACAGCCACCCTGATTTTGGCCATTGAGGTTTTGGTAAAAAAATCAAGATTCCAGCCTCCCACACCAAAAAACTAAAAGTAGTAGAGAGATGGCATTTTGTTCCCAAATGTGGCTAAATGTCCTTAAAATGTCAGTGTGCTTATTTCTGTAAATGAAGAACATGTTAATAGATAATAAGTCTGGACATAAATTTCTCCCATTTTGACCCTATTGAAAATTTTGCCCATATACCCAGAAAGCTTTCACTGATAAGTATGTCCTTATCTGAAAAAGTGCCCTATAGCGACCTTATTTTTAATTTTTTTTAGATCATTTATTTCTGAACAGGGGTGTTCACTAGGTTTACTATGCGTTTTGCCGTGACCGGAAGCTGGCGCCTACATGACCATGGCGGAATGCACCAAGAATAGAGAGCATGCGGTCATGTTTTTTCTTTGTGTCATTGCATGCAAGTAATCAATGACATCGCATCAGACATTGGGGGTCAGCTTCATTTCTTTTTATTTTAAATTGAAAACTTTAAAGAAATGTTTAGGGTCGGCCCTTATGACGTAGGTAGGGTTGGGAAACCGAAAGCACTTATTTTTGTATTTGGCCAAAGCCAGAGGTGCTGCACACACAGCCTGTACGGCTGTAAGTACGGGCTTTTTGACCATAAAACATGCAAATATTTGTACGTAGACCAAGTAAATGAAAATATTAAACTAGGAAATTAACATAGTATGACCACTTTAACTTACTTGCTAGGGGCTTCATCCTAACATTATGGCAACTAATGAATCAGAGCCAGAGCAGTACACAGAAGTATTCAATTCATATTAAAAATGCTCACTGACCCATCATGAGGTTCTAGTTATAGACGCATAATCCCTTCATAATTACAAGTGAAATCAAAATCAGTACTTGTACTCATTTTTATATTCAATGTGACAAAAATGATAACATAATTCAAATTAAACTCTGCTTTGAATTTCCATTTTAAGGTTAAAATATACACTTTTTGACAGAGTTAGACACAATGACATTTCAAATGACTTGAAAACAATCAAATCTTTACTTCTGACCGTACAAAGCTGACATGAGATGAATAGGGGTCCACTGGCTTGAGCCTGTTTGCCGCATTCAAATGAATGCAAAATGCAATCTCATTTAATCTAAAATATGACTGGATCTGTCTTCTACTCAGTGGATGAATGTAAGAAAATTTTAACAAGCTTAACAGACAGTAAGAAGGCCACCATTAAGGATTCTTAGGGAGAGTGTGAAAATTTGCCAAGATAAATAGTAATTTCTGAACCCTTGACAAAATCTCTCGAAGTATCCTTATTTAAAAAAAAAAAAAAAAAAAAAAACTTACAAACCTGACAAACTCATTTTTTGGTAATTATTTAGATTTATCAGCATAAAAGGACCATCCCTTGAAGCAGACAGCCAATACCTACAACCTATCTGCAGACTATTTCTTGCGAGTTGAATGCAGCAGATGAAAAGGCCATCATGAAAGCAAAGTTTTCTCAAAACAGTTTACAGGAATACACACATTTCCATTGGGTTGTAACTGTCCAGGAAAAGTCTTTGCAGAACTTAAACATACTTTTAGGAGGCCCTATAGACCTGGAAACAAATACAATTTGGATAGCATGAGTTCATGTACATAGTTCACAACTTTCTCACCCACTGAACTTAATTTGCATAGAAAATAGTTAGCAAAAAAGGTCTTTCTGAAATGGCCAACAGCCGTGGCAGAATTAAAATCCTAACTGTTGTATCTTCAAACAATGCAAGGTCCACAAAACACGCCAATTCCTCTCACCAACCTGAAAACAATACGTTTCCCGTAACAAGCTGACTTTGCAGAATAAAAAGCTAGTCAGGTATGCAAAGTTTTTTTGTGTACCTAAAATAGATGCATTATGTCCATGTTTCTATTTTGCAGAGTTTGGCTGCTGTTTGGCTACTGCATATCAAAAAATACTCAGAGGAGTAAACCATAGTCTGCGATGAAGAGGGGGAGCAATATTTGCATCCAATTATAGTCACATCATAGAAGACGGGCTCTTTTTATTCCTGGGATGGAAAACCTTAGCACCCACATGTACCTACAGCTGAAAAATAGACTGGTTGAAAATGAAACACACTGCACAATATGCCAAGTAGATTTGGGCATGAGCACCAGCAGCAAGAGCGAGAAAATACTTATATCATTTGGACTATAAATATAGGTATAGCTTCGCTTTCTAACCTCTCCTGCACCAGGCAATTTCCTTTGAGAACATGTCTGTCTTTTTCAAGGACACCCTGAGAGAAATTCCAGAGAGAACAGCTGCATGTGAGAACAAATGGAGAGAAAGAGGGGTTAAGCCTTTGGAACAATTTTGGCGTTAAAGGCCTGGCTCAAAGGCCCAACTTCAATCTCTCCAGATTCAATTCAAAATTCCAAACCCCTCTAGAAGCTTGAATCAGCCATTCTTCAATTATCAGTCAAGCAACCTACCACTATATTGCCACCCCATAGATAACAACAAACGTGTCCAGCAACATAAATTTATGCGAGCAAATAAGGCCTTCGGACACGGCCCGTGTTCCTTCACTACCTTGAGTATCTCATCACCGATGACGATGATTGCAGCAGTGACAGCGTCCCCATCTGTGCAGGATGAGGTACTACAGCATTGGTGAGTTTGGGACATGGCAGTGACTTGAGCTCCAATTCGCCAGACACGCTGCGCTGCTCTGCACAGTCTCGGTAAGGTATGCAGCATTCAGGCCACCTGATAGGAGAGATGAAGGAACTGGACATTGGGGATAAAATGGTAAAGGGCACATATGCACAGCGAGCAATAATCGCGCGAGGCGGCGAGAAGTAGCCCATGTCAAGAAATATCCTCAGTAACCAAGAGCCGAGTTATAAAAGCGAATTGCTATGCATATCGGCACTTTTATCGTAACCACTTATAATCAGAAGAGGTTGCAATAAAAATAATCGAAAACAATTTCGAATTTGGACAACGAATATAAAGATTATTGAACGAGTTCAGAACCGAACTGTCAGCACATAGCAACCTAACTTTCATTAACGTTTCTGAATCCTGAACCGAGTTTCCCAAAGTGACTTCGCTGATTTAACAAGTTGTTACCAAGCAACCACCGATTGAGCAATATCGTGGTCAATACCAAGCAACAAACTTAGTTTTATAATGGACAAGAAACATTCTAACTAAATGGATAATATACGTTAACTTTTGCCATTTTGCTAGAAGATGTTATTGCTAAATAGCCATAACGAGGTCGCTTCGTCCTAGTTTTGAAAACTAAGCTTCACCTAAAGTAACATACCCATTGCCTCACCTCACGTTGTCTTAAAGTTCATCACCCACTCAACGCTGGTTATCAAGCTAATGTGTAGAATAAATGTGAGTGAGCAAATATGTCAGATGCGCGCAGTTACACAAGAAGGGCAAACTATGCTAGCTAGCAGTAGCAACCGAGCTTGCAAGCCATCAATTCATTCATAGCATGGTTAGCTACATGGGTCATCGATCGACACAGAAAACATAACCTAACGTTATTTGAAACAACATCGATTCACGATGTATACTACATATTTCTGCCAACATTATCATTACTATTATTCTTCTTACTGCAACATGTAAGCCTGACAATAGACGTGGAGGGCGATGTAAACAATAATGTACCTTCCCCGACCGAGCAAGTAACGTTCCTATCCTGCCTTTCCGGTCTTATGCTGCATTCGGTAACGCGTCCCACGAGCCGTGTTTTCGAGACACGACTGGTGAATTCCGTTCTTTTGACCTCACGACCTCACTGTCCGAATAATCCTTCCTCGTACCTTCGACTTTAATTCACGACACGACTCGTGTTTACGAGTGTTACCGAATACAGCATTAGCCGTCGCAACAGCCCGACGACACAAGATAGCCAATCAGAGCTTAAGGAGTGTCGTTTACCCACTTAGCCAATGATATTTTGAGAAGGCGGAGTTGCAGGTCTGTCGAGGAAGTGTGGACTTGTGTTGCACTGAAATCTTACCGCCTTACCATCAAGGATGGGTCCATGCAATGCCGTGCCATCCTAACTGTATTGCTCAGACTCCGTCTCAGTGATATCTTCCATGCTGTTATCGACGCGTAATTCCGTGAAAGTAATAATGTCTTTAAATACACTCGCAATTAATGTTGCGTTAACTTTTCCGTGTGAACTCTGGAATTACGCGGTCATAATTCTTCAGCAAAGTCAGATATTTCTAACGCATTTATTTCCATATTAATAAAAAATATTCTGTATCATGGGGTTTATACAGTCCAAAGTGTCTAAAAATGATAAGAAAAATTTTATAAACGAGCTATCATATTTTTATCCTGTTAATGGAAATATTCCATTATCCTCTCAACAAATTGCTAATTTATGTTCATAAATTGCTGCAAAATAAAAAAAAAAAAAAATTAACCGTTTCTAATGTGGACACGATTCAGTTCCGAGAATAAACGTTAAATACAGTTAAAAAAAACTAAATAAATAAAACTAATAATGATGCAGTGATAAAAATGTTGCGACTTTCAGTATTATCGTACTGTGTTCAGTGTACTCAGCACTGATTTATGTCATTCTAATTCATTACCACCAGAGGGCGCTTATGTACAGACCCTCATCTCACACAGACACACCTGTTGATACGGATGTAGCCACAAGTTCTCATTTAAACGGTCACATAGACCCTAAGATGGATCAAAGTGTCTCCAGAATGAGAAGCGGTATAGTAAACAAAGCATCGCCTTCCTTACGTCAGTCTGGCCTAACCTATTACATCGAGCATGTCCTGCACAATGTGTAATATGCTTATTTCCAGCAGAGTGGCAAGCACTTTTATATACCAGCTAGATCTGAGCCACCTTCCTCACCCTTTTTACCCAGGAATCTGAGGGATATTTCAAGGAGTGTGGCATCTGAGCATGCGGGTATGGTCTTCTGCGCAGAATGTAGAGCATCATATGACTGGATATGATAATAGACACAATAAGGCAGCACCATACCCAAAAAGTTCAGATCAATTGGTCATTTCTATGGCATTGTTGCCACAGATAGTGAATTCAGCTGGTATAATATGGTTTATCTGCGAGATCCCAAGTGAGGTAGGCAGATTATTGTGCCACTGTAAGGCCAAGGCTGATGACTAGCAGTGTGACAAATGACTTAACAAGGCAGCTTGCGGCAGGAAAATGATTCATTAATTCAAGCCATGCCCACACTGGGTGGGTTTAAGTTGGCAGATTGCCTGCAGCAACTGCAGGGGTTGCTCAGCTCAACTTATTGACTGGATAGTGACAAGAAATCACAGATGGTTAAACTGCAGGCAGACACATCTTTATTCTCCCAAACTGGCAAATGTTGCTTCTATGGGAATTCTCCATGTGCAAAACTAAGAAAAATTTGGAGAAAAACTTATTTAAAAATTCTCTTATGAAATAACTGAGCCTGTGGCAACCATTGCCAGGAGCCCCACAGGAGAAGTAAAATAAGCCATGGTATCAGTCAGGGAGGGTCAGTTTCACTCTGTAGAATTTTCCTATCCCCTCGCAAAAAGCTGACTGTGCTTAGTTATGTGCCAGCAATAAACCCTCTCTCCCATGGAATTTCATCCATAACGGCTCCTGCGCTCCTGAGAATGTCGAGGAAGATTCACAGGGATGTCAGGACTCCACAAAATTGAAGGAAGGTGTCGCACAAAAAGGAAAGCCAGCTTTTAATCTTGAATTTGGATTTAAAATAAGTTCTGAAACATAATTATAATTCATCATTAGAATTCATCAATACTATCTCCTCACCAGAGCTTTACAATATCTTAGAGAAATGGCGCAGTCTGCATGCAACTGGAATTTATGGTCCAGTCTCGTTCTTCTGTAACATCGACGATTGTAATGATGGTATGCTCTGTTAGTTATTGCAAACTATGTACATTATACAGATTGACTACAGATCGTGTTCTGGCGTATTTGTAGGCTCTAATATATGAGTGACAGTATTGGCTACTATCTGATTGTAGGGCTTAATAACTTGGAATGCGTTGAAATGGATGACATCAGTTCTGTTTGCATACATTTAAAAAAAAAAACCGATAGCTTCTACATAACACGCACATTCCATTTAGTCTCTGAGTGACTGTTTCAAACACGCACGGGAAATTTATGTATTGCACAAGCCGAACAGACTGCGATATCAAGGCTATGAGCTTACTAGCCAGGTGCGACCGCTCAGCCAAATGACGTCGCTGTTTGTTCACGGAAGTGGCTTTCTTTGGCCGATGCCCATATTAGAGGGTGGGGAATAAGGGAGGAAGAAAAGAAAAGGAAAGGAAAGTCGGAAAAAGTTTCAATACTCCAGTCGTCTCTTACTGGTAGTGTGCGATGACAAAATACGAGCAAGCAAGCTAGTTAGTTCTTACCCAAAAAGCAAATTTTAAAGTCTTTTAATTTACTGGGCAAGGGAGTTTAGAAAGTTTAGGGGAGAAGAAAAGTAAAGACGAACTAGGATTTGAAATCGAGAGCGAGCTGGTAAGTTCTTAAGTAAATAATATAGCCAGCAGCTAAAATTCTGTCACCCAGTTTTGATTTAATATCTGGTTCGAAAATTCTGCGAGTTAATTGATTACACGTGAATCGTTTTGCGACTTTCTGACTCTGACGAACAGCTTGCTTGTCAACGATTTATTTAGGACTAGTATCGTTACTCAAGCTCTTTTCGTTAGTTAATCTGTAATCCAACTATGTGCAACCCTGTTTCCAGAAAAGTTGGGACGCCGTGTAAAACGTAAATAAAAGCAGAATGCAATAATTAAACCCTATATTTAATTTAAAATAGGACAAAATGCTATATCGTATGTTGAAATTGAGTTTATTGTTATTTGCAAAATTTCTGCTCCTTTTGAATTTGATGCCAATAACACGTTCAAAAAAATTGGCACAGGGACAACAAAAAATTGGAAAAGTTGTTTGGTGCCAAAGAGTACCCCTAGTCGAACATTTCTCAGCTAATTGGGTTAATTGGCAACCGCTCATTAGCGTGACTGGGTGTATAAGGTACTTCAAAAAGTGAAGATGGCTAGGGCCTCGCAACTCGGTGAAAGACTGCATGGGCAAATAGTTCAAAACATTTAAGGAAAGTGTTGCTAAAATTGCAGAGAATTTGGGGATTTCATCCTCTACGGGACATAGTATCATGAAATGATTCAGAGAAGTCTCTATGCAAGGGACTAGGCTGAGAATCAGTATTGAATGGCTGTGACCTTCAGGCCCTCTGGCGACACTGCATTGAAAGCAGACAGGATTCAATAGTGGAAATCACTGCATGGGCTCAGGGACACTTTTGTAAACTATTGTTAGTGAACTCAGTTTATTGCTGCATCCACAAATGCAAGTAAAAACTCTGCCATGTAAAGATCAAACTATGTATAGACTAGATCCAGAAATGCTGCCGCTTTCTCTCAGCCCGAGCTTGTTTAAAATGGACCAAGGCAAAGGGGAAAACTGTTCTGTGGTCTTACGAATCAAAATGTGATTTTTCTATTTGGCAATCAAGGACTCTGTGTCCTCTGGGCAAAGGATGGGAGGGTCCATCTGGCCTGTTATCAGCACACAGTTCAAAAGCCATCATCCATGATGGTTTGTGAGGGTGTTAGTGCTCATGGCACGAGTAACTTGCACATCTCTGAAGACATTATTAATGCTGAACAATCTAAATTTTGGAGCAAGAAAACGCTTCCATCCAGTTGTCTTTTTCAGGGAACGTCTTGCTTATTCCAGCAAGACCATTGCAAACACTACATTCTGCACGTATAATGACAACATGGCTCCATTGGAAGAGTCTGGGTGCTAAACTGGCCTGCCTGCAGTCCAGACCTGCCACTCGCTGAATTAATTTGGCGCATTATAGAACAAAAAATATTACTTAGGAGGCGGCGGAAGGTTGAGCACCTCAAATCCAACATCAAGCACGAAAGAGAAAACCTTTTTCTTTCAAAACTACAGCAGTCTGTCTTCTCAGTACCCGAACACTTGATGACTGTTGTTAAAAGAAGAGGTGATTCAACACAGTGGGAAAACATGCCCCTATTTCAACTTTTTTGAAATGTGCAGCTGGCATCAAATTCAAAATGAGCGTATATTATTCAAAGACAATAACATTTCTCAGATTCAACATCTGACATGCGTTCTTTGTACTATTTTCAATTAAACATAGTTTAAATGATTTGCAAACCTTTGCAGTTTTTTATTTACAATTTAATCACTCTTTTTGGAAATGGGGTTGTACATGTAAGTTTAACTTTCAAAATATTTTGTTTTTGTTTGCTGATTGTGGAGACAGTTCCATTCACTTGTTTGCTTGCTTGACCGGAGTTGTTAGTTAATTTACTATGACTTATTTGCTCATGTTAGCCTAATTAGCTAATTAATATTTGCATATTAAATAGATTGATTGCTAGATATGCTGCTGAGAATCATATTTGAATGAATTTTGAATTTATAACGTGTGAAGTGTTGCTAGCCATCACCAGTTATGTAACTAGCTAGTACAATCATGATGCACAGCATAGTGTCTGATGCTGGCTAAGTCAGTACCCACAGGGATTGTGAAGTGCATTGGTAGATGTTGCAATACTAATGGTCTTTAGTGGTCTTGGCATGTTTGTGATTTTTTTTTTTTTTTTTTTTTGCAGGGTGTTAAGCCTCTCACAAATTACATCCCTAAATCCATTCCTCAATTTTTAATTTTTTACCAGAGTGGTTACCTTAGTTATTTAGTTAGCGAAGAGCCTCCTAACTTATGATAACGTGATTTACATTATATTGATTTTGACAGTAAGTTATTACAATAGTATTATACCAGTTGCCATATTGTTTTCAACATCTTGTTCTATGTAATTGTTGTTTCATGTTTTGATTGCAGGCCTGGCCTGAATCAGTGTCTTTTCGCATGTATTTGCGTCTTTGCATTGACACTGAATGTAATCTGGTCGCGCGAAAAATTAGTTTCTCGTTCGGTGGAAATGCAGCATAAGGATTATTGTTATCATAGCTATTACCGTGATCAGCGCTTAAAGGGTTAAGTTACCAATGTGTACAATAGCAATATTCACAATGATGTCACAAGCTTTGTCACGCAGTTGGCGAAAAGGCTTATCTTGCACTAAGTTTATTAGTAGAGCTGTCTTTATATGTACTTAAGAAAAGATCTTAAAAAAGCGATGCCAGTCAGTTGTTGTATTTTAGGTTGCCCCAACAGGTTCGCTAAGGGTTCACGAATAACGTTTTTGAGGATTTTAAGGTAGAATACTGCTATTAAGCATAAATCTTTATTTCATCACTTGCATCAAATTGCTTTATTGATATGAGAAGCAAACATTCAAATTAGCTGGGATGGTGGTGATTTGCATAAATTATGCAAATTAGGTGTCTAAGATGGCCGCCGCAAAGGGGCATATCATGACAATTTCAAAACACCATACCTCAGTAACTAATAGACATATCAACTTATTTTGCACTCAGGTTGCCTGATCCAGCATCTATGGGCTAAACCTCTTAAAGTTGGATACTTTAACAAAATACAAAGGTTTTTTGAAATTTTGCTCTTGACTTGAAAATTCTCCACCTCATTATATATTCAGCACCCCCTGAAATTAAAAGAGTACCAAAAGGGCCATATTTTTTAGGTTCAGAACAACCATCATGCTGTAAACTATTTATGTTCCAAACTTCATTAAAATCGGAGTAGCGGTTTTTGAGAAATGGCGCGTGAAAAATGTGGAAATGGTAATGGTATTTTTATAGCAGTAATCTACCTTAAGCGAAGAGCCAAAGAGCCTACATGCCATGTTTCTTTGTGTTATGATCACGCTTTCTGCCGAACTGCGCATGCACACTCTGTCGTCATTGTTTATAAACAGTGAATATCACTATACATTTTAAATTTGACTCCCCGAGAATCCATGACTGTGTGATGAAGAGGTGTTTTAAATTTACCTCCCCATTCACTAGCATTGAAAAAGCTAGACTCACATATATGAACATGTTTCAAATCCACTGTTTCCAACGTACCATGATATGTAGGACTAAAAGGGTCTGTTTTTGTAAGTCACTTCCGTGTTTGATTTTTATGTAATTATACTTTTAAAACGCAAGTAGATCCAGTCTTTCTGACAGGAAATCCTTTGACCTCAACCGTGACCTCAGTGCACTACTAGACGTTCTCCCATTGGTTCGACCACCCAGTGGGGTGGGTCTGTTCTGGAAGAAACAAACACAACAGTTTCGAGGTGAGATCATGTAGCCACAATTTGTTAGCACAAGTTTGAGCACCATGGCAAAATAAAAGTAGGACCAAAGTAATAAAACACTTCGCAGTAAAAATTTAACAGACAATTTCAAGGAAAAAACAACATAAAGCCAGCACCTGTATTGGATCGGTTTTTCGAAGCATACAAATCTTATATTCTGCGGCCATATTTCTCGGCACAGTGCAAGTGAATCGAGAGCTAAATTTCAAAGTCACAAAATTATTGCTCTAATATGCATAAAATTGCAAGAAAAGATGTCAACTCTACAACTGTTAAAATAAAAGGCTTCACTGAAATGGTAGGCTCCTATTTGGTATAGGCCTAACTGTAGAAACCTGACCAAGAATGTGATGAAAAATTCAAAGACCAAGCACATGGAAATGATTCATAATGGCCATATGGTGCAATGAGTTCAATACAGACTTGGGCAATTCCATTATTTGTGTCCTTACAAAGATATTTCAGGTATAAAATGGATTAAGAAGGTAAACAATTGTTCTAAACATCGGAAGCACTATGCAACAAGAAAAAATTAAGCACTTATCGGAATTCTGGGATTGCCTTTCTGATTGGAGAAGAAACCAGGATACTCAGGGGTATTTGAGAACCACTGAGCGAGCCCATTACTATCATGTTATGTAAGTTAGCTTACAGCACTGGAGTATTAGTCCTATGTTGTGATTTTTTTTTTTTTTTTTTTTTTTAAATGTCAGTGTGCCTCAGAGTAACTACTGTAGCCTCTCTTTATGTTCTCATACAATGCTGCTCTCATACACCACATGATGTTTTTATATTTCATATTTATAGCACAATAAAGAGTGCATACACAGGCTTGTATGATAAAGTGTGAATATTTCTAAAATATATATGCTTCTTTGGATTACATCATGCAGTGTATTTCACTTTGGATCTCAGTGCGTGATGTTCGTGAGTTCAGTCCGACACCTGGCTCTGCACTCGCAGCAGTTATGTTATTAACGGCACTTGGCAATTATGGCAGTGTTGTTTATATACGGGAGTAGGTGTGAACACTGTGAAGCGTTAAGAGATGGGGAATACAATATGCATATGCGAACAAACCTAACGCTGACTGCTTTCAGGTGCGCTTGTGCTCTGGCGAGTGATGAGAAGTGGTCTGGTGCCGATGGGAGTTCAGTTCCCGTCTCCGCGCTCTGATTCCCTTCCCCGAGGAGACTGGTCATCCCCTCCTGTCTAACAGTCAGCTCTGTCTGACTCAAAGTTTGGAATAAACTGCCGATTGCTTGTGATCTTGACTGAGGAGACTGCTGTCTGTGTTGTCTCCCCAGCTAATTGACTGCTGGCGCTAGGATTGAGTTGGAATAAATGAAAACCCGCGAGCATGAATTGCATAGTGTATGCAATTTTATCTTTTTAATATGCCTTTCTGAGGCTACCTTAATGTGTGGCAGTCTCTGGAATTCATTGAACTGTTTGATATTCCTAATCCTTTCTAACTATTATACTTTGCACAACCCCCTCAGAGAAATGCAATACATGACTTTTCCATTAAACAGTAGCAATGACAAAGTTTCAGAAATGCCCCTAAGTGCGTTTGTCTACATACTCATGGTTGGTAGCTTGAGGGTGAAGTTTACAATACTTTTTTCTGTTGTATTTTTTGTTTACCAAATATTTATGATTGCTACAACAAATATTTCACTCATTGGAAGTGTCAACAGTCCCATTTATTAGAATGAAGATTGCAGAGTGGCAGAGGCCTGGTTCCAAGTGTTTTTGCTCTTGTTTTTTTTTTTTTTTTTTTTTTTCTATCCCCCCAGTCTGGTCTCTTTTGGCTAGCTTCCCCGTATCGAGGGCAGTGGCCAAGATTCTGAGTGCAAAATTGTCAGTTCTGTTTGCGCTGCGTCAATCATGGCCATGAAGAGTGAGATGCACTCGCACACACACAATTTTATTAATCTCTTTAAAGTAGTTGCTGAGAGAACTTGTTCCCACTCATCCAGATTGGCAAACTCCATTTCAATATCTCCCGCTCAGCTTTTTGTTTCGGGGAGGATTAATGAACAGTTGTTTAACCGGGGCACCCCTTTAGCAGAACAGCTAAGGTAGGTATCCCATCTCTTGTGCAAGCAGTTCATTTTTAAAAGCCGGCAGAGTGCACTTGACAGGTGACAGTCTGTTTTTGCACTTACACAAGTGGCAGAGGCAACGCCTGGTTGCAATTTTACAGTTTTACAGAACAAGCAATGAGGACACTCTATTATATCTTTGGCCTGTTCTAGGATGCTTGATGCATTTTGTAATCTAACGGGCACTTTTCTAATAAAAGACTTGCGTCAATTTGCCTTGCATTCGCATTGTTCTAGATAGTCTGTCATGTGTCTATAAAGACTGTGACTACCACTCACTCCATCTTGCCTGATTGGCTGGGCCTGGTGATTGGCAGTCGTGCTGCTGTGCAAGAGAATTGAATAAAACCTCAACAGAAGCCGTGCCAGCTCTTTGGTTTGTGGTTCTTGTCAGAAGTGTTTGTCAGTTTCATGGCAGTATAGAGGCTAGTGCTGCGAGTGGGGCTGTATTAAGGCTCAGGGACTGGTGTGGGAGGAGTAACTGGCGTAGTGTTTCACTGTGTTTCTGCACGTCTGATTCTGTGCAGCTCTTGTCTTGCCCTGTTGCCCTGCTTACTGTTGAGCCATGGTCTGAACAATAGCATACCACTTCCTGCTCTGACCTTGCACACAGAATTGCCGTAACATACGATACATTTCCATCACGTGACCAAACGCTGAGCTTCGCCCAGACTCTGCCGTGTGGTTTGTACAGTTCACCGTGTCCTGTGAACTGTGCAGTTCGTTTTGATGTACGTCCCAGATTCACTGCAGTTCCGGACAGTCCTGTCACTGGATAACAACTGAAATTGCATTGATTGGCAATAGACAGGCTGCCACACACCGGTGCAGTGCACCTGTAGAATGCTATACTGCACACCAAGACAATCACAGACTGGTTTTCTGTTTGTTATGGCGTGTGGCACTCAGGTGCCTTGTGCTATGACAAATCCTTTTGTTCCCTGACATTGGAGAGCAGGGTATCAGTGTTTTCAGGAGGCCAGAGGGATTACTGGCACTGGCCACTGGTCTGGCTCATGGCCACGGGAACCATTTTTGTTGCTTTTTATATCCCACATCTGGAGCTGGTGACCAGCTGGTGTGCATGTTTATTAAAAAAAAAAAAAAAAAAGGAAAGAAACTTTTAAAAACTTGCACAAAGCTAATGATGTATTGCACCCACTGTACAGAATAATAGTACTTATTTTCGATGATAATAATTTTGGACCTCTGTACTGAATAGCAAGGTACACCTCACTGCAGTAAGTTGATTGCTATGTCTCTGTCTCTCATAGCTTCTTATGCCCGAGAGCAGGGCTATTCAACAAGGGCTGGTGTGAGTGCAGGTATTCATTCCTACCAAGCACTTACACACCTGATACTACTAATCAATCTCTTTAACAAAGACTCTTAGGGTTGATTAGTAGTATCAGGTGTGTAAGTGCTGGGTTGGAATGAAAGCCTGCACCCACACCAGCCCTTCCAGGATAATGTTGAATAGCCCTGATCTAGAGGTTGATCTTTGGCCCCCACATACAACTGACCTGAAGTGACCTTGATCCTTGAACAGGTGACCTCCAAAACCTGATCAGTTCTGCTACCCTCTGTAGGGAGTTACCATGTCTAATTTGACAATAATCCCTCCACTCCCTCTGTACATTGCTATGCAAAAGTATTTTCCCTTCCCCTTTTCTTCTATTTTTGCATATTTGTCACACTTCAGTGTTTCACGTCGTCAAAATAATTTTAATATTGGTCATAATATTAAATTAGATTTAGTCAGCTGAGAAAAGAAGGGTAAGGACCCACCCTGGACTACTCACTAATCCATCGCAGGGCGTAAATGGCATTTAAACTCCATTCACTTTCGCACTTATACCTATGGGTAATTAAACATCTTCACTTTGCCTAACATGCGTGTCTTTGGACTGTGGGAGGAAACCCTCTGCAACACGGGGAGAACATGCCAAATCTCAAGCCAGATTTGAACCCATGGCTTTGTTGCTGTGAGGTAGTAGTGCTACCCACTGCACCACCTTGCCACCTCTAATGAAGTTGACTTAAAAAAGCACCTGATGCTGCGATCTCAAGAAATTCAAGAACTGATGAGAAACTGTGTTGACATATATCAGTGTGCAAAGGCTTACAAATCCAGTTCTAAGGCTATGGGATGCCACCAAGCTGCACTAAAAGCCAAAATGGAGAAAACCTGGTACAGTGGTGAACCTTGCCTGCAGTGGCCAGCCAACCAAAATTTTTCCAAGGGCTCATTGACAACAAGACCTGGGCCACTTTCCATAGTTAATGGAACCTTGAATCCTGTTCTCCACCAGAAAATCCTGAAGTAAAATGTCCTGCCATCAGTTTTTTAACTTATAGCTTATGCGCCATTGGGCTTAACGGCAGGACAATGATCCAAAGCGCGCAATCAAGTTCACCTTTGAATAGCTGAGAAGAAAGCAAATGAAGTTTGTGGAGTGGCCAAGTTGAAGTCCTGACCTGATTGGCATGTTGTTGCATGACCTAAAATGGGCCGTTTGAGCTCTAAAACCCTCCAGTGTGGCAGAATTGAAATGATTCGGCAAAGAAGAATGGGTCAGAATTCATTCCCCAACTTATTTCCACTTATGGCCAAAGTTTGGTGGCAGTTCTTGCAGCCAAGGGTAGCATAACCAGTTGTTAGGTTTAGGGGGACAGTTTTTTTTTTCACATGGGCAATATAGGTTTTGAATAACTCTTTAAATAAATGAAATGATCGTATAAAAGCTACATTTTGTGTTGACGTGTGTTTTCCTTGTCTTATATTAAGATTATTTAGATAATTTGAAAAACTAAAATGTGACAAATTAGCACAAATAGCAGAAATTGGGAAGGGAGCAATTTTTTTTTTTTTCCCCAACAAAGCAGATTTAGTACAAATAGGATATTTGTTACGGGTGGTGTGAGGGACCTTCGCATGGATGGACAGCTGGAAAGCGATGTACCTCTGTCGCCTAACGGAAACCTCATGAGTGGAGAAAAATAAAACATGCAGGTGCATCCATACAGGCATACTATATATAAAGATTTGGAGCAGAACCCCCATATCATACTCTGAGGAATTTATGGAAATTCTGCACAGGCCCCAATGACCTTGAGCCTTGAGTTTGGATTAAGATGGGAAGAGGAGATCATCTTTGACTTTGAAGGAGGATTCATTAACGGGGCAAGGATGGCTGGAGCTTCCGTCAAGGGCTGCTCAACTGGCCTGTGTTTCAATACAAGCAGTGACCATAGTTGCACCTGAATTGAGATGGGACGGACCTCTGTGTGCAGGCTCGGAGGATGTGGTTGAAAGAGCAGGTTCAATGACCGCAAAGCTTGCGCATTGGTGCAATGTGAAAGGAAAACGAAAAGAGTGTTAAAGGAAAAATGCAGTGGAGTCCATTAGTATTCGTACAGTGATGCCTTTTTAAAATTTGTTTTAACTTTCCTACTCTGGGACAGCGTATTTGAAAACGATGTAAGGTGCAAGTCGAGAATGTAATTTTCATGCATTGTGTGAGCGATATGAATTTCATTTCTTATACACTATCACTGGCTTAGTACTTGCAGACTGTAGGTGTAAGCACAAGGTACAACCTGAAACTGAGGACTCAGTGCACAGGCATGATCGAGAGAGGAAGAACTACGCTTTGGTGAGCAGCTGTTCTGAGGTCAGCTGCTGTGTGTGTGGTGCTCCCACTGCTCCATCCCGTGTCTGTAGTCGACCTGCGGTTTAGGGGGGTTTCACTATGACTGTGCCTCTAAAATCAGTCATAATGGGTTGGCTGGCAGCACTTTGGTGGTTTGCATATTCAGTCACAGCAGTCGCAGTTAGGCTGGCAGGCAGGCAGTATTTTTACACTTTGGAGCAGGTTTTCTGTGTGCATAGTTCAGTTAATATTTACTCAAGATTCTGCGTCTGAGCTCATGCCAAGACTGAATACCCAAGCCAGGGAGCGATGGGCGAATGTTGCCATTGTTCTTGTACATCTGTCTATCATGCACCACACACTGGGGCTGACAAAAGACGACACTTCCTTTATCGATCAGTAATTGCTCTCTGTTGCTTGAGACGTCTGCCGCCGAGCTGCTTTGTTAGAACCAGTCTGGTCTCGTCACTCTTTAAGTGGTTGGTGTCTGGATAGTCTAAAGACTGCAGCCGCGGAGGCCGGGCGACCCTGAACCGAATCTGCATTTGAGACGGAGCGCGAGACGGGGAGAGACTCTGAGACTGAGGGTCGAGGGACTGAACGCACCTCCGACAGACACTGAGTGGGAGAGCGAGGGAGAGGACGGCAGAATGAGACAGATGGGAGGAGGAGGAGGAGGCAGACAGAGGGAGGGAGACCTAAAATAGACGGCTCACATGTTTGCCTATAAACCTAATTAAACCGTCAGCGATCAGCGTGTCGATATTAGATTATGTTTCTGCGTTGGGCCTCCCAGTGTGGGCCTTGTCAGCCTTACGCAAGCCATCGTAAATCCCCTCCATCAAAGTTAAGCCTAATAATCAGTGACACACCCACAGTTTGAAAATTAACTGCCGCAACACGCAGATAATGTGTCTTTTCAATTGTATTGAAGCAAACAAATCTTAGCATGTCACTTTGCATTTATTTGGTCTGTTTTGTCACCTTGAGAGTATGGCAGGTGGCCCAGTGGGAGAATGTAATGCGTTAAGTGTTATCTGTTTGGAGGCAGTGTATGTACCTTACCTCTGTGCGTGTGCACGCCTGTGTTGAACTGTGTTTGGTCACCAGAACCCTTTAGTGCTGGAACCTAAATGGATAAAATAGCTCAATCAAGTGGACAGGACATTCAGCTTTCTACTCTAAATGGTTGGGAAGGGCCAAAGATGGGCTTGTAGGGTGGGAGGGAGGGCAGTGTATGACCAGTGCTTATTCAGCGGATGTGTCATTGGCATGATGTCTTCTCCCTTACGAAATGGATGATTCACTGTATTGATCAATGGTTACCTTTGCCGAAATTTATGTGAGCTTCAGTAAACTACAACACAATTTTAAGAGTCTGTTGCAGTTTATGTACCAGAAAAGTTGCGGATTTCAGGTTACACAGAGAACAAGTTCTTCTTTCGTATGAGGCGTGGCATTGGTTCTCTTTGTCTACCTAGGAAATTTTCAGGTTGGTTACATGTCATGCCCTCAAATTCTGCCTGCTGCACACAGTTATTTGCTCAACATCAGTGGTATTGCTAGGCCTGTCTTGGGCAGATTGCATAGTTCTTCAGCTCTTCTAGACAAAAGGCATTATTTGTTGAAATTATCGATGGTGGGGGGAGGAGATTGCCTGACCAGGCCCTAAAGTAATGAATTAATTTTCGATTTGTTTATAACAAATTTATTCCCCTCTTGAAAAGTGGCTCTATAGTGTGATGCTTCTACCATCATACCTGTCATAAAAGCTGATGTTACTGTTCCTCCGCCTGACGGTAATGTTTCCACTGGTGTTTTTGTCCGTTTGTTTGTCAGTTAATGGGATGTCTAAGAAAGTTCTGGATGGATGTCAATGATGTCTGGATGGATGTTTTTTGTGTTGTGATACTGTGCTAAGGAGGAAGTGATTAAAATTTTGGTGAAGATCGGACTCATATTCTTGATCCAGGCTCCAAAAGAATTTCAATGCGCATAAAGACCGCACTGTCGAGCTCCGGTATCACTTGACACTAACACCCGCATCAGCTGTCAGATTACTTCTTACAAATACTTAATGCTAAAATAAATCCGAATCTGACATCCTCCACCGACGAATTTCACCACTGCAAACTCATGGGCTCTCTAAGTGCCTTCTAGGCTGGGTTTCATTTGAATTAAAAGTTGGCCTCTCTTGGTGTCTGGCTCAATTTTGGTCTTATTAAATGATAGTCTTCTTCCAGAAGTTTTGCTGGTTTGTCGCTCGGCTTCTGGCAAACTCGGGTCTTTTCTGGGAAGTGGCCTCTGTCCAGCTTATCTACAAAAGAGAGATGAGCTGGACGGAGTATTGATCATTGATCGCCCACTTCTGCCAATGCAGTCTGCAAATCTGCCTCTTGTTGCTGGCCTCCTGATCTGTTACAATTACTGAAGTGAACAACAACATGAGATAAGCTTCTCATACAGGTTTTTAGTTTGATCATGATCATGATCATCTGAGGCCTGCTATTGCCTTCATTTTGTTGCATTGGAATCAACAATTCTCCTTAGAAAATAAAATTTGTTCTCAGGGTCACTAGGACCAATGTTTATTCAAAAAAGTGTCCACAGCACAGACCCACATAGTTTGAAGTTGTCACTGGAGAGACTAATAAATCCTTCATTAAACTGAATGTAATGTAAGGGTGTGTCTTACTATCATGTTTTAAAGTAGACGTTTTGAGAATTCAGAAAATGGGCAAATTATCTCTCTAAAGAATGCTAATGTCATGGAGATGAGAAATAAAACACTTTCTGGACACTCGCTCAAACAGGAAGAGAATAAAAGAAGCATTTTGAACACCCTTTCAACTCGCGCATGTCCACAAAAAGACCAAACAAAAATAGCCTCTTTCTGATGACGTATGTGGGAGACAGGGACACACGGTAAGGAAGTTGAGTGCATCGACCATCGTCTGCCTGTCATAATTTGTTCAGTTTTTTCTCGTTTCATTTTATATTTCTAGCAGATAAGATTTTTGCACATCAAAAAGTATGTTAGTGTTAATGAAACAGAGCACATGTCCCTGTAATATCTTGTTTTTGAATTTTTTCCATGGGACGAGTAGAAGTGTAAAACTTCCCTTGACGAAGTTCTGGGTCGTAAAAGTCTGCCTTACTGCACCTCATGGAAACTAAAAAGTCCCTGAAACCTATAATAAAGTGGTAGTTCATATAATTATCAACATATATCTGAAGGTTTATGTACATTGGACGATTCCCAGAGTACTTTATTCGAATTCCAAACTCGGACAGTTGAACTGGTGGGCAGCTAATTTGTATCACAATTGTCTGGATTTGGGCTTGCTAACTGCTCGAAATATCGCTATGTATATTCAATGGCCAAGTTGAAAAAGTTCTGAATTTTTTTTGTGGATTTCGACGTCTTGCTTGCAATGTAAAATACTCATACGATAGCCTGTGTGTCACAGTTGCTCCCATGAGTGACGTCACAGCTCTTGATCCGATTCACAGTGCTATTCAAGGACGATATTGGGGGTTGCTAAAAGCCTGTTTTACATCCATGATTAATCTATTCCATTATCATTTCCAGGTGGAAAATGTTTATGTAGAGAGAGTATTGCCTGCCCTTTCGGATGATACTAAATGTGACTTTTTTTTTTTTTTTTATAGTTTCAAATCAATACATTGCTACTTCAAGCATGTGCTAATTTTCAATTCCTAACTCCAGGTTATAGTTGCATCATTATTTCATACACCTTGATCGAGACCAAGGTTGTGTTCCTATTGGGGCCGATTAAATTACCTTTCAGGGCTTTTGGCAAATGCATGCATATAGCTTAAAACATTGATTTCTGATTAATAATGTCAATAAGAATGAGCTTATGTTTAGAGGTTAGATGTCTGGGTTGTCTTATCTGAGGACCTGCCCAGAATGATGTTTATCGTGGTGATTAAGTGGGTTCTTTGTTTTTGAGGGTGATGTAGTTCTTGTACCTCCAGTCTTTCAAATCAGAAGCTGTACTTTGTGGGCAGATTTGTGATAATTCTGAGTTGGGATACTCTCAAAATCCTGTGGCCGAAAAACCCAAACTCTTTGAGAGCTCCAGGCCGAGATGGCTTTTATGGTTTTGGTTCAAGGATGTCGTGGGCAGATATTCTCTATTAAATAAGTGATGTTTGAATTCTCTATTGATTTACATTAAGCTCTGACAGTAGCGCTATCAACTGTTCTATTCTGTGCCCATCCCCAAGGTCCTTAAACATGTTATCCTCAATGAATATTGTCCAACATCTTTGAAGGCAGTTCTAATTAAATGTCTAGACTGCATTATGCCCTCCTGGCTACTTCAGGATGCTCAGCTACAGATCCAGCCTTGTGGTAAGACTAAGAGCAGTATTGAGGATGTTTTCACGCTGGCGTGGTGCAAGATGAATTGCCTATTAAATTTTCAAGTGCATTCAGACTAAGCCAAAACATGGCTGGATTGTCACTGATATTTTCCATATCTTGTCCTTATCTGGGTTCCTAATTTATCACAAGCACAAAACCACGTGGCATAATGGACTTGTGCCCCACTAAATGTCCTCACTAAACGTGAGTGAGTGACCACAATTTGCAACGCATGGATGGTGGCAGTTGTCCGCTGTAGGTAAAATGATAATAACCTTGATTTATTTAGCTGTGATCATTTTTAGGGGTTCAAGCCCGTAGGGCTGAAACCCTATTGTTTTTGTGCTGGTTATTATTATTATTATTATTATTATTAGGGGTTCAAGCCCGTAGGGCTGAAACCCTATTGTTTTTGTGCTGGTTTATTATTATTATTATTATTATTATTATTTCTTCTTCAGAAATGTTTTTGCAAATTCCCTTGAGATGGTAAATGGTAGAGACCTGAAATTTTGCACATTGGTTGGAAGTTGTGTGTAAATGCTGACCAAGGCATTTTTAACTCAGTCGGCCTGATGGTGGCGCAATAATTCAAGAAAAACAGGTTTTCACTTTAAAGGTCATAACTCCTAGGCTGTAAGTCCGATTCACACGAAACTTGGTACAGACATTCTTTGGTCCAATCACTACAACATCCCTAGGAACTCTAAGATCCGCCATATTTGATTTTCCGAAATTTTGAATTCTTTGAAAAACACATTTTTGACATCTCCTCCTAGGCCGTAGGTCCGATTCCTTCGAAATTTGCTGTGGATCATCAGTGGACCGAGCTTATCAAGGAATGTGTAAAGCTTGTTGAAATCTCATTTCTTTTCCAAGATATTGACCAATGAACTTCAGCAGGGGCGTGGCTTAGCACAAAAATGGACAAAATTCAACAACCATTGGGTCAATCATCACAGAACTTGCAGAATATGTCCATATAAGTACCAGGAACATACCTTGACAGTTTCATGCAAATCGGCCCGTAGGGGGCGCTATAACACAAATCCGACTATAAATCAGCAATTGTTTGTCCTATAGCCATAAAACTCACAGGATATATTCATATAAGTACCTGAAACATACCCAGAAAATTTCATTTAAATTAACTGATGGGGGGCGCTATAACTGCAAAACAAAGCAGCATGGTATAACACAAATCAGACTATAAATCAGCAATTGTTTGTCCTATAGCCATAAAACTCACAGGATATATTCATATAAGTACTTGAAACATACTCTGAAAATTTCATTCAAATTGACTGATAGGGGGCGCTATAAATGCAAAACAAAGCAGCGTGGTATAACACAAATCAGACTATAAATCAGCAGTTGTTTGTCCTATAGCCATAAAACTCACAGGATATATTCATATAAGTACTTGAAACATACTCTGAAAATTTCATTCAAATTGTCCTATAGGGGGCGCTATAAATGCAAAACAAAGCAACGTGGCATAACACAAATCAGACTATAAAACATAAATAGTTTTTCCAATCATTACAAAACTCACAGGATATGTCCACATAAGAACCTGAAACATAGCCTGAAAGTTTCAATCAAATCAACCAGTAGGGGGTGCCATAAATGCACAAAATAGCCTAACATAACACAAATCAGACTATGCATCATAAGTTGTTAGTCCAATCATTACACTGGCAAAATAGGTCCTCATAAAAACCTGCAACACACTCTTAAAGTGGTTTTTGTCCCCCGCCACCACGATAGCGAGCGGAGCAGGGGACATTGTATTCAGCTCCGTCCGGCCGTCCATCATGTCCCGTTTGTTCTGAACGCAAAATCTCAAGAACGGTTTGACAGATTCCATTCATCTTTGGTGTCAAGGTGTATTAGGGGCGGGGGACATGGTATTCAGCTCCGTCCATCCGTCCGTCATGTCCCGTTTGTTGTGAATGTGATATCTCAAGAACGGTTTGACCGATTCCATTCATCTTTGGTGTCAAGGTTTATTAGGGGCGGGGGACATAGTATTCACCTCCGTCTGCCCATCCGTCTGTCCGTCATGTCCCGTTTGTTGTGAACGCAAAATCTCAAGAACGGTTTGACCGATTCCATTCATCTTTGGTGTCAAGGTGTATTGGGGGAGTGCTCACAGCCCACTCGATTTACGTGACCTTGCCATTATTCTCAAGGTCATTACAACCATTTGACCACTTACAAATTCCTTGTCAACATGATATCTCAAGAACTGTTTGACCGATTCCATTCATCTTTGGTGTCAAGGTTTATTAGGGGCAGGGGATATAGAATTCAGCTCCATCCGTCCGGCCATCCATCCGTCCCATCCCGTTTGTTGTGAACGCAATATCTCAAGACCGGTTTGACCGATTCCATTCATCTTTGGGGTCAAGGTGTATTAGGGCCAGGGGACATAGTATTCAGCTCCATCAGTCCATCCGTCCGGCCGTCCGGCCGTCACGTCCTGTTTGTTGTGAACGCAAAATCTCAAAATGCTTTGACCAATTTTATTCATCATTGGCTTCAATGTGAAATTTTGTGATACGCCGACCCCAGTCGATTTCCGTCACCTGGCGGGGGACATGGCCACGTTTAGTGGCAACACATGTTAATTAAGCTGTTAAAGCTTTCAACTACTAATAGTCTTTTGTGGCTTGAACCCCGGAATTGCCGCTTGCGGCTATATTTTTGTTACTGTAATGGTCATCAATGCCAGTGATTTTATGCTGCAACTCTTCACCATACGATTGGTATCGTGAAGAAGAGAGGGAGAAGGCTCTGCTCTCAGGGATTTTTGAAAAAGATTATGACCTCATTAAGTTGTTTCACCCTGTCTATAATGCCTCAGAACAATGCAGAAACAAAAACTACTGCTAAATCTTGAATTTGTTCTCAAGTAGTGCGAGAAATGACATCTTTATCCACATAGCATTTGCAGTGGAAAAAAAATGCACACAAGTACACTACCAGAGGAAGATTTCTGCCGGAGCGGATTTGTTCGGGATATGTCTGATTCATAAATATTGTGGAAAATGGCCAATCACAGTAAATGTGGAGTTCTTCATGATGACCTCACAATCTTGGCGGTAATGCAGATCTTCCCACCTTGGGTGAGCAGACAAGCATCATTACAGGCTGAGTCATGCAGTCCTGAAACAGAGCGAGTTATGAACCTGCTCCCTTTAATTTGTTTTCCGCTTTTCTTTTTGTTAGCAATTTCATTGTGCGGAGACGTACTTGGACAACTGTAATAACCACCAAACTTTGATTTTTATTTATTTTTTTTTTTTTTAAAGGTTCATTTAAATTGGTGTAGTTATATGAATCGAATGTTCAAAGAAATATCAATGTGTTTGTAATTCGGCTGATCTTGTCTGTGGGTTATTGGTTTATTTTTTTAGCCATTTTTCCTGCACCGTCATTTGTTCAACCTCCATTTCAGAAGAAAAGGGATTTGGGACAATGAGTAAAGTGTAAATAAATGATAATCAGCAATTTGCAAATCCCTTTCAACCGATATTCATTTGAAAAAAAGCATGTTGACAAAATAAGTAATGATTTAATTAACATCATTGTTTTTTAAAATGGTAGCTATTTCTAAATGTGCTGCCCTCTCAAAAGCTCCCAGTAACTGGCCAAATTGCTGTCTACAAAAGCGATCCTGCCGCCTATTTTGTCTTAATTGTATCGAATATATTGCCTTAAAAAAAATTTTTAATATATCCAAATATTGTCATTTCAGCCTGTGAAATGCTTCAAAATTTGAGATGCGTTACTTAAAACACACAACTCTTCAGCTAACCTACTTCCCCCTGATCTGCTGACACTCGTGTGCGATATATTTTTGAAGCAATTAACCGCATTATAGTTGTAGTCATTGGCATCGAGCGGATTGGCCAGAAGCTAATCGGGGAACTGGTTACGAACTAATGTAAGATAATAATAAGATATACTTTATTGAACCCCGTGGGGTAATTTGTCCTCTGCATTTGACCCATCCTATAGTTAGGAGCAGTGGGCAGCCACAGAGCAGCGCCAGGGGACCAACTCCAGTTCTAAAGCCAGTTCCTTGGTCAGGGGTACTGGTTGGAGTGTTCCTATAATACATGTTTTTGTGGGTGGGGGAAACCGAAGTACCAGGAGGAAACCCACGCGAACATGGGGAGAACATGCAAACATGCAAAACTCCACGCAGAAAGGCCCCAGGCCGGATTCGAACCCACGGCCTTCTTGCTGTGAGACAGTAGTGCTAACCACTGTGCCACCGTGCTGCTCAATGTGCATGGACAGCCGCTAGTACTCAAAAATTGAATGGCATCTCGACGCAACAAGATTAATTCTCACCTAACGAAACTGAGCGAACAAGTGAAGAAACGACTAGCACTAGTCCACAACTATTTTGGAAAAAACCTAAATGCTAATTATAAAATATTTCTGGGGGGTGAACTTCCCCGATCCCCCTACTAAACCGTATGCATCATGATGTCAGTACTCTCGCAGGTGTCGCACGGCACCGCAGTCCAGCAGGGACTCTTTGCAGTTCACCTTCTACTCCATTTGAATTTAAGAGGGCTGAATGTGTTGTGCTGCAGCACATTCCCCTGAAGTTGGGACAGGTGGATGTTCCCCACTGATTCATGTTGGTTCTCCTTTTACAAACACTGTCATTATTTTGGAATTGAGGGCACTAATTGCTGGAGTTTTGAAAGTGAAATTTGTTCCCATTCCTGCTTTGTTTGAGCAACAGTCCCGGGTCTCCATTGTTGTATTTTGCTGTTTGCAATCTGCTCCATGTTTTCAATGGGAGACAGGTCTGGGCTTCAGGCTGTACCCTGTACTCTGTGATGACGAAGCCACATTGTAGTACAGCTTGGCATTATCCTGCTGCAGCAAGCAGGGGTGTCCCTGAAAAAGGTAACGTCTGGAAGGCAGCATATGTTGTTCCCAATTTGCCATCGCAGATGTGCAGTGTGCTCATGCCAAATGCACTTATGCAGCCCCAGACCATGACAGATGCTAACTTCTGAACATCGCTGATTTCTTTTGGGATGGTCTTTCTCCTCTCTGGCCCTGAGAACACAACATCTAAGATTTCTTGAAACAATTTGAAAGATGGACTCATCAGACCACAGCTCTCCTGTCCACTTTTTAGGTTGCCGGCCATAGGCCAGTAACCTATTGTCGTCACTTTGCGTCCAGCGGCGTCGTCGGCGTCGTCCGTTTAAAGCCATATCTCAAAAAAGGGTCTGATGAATTTTTTTTAAATTTGGGGATGTGATCAAATCGGTCATCGAGTTAATGCCCGAGCAAAAATTTTTTTGATTGAATCGTTCGTTTAGACTTGGCGGCCATTTTTATGTCAAATGGCCATTTTTGGCACTTAGTTTTTGAGAACATTGCACCTGTCTGAATTTTTTTTTTTTTTTTTTTTAATCGCAGCAATGGAATCAGTATCATGACCTGCTTCAACAGTGTAAACGGCGTTTGATTGAATCGCTCCTTCATAGCGCCACATAGGCAACGTGTCTGGACTTCATCATTTTTCGGAGTGTTTTGTGCTATAACTCTCTTAATATGGCATTTAGAGCTTAGGTATGTATGAGGCACCTCTAGGGAATCAGGTATGCCGAACATTGTGAGTCAGTCACATTTGACCTTGGGCCTTGGAGCTTTTTAACGCCAATATTGCGTAGACAATGTGTTGCTTTCGCAAGAATTCGTGTTGGCTCGCTGCTGAATCCGCGGACTGATGCTAGTTACTTTTCTCCTGTTGGAGCTGTAACTGCCGGCAACCTTCAGGGCCCTTGGCACTCTAGTTCAGTCAATTTCTGATGAGCTCAAGCCAATAGACCAGGGCTTCTCAAAGTCCGGACTCCGGTCCGCATCCGGACCGAACGGCAAGTCAGTGCGAACCCAGGCCGTATCTTGTGTTATGAATGCAAAACTCGACAACGTTTTTGTTTTTGTTTTTGTTGTTGTTGTTTTTTTTTTTTTTAAACTGCTCAATAAATTGTCAGTGATGTTGAATGCACTGTGACTGCGGGGATCATACATGTCGATCCAGCGAAGATAATTCATATCAACTTTACTAGGCTCGATGTCTCTCCTCTCCTCTTCTGCGTTTCAGCGGGGGGGCGCTGCTGAGACACAGGGGAGCACCCCCACAGAAGAGGAGAGAGCAGAGCGCTACCATGAATGACAGCAACAAGTAGCCAACTGGTACACGATAACACGGTTTCGTTAGCGTTAGAACCAATCAGAGGTAGAGTAGGGCGGGACGAACAATCCATCATTCACCCCCCCTCACAGTACTAGAAAAGTCCGTTCTGTAGTAATTAAACATAATTCGAATCTTCCGACTTCGTCATTCGCGATGAGTTTTGCTGCCAATGACCGTAGGCACTATAAACACTGTTGTAATGCTATTTTAAGAAGTGGGGCAGTCGCGCGCCATCACGTCAGTAATGAAGCACGACAACACATCTTATTTATAATATTCCGTCTAGGGCACAAACCGCTGGGGTTATCATACAGAAAATATAGCTATGCTCCAACATCGCAGAGCTTCTTGGGGAAAGCTAACGTCAATGTTTGGCAAGCAGCGATTACTGAAGCGGGCTGTAACTAACGCCGACGTATCTTATAAATTCAGTCAATAACGGTAACACTCTTGAGAATGGTATACTTCATCGTCACTTGCCTATATTGGTTTCATATGGCATTACACTCTATAAATCTAATTTTGTAAAATCGCGGTGGTCAAAGTAACAACGTAACTTGCTACCTATCTCATGCATCACGTCAGTCAGTCTCGTCTGCGAGCATTAGAATGCTCTCGTGCTCACTCAGTTCACTGAACGGCCTTAAAGTAGCCAAAAAATATGCTTTAATAAAAAACTGCCGAAGTGGGTCTGGGTTGTCGACTGCAACCTTGGCTACCTAAGCAGTAGTCTGGGGAACACTGTGACCCATACTAAGCCGAGCAGAAGGCAAGAAAAAGGAACTCAAAGAGAGCTGTCTTGACATTGTGTCAGCAATGTGCAAGTGCGCTGCAGATCTGTCAGTGAGTCGATAAGTGCAAGCGTAAAACGGTAATCTCGCGTTTCGAGGACCGCAGCAGCTTGACCAATGAACATTTGGACAGAGGTGTATAAGTACTCGGGGGGAATAACTAAGTAAAAGTAGAACTGAAAGTTACTTTAGTAAAAGTTGAAGTCACCCATAAGAAAATTACGTGAGTAAAAGTCTTAAAGTAGTTCACATTAAATGTACTTAAGTACCAAAAGCATCTTGTGAAAAAATATACTTAAGTATCAAAAGTGCGAGTACAAGGACAAAGTATTTTTCATAGTATGCACAGAAAGAAGCAAAACAACCACACATTGTCATCTCCTTGTTCTTTTGAATCAACTTTCAGGTGAATGAAGGAATTAAAAAAACAAACAGGCAGTCTCTGCTTTATATACTTCTGCCCCTTCTTCTTCTTTGAGTTTACTGGCGGTTTAAAAAACCACTATAATTGACTATAATTAATAGTAGAATGACACAGGATCAATACCATGTCGAATTTTTGCTTCAGAAAACTGATTTTTCTTAACTACTAATTGGGATACCATTGGATCACTGTAGCTGAAGTAGTTGCTACCGAGGGCAACGATTGTTTCTGTAGCAAGAGACTATTTTTTTTTGAACTGCTGGATAGATACTATGGGCAAGTATATTGAGCTGTTGGTACATCAGGCTTAGCTGGGGAGTTAAATTCAGGCAACTCCTGAAAAACAGGGATTGGAGTGAACTCGTCCATATTCTAAGCCGCGTTCCAACTCGGCTTGCTTGTGAATATTCAATAACTGATCCGGATGCGCCATCTAGTGATAGAATATTGTAACTGCGCGCATAAATTTGCAGCTCCATGTCCGCTGGCGGACACATCTGCACAAAGATACTCTGCCGAGCACCGTTGTTCTTCTCGAACGCGCCAGATCAAGCAATTGATTGCAGACAAACAGTGCCATTTCTCCCACTAGGCTTGGAAGTATTTTGACTGATTGTTATGACGTTTGTATGTTGCTTAAAAGTAAAAAGTGAGTTGAAAAAAGTAAAATGTGACCAAAAAAAAAGCTAGCAGCCAGAAAGTGTTGTGCTGACCATGTTCAGGTCTCCATGTTCAGTTCTGCATTTTCCACAATTAATATGTCGAAGAGCTCATACCACAGCAGTTTGACCAATAAACATTTATTTTGTATGTTCCTTAAACATGTATGTTTGTGTGTTGCTTAAATGTGAAAAGTGAGTTGGAAAAAGTTACGTGAGTAAAAAGTAAATCTCATTATGTTCCGGACCTCTGATCTTAAACGATCATAAAATATGGACGTTTGAGAAATAAGTTTGAGAACCCCTGCTATAGACGTTGGTGGTGCTTCTGGATGGTGTTGATGTATGGCTTCTTCTTTGTGTAATTGAGTCTTCACTTGCATTTGCTTATGCTGACAAAATGTGATTGCTTTTTACGCTTCGAGAATGCTCCACTTTCTCCAGATTCTTGGAATCTTTTTTTCTAGGCTATATATTATGGACTTTTGATGGTGAAATCCCTAAATTCTGAGCAATCGCGCATTGAGAAATGTGCTCAAACCGTTTGACTGTTTGCTCATACGGCTTTCGGCAAAGTGGCAATCCTCAAACCATCTTTCTCGTAAACAATTGTTCCTGTTCTGCCGGCTCATTTTGTACCCAATCATAATTTAGCCTCACATTACTCACTCGTCTGCCTGTGAAAATTTCCAGACTGGTGTTCTTCAGAACTTTCCGCAAATTTTCCAGTCTATCCATTCAGCTGTCCTAAATGTGTTGCTGGCATCAAATTAGAAATTTGCGAATATTGACAAAAATCAATACAGTTGATTAGGAGAAACTTAAAATTTTTTTCTTTGTGCTGTTTTCTACTACATGGAGGCTGAAGATAATATGCCTATCATTTCATTCTGTTTTCATTTGTATTGTACGTACTGTCCCTACTGTTGAGGAACTGGGCCTGTAATAAGATATTACTCCCTCGCAAAATACGGCAGTTTGCCCAGTTTGATACTTGATGATCATTTGCGCAACTTCTGAACTACTTGTGAGTAAAACCAGACTTTTAAAAAAGAATTAAACTGAATTGAGTGCCAGTAACTGAATAGAGTCGCTGTCTGAAATGAAAATTAATTCAGCAGTGAAGCTGAAATTTGATCTGACCCTCAGAAGAAATATGATTCTGGTGGCCAGAAAATGTTTCAGAACTGAATATGCCGTGTATTATGGTACCTGGGTACTGTGTAGCTGATTTTTGTGTTGAGAGTGCACTGTTGTGTGCTGTGCATGAGTGCTGCTCAGAATCCATCATTAATTTGACGTGGATAGCCTTCACAACTCTTGACTTATAAACTGGCCAAATTCCTTGGTATTTTTCCGTAGTGGATCTACCCCTCAGACTTGGAGATCAAGGAAGGCTGTTGAAGAAAATAAAGTCTAGCGCCTTCCATGATGGGTATGACTCCCTACCATCTGTGCATAGAAAGTACGCTGCCAGATTTTTATAGGGAACGGAGTGACGAAGCTGCACATCCAATATCTTCAGATGCTCATTTGACCTCAGGTTTGTAGTAGTAGGCATAGACGGTAGACAAATATTGGTGCACAAATTTTCACGAAGGCGGCACATCTTTAAATAATTAAAACTAAAATTCCCTTAAGAATCATTAATGTTGCTCCCATTTTTATTTATTTATTTTTTTCCAGCGAGTGGTAAAAATGCAGGTCCGTGCATGTTGTGGAAATAATTGGAAAACTGAACCTTTCTGTGTGGCTGGGTGTGGGGAAGAGGATACCTTGACATTATTTATCTGGGTATTTACAGTATTTGGAGCTCTTCATAATCCGTCCTGAAATGCATGCCCTTTTCCCAGGGCAGCCAGCTCTTGTCCCAGATCCGGAGAGCCTGGGCTGAACTCCTGTCTCAGGTCTGGGGCATGAGGGATGTGTAGGCAGAGATTCCTGTGACAGAGTGGGCTGTTAGCCGCGGGAAACAATGCGCCAATGCAGCACCTCCCCGAGCCCCCCTGTGCGAGCGTGCGTTGCACAGTGAGCGCTGATACGGCGATACGCAGACACGCCGTGCGCTGCCGGCTCGACATTTCGGGGGCATGCGAGGATAGCGAGCCGTGGCACGCTCGCTCCTCCCTTCCGGATGATTCCTCTCATTCCTGCAGGAGAGCGCTTCAGCCCCTTTGCGTGCGCACGCTGTCGGGGAAAAGGGGGCAGTTGGCCGGCAGGGTTACCACCAGGCACCCCCCGCGGAGCACGCACAGGGACACGCCTGGCCAAGGGCCGAGCGCCACGCCCTGACCCGTTCTCTCTTTGTGAAAAGCCAGATGTGTGATGTGAGTTTGATGCGGTTTTTGGTGTTTCTAGGGCTGCAGACACAGAGGGCTTTGCGCCATGGAATACGTGGTAAGACTTTGAGAAATTTTGAGAGACCCTGAGGGATGGGGGTTGCACATGTTTATACCTCACAGCCTGGAGCAACTTTCACTGATGGAGTAACACAGGTTTTTCCATATGTTAAATCCCCTTGGGGGTTGTCCATTGAGAAATTGGATATTAGGCTGCGGGAGGAATTTAAAACATGAAATTGGTGTTAAAGCTAGCTCAAGTCCCGAAGGGCCGATGTGAACTCTGGGGAATTATGTGGATTTCCAGCAGGCGATTGAGTTTATGATGCAGCGCTTGTGAGGCTCCAGCATAGTCGATTACAATGCTTTTGTCTGCCTATTCAGAAGTGAGGTATTATTAGCAGCCCCTGTCCCGAAGTGTTGACATTTCACTGGTGAAGGGATGGGTGTGAGAATCTTTCTGTCTGGTGCACATAGCTTTTTGGCCACATTACCAATGCCCCCCAGTCCCCCGCCCCTGGATGCTATGGTATGCATTCCCCTCTTGATCTCTCTGCAAATCTGCTGGGTTCTCATTTGGGTTCTATTCCAACCTGATGAGCTTTGTACGGGGGAAGGTGACGCTGGATTGCGTGTTTTTTCTGCTTCGATTGGCTCTTCTTGCGAGGGATTTACTCTGCTTGTTGGCTCGTCAGATTGTTATAAATTATGTTCCCCTTCTCTTTCAATCTTCATGCATGTGTGTGCATAGCAGGTGTATGTGTGTTTCTTGCTGGCCGTCTTAACCCCCCACTCTGATTTCTTGTAGTGTCTCCTGGGGTCAGTGGCATTGTAATTGTGATGTTGAATTTATTCCAATACAGTTGTTACTTGTTTGACATTTCATGGTCTGGCCCAATAAAAGGTCAATAAAATGGAAACTGACATCATTACTTAGGATTTTCATTAAAACGGTTGGCATCTGTGACTCATGGTAGCTGACGGTAGCTGGCAGTGACCACATTAGAGCTATTCAAACTCTTCTAAAACTGTTTCTCAGACACTGCTGTTGTCATTATGTGGAAGACCGTTTCATCACTGAGGCTTGTTAGGCAGTATATATAATTATGATTTGGCTGTTTCTTTTTGTAGCCTTTTAAATGGGTCTGGACTCGGTAAATCTTTGAGAAATTACCTTTTCTTGTCAAATAATGTTCTGTATGCCTTTTTTTTCTTTTTTTTTTTTTTTTGGTTTTCTTTCTACCCATAAACTAATGAGTACAGCGCAATGGGTGGTGGCAAATAGTCGCGATAGCATCTAAAATGATGAAATGACACTATAGTAAACTCCCTGGCTTTGGTTGCCGACAATATCGAGGTCACAGCAGGTCATTTGTTCTTCATCCGTGTCTAGACAGAATCGCAGGAGACTGGTTAGAGACTTTGAGAGAAAGAAGAGGTCCCCCCTCCTATTTTTTCCTCTCTTCCTCTGTGTCCCCCCATCCCCCACAACTTCCCCACTCTTAGGTTACCTGAGAGCAAAGAGGGAGGAGCTATTCGTCTGCATTATTATTCTCTCTCTCTCCATCCCTCCCTTTCTCCCTCCTTCCTGAGTGTGTGTACATAATAAGGGAAAGTGAGGGCAGGCAGCAATGTGATGTGTGTGCGCGCTTTTGTGTTTGTGAGTATGCGCGTGCGCGCTCGCCGACTGACATTGCCGGGGACGGAGCGAGGGATGTGGAAGCAGCGGCTACGCTAAATAGCGGGGGAGGGGTACTTGGGGGGGGATAGGGCAAATAGAAAGAGAGAGAGGAAAAGGTGAGCGAGAAAGAGTAAAAAAGGAAGGAGACGAAGCATCCTGGATCAGACGGGAGGAGAGCAGAGGACCGCCGCATCACGCCTGGCAACGCGAGCTGAGAAGAGAAAGTGAGAGAGAAAGAGGGGATGGAAGAAGAAAGGAAGGCTCCCTGCTCTTTCTAAGCTCCAGCTGGTTGCCAGGGAGAGGGAAAGGAGCAAGCGATGAATAGGGAAGAAATGAAAAGCTAGCTCTTACTTGGTGATTTTAGCTGAACGCAAGGGAGGGAAACCGAATCAAAAGCAGAACTAGTTCAGGGAGGGGAGCTGCTGTCTGGCTTTGTCCGTTTAAAATGATCGCTTAAACTACAGATATTACTGAATCAATTTAATCTGTTCAAATAAATGAGCATTTTCAGCCATTAGTGCTTACCAGTGCAAAACAATGCCATTTAATGTTGTTGAGGCAAACGGAGATGCAAGAAAATATTTCCTTTTTCACACTGTGGGGGTGAACTGAGGATAGAGCTGGACAATCAGACTAGTTATTCCCAGAACGACAATATTGAATACAGTTAGAGTATTTCTGGGAAATTCACAATTTCGGTGACAGATGAACGATTTATTCATACAATTTTATATGAACTTAGTCTTTATATCCTTTTAGCTTTTACTCTGGATATTTCTTGTTGCGGTTAATTGTCACTTCTTTTTTACTGAAATATTCAGGGTGGAGATATGCAAAATGCATTTTAATGATTCTATCTTTTGAGCTCACTAACAGTGGCTTATTGTGTATAGGTGTTGTGATTGGTTTCATTGAGCAATATTTCACGTTTTGTACAGGACTCTTTGGAGTTTTGAACGATGAACAGGTCGGATGTTAATGCAAATTTGAAGGTTTCAACAAAGTTAGTTGGAAGTAACCGTATCCTGATATTTCTTGTCAGTAAATGTTGATGTTAGTTGTACTTCTGTATGAGTATGGTATCAGTGGGTCATTGATCGTTTTTAGTGTATTTGAAATTGTGATAGTGCTGTATTGTTAAAATTTTGATTAGGATTGCTCGTATTTTATCGGTTTGTAAGTTGGTTGTGGTCATGGTGTGTTATAGTGCCAATAATCCTGCGAGGTTAATTTCATTTTTACTACAGTCAACTGGTGCTATCGGTTATCTATTTCAATGAACCGGTTTGTTTAAATGTATTAAAAACATTCTGTGTGTATTCTGTATGACTGGCTGTAAAGGCTAAAGCATTTAGAAGCCGTGCCTTTGAATGAAAACTGGCTGGAGGTGCTCTTTCACTAACAGAGCCATACCATCTTTACTAAGTTCACGAATCGTCTGTCCTGCCGTGACACTAGCCCCGGTAAGGTTTGACACGGTGACCACGCTGATATTCCGCGAGCGCGAGCGCTGGCGGCGAAATCCGGTCACTACTTACAGGTAGTCATAGGTTAAATATAGTCATTTTCTCATAGATATTGCTGATCTTTCACAAAGCGTGCTATATGCAAGAAAACCGGTTTTCTAATGTTTTGATGCCGAGGTGTAGTCTTCTCAGGCTTCATTCAGTTTAAAGAGGATCTTTCTGAAAGGAATCCTCATCGTTGTTCTTTCTGCACTAATTAACTCCACGGGCACTGATTAATTCTGTCATTCATCATACTATGCTGCAGATACACTGCTCAGAGTTTTATTGATCTGTGCCAGGCTACTGCTGCTGTGAACAGTACAGGTTTTGAAATCCACTTTTGGCCACATTATACTCGGACATCAATTCAGTCTGACCTTGGATGCACTCAAGTGTGCCGTGCACTTGTGCGTGCGTTTTATTTAGTTCGCGGACCGCGAGATTTCCGTACCCACAAGTACACGTGTAATGTCATCACAGAACGTTGTAACTTCGTTTGATACGGCAATTTTTTCGACTTAAGGGATAAAATAGCACATGGCGATTAGCTGTGCGTTGTAGACATTGATTATACTATATAATACTATACTGTTGATGTGCACTGCTGTTCCTCCCGTTGCCCTCGACTTTATGGCCTCTGCGCTGCGTTGACTATCTATCGGCTGCACTTTGTGGGTGATTACATGTAGCCCTTGATAAACCTGCATTGACTATCATCGGTTTGCGTCGAGTCAGCGGCGTTGCACGGTGCTCTTGCAGCGGCGGGAGAGAGCTGTCACGGTCTAATTTAGAGGTGCATGGTGCTGCTGTGACCTGCATGATTCTTCACTTTTATGCACTGATACACACTGTGGTACTACACTTTGCACTGCACTACACTGATGTGTTGTCTGGTGTATGAACCAAAGGCACCCTCTTGATGACTTATACAGCGGCCATATAGCAGCATCCAAATCAATGCGCTTGGTTAAACTTTCGGATGCTGAGCTAAACTGTTGTCAGCTGCTGCGCAGACTAAGGTTACAGTTAGGTGTTAATGCCTGCTAATGTTGGGCTCCCTGTAAATTGTTGAATTGGCTGTAATAATGGTGAACCGTGTCACTGACATTGGAACTGGATAACTATCATCAGTTAATGCTGTTCTACACCTCATTCACTTACTGCACTCTGTTTTTGTTGTGTAGCGGAGGGCCTTGTTACTACTTCAGACCTGTTCTGCGCAGGTCCCCCGTGCCATAGCCGTGTGAACACAACTGCGCAACCACAGCGTACTGACAGACTCTGGGCTGTGGTGTGCTAATCTGACCATCACTAGCTGAAAGCTTGGTCACTCAGGAACCAACAATCTCAGCCACGCTCGATGCTCCTAACCAGACTGTTTTTGTAGTATCGCCCTCCAGTTAAGAGGGCACCATTTAATGAGCGTGTGATCAATTTAATGATTAGTTTTAATGGGCCGAACGTTCAGGGATCCCAAGGTAGAACTTCAAACTGGGTCACTAGGACTCTGATGTGGTTGCATAATTACTCATTTTTGTGATCACCTCGTAATCCAAAACTCTGATCACTGTTTGTGCCGCGATATTGAAATCTACTCTCCTACATTTAGGACTTGTATTTGTTGCTTCAAACGACGGTGCTGTGGTACACCCCACTACTTTTAACACAATAGAGCCATACTGTCCTGTACAGACGCTGTCAGGGGTGGGGGTCTTAGACGCACATCTATAGTCCCCCGTTTTTACTGTTCTACGTGTACGTTACATTTATGGTTATCTGTATAGCATTTATTAAAACTGTGTTTGCGTGTGCAAACGTTTGCGCGCTTGAGGAGGAAAGGATAGTTTGGAAGTCAGAAGGGAAGCCTCACCAAGCAGACAGTCTGGAGAACGGACGAGGTGACGAGGGAGGGGGGGAGGTGGAGACGGAGGTGATCTGGAAGAGGAGGGAGGGGGTGGTGGTGAGGGAGAAGGAGGTGGAGAAACAGGAGGCGGAGGAAGAGGAGTACATTGTATGGAGGAAGAGGGAGGGCTTCAGGGAGAAGAGGGAGAATGGCTTCAGGAGCAAGAGGCCCGCCGAGCCGGAGCCGGAGGTGGTGTGGATAAAGAGGGAGGAGGACAAGGACAGGAACAGGCTCAGCTCGGCGGAGAGGGGGCACGAGACCATCTGGAGGAAGAGAGAACAGGAGTGAGAGGAGGGAGAGTGAGAGAGGGAGAGAGAGAGTGGGAGAGGTGAAAAGAGAAGGGATGAGGTAGGCAGGCTGAGAAAAGTTAGTTTGTTGGCGTGTGAGTGATGCATCTGGTTGCATTTTTATACTCTGAAGCACTTTGTACTTCCTTGTTTCTCCATCTCTATTTTTGCTCGCTGCTGGCCTCTACCAGAGTATTGATCCGTCTGCTGTGTGTGTGTGTGTGTGCGCCTTCATTTAAGTGAGCCCACGTGGCTCCAGCCAGGAAGTCTTCAGTAGAGCTAATACGCTTTTTATTGAGGCACCGCAGACGGACAAGGGCTTGCAGCGGCCCCCACTCCCTGAACCACACACGCTGGCATTCACACAGGCTGTGCATTCACACACACGCTGGCATTCACACAAGGCCGTGCATTCACACACACATTCAGCACTCGCAGGCTAACAGCTGTACTCAAGACAGGCTTAATGCAAGAGACGCATACTCAAACGCCGACACGAACCGACACAAAGGCAACTCTCTTGCATTCGAGGAAACAAAGACCTTACAAAACTCACTGACACAGCTGTTAACACACAGGAAATCATGCACCCATGTGTCCTTATATATTTAGTCTCTGTTTTAGTGGTGCTTATTTTCAATCAGTCCTTTCCAAAGCAGCAGATTCACAGTTAAGTGCAGATTGAGGGCTAAATCATAAAACAGACTGTTGAAAATGCTAAAAGAGTTTGGATATTACTGGATGCGTTTGTTCTTCGTTCCCTGTATGTAGCTAAGGGTGGTGGGGTGACCTGCGTGGTGCAGTATGTTCTAAAACTTCCCAGAATGCTGAACAAAACGAGAAGCTGTGAAGACAGGAGCAAACTAGACACTAAATTGAGAAATAAGTGCAAAATCATTTTGCACTTTATTCCCCAAACTCAACAAGTAGAGATGGGGGCTTGAATATGTGAAAAGAAAGAAGTGTGAAGAACCAAACTTGAAGAAGAAGAATTGACACCGTCCTATGGGCAAAACAGAGCCATTTCTGCAGTTAATCAGCTCAGCCAGCGACTCCGACTCAAGCTCTTCTCTGCCTCCACCCGCTGATGTCACTCCTGCCAGCTTTCCCTCCACTCTCTCCCTCACATCCCCCCAGGCCCTCGCACACACCTCCATGGCCCTCTGCTCATTCTTCCCCCAAACCAGCGCTCTGCCCCTGGGCTTCTCTGCCCCTCTGCTACTCGGTCTGAGGGCGGGAAGTAGGCCGCAGCCGCCCCCAGCAGCCGGACAGCCCATGAGGGAGGCCCTCTGGGAGACCGCCTCCCTGCTAACCGCCGCCCCCTCTCCCCCTCTCCACCCCCCGACAGGATATGAACCGGCTCGGGGGAGCCTCGCGCCGGGCTCGGGTGGAAGGAGGACAGCTGGGCGGAGACGAGTGGACGCGGCACGGATCCTTCGTCAACAAGCCCACCCGCGGATGGCTCCACTCGGACAGCGTGGTCAGCTCCACCGGCGTCTCCTACACCGTCCGGGTACGTCCTCTCCGTTAGCATTCATTCACGAGTCTGTTGTCCTATTGGGCTTCTGTTACTTTCACATTGACGTGCCCATTTGGCAGCACTCGCTCTTTTTACTGTCACTGACTTACCGAGGCTAGCTGCCATCACCGTTGGAGTAGATTATTGTGTCATCGTTATTTCCGGCCCTGTTAAACCACACTGTGCACATACTGATTCATATGTAATTTTCAGGCATTCATGTCGTGATGTTCTTTTCTCTAGTATATGGGATGTGTGGAGGTGCTACAGTCAATGAGAGCTTTGGACTTCAACACAAGAACTCAGGTCACGCGGTAAGTTTTCATGCATCGTTCTGCACTGAGTCTCTCTTAGTGCTGGTGCCTGAACACCTGCTGGTTTTAAATTGGAAGATGATGAAATATGTAGTGATGACAGGGACTTTGGAATTCGTGTTTTATTAAGCTAATTCCACTGAGCTTTTGAAGCCATGTGTACTTACAGTCCAGTCACATTTATTAGAAAATGGAATTTGATAGATGCCTTCTTGACAAGTATTGAGAATTATTTGAAGATGCTGCCTGAATCTTGTTTGTTGTGAGTCGTGCATGAGTCATACAACCACCTCATTGAATCCGTGTTTGTCTAATTCATCATGTGTGTGAATGTTCTTCAAATGGGGCAATACATTACTTTATAATGCATTAACTACTCAAGATCAGAGGTTCACACTGCACAAAGTTCAAACTAATTGCTAATGCCCAGTAAACATGCATAAGACTATCATATACCCTCTCTTCCAGGTGATGTGATGCCTCCAGTAAGCTTGTAGTGCTCGATTAAGTTTCTTTTTTTGGCACAACTATTGGTTTTGGAATCAAATTCTTGCTTAGTAGGGATATAGTTTAGGATGGTATGTAAGCCTTTTTGGAGAAAGGTAGTCTTGTTTCACGCCTGAGGTCCCTTCAGTTGAAGTGGGTAGATAACCCGGCACACATTTATGGTAGGAGTACTGTGCTGCTGAGCACAAGTATAAATTTTTGATTTCTTTCAGTAGATATTTTGTTTCTTGCTTGACTTTCTCTCCCAGTCTCCCTGTCTGCTCTCAGGAAGGCCTCTAAAATGTAAGGCCTCCGGGATTACTTATTTACTCTTTCTCTGTTTCTGTCCTCCACCCTTTGTGGTCAGCATAGTCGGGGGGTGGGGGCTTCCTAAGCGATTATAGCTCTGGCCACATGCACATATGCGCCCACCACCCCCCGCCACCTTTCTGTCTTTTTCTTTCCTTCTCACGCTCCTTCTCTCCCACCCCTCATTTCCTGTTTTCATGTGTTGGCGTTGCTGATTATCTCATTGTGTAACTGTGTAGGCCGGACGATTTCTTAGCACGTTGCAGGATTTTTTTCAAACTTAGCAGGCTCCCGCGTGACGCAAGACTGCTTCATGCCCGCCTCAGTCCTTTCGGTGCATCTTATGTAGAGCAGAATCTGAGCGCTTGGCACAAATGCGCGATTGGAGTCTGAGCGCTTGGCCCAAATGCGCCATTTCAGGGTCTCTCATTAGAGAAGAGTGTGAGTGCTTGGCCCAAATGCGCCATTTCGGGGTCTCTTAACGGAGCGGAGTCTGAGCACTTGGCCTTAATGCACCATTTCAGGGTCTCTTATTAGAGTGGAGTCTGAGCGCTTGGCACACATGCACCGTTTCAGGGTCTCTCATTAGAGTAGTGTTTGAGCGCTTGGCACAGATAAGCCATTTCAGGGTCTCTGAGTGGAGTCTCAGCACTTGGCCCAAATTGACTATTTCAGGGTCTCTTAATAGAACGGAGTCTGTGCTTCGCCTAAATGCACCATTTCAGGGTCTCTCATTAGAGTGGAGTCTAGGTATTAGGCCTAAAAGCGCCATTTCAGGTTCTCTCTTCAAAGTGGAGTCTGAGTTCTTAGCCCAAAAGCACCATTTCAGGGTCTCTCATCAGAGCGGAGTCTGAACGCTTGGCCCAAATTCGCCATTTCAGGGTCTCATATTGAAGCCGAGTCTGGCCACTTAGCTCAAATGCGCCATTTCAGGTTCTCTCTTCGGAGGGAAGTCTGAGCACTAAACCTAAATGCACCATTTCAGGGTTTCTCTTTAGAATGGAGTCTGAGCGCTTGGCCCTAATACGCCATTTCAGGTTCTCTCTTTAGAGCGGAGTCCGAGCACATGGCCCAAATGCGCCATTTCAGGGTCTCTTATTGAAGCAGAGTCTGAGCACTTAGTCCAAAAGCGCCATTTCAGGGTCTCTCATCAGAATGGAGTCTGAGCGCTTGGCTCAAATGCGTTATTTCAGGGTCTCTTAGTGAAGCATAGTCTGAGCACTTAGCTCAAATGCGCCATTTCAGGGTCTCTCTTCAGAGTGAAATCTGAGCGCTAGGCCTAAATGCACCATTTCAGGTTTTCCCTTTAGAATGGAGTCTGAGCGCTTGGGCCTAATACGCCATTTCAGGTTCTCTCTTTAGAGCGGAGTGTCAGCCGTTGGCCCTAATGCGCCATTTCAGGGTCTCTCATTAGAGCAGAGTCTCAGCACTTGGCCCAAAAATGCCATTTCAGTGTCTGTCTTCAGAGTGGAGTCTGAGCACTTAGCCCAGATGCGCCATTTCAGGGTCTCTTATTAGAGCAGAGTCTGAGCGCTTGGCCCAATTGCGCCATTTCAGGGTCTCTCATTAGAGTGGAGTCTGAGCGCTTTGCCTAAATGCGCCATTTCAGGTTCTCTCTTTAGAGCGGAGTGTGAGCGCTTAGCCTAAATGTGCCATTTTAGGGTCTCACATTAGAGTGAAGTCGGAGCTCTTAGCCTAAATGCACTATTTCGGGTTCTTTAGAGTGGAGTCTGAGCGCTTGGCCCAAATATGCCATTTCAGGTTCTCTCTTTAGAGAGGAGTGTGAGCGCTTAGCCTAAATGTGCCATTTTAGGGTCCCACATAGAGTGAAGTCTGAGCGCTTAGCCTAAATGCAACATTTCAGGTTCTCTCTTTAGAGCGGAGTCTGAGCTCTTGGCCCAAATACGCCATTTCAGGTTCTCTCTTTAGAGCGGAGTGTGAGCGCTTAGCCTAAATGTGCCATTTTAGGGTCTCACATTAGAGTGAAGTCTGAGCGCTTAGCCTAAATGCGCCATTTCAGGTTCTCTCTTTAGAACGGAGTGTGAGCGCTTGGCCTGAATGCGCCATTTCAGGTTCTCTCTTTAGAGCGGAGTCTGTGCTCTTGGCCCAAACATGCCATTTCAGGGTCTTTTATTAGAGCGGAGCCTGTGCGCTTGGCCCTAATGCGCCATTTCAGGTTCTCACATTAGAGCGGAGACTGAGCTGCGCTCTTGTTTCCTCTCTCTTATATTCAGTCAGCTAGAGGCCGCGCTGCCAGCGTTCCTCAAAACATTATGAGTGTTGTCACTGTATGTTACTTCATGCAGACTCCCCTATGTGAGCGTGTGCGCACAGCTGCAGAGCTCATTGTGTCAGTCAAACAGAATTCAGACAGTGATGTGGGAGACTGGTTGCGGTGTGATAAGCACGGCATGTACTCGGTGATGCTATTATGTGAATGCGGTGATGGTGCCCCGTGTGAGGAAAGCCTGCATATTGGGATGGAGCGTGTTGAGTTTTAATGTGCTGCATTTGTGTGGCAGGGAGGCGATCTCTCTGGTGTGCGAGGCAGTACCTGGTGCCAAAGGGGCTCAGCGAAGGAGAAAGGTAACCTCCTTTTTCCTCTATTTCTTCTCCTTTCCTCCCTCCTCATCCCTTACTCTAGCCCTCCTCCACCTTCACTCCATCCTCCCTCCTCCTCCCAAACTCCATCCCTCCCTCCCCCTCCACTTCTCTCCCTCCCTCTTTCTTCTTTCTCCTCCCTTCTTTTTTTTCCTTCCCCCTCTATCTACCTCTCAGGAGAGGCTTTTTGCACTTCTGCACAGACGGAGTCTGAAAGCCTGTCCCGTACCTCCCTTCTCCCTATGGAGATCCTAAGTGCAGCGCTGCCTGTGTCCTGTGGCCAGCTACTCACGCAGCAGGTGGCCACGTCCTACAGCAGGCTGATAAATTAACAGAAAACCCAACATAATGTGTCCTAGTTAGGTAGTCAGCCACCATGAGCCAGAATAACTTCAGTGCACCTTAGCATGGATTCTTCATGTCTCTGGAGCTCCACTGGCGTGAGGGGAAAACCATTCTCTCAAATGATATTTTCTCCTTTTGTGTTTACTAATTAATGAATATTTGAATGATGATTCCTGAATAACAAGCAAGAAGTGATTGTGACAGTGATAACTAGGCAAATATGTGAGATAGTTAGGATGGCAATAATCTGAATAATTACAAAGACGGTAAATTTTCTCTGAATTCCGTCTCCTATTCTCGCATTTCATTGATCTGAGATTATGAAAGATTAGTTAAAAATTATGAGGGATTTATTTTTAGGCAGATCTAAGTTTAGTTTTGAGGTCAAAAAGCATACATTCAAAGTCGAACACATCTTTTGATGGGTATCGTGCCGTTTGAACTCGACCAATAACGGCGTTCACAATCCTGTGAAATGGGTCTAGGTACAGTAAGCCAAGCAAACAAATTTACGTACATCAGTGCTGTTTCATAACTGTGTAGTTCACAGTGCAATGACGAACTAAATATGAATTGGCCAGTTGAACAAATCAAAAGTTTGATTGCTAATCAAGCAAAGCAGACTGGAGCTGGATGTTTGTAATCATCCGGAGGTGAGGATTCTTCCTGCTCAGCCTTACCCCTGGAAGGTGATGCTTAGAATAACTTTGCATTGATTTGCAGTGGCCCTTCCCTCTAATGGGGCAAGTGGGCTCAATCCATGGCAGGGAAATGCATCACAGCCTGATGGAGGTGCTAAACCCCCTCACCGTAAGGGTCAAATATTCTGACCTGTATCATTCTCGAGTAATATGCCATACATGCACCCGCTTGTCAAGAATATGGTAAAGAAGGTCTCATCTGACCATATTACTTTTTTTTCATGCCTTTGTGGACCAGCGCCTACGGTTTTTGGACTCTCGAATGTGCATTTGTCTTTTTAATTAAGGGGTTTATGCCGTGCAATCTTACTGCAATATTTCTCTGTGTAGTTGTTGACGGACCGTTCGCACTGACATTCTGATTTACTTATACACTACAGGCCAAAAGTTTGGAAGCAAGATCAAATTTGTACAAAAAAGATCATAGTTTCATGGGCATACTTTGCAACAAAATAAACATGATGATTATATAGTCACTTATCAGAATACATTTTTACTCAAATTATCAGGCCCATATTACTAGGCCCATGGTCCTAGTGCCCGCCTGATTGCCGTTGGCATCCAGTGGGCTGTAAACCATGACATAAATTGAATAATGCAAACTGTGATTTGTTTTTTACTTTTTCACTGAAGTTGTGACTCTTGCAAATCTTCTCAACCCAAAAACTAAGCCCCTCCTTTCTTTTGTTAACATTTATTCAGCAATGGTCTGGTAACATCAATGTATACAGTACCTAAAGGTAAATAGAGGAAAATGGTGCATATCAATGAAAGAAAAGTCTAAATAGAGGAAAATGGTGCATATCAATGAAAGAAAAGTCTAATCATGCAGTAAATATATCCCAAAATCCATAGATTTCATACTAGTTTTCAAGAAAGGCATTGTGAACAGAAACTTGAAGTTGCTTCCAAATTTTTGACCTGTATTGGCCTTGCCTCCAAACTTCTGGCCTGCAGTGTATTTCTGACCCTGTTTGCTGATGTATTTCCAAATGCTGCAAATGTAGATGTTACTTCAGGCACTGTTTTTGTTGAAACTCAGACCAGTTGAGCTGTCTTTAAGACAGAAGCCCTTGCCATCTGTGCTCAAAATGTGGACCCTCTGTGAAAGTTCTTTCATATTGCTGTCTTGATCCAAAATCAAGGTGAACTAGGCTTGCACTGTAATTTAATACATGCCACTGAGCACTGCAGCAAGTTGTTTGCTAAATTGTATCATGTATTTGGTCTGTATTGAAGGATCAGCATTTATGTTTCTGTATCCATGTACTCAGGTTTTTTCATTAATTTGTCTCCCTGTGCATACAAATCACGTGTGCCTCAGGGATCGATACCCAGCCATGATATTTTTTATGTCCTTTCTCTTACCGTAACCCTCTCTACTTTGTTCCTCTGTGAATAAAGTGGAAAACTGTATAAAAATCAAATATTATTAGTCAAATTGAGGTGTTGCAGACGTGCAACTTCTTCTAGTACTGAAAATGGCCTGTGTCGCCCGTGCTGTGGCTGTTCTTTCTAAATGCTTGCCTTTTGGTCAAGTAGAAGGGCAGGTTTTCCAGATGAGATGGCCTTCTGAATATAGCCTCCTGGTCTTGGTGTTTCATTGTGTTTTTGCCATAAGCCATGTACATGGTGCCAGCAGGCAGGAAGAAATGCGGTTTGCCCAATCAGAGCCCTGCTCGCTGGTTTTTTTATAGGCCGGTTGGTTTCAGTGGTTGCATTGTGGTCACAGTCTGTGCTCAGTTAGAAACAGCCTCAGTTTGACCCACGGCAGAATCCAACGTTCTCTCCGGCCAGATGTTGTTTTGTTTGCAGATATAATTTTTTGCACTTTGAGTTTTTCTTCCTGCCTCCCTCTCTTGAACTTTACGATCTCTATCTTTGTACTGCCCGTCTGACTATGTCTGAACATTGTGTCCGACTTTGAACAAACGCTTGGAGTTATTTTTGCTGTTTGCCATTTCTCCCTCATCCTCTTCCCCTCCTTCCTTCCCTTTTTCCTCCCTCTCTCCCTCTCCCTTCCCGGCACCCCACCCGCAGCCTTCCTCTCGCTGTGTGGCCTCCATCTTGGGCAAGAGTAACCTTCAGTTCGCCGGAATGACCATCAGCCTCACGGTCTCCACCAGCAGCCTCAATCTACTTGCAGCTGACTGCAAACAGGTGAGGAAACAAGGCTCTGACGCTCTCGCTCACTGGTGGGAAAAGCGATGCTCTCACGTCATGTAGAACACTCCGGAGCGCTTCACATACGCAGCATGGAGGAAGTGGTTTCTGACTCCGCTGTGTTGTGGCTTTGGCCTTATCTCATCTCAGAAACTCTATCTTGCTGAGCAGGTGCTTCAAAGAAATGGTTGTCCATGAAAGGTACCCCTGACACAGTGTAAAACTTGTTAAAATCTTGTGCGGTGCTCACATCACGAAGTTGCAGATTGACAAATCCATGTTTTTTTTTTTCCATCTTCCACACTCACCCTTTTGTGTTTTTCCAATCCTTGCTTCTTTATTTGTGTCTTATCGTACAATTGTTTTTTCTGTGTATTTATTTGTCTTACTCCCCGCTCGCCTCTCCCCCCCTGCAGATTATCGCCAATCATCACATGCAGTCCATCTCTTTTGCCTCAGGAGGAGACCCTGTGAGTTGCCCTCCCTTCTCTCTAATCTCTCTCCGTCTCCTCATCCCTGTCTCTGCATCTGTTCACCATGCTCCCCAGCTGCTCATATCAGCAGCACAATTTTCTTCTATTTCCGTCCTTGACATTTTTGTTCTTGCCTTTCTGGTCGAAGGAATATGCTTGCGCTTGTAAAATACTCTCGCGTTACTTTTGTGTTTGCCGTGAGCCGGCTGCGCGAATTTGATTTTCGGGAATCTTGGTCACAATCTCAGTTCTGAATTCTGAGAACAAAGCGGAGTTCTGGTTTCTGTAACGGATAATGGCAGGCTAAATTATATGGATGTTGAGAGACGGCTATTCAGAATTTGGGCCTTATTGGGAATGTCACTGAGAATTTGTCTCATTATTCTGAATATTGTGTGTGTGTGTGTGTGTGTGTGTGTGTGTGTGGTGTGTGTGTGACCATAAGGTCGGAAGAAAGTGCACACTCAAACGGGACTGAAACTGAGTTTTAATGACCACAGAACCATATCTTGCACAATGACCTTGGTGCCAGTACTCATACAAAATGGAGGTGCTGAGGTGCCCGTGAATCACAACTGACATGCTTAAGAAGTTCATCTTGGACCTCATATGTTTCCTTGAATAACTCAGTCAGATTAATCCACACTGTCAGGTGGTGATTCTCAGGCCCCTTAAGTCAGTGTTGTTTGGCTAACAAAGCGAACTGCTCATAGAGAGTCAGCAATGCAAACTTGGTGTTTTAGTGCACTGAGCCGTGCATTTCCCCAATTTATTAAATAATTCATACTTAAAAAAAAAAACCCAGCGGCTATGGGTCTAAAAGATGTGAACTATCCCTTTCAGTTATTATGGCCCTGAATTACCTTTGGGAATATAATGGATTAACTCGAGCGCTGCTGCAGATCCTCCATGACCGTGCAATAATTTCAAGGTGGTTTGGAATTTTTTTTTTTTAATTTTGAATGCATATTTTTAACACTAGAGGAAGAACACTATCAAATTTTGTCAATTTATGATTAAGTTTAATGTAGTTAGTTGACTAATTAATTGATGTTAATGCAATTTTTTGACCAAAATCTCTAATTGTGCATTATACTGTCACATTTCACTTAATGAGCCATCGGGGATTGGGTATTTGGGAACATTACCCTTGCCTTTGGGGCCGACAGCATCCTCATATATTTGATTTAGTTTCTTATGATTTTGTGTAAACAGTGTTCTCATTAGTGGCGTGTCACCATGTCCAGTGTGTCGCTCTGTGCCACTCACACATTTTTGGACCTTCCACCTGCTCCCGTAATCTGTCAGTCTGTCATCTTCTGGGCCTCTGGTCTCACTTCCAGTTTGTTACTCCTCTCAGCATTTTATTCAGTGATTTACACCTCTAACTGTGACTCTGCCTCCCTCAGTCTGTCTCTACTTTTGCTCCCCTCTTTTCATGACCTTCCTCTTACCCTCTTCCCTGTTTGCTTACTGTCCTCCCCACATGTCTGTCCCGGTCTCCCAGGACACTGCAGAATATGTAGCCTATGTTGCCAAAGATCCTGTCAACCAGAGAGGTGAGATGCATCATTTTATTTTCTATATTGTCCGATGTTCTTTTTTCTTCAGAACTTACTATTGAATGTGTGCACATTATGTAGTTTGACTGCATGTGCAGTGAAGTCCTTGAGTGTTTTTGACGACGGTGTTAAAGAGGCTACATTATGCTTTTTGGGTTTTTACCTTTTCTTTATTGTGTTATGTAGCTTTTTGGTGCATATAAAATGTTTGCAAAGTTACAAATGTCAAGGTCGACACCGAAGGGAGTTTTATACTCCGACTGAAAGCGCAGCTCCATAACTTCCAAAAAAACACTTTGTTTGTAGTCCAGGCTTTTTTTTTGTGAATCATTTAAGTCGCAGTATTGCATAATGCCAACCTAGTTTGGCATGCCCTGAAAACATAGCTAAGGAGAGTAGAGGCTGGGAATAGTTTGATAAGTGCGAATTGCCATGTCGTAAAGATGCAGTTTTCCTCCGTGCAAAGGCAAATTTCCTTTGTATGGCCTTCCGAAGGGAACAGTAGTGAAAAATCAGCGGTTGAATTTAATTTTTTATCACTATTACTCAGGAGTACAACCCCAACCTTATTTTGAGTTTCCTTCATTTTACCACACTGCGTTGTGCAGAATCACTACTGAGTGGGCTTTAAGAGAGGGGGGCTTTAAAGGAGAGGGCCCTCAGAGACAGAACCCAGAACAGCCGGCGTCAGGCTGAGTGAGTCTGGAGTGCTGCACACACAGCCTGTACAGCTGAAACTTTGTTCTTTTTTTTACCATAAAACATTCAAAAGTTTTTGAATGGACCACGAAAATGAAAAGATTAAACTGGGAAAGGGGCGTAATATGATCTCTTCAAGACCTTAAATTCCGCCAAGGTTCAGTCAATACTTTCGTAAGTATCCTCTGATTCACGCAGTGTTCCTTTTAAAATGAGAGAATGTGTGCTTTACTATGGGTGTACATCCATATGGAGTGTATGGTGTGGGCCCATGTTATTATCTTAAATACTTGCAGTCCTCACTGTATTGACTGAGATGATGGTACCATGGTTTCTGTCCTTCTCTGTCTCTGTTACACTGCCCCCTGCTGGCTGTATTCAGCCTGTCACATTCTGGAGTGCTCTGAGGGTCTTGCTCAGGAGGTGATCAGCACCATTGGTCAGGCTTTCGAGCTGCGCTTCAAACAGTACCTGAAGAACCCTCCCAAACTGGTCACCCCGCATGACAGGTGAGTGCCTAAGTCGGGTACGAGCTATTGCATAACTGCACCTATTGCATTTTGATATTTCACACAGGTTTTTTCATGAAACAATCATTCCAACAAAAGTCAATCCTATCAGTTTCATTTATATTAGGAAAGCGATTTAAATATTGAGTAAATTTGGCATATTGTTTCTTTACCAAAAATTTTACTATTTTAATTGTGTATGCTTGTGGCCTTCTTGGCATCAGCTATCGAACCAGTTCTTGTAGTTGTGTGAGCCTGTAGTCGCCAGTTCATAGATTAAGTTACAGAAAAAGGTAAGCGGCTTGGATCAAGACTTCATAAAATGCTTCTTCCTCTTAGAAACATGTCATCCACAAAGATTCCATCATACCCAAGAGAATTCCATTTCGAATTTATCCTTTTGCAAGACACTTAGTAATGGTATGAGACTTTATAAGACTAAACATTAATGCATCGCTTTCAAACTGTTTTTTGAAGTTAAGGAATCACAATTTAAGGGGGGGCGGGGCTCGCCTTTTTCTCCCATTGGTTATTTTCTGTTTGCGTAGAGAGTAATGAAAGGCTAAACAATAAATGAGACGACGACTGTTGCTTTTGGTACTTAGAACTGGGGTAACTATATGCGCAGTTATATTGGCTTCATCTGGGAGAATGCAGCCAACCTCTCATAGGTATATGTTGGTAGAAGAGGGGGCCATCGAAGTTGTTCTTTTTGCAGAATGGCTCCGTTCGACGGTTCGGCGTGGGAGGAGGAGGATGACGAAGGACCTCCTGTTCCTGAGGTGCCCTATTATAACAACTTTCCTGGCAAGCAGCCCCCGCCGGGCGGACTGGTGGACATGAGGGGCCGACTGGGCCCCAGCACAGGGGCCACTCTGGTAAGACATCTGCAGTGCAAGAGGATTCTGATAGTGCTACTTGATTTTTTTCATTTACATTTTCATCTCTTGCTTTAAAATATTTACAATAATGCAGTAATCCTTCTAAATAATTTTCAAAACCTCTGTAGTTATGCATTCGAAGCAAAGACCTCAGGCCAGAAGCATGCAGTAAACTTTTAGTGTTAGGTTTTTAGAATGAATGTGTGATGGGGCAATATTGCATGGTCGATAGTTAATTGATGTTTTTCTGTCCCAGCAATAGTTGTGTATTTAATATGCGCAATAGACTTATTCCTCTTCAGGTCATACCTGATGTTGGTCTCAGCTGTGTAGTGTTGTTTTAATAGGTGAGTGCATTTGCCATTGTGTAATGGTGTCATTATATTGTTTCATTGCTTTTGGCAGCCATATGGACAGAATGATGTACACAAGCAACCTCTGCCACCGCTGCCAGGTATTTTTGCCCCCTGAGTTGCACAGTCGGTCTGCTTTTCTCTCATTTCACCTTTCGCACAGGTTAACCAACTGTTTTTATTGCTTATATGATTCAGTGTCAGATTGTGTAACTCTATGGCATTGTCCTTTCTCTGTCTGAGCTTGTCTGAACATTCTGCACAGTTAAATCCTTGTGTTCGTTACCTTTTGGATTCAGTAAAAGATTACATAACCTTCTCACTGTCTGCCTGTTTGTCACTCTTCAATCACACGCGCGCCCACTCTCAGCTGGAGTGAAGGAAGGTGGCCGTGACCTATTCGATGACCCTTCTTATGTCAATGTGGATAAACCCCGCCCTCCCCCTGCTGCAGCCAACGGCAATGCTCACAGAGATGCATTCGATATGAGTAAGAGTTTGTCTTTGCCGCCTGTCAAGTCATAATCTCCCATCGTGGGCCTGCACACCTACTGTGTTCTGGAACATTCTCTCTTTGTCTTGGCCCCTCCAGAGCCCTTTGATGATGCTCTGTCAGGTGCTGCAGCGCCCCCTATGGCCGAACAGCTGCAGAGCGAGCCCTGGTTTCATGGCAGCCTGAGCCGGCGGCAGGCGGAGAGGCTCCTGCAGAGAGACGGAGACTTCCTGGTGCGGGAGTCGGGCACCACCCCGGGGCAGTACGTCCTCACGGGGCAGCAGGGCAGTCAGCCCAAACACCTGCTGCTGGTCGACCCCGAGGGTGTGGTGAGTAAAGACGCTTTCCATTTTTGCCAGCTCTTTCAACCCTTTACCTCCTACGAGTTAAATATGAACCAGGCTTCTCTTTTCTAAGGCAGTTTCAGCCAGTTAGTTTTTTTTATGGTATTTTCACAAAACGCTCAAACAGTAGAAACTATAATCTAAACAACATTGTCACAAAGAAAAGTTGCAGGCTTTGATTTGACTTTGATCATTCAGGCTCACTTTCATTTGTAGATAAGTCAGATAAATCATCTGTATCAAAAGTAGAAACACTGATGTCACTTTCAGAGTCTTCTCCTCAAGACCGTAAATCCCCTGGCAAGAATCCTTTGAAGTCCGATACATCTGAATCGCTGTGAACTATATTGTCCGCCATTTTGATCGCTAAAAATCATGGGCAAAAATCTTTAAATTTTTGAGTGTAGCTATGCCAAGAGATAATACATATCATATCTATTAGACTTGTTTTGATTGCTTAAGACAGGATAGCTACCAATAGAATCATAAAACAAATGTTTTGATTGGTCTGAACAAAACAACCAGGAATACAAAGGTATTATTGAAGAGTGTCATATGGTACTCTTAGGAGCTATAGGGTTAAAATGGCTTAATGCAGTTGAACTTAAGTATGAAACTGCTACACGCGAATTGCCTTACCCAGTTGGCACTGCTCTGGCTATAAATACTGGGACTCGAGCCATTAAGTGTGTCTAGTCAGAGCCTAGGTTGAGGACTGTAATTGCTACCCTGAGGCCCGGGGGCCATTTTCTCTCCAGTTAAAGTCTGCTTGTGCTATATTTGTGTCTGAAAGATTTTTCTCCCTCTTTCCTTCCTCCCCTCTCTCTCTCCCTGTCTTATTACCTCCCTCCCTCTCTCCCATTACCCCCTCGGCATGGCTGCTCTCCACCAACCCTCTTTCCCCCTCATTCTGCCGCTGTATTCCCTCACTTTCGCGTAGGTCCGCACCAAAGACCACCGATTCGAAAGTGTAAGTCACCTGATCAGCTATCACATGGACAACCGGCTGCCGATCGTGTCCGCCGGGAGCGAGGTGTGTCTGCAGCAGCCGGTGGAGCGCAGGAGCTGAACAAAGTGCCACAAACACCCCCCGGCAACTCCCCAGCTCCATCAAATCCTACGCCGTCATCGTCAGTTAGCTCGGAAATGGCATCCCCTATTCATAGGAATGTAAATCACAGACTTCAAACATCATGTCATGCCATCATCATGATGCGTTTTATTTTATTATTTTTTTGACAAGTGAACATATCTGATGTCATTAGAGAAAAGAGACGTTTACTTGAAGTGAAGCCGGGGAGTGCTATCGAACCATATCTCCGGGAGCTAAAAGATGCATGAAAAGCGCTTGTGCCTTGTGAAGTGTGTTAAATCGTGATGAAATCTTGTCCTTTTGAATTAGTCGAACCTGGCTAGCGAGGGAAGGGCATTGGCTCTGCAGGGGGGCTCAGCCCTGTAAGATGCTATATTTGGGCCTCATAGGCCGCCAGTCAGTGAGCAAAGAGCCATAATAATGAAGTCAAGATAAAGGCTGAGTCACTGGAGTTCATTCCAAAGAAGAATACACAGGACACCACGAAAGAGTGTTTGAAGCTATCAACCTTTCTGCGATTTATTTTCCGTCTGCACTGAATGGAAGCATTCCAAAGACAAACCCGAAGTCATGTTGGAATCTTATGACGTGCTTTTTAATCATTAAACGCATCATCCTCGTCGAGTTCAGTGCAAAATAACATGCCACAGAAATTAAGTGGAATTGGAAGGGGTTGAGTCACTGCTTTGCACACTTTGACGTGAATTTGGTGCTCATGGTCCTGTGATGAAATTACCCAATTTGGAAACGCCGGAAAAAGCTATTGGTTAACCCCTTTGAACTTTTAAGTGTCATTTGGACTCGCATCCCCCAACTACTTTTAAACTGTCAGTGAGGTCACTGAAAGGTCTGAATAGTGACCACAACCCCCAACTGTGTAAAGGAGAAACACAAAGTACTGAGCTGTATGGGATAATAATTTGAATGAAAAAGGGACCTCAGTCACCAGTGCTCTTGGACCTTTTGACTTTTTTTTAGACGGCCACAATTAAGATTATGTTGTGTTTGCCTCTTAGTGTTGACATTGATGTGTTAAGTGTTTGTCTTTCTGTCTTGTTAGAAAAAGTAACACTACTGTAAATTGAAGGTAACCTGAAAATGGGCTCCGGGGTTATGAATTAAGAGGGTGGATTGTGGTTGTTACTGCTTTGTTGAACCTTTTATTGTGGTTGAAGCAGACTCACTGGGATCTTTTGGTTGTGAAGAGGGATCTGTGGTGGGATCATCCTGTTGTAACTGCCCCATCGTCCTCTTTCCAGCGAGTTCCCTGCAGCCTGTGTTTGATAAGCCAAAGAAAGGGTTTTTGCGCTCACTGTTTTCGATGTGAATAGTTCTGGGGGAAAGGATGAAGGGAGATGGCAGTAGTTTGCTGAAATTATGGGGGTCAAATGGGCCGGGAAGAGGAAGAGCTGGTGGCATGCACAGAAGCCCTTGGCTTTTGAATTTAGAATCTGACAAGCATTGCAAATTACTGCTACATATTCGGCACTCGCCTCTGTGTTCACCAGCAGCTGAGCCGAATCTCAACTAAATTTTAGGTTTCTGAGCATCACAACTCACCTATTTTCAAAATATGTCCATCTGCAGTATGCTGTTTTGCAGATAAACTGATCACATATGACCACAAGACTTGTAGCGGATGTCCTGCACATGTCCTGATGTTCAACTGTAGTTCAGCCAATAATTTGAATCACCAATAATTTGAAGAACGGAGTTTCTTTACCTGCTGAAAATAAGCTGGACTACGTTTCACTTTTGAGCGACATTTTTACCTGGTTTCTGCTCACTTCCTCACGTGCCATATCTGCATTTTATATAAGAGGTATTCAGTTCTCATTACATCAGCATCCTCTCAGTTCATTGTGGGAAATATCCGATCAGACCTTTTTTGTTACTCCTGGATGTACTTTGAGACATTCATCCAAGTGCTTTGACAATCTGCCATTGTACTCATGTATTTTGTATGATTATGAATTTTTACCTGGATATACATTTTGTACACCGGGCACTGTCAGTCTATAGGCTTAGATTTACAGCTCATCTCTTGGTAGCCCATCAATCTGCTTTCTTAACAGTATATCAGGTTATAGACCATTGCATTTATATCCACAGTAATAATACCACTCAGACTTCGCTTTCTATTTTAATTCCACATTTTTTGCATCATGCGGAATTACTTCTGAGTAATAGGAGCCCTGAGGTTTCTGTTCTCTCTGAAAGGAAAGTCTAGCTGAGGCATATGATTTGAAATGAAATGTTCACAGCAAAGGTGATTGCAGATTCACGGCAACCAAATAGGTAAAATATGGCAGTTTTAACAAACATGAATATTCTAAACAAACACCTTTATCCCTACATGTCATATCCTAAAAAAATGTATATCCATCCCAAAAATAACACTCCTGGGTTTCTCTGAAGTTGTGTTTGTCATAATAAACTAAGTGGGCATGAGGGAAAGCAAAGGAATGTATTTTCAGATTGGGAAGTTGTAGTAGTCTATAATTGGGAACCACCAGGAGAGAACTACTGATGCCTACTGGTAATGCAGTGTCCTAAGTGAATCTCACCTTCCAGCACAGCTCTGTGTGGTATTGCTCACCTTGATTGGTTTGTAAATCCCTCTCTCATGCTGAGTCCGTTTATGCCTCGAGGTTTCAGGGATCTGCTTTTAGAGCAGGGGTCTGAAACTGGTCCGTAAAAGGGCCAAGGGGCTGCAGGTTTTCATCGCAACCAGGCCCACCTTACACAGCTAATCAACTGTGCAAGTTGAGATCATTTGAGATTTGTTGTCATCAGGTGTGCTTCTGCTCGGTTGCAATGAGAACCTGCTGCCCCTTGGCCCTTTCATGGGCCAGTTTGACACCCCTGTTTTAGAGGGATAGTAGGTTACTGGGGATACACGGGTAACAGTCAGAGGAGAGCCAAGTATGTGTATATGCAGTGAATGTTACCTCTTAGCTATAAGTGCTATTATTTTATTGTTTCTGTAGTGTGTCATGATATGGCCCTGCTGACAATGTTTGACTATGAGGGCAAGGGAATTAAAATATTTCTCCACTTACTCCTGAATTTCCTCTCTGGTGAGCTTGCAATGCTACAATTTTTTGGTGTTTGGCTATTAAAAAATATATTGTTATTTTTTGAAAGAAAAAGTTGTGTAAAATGTGAACTGTGTTTCGACGTTGTGAACTCATTTTAGAAGATTAACTGCATTGTCTTGGTTTGACATGGGTTCACTGAAATATGTCTGAAATTATATTTGTAGGTTGTGGTTGTGATACTGGAATTAAACTGCAGTTTAAGGCTGGGTGTTGGTTCTGCCAAACCATATTTTCCCTTTAGATTGTGCCTTGAGGAATGCAGTCAGTTTTAGGCACTTACAATGGCCTGTCTGTAGTCAGCGCAGTATGTCCACTGTAACCAAAACTGTCCCAATGAGGCTTTGCAGTGATGATCGGCACTCGTCACATTTATAAGACAATTCTGTCTGGGTGTCTGTGATGTCCTTAGTCTGAACCCAGCCTTTGTCACTTGCATTGTTGAGCATGATTCAGAAATTATATTATTAACAAGAGTCTGTTTTCAGTGTTGTATGTGGAAAAAAAAAAAAAAAATCCAAATGAATTGGATGTGGTTGATTATTATGATGAAGTCAAGTAGAAATTGAACTTCTTTTTTTTCTTTACCTCTCTTCCTTCCTCTTTGAGATTTAGTGATGATTTGACGCCAGAGCTGGTCAGAAAGTCAAATGATGTGCATTATGTACACCTACACACACCTGGTATTTTGCATCACAATTAGAGGAGTTAAATGGAATTCACTCTGGTGCAAATGCTGTCACTCTTTCATGAATGAATCCTGTTGACAATGACAAACAGAATTTCATCTTTAAAATCTGTTCAATTTCTGGTTTCTTTGCCAACATTGTTGAATTGATGTATATTTCTATGGCATTGAATTACAGTGGCTTTCATCTTGGTGTTATTGTGTAGATTTTCACGTGCCTGTTGGATTTTTCACTTATTTTGATATGATGTTTGACTGCTCTAGAGGCAGATGCATGTTTATTGCACATGGAGAGGTTTCTCCTATTGATCACAGGCACCAAGTCGACAAATACAGATTAGCTGCGTTTTGTTGAACAATTCTATCTGAGAGCCAGTAGAAAAGGAAATTGATCTGTGATATTTTGTACTTGGGATAAAATTCAGCTGTGCTTTGTATAGGGCTGATTGCTTGTATATTTGTGTGTTTGTGCAAAAAAAAAAAAAAAAAAGAAAATAAAAAAGGATCGATCTCTCCTCCAAATTAAACAGGATTTTTTTCACAGCTGCCTTTAATGCATGTAAATCTTTCAGATTTTGACATTGTTGTTTTGGTATTTTACAAGCCAAAGTTTGTTTTATTTACCCTGCACACGATAGTACTTTTTATTATTTTATTTTTAACTTGTTTTGGTGTTTATTACTCGTATATGTTACCTGGGGGAAATATATGTTTACACTTGTACCTGATAATATAGATTGCATTTATGCATATGTCATATTTTTTCTGGTAAATTTGTTTCCAAATATAATTTCTTTTACTCTTCATAGTATATTTTGTCCCGTGTGCTTTTTGTGCGCATGTGTGTGAGTGAATTTGCATGTGATCTCCAAGTAGCCTTGGTGGAAGGTTGTTTGAGGTACGGTTTTTTTTTTTTTTTTTCATATCTTGAAACTGTCCTCAGACTCAAAAGAACTGTAATTATAACCAAGATTTTTTTTGGATTTTTAGTTCACCAGCTAATGGGTAAGCTGAGCTTTTGGGATCAGGAGGCGTCCGGCATCGTCATCGTGGTCGTAGCCGTGGTTGGGGTCATAGTCTTGTTTCGTTTACGGCTATCACCAATTTCTCCCCCAAAACCTCTGGCCAGATTCAGCTCATATTTTGTATGCAGCTTCCTTGAGACCATGTCTCTGTAGTTTGTTTGCAGATTCTAAAAAAATTTTATTTCTGGACTCTTAACTATTTTTATCATTAACATTTGCCATTTAGAAAATATGTCTGGTTAAATCATGGCTAAAGTGATGAATATGTGCCCTCTAGAGGCTGCTCAGTGTGCTGTCACATAGTGATAATCACGTGGGTCTTGCCCAGACTAGTTTTGAATGCTGGCTGGTGAGCTACAGGGCCATTGGTACTATTTTCATTTCTAATTTTTGACAATGCATCACTACATTAAAACAATGGCAAATAACATCTCTGGCATGGAAAATTCTGTGAGGATGTGTATGAAAGCAGAGGATAACAGGATGGGGAATCAGCAAAAAAGGCAAGAAATGGGTAAGGATGAAGCTGAGAGAATATTGGAAACCATAATATATTTCCGCTTGAAATGGGGAGGGTCTGACACTCAATTCAGCTTGGTCTTTTCAGTGTCACCGCTTTGCATTCTGCCATTCCATTGTAACAGCAGACTTTTCCAGAAACACAATGATAAAAAAGACCCAGCAAAAGATCATGGGGATGGAAGGGGGAGGGAGGGGGTTATTCAGTCATGAGGGATGCAAGGGTTCAGAGGATTGTTATTGTGCAGTAATACTGACTGACAACGGAAAGGAAGAGAAAATGTTGGAATGGTGAGGAAAAGGGAAGCAAGTTCAATGGTTGTTTTTTTTTTTTTTTTTTGTCTTTTTTACTGAGTGCAGTGGAAAGTAATGAGAGTGGATTGATTGGTAAGCTGGTGCTTTCCTGACCAGTATAAAACTAAACCAATAGAACGAGCGACGCAAGAGGATTCGGCTGTGGGGCCTGGCTCCTGCATCTGGAACACCAGGCTGTGGAAACAAATGATAAAACGGTTGTGGCTCAAATCTTTTTTTCCCCAATCAAACCACATAGCAGGTGCTGAGGGAACAAATCTGAGGAAAGGAAGCTATACAAAGGGAAATCTAGGTTGTCCGCAAATCGTTTCCTTCTCATTGCCTGTTCCAGTCGGTCGGCAATCATTCCGTTCCTTTCGCTCCGGTCGCTGCTGTCCCACCTCCTGATGCAGCCTCAGCGGCCCCTTCCCCAGGCTATGCCCTCCTCCATGGGGCAGAATATTCTTGATGCCTTTGGCTTTGGGCGAGCTGGCGGCTTCGGGCGAGATGGCGGCTTTGGGCGTGGCAAGAACTTCTTTGGTGGGAACTTTGCTTATGGCATCATCCGGTCTCTCAAAGAGTGTCTGTACTTCCTGCTGTGCTGCTGGTGTATCAAGGAAATCCTGGACTGAGCAGGAGCCTCTGCCCCACCTCATAACATTACTTTCCCTCTCTGCTGTGGCGACCCACGCTATTCCACTCATGGAGCAATGGAGAGGTGAGTGTGGTTGCTGCATTCTTAGCAAAGTCTGAAGCGGATTCTGTGGTGAAAGATGTCAAGGAGAGATGACTGTTACCCATTGTTGGGCTTCACATTATTGACAGGGTGAGGCGATACCATTAACCAGTATACCTGAAAAGCATTTAGTAGGATCATGTGGAATTTGTAAGACAGAATACATGTATACTGATAAGCCAAAACATTAAAACCACTCGCAGATAAAACTAATAATGATAATCACATATCGATGGAGCATATCAAGGTCTGCTAATGGCCAGAGTCAAAAAAAATGAAGCCTTTTCGCAACATTGCACACATGAAAGCAACTTTAGTTTTTTGGCATTATTTTTGTTTTATATGATGATAAACATGCCGTGTATATCCAGTGAAGACATATCAACAAACGGTACTCTGTCCAAATACTGCTCTTTGAATTTAACATCAATTTTAACAAAAAATTTGTTACACAGGAGTTGATGTTAAATTCAAAGAGTAGTATTTGGACAGAGTACCCTTAGTCTATTCTTATGTCCTTACTGGATATACAAACATGACATGTTTGTTATCATATAAAACAAAAATAACAACAAAAATCAAATGCTGTGGAATGTCACAAAAGTTTCAAATTTTTTGACCCTGGCCTGACAGACCTTCAATGATCAGCGAACAGTCATTTCTAGCAGCCGGCATGTTGAATGTGAGGGAAAAATAGGACCTGAGCAACTTTGACAAGGGCCAAATTGTTATGGCCAGACGAGCGGCCCAGAGCATCTGTCAGCAGTGGTACCTCCTAAGTACCAACCGACAATGATCCAAGGAGGGACAATCCATTAACCTGCAACAGGGTGTTGGGCATCCAAGGCTGAACAATGAACTAGGGTAACAAAGGCAATCCCGTCCTGTTCACACCAACAGAAGGGCTCCTGAAGCACAAGTCTCACAGAATTTTAATGATGCGTATATGAGGATTGCATCACAACACACGTTGCATCAAACTTTGCTGCATATAATGCTTTTTGGCTGCAGACCAGTCTTAAGTAACCATTCTGATCCCAATCCACCACCGAAGGGTATATAATGGGCATGAGAGTGTCAGAATCGGAGTTTGGAGCTAGTGAGCCCGTTTTCTTTTACACTTTATGCATTGGCCGGGCACGTGTTCACCATTTTCCAGGGGAAGAGAATGCACCAGGATTCACTCGTACATGGAGGGAATGTGATGCTCTCGGAAATGTTCTGCAGGGAAACCCTGGATTCGGAAATTCAAATGGATGTCAGAATACAGAGCTCTTACTGCGGAACTAGGGGGGACCTGCACAATAGTAAGCAGGTGGTTTCAGTGTTGTGGCTGATTGGTGTTTGAGGTGTAATTAAAGTAATTTTCATTGCTGGAGAATGGATCTTGAAAAGCAGCATAAGTTGACAAAGCTTTTTAAGGATGAATAATAATGCCTTAATCTGTTTATTTGTGTTGCAGATGTGAAAGCTGAAGACTCTTTGTGGTTGAAAAAAGATGCATCACTTCCTGTTGCCGGTATTTAGGGCTGCATAATCTTTCCTCTGCAGCACACATCCTTACCATAGATGCAATCATTGTTGTATTTACGTACCAGATTCAGGCAACTGGGTCAGAAGTGGTGGGGGTGTGGAACAACCTGACTCAGCTCGGTGAAAAGCTGAAGAAGAAACTTAATGACCTCAATGCTTCATTGAGACGATAGCCCCACTGACAGGCGGCAGTTTTAACACTGAGTGCCGGTTCGGTGAATTTGAGAGGGGTAGTGCTTCTGTGGGGGTATAGTGATGCTTGAAGCATGAATAAAAAATAATCAGATGGGTGAAGCCAGTAGAAATGTCAAATATGACACAAAGATGAAGCACTGGTGTGAAGTGGGTCATTTACAGGGCTCTGGGAGCAGCGACCCTGATGAGTTGATTTAACTCGACATCCTGTGGGCAGCTGCAGTTTGGCATTCTCTGCTTTGTCAACTGCAAAGTTTCCAGTTCGTTTGTCTCCCTTTAAAGTTTTTCCTCTATGAAAAGAAGTGCCAGATGTCTCATGATGACAAGTTCGCAACGATGGCAGTATTTTGAAGTGAAATTGCAATTAAAAGGAACATTTTTCACTTTTGCTGGATGAAACAATAAAAAGATAAATGCCACCGAATGATGCTTGACTTTTTCTTTATTGTCATACTCGGCATACTGCAGCACTACAATGTACCCTTTCTCCCTCGCCGCAACTGTCGAAGAAGGTGATAAAGGTTACGAGTTGGGTAACGCCAACATGGTAAGCTTTGCCGTTCGAACATAAATTTGTAGGCCTATATGGAATTAAGCTTTAAGTCTTGTTTTTGAATATCCAACCACATGCTGTTTAACTAAATCCAAACGTAAATGATCATTTTAAAACCCTATTGATACATTGCAATAAAAAGGGATATGGACGTGCCTTACGTATAGATGATTTTGTATTCACTGAGGTCAGAGCCATCTGTCCGAACTTTCTTCAGTCTGTCAGTGTCCGAGAGTGCGTATCAACTGTCATTGACCCAGCATCTGCGAATGTCAATCAACCGATCCGCACGACGCTTTAATTTCGATTGGTTCATGCAACATCATGGAGGAGGGCTCTCGATTAAACTCGTTACCCAGTTGGCAAAGCGGTGAGTCCGTCAATCCTGCACTCCGAGTTCTCGAAGTTCGTGAAAAGAGTATAGCCTCCTGGCTACCTGGTCAGCTTAGGGGAAAAACCTGGGCAATTACTAACATCCAAACCACGGTAAGAATGTCATTTATGTTTTTTTGAACTGGAGCAGAAAGTACCACTTGCACGGCTCGACTTCTTCGCCCTTTTCCGCTTAAAGGCACTTTCTTGCGTTAAATGTACACAAAGTACCCAGTAAGCAAACGAGATTTTAAAGTATCAAGAAATAAATTTTTAAACGTTTCGCGTGTTATCTGGCATGTAAACGACATTACGTATATTACTTGGTAAATTTCCTCGGCAATTTTTTTTAATATTGCTGTGTTTCTGATCCACTTGGTACACTCCCCTTTTGTCAATAGTGTCACAAACATGCAAATGTGTAGTCACTGTAGGCTAGACACGCGCAGCCCGTACAAAGAGCTCGGTGCACTAAGTGAGAGACGAAACGTGTTTATACCTGTTTGTCTTCAGTTGTGGAATACCGTTTGGCCTAAAGCTCGTCGTTACCTCTACTTCTGTGCTCATTGTCGAGCCTTACCATTTTTGGTCATTTTTGACCGGAGACTGACCGAAAGATAAGGTCTGACATGGAGTAAGGAAGCGTTAAACGCCATCTCTGAAGACGGATGGGGTGAAGCGTAGAAACACAGAATGAGCATGGTACAGCTAGAACAAGGAGAGAAGGGGGGCAATATGTCTCTTGATTTTTAACTTTTGTAAATCCCTCGCTGTGTCTTATCGCATCTCTCACCTTTTTTTTCACTGCTTGTTAGAATTGATTGGCATAGAAGCATGTGCAGTGCATTTATGTCAGGCAGATATTTGTATTGTAAATTCAAGCAATTTCATTAAAACATTTTAAACTTAGCTCTACTGTGTCCACTTCTTAATAAGTGCCATCCATTCCACTGGTTCCGCTACATTGGCCTTAGCAGCCTAGTCTCCCCAGTGACTGTTACTTCCTTAGTAACTGCTTTTTCTGCCAAAGCATTCAAGGAGCAGTAAAAGCAAGAACAGGCAGAACACAGACTAACTGCTAATGAAGCAGCAAAATGCAGATTACTGGACACGTGTCCCAGTGCCAACTACGTATAGGAACATTTGATTTGTTCTTTTTATTATTAATTTATCATCATTTTGGTGGGAGGGGCCTGATGCCTTATTTCTGTTTGTTCTAGATCAGAGGTGGGCAATGAGGGCCGTATTTGCTTCTGGTTTTCACACCAACTTCTGGCCTTTAATGAGTTAATTGTCTGAATTAGCCGAACTATTTGTGAAATCAGACATTTCTGCTGTGTTTCTTAAAATAGTCATGAATGATCACAAAACACTGTTCTTGCGTCCCCTGAGTGAAACATTTAGCTTTGGTTTAATCTATGCATAAATCTGTGTTTTGTGTACATCCAACTAGCTCAATTAATCTGGTAATTGATAGAAATAAAAACCTGTATACACACCAGCCCTCCAGGACTGGAATTGCCCACCCCTGTTCTACAACCCCAATTCTGAAATAGTTGGGACAAAGTGTAAATTGTGAATAAAATCAAAATGCAATTACTTTCAGATCACATGAGCCAATGTTATTTACAACAGAACATAGATAACATTTCAAATGTTGAAACTGAGACATTTTACATTTATATCCACAAAATGAGCTTATTTCAAATTTTCTGGCTGCAACAGGTCTCAAAAAAGTTGGGACAAAGGCAAAAAAAAAGGGGGGGCTGAAAAGACAATTAATATATAATAGAATCAGTTGAAAGAACATTTAGCAAGTAATTAAGTTAACTGGCATCAGGTGTGTAACATGATTGGCAATAAAAGGGATGTCTTAGAGAGGCTGGGTCTCAGAAGTAAAGATGGCCAGAGGGTCTCCAACCCGTGAAGGCTTGCGTAAAAAAATTGTGGAATACTTTAAAAACAATGTTCCTCAACGTCAAATTGCAAAGGCTTTGAAGGTCTCATCATTGACAGTGCATAACATCATCAAAAGATTCAGAGAAACTGGAAAAATCTCTGTGTGTAAGGGACAAGGCCAAAGACCTTTACTGGATGCCCGTGATCTTCGGGCCCTCAGACGCCACTGCATCACTCACCGGCATGATTCTGTCATTGACATTACTAAATGGGCCCAGGAATACTTCAAGAAACCACTGTCTATAAACACAGTCTGCCGTGCCATCCACAGATGCCACCTAAAACTCTATCATGCAAAAAGGAAGCCATTGTTGAGCATAATCCAGAAGCGCCGCCGTGTTCTGTGGGCCAAGGCTCATTTAAAATGGACTGTGGCAAAGTGGCAAAGTGTCCTGTGGTCAGACAAGTCCAAATTTGATATTCTTGTTGGAAATCATGGGAGTCGTGTCCTCCGGGCTAAAGAGGAGAAAGACCACCCCTCCTGTTATCACTGTTCAGTTCAAAAGCCAGCATCTCTGATGGTATGGGGATGCATTAGTGCATATGGTGTGGGACACTTGCATGTTTTAAAAAGCACCACGAATGCTGAAAGGTATATAAAGGTTTTAGAGCAACATATGCTCCCCTCCAGATGACATCTATTCCAGGGAAGGCCTTGTGTATTTCAGCAGGACAATGCAAAACCACATACTGCAGCTATTACAACAGCTTGGCTTTGTAGTAGAAGAGTCTGTGTGCTGCACTGGCCTGCCTGCAGTCCTGATCTATTACTGATTGAGAACATTTGGCGCATAATTAAAAGAAATGTCTGTCAAAGGAGACCCAAAACTCTCCAGCAGCTGGAAGCCTGCATTAAACAAGAGTGGGATCAAATTCCAATGGCTAAACTCAAGACACTTGTCTCCTCAATGCCCAGATGCCTCCACTCTGCGTTAAAAAGAAGAGGGGATGCTACACCATGGTGAACAGGCCCCTGTCCCAACTTTTTTGAGACCTGTAGCTGCCATCAAATTTGAAATGAGCTGATTTTGTGGATGAAATTGTAAAATTTTTCAGTTTGAACATTTGCTATGTTATCTTTGTTCTATTGTGAATAAAATGCTGGCTGGTGTGATTTGAAAGTCATTGCATTTTGATTTTATTCACAATTTATACTTTGTCCCAACTATTTCGGAATTGGGGTTGTAGATTGACCATGTAGTGTATATGATATTTGTCCAGCAGGTGCAGACTGAGCGACTTGAAGGGTGATGTCTGAAAGTAGCGACATCACCAACCGTGAGCGTTCTGGCGGCAGCTCAACCATCCTCCCGTCTGAGGTACCCACTTCGTGTGTGTGCACTGCTATTGTGTGCTCATGTTTGCTGGCATTCATTTTATATTAGGGTGAAGGGAGTGGAGAGTGGTGGTGTGCGGTGTTCCAACTTTCACTCAATTATAGGAAGCTGCTGTCGAAAATGTTGACACAGGAGCAGAGTGGAGTGAGAGTTTGACAGCCCCAGCCATTTTGACGCAGGGAGAGCAAGGTAATTTATTTTGATGTTCGTTTCATCTACGTGGCATATGTGCTTGCACTGATTTGTTGTTTGAAAGTGTCCATTTACATCCTCAATTCCACAAGATTTGGGGCAGTATGCAAAATGCAAATAAAAACAGAACAAAGTGATTAGTAAGCTTTGTTTTTCACCTACATTGAGAAGAAAACAACACAGAAAATATTTAAAGTTTCACCTTACATGGTGATTTCTGTTGAATATTTACAAATTCCAAATTTGATGCCTGTTTTGTGTTCCAAAACAGTTGGGACAGGGAAATGGAAATACTAGAAAAATTTTGCAATTTTCAGAAAAACTCCAATGCGGAGCATTCCACAGGCATACAGGTGATTCAGAGGTGAATGAATTGGTCATAAAATGAGCAAACAGAAAAAAACACTGTCGTTTACCAGATGGCTGGAGGTTTGCCACTTTCCCAAAAGATGCGCAAAGAACTGGGAAATGTATGAAGCCACAATTGACACAAAATGGCACATATGCATTTTTTGAATCATATGCTGCCTTCCAGATGTAGTCTTTTTCAGGTACGTCCCTTCTGATTCTGGATCCTTCCAAACCACTCTCTGCATGGCAACGCAGTTGTAATACACGCAGTCACAGAGTACGGGAGCTAGTCTGGCCTACCTGCCGCCTGGACCTGTCTCCCATTGAAAATTTGTAGAAGGTTATGAAGTGCAAAACCTGACAACAGAGACCTCGGACTGTTGATCAGCTAAAGTCCTATATCAGGCAAGAATGGGAACAAATACCGCTTTTGAAACTCCAACAATTAATGTCCTCAATTTAAAAACAGCTACTGAGTGTTATAAGGAGGTCTGACGTTACAGTGCTGAACATGCACCTGTCCCAGATTCACTGGAATGTGTTGCATACATCGCATTTTCAAATGGCTATTACTTAAAAAAAAAAAAAAAATAATCAGTGACTTAAAACTTCACTTATTTTGTCGTTGTAGTTTTTCATTTAAATACAGGTTAAATGGGATTTGCAAATTACTGCTTGTCTGTTTTCATTTACATTTTACTCATTGTCGAAATCTGTGTGGAATTGAGGTTGTCATTTAAAACTGTAAGCCTGTCCAGAAATACTGCTTTCGTGATCGGGACAGTGGAATTTTATTCATTTGTGCTATATGATTTCTGAACATACAGTCACTATTTTTAAGTGTGTACATGATGATTTCAACCTTTGGTGAAATTTTCAAAAGAAAATGTGCTGCACAAGAAAATATACTTGTGGAAACATCTATATTTGTCGCATGCCTTTCCTTTATCCATTTCCCTAAAACAAAATTTTGTTTGGGTAATCTTCAGGACTTTACAGACAAAAAAAAACAGGAATTATGCTCAACAAAATTATCTAGCGTTTGTTGACATGGAAGATTGGATACTCATAAGCAAGGGACAACTCAACATTGTGTCAATTGATTACTATGCCTCTGCCTGCCATAGCTTCATATGGCCAAATAGTTGATTTTGGGGTCCACATAAAACTGACCTTATGAGACCTTGATCTTTAACCTCCAAAATCAGATCAGTTCAGCTATCCACTGTGGGGAGTTTCAGTGTCTTATTTGGTGACAATCCCTCCAGTCCTTTAATAGACTAAGCACGGACAAGATATTTGTGACAGACGAACGACTGGAAAACAGTTTGCCTACAGCCCACTGTGTGTGGAAGAGGAATAATGACATTTATTTAGCATGTGGGCCTCATAAATTAGTATTGTACGTTAAATGTAAGCTTTTGCTTCTTGATTTATTCCAATTCACAGTGGCTGAGAGTGGCCTAGATAAAGAAAGGGGAGCAATTGCATTGTTATGCTTTTTACAGTACAGTAATGATGTTGTGCACTTGAGTAAATGTCTGAGTAATAATTCATGTAAGAGCAGTCACAATGTGAAGTGTTTGGCCTCATCATTTACAGGAAGGTTAATTGGCTCTTGCATTCAGAGCTAGGAGCATTTAATATTTCTTACATTTTTCCATAGTTGTAACGTATACACTTCCAGACAAATTAGATTATAAAATGTGGAGCTAGTGTTTATTTTTTTTAATTCATAAACTATTCATTAATGGAATTAAGTGAAAATGACCACTGAGCATTGTGCTTGTGTGTTGCAGTGATCACTTGTTTTAGTAGCACAGTGGAATGAAGAGTTTGATATGTTTAGCCAAATATCTTGATCTATTGTAGCTGCAGAGTAATGGCACTGGTGTGGGGCTTTCATGTATCAGGAAGTTGGCAACTCTGCAGTGAATTTGCTTTAGTTAAGATTCAACTGTACTGTGTGTTTTAGTGGGCAACACAAGACAGAAGCTGACTGGTGATTGCTCTGCACAAATGGATGGAGTTCAATCTGAGCAGGGCCTACAGGTAATGTTGATTGCTCATTTTACCTGCTCAGCATTGGTTCCCAAACCTCTCCTGTTGTAGCCCCAGCCAGATCCGGGTATTTGATGCATTCAGAGGTTTTATTAGTGATATTAGGTAAGCTTGAGGTGGAACGCATGCAATGACCAGGATTCAGCTGTGGTACCCAAGGACATGTTTTGGGTATACTATCCTCACGCATCTAATGATTGTCTCGCATTAGCACCATGGTCATAAGATGGCTCGTGCCCAACTCTCCTGAAGCTACCATTGGATTCTATACCCCTACTTATTCCCCCTCTGCCATTCATTTGGCTAATACAGTCCTACAATCTCACAGAAAAGAGCTGGATTAATTACTACCCCAATTCCGAAATAGTTGGGACGAAGTGTAAATTGTGAATAAAATCAAAATGCAATGACTTTCAGATCACATGAGCCAATATGTTATTTACAATAGAACATAGATAACGTGATAACAAATGTTGAAACTGAGACATTTTACATTTTTATCTGCAAAATGAGCTTATTTCAAATTTTCTGGCTGCAACAGGTCTCAAAAAAGTTGCGATGCAGGCAAAAAAAAAGGCTGAAAAAGCAATTAATATATAAGAGAATCAGCTGAAAGAACTTTTAGCAAGTAATTAAGTTAACTGGCATCAGGTGTGTAACATGATTAGCTATAAAAGTGATGTCCTAGAGAGGCTGAGTCTCTCAGAATTAAAGATGGCCAGAGGCTCTCCAACCTGTGAAGGCTTGCGTAAAAAAATTGTGGAATACTTTAAAAACAATGTTCTTCAACGTCAAATTGCAAAGGCTTTGAAGGTCTCATCATTGACAGTGCATAACATCATCAAAAGATTCAGAGAAACTGGAAAAATCTCTGTGCGTAAGGGACAAGGCCGAAGACCTTTACTGGATGCCCGTGATCTTCAGGCCCTCAGACGCCACTGCATCACTCACCGGCATGATGCTGTCAATGACATTACTAAATGGGCCCAGGAATACTTCAAGAAACCACTATCTGTAAACACAGTCCGCCATGCCATTCACAGATGCCACCTAAAACTCATTTAAAATGGACTGTAGCAAAGTGGCAAAGTGTCCTGTGGTCAGACGAGTCCAAATTTGACATTCTTGTTGGAAATCATGGGCGCCGTGTCCTCCGGGCTAAAGAGGAGAAAGACCACCCCTCCTGTTATCAGCGTTCAGTTCATAGCATCTCTGATGGTATGGGGATGCATTAGTGCAGACGACATCCAGACGACATCTATTCCAGGGAAGGCCTTGTGTATTCTAGCAGGACAATGCAAAACCACACACTGCAGCTATTACAACAGCATGGCTTCATAGTAGAAGAGTCCATGTGCTGAACTGACCTGCCTGCAGTCCTGATCTTTCACCGATTGAGAACATTTGGCACATGCACCTAATCAAACGAAAAGTCCGTCAAAGGAGACCCAAAACTCTCCAGCAGCTGGAAGCCTGCATTAAACAAGAGTGGGATCAAATTCCAGTGGCTAAACTCAAGACACTTGTCTCCTCAATGCCCAAATGCCTCCACTCTGTGTTAAAAAGAAGAGGGGATGCTACAACATGGTAAACAGACCCCTGTCCCAACTTTTTTTTTTTTTTTTTTTGAGACCTGTAGCAGCCATCAAATTTGAAATGAGCTCATTTTGCGCATAAAATTGTAAAATTTCTTAGTTTCAACATTTGCCATGTTATCTTCGTTCTATTGTGAATAAAATACTGGCTGGTGTGATTTGAAAGTCATTGCGTTTTGATTTTATTCACAATTTACACTTTGTCCCAACTATTTCAGAATTGGGGTTGTAAATCAATATGCAATTTTCTCGTGTTCTGAAAAACTGATGGCAGTTGAAATTAATAAGCCAGCATCTGAATTGCTAATAATGTATTTCAGATACCATGTGGGGTATGGCTACTTCAGCCATACAGCAGGTATATGTATGTACAGTAGGTCCATAAGTATTCTAAGCTTTAATATACGAATTCTGTGAAAAATATTTTATGAACTGCGTTTCAGTGAAAACCATTTTTGTACTAATTTTCGGAGCCTGGACATGATTGGATTAACTAACATGATGATAAACTGGAAAATATCCAGAAATTTTGTGCGTACCTGATGCTTCTTGCATATTCAGACAAAGGCCCCAAAGAGGGATGGGTTTGAGCTGATTTCAAGATGATTTTCTATTGAGAAAAAGTTTTGCATTTTTTGTGATTATTGTGATCATGGAATTGTCATTCCTAAAAACATTCCACACTTGTCCTGATCATTCCACATGTTCTGATGTATTTTTTGTGTATGTGTTGGCAATGCTCTGGGACTATTTGCGTGTCAAAAAACATATGGAAGAAGACTAAATTTAAGGATCTGGCTGTTGAAAGGCTGCTTGCTAGTGTTTTTAAGTGGTTGCGAGGGTGTGCAGTGTTGTTGCTATGGTAAATTCCATGAAAATGGGGACAAAGACCTTTCAAAATTTTCTCACAAATTTCAATGGAAATCTGTATTTTTATAGTGTGGAACATCATATACTTCAAGGAAAAAATTCTCAATTCGGTATTGCCCGCAAAATTCTGTCAGAATCCTACTTGTTACATCTTCAGAGTTTAAATGACAAAATGTCATTAATTTTGTGCTTCAAGCACTACCTGGTTTTTAGGGGCATTCTTGACAACTGTGTTGATTTTACATTTTGAAACCTTGGTCAAGTGTATTTTGATAGCTAAAATTCCCCATGTGTTCCAGATCTTTTAGGATTCTGTGTTAAAATTGTGTGGTGATGGTGGTGTAACACGAGTCACAAAATCATATATTTTTTCTTTGCTCACAATAACCCCTGGCAGGCTGTCATTGTAAATTATCTTTTTCCTACTGTTTCCCATACTTCACAAAATAGTACTACCGATATGCATATCTAGTCCTCATAAGCAGCTGTGCAAGACATTAAAAGTTGGTAACGCAAGTCACGTGTAATACGAGTCACACTCATTACATAATATCTCTACTTATTGGTTGTAAAATTTTAATTCCCTTCAGTACACTTTAAAACCACATTTAGTGGTATGAACACAGAGAGCGTTAATTATTTTCTATCTTGTACGTAGTGTCAATTAAAGCCATGTTATGAAATCAAATGAATATTTGTTCATACCTTTTTATAGCTTTTACCAACACCTTCCAGCACGCACATGATGGGGTTCTAAAATTCATCATTATAAGGTTCAGGCCAAAATATAAATTTGGAAATGCACTAAAATGTAAAGCGTGTCATCGTGGAAATGCCCCTGTGGAAATGCCTCTCTGGTGTTTCCAGGTGGTTGGCAGGGTGTTTCCAAATGGTTCCTAGGGAGTACAGGGTGGTTGCTGGGGTGTATTGGGTGATTTCCTGGGTGTTTCCAGATTGTTGTGAGAGTGTGTAGAGTGGTTACTGTGGTGTTTATGGGTGGTTTCTGGGGTGTTATTAAATGGCTGCTAACATGTGCAGGGTGGTTGCAATAATTTTTTGAAGTGTTGGCTAGGGTGTTTCTTGGTGGTTACTAGGATGTACAGGGCAGTTGCTAGGATGTTTCCAAGTGGTTGCTAGGGTGTTTTCAAATGGTTGTTAGGGTGCATAGGGTGGTTGCTGGGGTGTATTTGGTGAGTGTTATGGTGTTTCTGTGGGGTTGCTGCGGTGTTTGCTGTGGCATTTCATAACTCTTCGCGAATGAAGGTAATTCTGGTGACAAGTATACGTGATTTCCTCCGTTTTCATTTTCCAGTCTAACAGCTGGCTATTTTTTACAGCAATTTTTGTTGTTCATTGGACGTGCTGCAAAAACAGGTGTAGGTACTTGTTGTAAGAAATCTTCATTCAAAAAAACATAGTGTTATGTACTATCAATGAAGCGTAATTACCTTCATTCGCAAATGAGTTCTGAAATGCCGCTCTTGCTGGAAAAAAAATTAACGTTGCTGAGTGCCTGTGCATAGACCTAATTATAATTAAATTATTTTTTCTGCACTGAATGTAGCCCATTATTTGCTGTTAGATCGCATGGGGGAGAGAAGCCGTGTCTTCAATTGCCGCTTGATTATTCTTGAATTAGAAAAGCGTGCTTTATAAAGGAAAACCATCTAGAATTAGCCAGGACCAATTGTTGTCAATAAAGGGATGGATAATTTCCCCCGAATTTTCAAGTCTGGCGCTGGCCCTGACCCGCCATTAGCTGGCAGTCAACGTGTTAATTGGGCCCACTATCGTGAAGTTCTTCTGTCATCCACCAGATTTGTTATTTGCGGTCTTCCAGGCCTCTCTGTTGTTCCTGGGTTCACCAGTGTCTTTTTTAAGAGCTCTTATTAAGAGTACCTCAAATATTTGATATTCCGCACTGAATATTTTTGCGATTCCTCTGATGGGTTCGTTCTGATTTTTTAGCCTGATGATCGCTCGCTTCACTGGAAGTGACAGCTGTTTGTACTTCATATTGAGAGTTAACATCAACAGATTCCAAATGCAAATGCTACAATTGAAATGGACTTGAAATTAAAAGGTTAAAATCAACTTTTTAATCTGCTTTCTTGAAAATTAAACAATGAGATTAAAACTGATTATTTGTGCTTTGAGCTCATTCATAATTTAATTTCTGCTGCAGTGTGGCTTGGTCAGTAGACAGCTAAAATAACTCAAACCTTTTCTAAATATTAATGGACATGACTGCGTATACAACTGTTTCCAAAAAAGTTGGGATGCTATGTAAAATTATGAGTCATTTAAACTCTATATTTATTGAATTTATAAGATATTAGATAACATATCAGGTGTTGGAAATAAGACATTTTATTGTTTACTGGAAATATACGCTCAGTTTGAATTTGATGCCAGCAACACTTTTCAAAAAAGCATGTTTGCCACGCTTCACCTCTTCTTTAACAATACTCTGTAATCATTTGGGAATTGAGGAGACCAACTGCTGCAGTTTTGAAAGCAAAATTTCCATTCTTGGTTTGGCATTGTCTTGGTGAAATAAGCAAGAGCTTCCCTGACACTGGTCTGGTTGGCAGCATATGTTGCTCTAAAACCTGTGTATGGTTCGGCATTAATGTTGCCCTCACAGATGTGCAAGTTACTCATGCCATGTGCACTAATGCACCCCAATACCATACAGATGCTGGCTTTTGAACTGTGTGCTGATAACAACCCGGATGGTCCTGCTCCTCTTCAGTCTGGAGGACGCAGCGTTCATTTAAAAAAAATAATAATCATTTCACATTTTGATTGGTGTGACCATAGGACAGTTTTCCACTTTGCCTCAGTCAGTCTTAAATGAGATCAGGTCCAGAGAAAGTGGCAGCATTTCTGGGCCTTGTTTATATGTGGCTTTACCTTTACATGGTAGATTTTTAACTTGCACTTGTGGATGCTGTGAAGAACTGTGTTCACCAGCAATAGAAATGTTCAGAAGTGTTCCTGATCCCATGATGTGATTTTTTTTTTTTTTTTTTTACTACAGAATCCTCTGTTTTCACCTGACGGCCTGAAGACCACAGCCATTCAATATTGTTTTTCGGTCTTGTCCCTCGCGTACAAAGATTTCTGAATTATCTGAATCTTTTTTTTTTTTAATATTTTATTTTGCATTTTCAAATTATGTAAAAATACATACAGTACAAATAAAAAAAAAAAAAAAAAAGACATAACATTTCCAATACAATTTATAATCATTGAGATTAAGATTGTTAATTGCAGGAAAAGAAATAAATAAAAATAATATAATATATAAATAATTTTAAAAAAAAAGGGGTAGAGATGAATTAGTCTTTCAAACAAAGGATGTTCTCTCTGTATCAATATAGCGAGGGCAGCAAAGCGGCAGACATGGTCACTCAATCAAATGTGAAGGGAGATTCTCCATGTAATTAATGAAAGGCTCCCATATCTTATAAAAGGTACGCAACCTATTCCTGAGCGAGTAGGTTATTTTTTCCAGTGGGATACAGCTGTTTACTTCTGAGAGCCACATTCCAATTGACAGAGGTACATCTGACTTCCATTTTGAAGCTATGCATTTTTTAGCAATGACCAGTAAAATTTCTGTAAGCTTAACTGAATAACTGTTTTTAATGCCACAGTTTGAAAGGTTGTTTAAGAGGCATGTTTCAGGGTCCAATGGAAAGGCAATCCCATGAATTGCAGATAGAACATTACAGACCCCTTGCCAAAAACATTGTAATTTATTACATTGCCAGGTGGCATGAAGGAAAGTGCCCTCATCTAAACCGCTCTAAAACAAAGAGGTGACACATCTGAGTTATATCCATGCAATTTGGAGGGTGTAAGGTATGTCTGGTGTAAAAAGTTAAACTGTATCAGTCTATATCGCGAATTTAACGTGCATGTAACCCCACTGACACATAGGTCCTTCCACAAATCTAAGTCTAGTTCCTTATCCAAATCTCTCTCCCATCTATGTCTAGACCGTTCCGGGTCTCGGATAGACAAAGTAGGTAATAGGACATCATATGCCTTGGATATGGTTTTAACCATACGGTGTTTTTCATGAAAGAGAACTTCAATAGCTGACATTTTGGGCAGATTCCATTGGCCCCGAAGATTTACCCTTACAAAATCTCTTAATTGCAGGTATTTAAAAAAATCTTTATCTGATAGTTGATATTTCTGCTTCAATTGGTGGAAGGACATGAAGACCCCATCCATATAGCAATGTTCAAGGAGAGTGATACCTTTTCCAGACCAAGACTGAAATGCTCTATTCTGATACAGGATGGGGTTAAGCCTATTATCCCATAAGGGGGTTTTGGGGGACAAGAAACCATCTCACCCAAAGATCTTGTTTATCTTAGCCCAATTCCTAACTGTATGTATTATGAAAGGGTTATGAGTGATCGTTCTAATTGATTTTTCATCCCATTTGTAAAGGATGTCAGTCGGAGTGGTCTCATTAGCTTCAAAAGTTTCAATTTTCAACCATGCAGTTGGGGGGTCTTCAAACAGTTGAGCCAAACCATACAATCTGAAGTTAGGAAGTTTCAGACCTCCGTCTGGATAGTCCAAATTAAGTTTATCCAGAGCAACCCTGGGGGATTTACCTCGCCAAATAAACTGTCTAATTAATTTATCTAATGAAGGAAAGAAAGAAGGAGGAATATGAATGGGAAGAGATTGAAACATATACAAAAACTTAGGTAAAATATTCATTTTTATGACATTAATTCGGCCCAACAATGTGAGAGGAAGGTGCATCCACTTATCACAGGCATCCTCAGCTCTTTGCAACAGACTCAACAGATTGAGTTTATATAAATTATTTAGGTGTTTATCCACCTTTATACCCAGGTATTTAATTCCACCGGTTGACCACTTAAAAGGAAATTTATGTTTAATTGGGTCATAGTTAAACTCAGATAGGGGGAGTATTTCACTCTTTTCTAGATTAATCTTATATCCTGAAAAAGAGCTGTATTTATTCAGCACATCTATTAAATGGGAAAGGGAATTATCCGCCTTTGTTAAAAAAAAGAAGAACATTGTCCGCAAACAGTGAAATTTTGTGCGTGAAACGACCTATTTCAAAGCCGCATATATTAGAGTTTACTCTAATGGCCCCAGCCAGGGGTTCTAAAGCGAGGGTGAAGAGGGCAGGGCTAAGAGGGCATCCCTGTCTATTACCTTTATACAAAACCCAAAACCAGTGAAGTTGGCACGTTATGTAAATCGTAGATAAAAACAGAATACAATGATTTGCAAATCCTTTTCAACTTATATTCAATTGAATACACTGCAAAGACAAGATGTTTAATGTTCAAACTGAGAAACTTTTTTTTTTTTTTGCAAATAATCATTAACTTAGAATTTAAAGGCAGCAACACATTGCAAAAAAAAAGTTGGCACAGGGGCCTTTTTACCACTGTGTTACATCACCTTTCCTTTTAACGACACTCAGTAAACGTTTGGGAACTGAGGAGACCAATTTTGAAGCTTTTCAGGTGGAACTCTTTCCCATTCTTGCTTGATGTACAGCTTAAGTTGTTCAACAGTCCGGGGTCTCCATTGTCGTATTTTACGCTTCATATGCGCCCACACATTTTCAATGGGAGACAGGTCTGGACTACAGGCAGGCCAGTCTAGTACCCGCACTCTTTTACTATGGAGCCATGCTGTTGTAACACGTGCAGAATGTGGCTTGGCATTGTCTTGCTGAAATAAGCAGGGCGTCCATGAAAAAGACGTTGCTTGGATGGCAACATATGTTGCTCCAAAACCTGTATGTACCTTTCAGCATTAATGGTGCCTTCACATATGTGTAAGTTGCCCATGCCTTGGGCACTAATACACCCCCATACCATCACAGATGCTGGCTTTTGAACTTTGCGCCTATAACGGTCCGGATGGTTCTTTTCCTCTTTGGTCCGGAGGACACGGCGTCCAGTTTCCAAAAAACAATTTGAAATGTGGACTCGTCAGACCACAGAACACTTTTCCACTTTGCATCAGTCCATCTTAGATGAGCTTGGGCCCAGCGAAGCCGGGCGGCGTTTCTGGGTGCTGTTGATAAATGGCTTTCGCTTTGCATTGTAGAGTTTTAACTTGCACTTGCAGATGTAGCGACGAACTGTAGTTACTGACAGTGGTTTTCTGAAGTGTTCCTGAGCCCATGTGGTGATGTCCTTTACACACTGATGTCGGTTTTTGATGCAGTACCGCCTGAGGGATCGAAGGTCACGGGCATTCAATGTTGGTTTTCGGCCTTGTAAACTACGTGCAGTGATTTCTCCAGATTCTCTGAACCCTTTGACGATATTACGGACCGTAGATGATGAAATCCCTAAATTTCTTGCAATAGCTCGTTGAGGAATGTTGTTTTTAAACTGTTCGACAATCAGCTCACATTTGTTCACTAAGTGGTGACCCTCCCCCATCCTTGTTTGTGAATGACTGAGCATTTCAGGGAAGCTGCTTTTATACCCAATCATGGCACCCACCTGTTCCCAATTAGCCCGTTCACCTGTGGGATGTTCCAAATAAGTGTTTGATGAGCATTCCTCAACTCTCTCAGTCTTTTTTGCCACTTGTGCCAGCTTTTTTGAAACATGTTGCAGGCATCAAATTCCAAATGAGCTAATATTTGCAAAAAATTACAAAGTTTACCTGTTCGAACATTAAGTAACTTGTCTTTGCAATGTATTCAATTGAATATAGGTTGAAAAGGATTTGCAAATCATTGTATTCTGTTTTTATTTACGATTTACACAACGTGCCAACTTCACTGGTTTTGGGTTTTGTAGATGGGGAAAGGGTCTGAGGTGATTCCATTAACCGCAATCCTTGCTTTGGGAGATCTATATAAGGATTTAATCAAATCGACAAATTGACCATCAAAACCAAATTTTTGAAGGGATTTAAAGAGATATGGCCATTCCAATCGGTCAAATGCCTTTTCGGCATCGAGGGAAAGTGCAATACTGGGTATATTTTTTTCCTGTGCATAATGGATAATATTAAAGAGGCGTCTTAAATTATTTGAAGAAAGCCTATTAATTATGAACCCTGTTTGGTCAGAATTATCTGAATCTTTTAATGATATTATATACCATAGATGATGAAATCCCCAAATTCTTTGAAATTTTAGGTTTGCCCATGCAGTCTTTCACAGAATGGTGAAGCTCTTGTCATCTTTACTAATGAAAGATGCTCTTTTTATACCCAATCATGTTACTGACACGTTGCCAGTTAACCTAATTAGCTGTGAGCTGTTCCACCAGGTGTATCGTTTTGGCATCAGACTACTTTGCGTGTCTTTTGTTGCTCCTGTCCCAACTTTTTCGAAATGTGTTGCTGGCATCAAATTCAAAATGAGTGGATTTAAAAAAAAAAAAAAAAATACACTTCTCAGTTTCAGTACTTGACTTGTTATCTTATTTCTAATTTCAATTACATAGAGTTTACATGGTTTGCAGAATTGCATAGCATTCTGTTTTATTTACATTTTACACAGTGTCTCAACTTTTTCTAAAATGGGGTTGTATTCATTTTTTTGTATTTTGTTTTTCAGTCGCAGAAACCTGCTGTTGAAACTGTTGGCCCGGGAGCTGCAGAGAATAATGGTTTAACAAACACGCCTGGCTCAGCGCTGGAAGTGACGGGTAATCCACTGCTCTGCATGTTCCATCAGTTTCAGGACTTTGATCTTCATTCTGCCCTCATTTGAATATGCTAATATTCGTCAGCTGTCTTTATGTACGGTTTGTGGTTTGCCTCTGGGCCTGTTTGTGCTGCTATGCACGCTATTTCAATGTAATACATAGACAGTGCATTTTTGGTTTTTTTTGGATTGAGAGTTGGTTTTTGTCATTTTTATCCCCCACCAGGAAGTGGAAGGGGCATATAGGAATGAGGAGGCTGGGCACTGCCCCTTTTCTTGCGCCGTAAAGCGTCTTTGTGATGGTCTGTCTGTGAACAGCCCTATACAAATAAAAACTGAATGAACTCGATATTGTCCGTCTTTCCGCCTGTCTTTTTGCGTGTCTGTCCATCACTCCTGACAAACTCCTAAAGCGTTCAGTATTTCTCAACAAAATTTTATATAAGGCAACTTCTTATTGTGTTTATGTCTTTCCTTACTTCCATCTGTTTTCCTGTCAATTTGTCTGTCTCTCCATCGTGTTTTGGTTTCAAGCCAAATATCCGCCATCCCCTTGCGGGGATCTGAGTATTTCAGTCTTTTTACAACTCCATTTCAGTTTGGTCAGTTTGGAAACTATCGTGATAGAAATACTATATCCTTTTTCCCTGGCAACATGATTTACTGAATTGACTGATGGTGTCAATTTCATTTCAGTTAATGCTGCCTATCCTGGTCCATTCTGCTGTGTACTGAAACTGTGGTGTTGGTTGTTTATGTTAGCTTGTATTGAGAAGGTTCTCTTGCTTTCTGTGAACAGGACCTGTGACGGAGGGGGAAATGGGGGGCCACAGCACGCAGACGGAGGGCGTTCGATCAGAGGAGGGCTTGCAGGTCAGCTCATTAGCCATTAACCATTAACTGCTGTGCTCCATTTATTGCGCCTTTTAGAAACCAAAATGTAAACTAACATGGTGACTCTACCCCACATTTTGCATTGAATTCCCAGGTTTGCCAGGAATCAGTTCCTGAAAGCAATGAAGACTCCGCCCCTCCCAGCCCCACCGTTTTAAGCCCGTCCCCATCTAATCTTGGCTCATTTAGCAGCAACCTTGAGGGCTGCAGCTCCGTTAACCCTGAAACTGAAACATTCTCTGACACCTACACCCACGTCAGCTCCTCCCCCGAGAGCCACATACCCATAAGCCCTTTCCTTCAATCTGACTCACAAGGACTGGAGGAGTTTCAGCAGGAAAGGGAGGGATCTGGTTTGGCCAACAAAGTAGCTGAAGCCGGGAAACAAGCAGGTACGGAAACGGTAATGAATCAGGTACTCACCACTGGCGTGTCAATAGTAATTAAAGCTGGAGATGTAGGACTTCATCCCCTGACCTCAGTTAATGCTTAAACTGATTAGTCAGTAAATGCCAATATAACAACTCCGGTCTAACATAATGCGTCTAAGTTCTCCCTGTACCCCTAATCGGGCAGCGGGGAAAATGCTCAACATTTTTGTGTTTAAGTGCAATTGGTGGATCAGCTGGTCAAGGACATGTTCCATAGCTGGGGAAGGAAGCTGACGAGACGAGGAGACTCTGGTAGGCGGAGTTTATAAAGACAGGGATGCATGCAAAACGGTACATGCAAATGAAGTGCATGATTTTTTTTTCTTTTTTTTAATAAATCTCCCTGGAGGGAGTGAAAGCGCATTATAGAGATTGCGCTTTTTGCCCCTTGCAGCTATTTTGGGTTTTTGAATATGCATTTTTAAAGACATGGGACTTTTCAGCTTCCACAGCGAGTCACTTTTTTCCTGTGTGTCCTCTCATTTTGCTCGACTGCACTCTTAGTTCTGGAGGGAGCCCTTCATACAAGGCTCTGTATAACGTTTGTTAGTGCTGTTCATTATCATCTCCCTGGTCTTCCAGCTTGGCTGCTTCCGAGTGCTTATCTAAACAGGCAGAATGGGCAGTAATGGGAAACAGCTGTGTTTGTTGGACACATTGTGGCCTTTTAAATAATATTTTAGTGCATTCCATAAGTATTTGGACATTGACATTGTCTTACTAGGGCTGCAAGTACAATATTTTTGCAGAAAATGGAGGGTTCTCGAGTACAGAAGCAAAAATTGTCAGTTTCCAAACACTTATGGAATACTCTGTATTGCTCTGTTACTGCACTTTTCACATTTTTTGAAATGCTTTGCAGTGCAATGTAAGTTAACCTTTTAGCTGCTTTAAACATCCCAGTGTGCAAGAAATATACAGTAGATAGAAACCTTTGGAAACATAATTGTATTATTGAATATAAATAATCTGTCTTGTTCAGGGTAATCAAGAGTGTATTTCTTTTTTGTGTAATTTGTAATGGAAAATTCGCTTGTTTGCACATCAAGGTTAATATCCAGTAATTGCCTGCAAGAAAATAGTTCATCAGTGGAATTCAAAGTTATTGTGCTTACTCAGTTGCTACTCTGCTGCATACAGTCATTATTGTTGTCTATGCGAACTGTCCACTGTTCCCTGTAGTGTACAGTTCTGTATTTACTGTATATTCTAGTGGATCATTTTGGCTCTCATGCAGAATTAAAAATCAGAATGGGTGGCAAAACACTGGAGTAGAGGGTCAGTTAAGGACTCGCACAGTCATTAGTTTGCTGGAGCAAAAATAGAAGACACCGAGGGACTATAGTATCAGTGCTTAAACCTGAATTTTGCCGGCAGCTTTATTTATGGTGTCCAAATTTATGATCGTGTTTATTGTGGAGCCTGCTTGCGGAGGCCTATGTAAGCTGCAGGCAAAAATACATTGCTTTAAACCACTTCTTCCGTATACTCTTTTGGTTATACTTTACAATGAGATTGATATGAATTAGAATTTTTTAATGAAGTTTATAGCTAACTTCTGAAATTTTCGCTAATATGTCATTAAGTCATCGTAGCAACTTCTGCCTCAATGCCAGAAGAAATGGGACAATGACTACAATGTAAATAAAAACTGCTGGCAGTAATTTGTGAATCCCCTCTAAACTATATTCAGTTAAAAAAAGTTCAAAGATGCTATGACTTGATTAGGAGCCCCCACTTTGTTATGAGCCAGTCCAGGTCTGGCGGCAACAGGTAGATGAATGAGGGAAGAACAGGCAGGGAAAACTGCAATAGACACAAAACTGCACACTGAGCAGAAGCTCTAGTCCCAATACTGCCTAACCAAAGCTAAATTAATCCCACAGCTAGTCTTCAAAGATTTGCCGGGCACGGGGCAGCTTTTAAACACTTAACTCCTGAACACTCAGTCCACGAGTGAAGATCCAGAGAACGAATAGTGTACCCCCAACAGAAACAAGTTTCCACTTAGTGTCACCTTCAAAAATAACAAAGGGAAAATAACAAAGTAAAATAACAAGGAAGTGTTCTGATGGAAGGATTGGGAGGTCCAGTAGGGAACACTCTAGCTAACCAGAGTTACCAACCAGCATGCAGAAGGCCAAGACGAGCGAGGTCTGATTTGCGAGTCAAGGTCAAACACTGGGAATTCACTGAACAACCAGATTGAAGGGCAAAGACAAGAATCCGTGTCGATATGCAGCAAGCCAAGGGTCAACCACAAAAATCCAAACAAACCAGAAAAAAGGGCAAGGCGAGAATCGTCAGTCGGAAGCAAATTAGTCCAACGCAAAAGGCAAGGGAATACTCACAGTCCACGAAAGCTAACTACGAGGTTGAAGAGCTAGTCTCCAACTTGAAGTTGCAAGCAGTGACTTTAAAAAGGCGCCACTTCTGGAAAAGGAAACTTGCAATTAGGAATGACGTGGAGTTCAGTCAAGATAGTCATACCCAGAGCAAAGATCAGTAACCCCCTTGGAAAGACGACAGAGGTTGCAACAAAGACAAAGTAAGAAATAGTTTTTTGGTAGCCATTTCTGAACATGATGACTGCAGCTTGTTCCAGTATAGTTGGGAAAGGGACATGTACGCCACTGTGTAATGTCACCTCTCCTTTAACACTCAGTATTCGTTTTTGAACTGAGGACACCAACTGTTAGAGTTTTGAAAGCAGACTTTTTCCCCCATTCTTGCCTGATGTTGGACTTCAGCAGGTGAACAGTGCCAGGGCCCCATTGTTTTGTTTTGTGTTCCATAATTCGCCTCACATTTTCAATGGGAGATGAATCTTAGGTGCGGGCAGTACCTGCAAGCTGTGGACTTAGATCTCAGCAAAACCCTCTCACTTCCTTGTTAGTCCATGTCAGATGAGCTTGAGCGCAGCAAAGTTGGCAGTGGATAGTGTTGATTAGTAGCTTCCTCTTTTCATAGCAGAGACTTGCAATTGATAATGACATGACAAGCTGTATTGGCTGACACTGGTCTTTTGAAGTATTTACGGCTCCATGAAGCTATGTCCATTACGGAAGCATGTTGATTCATAAAGTAGTGCCATTGAGGTCTTGCAGGTTATATGCATCCAATATTTGTATTCCACCTGGTGTTTTATGCACAGACTAGAGATTGCTGCAGTTTCCGTTGATTCTCTGGATCTTTTCACTCCATGAACTGTTGATGGTAAGATCTGGATATTCTCTGCAATTGCACATTGAGAAACAGTCTTAAACCAGCTTTTGGCAAAGTGACAAACCTTGAACAATCTTATCAGTAAATGATTATGCCTTTTGCAACTGATCATTTTATACCCAATCATCATTTAATCATCTGTTACCTGTTTAAGTGTGGAATGATCCAGACAGGCATTTTTTTTTAAGATTCCACAACTTTTCCAGTCTTTCAATTCCCCGTCCCAGTTTTTTTTTTTTTTTTTTTTTTTTTTTGAATGTCAAATTTGGAATTTTTGAATATTTACAAAAATCAATGAGATTGATATGATGAGACCATAATTTTTTCTTTACTCTTTTCAAATGAATGTTGATAAAAGATAATTTAAAAATCGCTCAATTCTGATTTTATTTGCATTTTATATACCTGTCCCAATTTTGTGAGGTCAAACATTAGATACTGCCACTTCATGAAGGAAGTTGGAACATCAAATGTATTTGTTGTTGGATTATTATGCTTTTTTTTTTGTAGGATTTGATTGTAAATGATTAATTATTAATACATGAATTAGGAGCTGACAAGTGCATTTACTACTGGTAGGGCATTTCCATGCTTAGTTGAAGCATCTGTAAACAATAAAATTAATGTCTGTTACACTGACCTTACTCTGAAGTGTTACCAGGCTGGTTATAGCATAGAGAAAAGGGTAATGTATTTGCTTAATTCTCTTCTGGGTGAGGTTTGGTCTCTCTTATCCAGCTGTCATCTACATACAGCTGAGTTATGACAGATCCTTGAGCTTTTGCCTAAACCGTTTAAACAGACGGTGAGAACAGCAGAGCTAGCTGCCAGTACTTACCAGCTGTCAGACTTCAAAAAGCTTTGTGCTGAAAGATCTGAAGAATATTTGAATTAGTGGTTTAATGGTTCTGTTAAAGACCCCTCTAAAACTCCTCTGCTAAACACTCAGTGATATGAAATTTAGAGAGGAAAATGTGTCCACCTGTGCCTCTAGTCTCAAAAAAACTGTGAAATACATAATTATTATTAGGAAACCACGTTGTCAATCGTGTATCTTAAAACATTTTGGATTTTTGAAAGCTTGCCAATGGGCGAGGTGTGGCATCCCATGGCTAACCATCATGTACATACAGCACTGTGATGAAAAAATCTTTGAGCATCTGCCTGAGCCATTTATGCATTATTGGCAGGCAAAACAGCTGAGCACGCTTCCAGTACTAATGAGCTGTCATACTAAAAATGGCTTCAAAGGTTCTTGGTATGTGATGTGGTGGTTTAATTTTCAGTCCTTTTCATTTCTTTGAGTAGAATTGCCCTTCGACTCTGAGTTGGGGGCTGAGCAGGATGCAGTGGGGGAGGGGCTGAGAAAGAGAAAAGTGTTCCCGATTGGACCTTTGGACGAGCTGGGGAGGGAGGGCGATGAGGGGGACGAAGACAGACCTCTCAGGCCCAGAGACGGTAATGAGGATGGAGGCGGCTTCACTCTGAACAAGTGTATTTTGGGAGCCCTGCTTCTGCTTGGAATGGGCACAATTTTGTTTTCAGGTCAGTCACATGATCATGAGTACAGGTGCTTGTAAGCACATTTTTTTCCCCCGTTATCTGTGATTATACCATAATTGTTGAATATTACTGATTCATTTTAGTATTTTTAGTTTTGTTGTATTTTATGTGGAATGTTGGTTGGCATTGGCATTGAAATACTGTTGTACTTTCATTAAGAGAGACAACCACTGCGAACACGAGTTTCTCAAGGAAAATAAGGAAAATAGGGCAAACTGTCCCTAGAGATGAGACTTGTTCATGCCATCAGCAAAGCTACCTGTAGTGTATTTTCTCTTCTTTGTGGCTCATTTGCCATCAGTAAGTTAGAAACCTCCTTATTTCAGAACAAGTTATCAATTTGATTTTACTACCCCAATTCCGAAATAGTTGGGACAAAGTATAAATTGTGAATAAAATCAAAATGCAATGACTTTCAAATCACACCAGCCAGTATCTTATTCACAATAGAACAGAGATAACATAGCAAATGTTGAAACTAAGAAATTTTACAATTTCATCCACAAAATGAGCTCATTTCAAATTTGATGGCTGCTACAGGTCTCAAAAAAGTTGGGACAGGGGCCTGTTTATCATGGTGTAGCATCCCCTCTTCTTTTTAACACAGAGTGGAGGCGTCTGGGCATTGAGGAGACAAGTTTCTTGAGTTTAGCCATTGGAATTTGATCCCACTCTTGTTTGATAGAGGCCTCCAGCTGCTGGAGAGTTTTGGGTCTCCTTTGACGGACTTTTCGTTTAATTATGCGCCAAATGTTCTCAGCACACGGACTCTTCTACTAAGAAGCCATGCTGTTGTAATAGCTGCAGTATTGTGGTTTTGCATTGTCCTGCTGAAATACGCAAGGCCCTCCCTGGAATAGATGTCGTCTGGAGGGGAGCATATGTTGCTCTTAAACCTCTATATACCTTTCAGCATTCATGGTGCTTTTTAAAACAGGCAAGTGTCCCACACCATATGCACTAATGCATCCCCATACCATCAGAGATGCTGGCTTTTGAACTGAACACTGATAGCAGGAGGGGTGGTCTTTCTCCTCTTTAACCCGGAGGACACGACGCCCATGATTTCCAACAAGAATGTCAAATTTGGACTCGCCTGACCACAGGACCCTTTGCCACTTTGCTACAGTCCGTTTTAAATGAGCCTTGGCCCACAGAACACGGCGGTGCTTCTGGATCATGCTCAGTTATGGCTTCCTTTTTGCATGATAGTTTTAGGTGGCATCTGTGGATGAGCACGGCGGACTGTGTTTACAGACAGTGATTTCTTGAAGTATTCCTGGGCCCATTTAGTAATGTCAATGACAGAATCATGCCGGTGAGTGATGCAGTGGCGTCTGAGGGCCCGAAGATCACGGCCATCCAGTAAAGGTCTTCAGCCTTGTCCCTTACACACAGAGATTTTTCCAGTTTCTCCGAATCTTTTGATGACGCTGTGCACTGTCGATGATGAGACCTTCAAAACCTTTGCAATTTGACGTTGAGGAACATTGTTTTTAAAATACTTCACAATTTTTTTTAAGCAAGCCTTCACAAGTTGGAGACCCTCTGGCCATCTTTACTTCTGAGAGACTCAGCCTCTCTAAGACATCCCTTTTATAGCCAATCATGTTACACACCTGATGCCAGTTAACTTAATTACTTGCTAAATGTTCTTTCAGCGGATTCTCTTATATATTAATTGCTTTTTCAGCCCTTTTTTACCTGTGTCCCAACTTTTTTGAGACCTGTTGCAGCCAGAAAATTTGAAATAAGCTCATTTTGTGGATAAAAATGTAAAATGTCTCAGTTTCAACATTTGAAATGTTATCTATGTTCTATTGTAAATAACATTGGCTCATGTGATCTGAAAGTCATTGCATTTTGATTTTATTCACAATTCACACTTTGTCCCAACTATTTCGGAATTGGGGTTGTATAATCAAAGAAAAAACTTAAATTGTCATGCCTTGTTGAAAGCTTCCTTTTGTGAAGTTAATGAACTAAAATCTTCAATGATGTTGACTTACCTCCTCGGTAGTAACAACCTTAAACTTTGACACCTCATACGAATTTAAAAAGAATAATTATAAAACGGTTCCATGCAAAAAGATTATCTAAGGTTTAATGTGCCCGCAGGTGTCTTCACTGACCTGGATGATGGTAGGTATGGATGGTATCTGAGCTTTCAGTCTAACTTACTCACATGGATAGTGGTTGCTCCAGGATATTGAGAGCTTGCTGCACATTACCAGCTGATTTCATGTGCATAGTATTTAACTGCAATCTGTATGAAATGCTTTTAGCATCTATCATTTTGGCTGGGTCTAATTGTAGGTACAAACTAGCTCACGTAAAGACTGTATGTTTTCATCTGCTAACTGTTCTCTGCCTGCATCCCCATTCTCTATTCTTCCCCTGGCACCAAGAGAACCTGATTCAGTCTGCTTCAATTAGCGCTTTAATGGGTTTGTTATAGACCACTTAAAAGCTATTCTACCGAATACTCTGCCTGGTTGTCCCATCTGGCAAACGTTAGAATACGCTGGGATGCATGTGTGGAGTGTGGAACAGTTGCTGTCAATCATGCATCTCTAGAAAGATTATAGATTGTTGAAAGCTTGCCAGTGGATGAGTCGTGGTCTTACATGGCCAACTGCCATCGAGGAACAGCTCAGTCATGACAAATCCTACAGCTTTTGCCTAAACCGTTTGGACAGATGGGCAGACAAAACAACAGTGCTAGCTTCCAATACTAATCAGCTGTCAAACTTGCAAGAGATTTGAACTAAATGTAAAGTCCATTTGAATTACGAGAATTAGCATTTTAATAGTTTTCTTACAGTCATGTCAATTGAAAGCAAGTTTGAAAAGTAAGTTAGGTGTGTGCACCCTTTCGTTTAGTCTTTTTCATTTAACACTAGTTATTAGGCTGTAATAAAGCAAGCATGCATCCTTCTTGTTTCACGCTATATATTATGCTACACAATTTCCGTTAATACTGCGAGACGTGGCTTTGTGATTAAGCTGTTAAAGCAATGTGTCCTGTTGGAATTATGCATGGAAGCTGATGTGCAAGCTGACTGTTAAATCCTGGTGTCTTACTGCATTACTACCTCTGTTAAATGCTATGACTGCTTGAAATAATGGCGTGTTATTGTGTGTTATTGTGTGTTATTGGGCGAGTGAAAAAAATAGTGGTGATGAGTGTTCTTCTTTAGCAGAGGATGTTCAGGTGAGAGACCTGAGCGAGACTGAGCTGCAGGACAGACAGGTCGGTCACCCATGCTCTCTTTATTCCTCTCCTCTGCCACTCACTGATATGCAGTAACTTCATTTGGCATTTGTCTTTTTGTTTGTGTATGTGTTTGCATGATTGTGTCTTTGTTTGTGTGTTTGCATGTGTTTGTTTTGTGCTAGGTGTTTCAGAGCACTGAAGCTGACCCCCTGATAGGTCAGGAAATGGAAGAGCTGATGAATAAACTTGCAAAAGAGAACCAGCAGATCAGTGAACTACAGGCACAACTGCAGGTTAGACTTTCCCAAGCCCGCTCACCTCTGCTAGTTCAGAAAAACATTGGGAATATCATATTTTTAGGATGTAAATGATTAGATGAATGAATAGAATGTAACATGCAGCAGTGTTGGAAGTTTCGCCTGAAAACTATTCTGATGCATGTTAACAACAGTGGTTGAAGTGGGATGATGTTCTCCAATCTCGTTCAGGTGCTTCTACCCTGACTTTTCATTCATATGGATTTCTCTGCTTTCAGTTTTTTTTTTAACTCCACTTATTTTTGCCTGGTAATCATTGAAATTTGTTGGTGTGCATTTTTTGCAACCCTCCACATTAACCATTACATGTACATTTTTTTTTTTTTTGTGTCTAAGTGCATACCGTTAGTAGCAGCCGACAGATATCGTCTATTATACCATTGCTCTGTTGTGTACTCAAGTGTGATTTGTTGATGGACATTCGAAGGGTGTGTGTTATTTTTCGATGGCTGCGCTCTCATGAAGTAGTCCCAAAATACCAACTTTTGAAACATTGTTTCAATTCATTATGTGTGAATTCCTGGTTAAATTTAACGTTCATCTGAAATCACGAAATTGCAAATATGGGAAGTGAATGCTAAAAATAGTTGCAGGCAACAGGTTTCATTTTTTCAATATAACTATTCATATCCTTGGCGAGTATGCTGATTGTGACAACTGGGTGAATGTGACAACTGACAATTGACCAATTGGAACTATGACCCTGTGGAACTAGTAACTGCACTTCTTGATTAGCAATGGAATGAAATGGACAAAAGGGCCATTCTACAATACTTAGCAACGGTAGCTTCGGCTGTATCTATGCAACTTAAGTTAATGGTGGTGGAAGCAAATAGTCCTCATATTAATCCTATTTATGGAATAAAACACAAAAAATTTATATAAGCATGCTTGTGTGATACCCGTGATATAAGAGTAGCGTGCAGCTCCATGCCTGTCATTTTACAAAAATTATATTGCTCCGTAAGGGTTAACGGCCCTTTGCTACACATTGGTCCGTATTACACCATTTAGGTGTGCTACTATTTTCATATAAATCAGTGAAAATTGTATTGCTCACATATTTTTGTAAAGGTTGAACTGGATTGAAATTTGTATCAATCTAACTATGGGCTTCCTGCTCTCTACCCCATCAGGTTCAGAAAGAGGAACTCAACCTGGCCCTGCAGCAAGTAGAACAAAAAGGGAGAGAAAGTGTCAAGAATGGAGAGCTGGAGAAAGAAAATGAGAGGTTGAAAGAGACCCTGTCTTCTCTGCCTGCCCTCCAGAGCGAGCTAGAGTCCTTAAGAGCCAGAGTGACTGAGCTTACCTTACTCACAGGTACTGTACTGAGGAGTGACTGAGCTTACCTTACTCTCAGGTACTGTACTGAGGAGTGACTGAGTTTACGGTACTCACAGGTACTGTGCTAAGGAGTGACTGAGCTTACCTTACTCACAGGTACTGTACTGAGGAGTGACTGAGGCTGTACCTTACTCACAGGAGGACTGTACTCACAGGAGGAGTCACAGGAACTCAGCTTACCTTACTCACAGGTACTGTACTGAGGAATGACTGAGCTGACCTTACTCACAGGTACTGTACTGAGGAGTGACTGAGCTTACCTCACTCACAGGAACTGTACTGAGGAGTGACTGAGCTTACCTTACTCACAGGTACTGTACTGAGGAGTGACTGAGCTGACCTTACTCACAGGTACTGTACTGAGGAGTGACTGAGCTTACCTCACTCACAGGAACTGTACTGAGGAGTGACTGAGCTTACCTTACTCACAGGAACTGTACTGAGGAGTGACTGAGCTTACCTTACTCACAGGTACTGTACTGAGGAGTGACTCAGCTTACCTTACTCACAGGTACTGTACTGAGGAATGACTGGGCTTACCTTACTCACAGGAACTGTTCTGAGGAGTGACTGAGCTTACCTCACTCACAGGAACTGTACTGAGGAGTGACTGAGCTTACCTTACTCACAGGAACTGTTCTGAGGAGTGACTGAGCTTACCTCACTCACAGGAACTGTACTGAGGAGTGACTGAGCTTACCTTACTCACAGGAACTGTTCTGAGGAGTGACTGAGCTTACCTCACTCACAGGAACTGTACTGAGGAGTGACTGAGCTTACCTTACTCACAGGTACTGTGCTGAGGAGTGACTGAGCTGACCTTACTCACAGGTACTGTACTGAGCTTACACCTTACTCACAGGTACTGTACTGAGGGGTGACTCACAGGTACTGTACTGAGGAGTGACTGAGCTTACCTTACTCACAGGTACTGTACTGAGGAGTGACTGAGCTTACTTAACTCACAGGTACTGTACTGAGGAGTGACTGAGTTTGACTCATTCACAGATACTGTACTGAGGAGTGACTGAGCTTACCTTACTCACAGGTACTGTACTGAGGAGTGACTGAGCTTACCTTACTCACTGGTACTGTACTGAGGAGTGACTGAGTTTACCTTACTCACAGGTACTGTACTGAGGAGTGACTGAGTTTGACTCATTCACAGGTACTGCACTGAGGAGTGACTGAGTTTGACTCATTCACAGGTACTGTTCTGAGGAGTGACAGAGCAGACCTTACTCACTGGTACTGTACTGAGGAGTGACTGAGCTTACCTTACTCACAGGTACTGTACTGAGGAGTGACTGAGCTGACCTTACTCACAGGTACTGTACTGAGGAGTGACTGAGCTTACCTTACTCACAGGTACTGTACTGAGGAGTGACTGAGCTTACCTTACTCACAGGAACTGTTCTGAGGAGTGACTGAGCCGACCTTACTCTCACAGGAACTGACCTTACTCACCTCACTCACAGGAACTGTACTGAGGAGTGACTGAGCTTACCTTACTCACAGGTACTGTGCTGAGGAGTGACTGACCTGACCTTACTCACAGGTACTGTTCTGAGGAGTGACAGAGCAGACCTTACTCACTGGTACTGTACTGAGGAGTGACTGAGCTTACTCACAGGTACTCTGACAGGAACTGTACTACCACTCACAGGTACTGTTCTGAGGAGTGACTGAGCTTACCTTACTCACAGGTACTGTACTGAGGAGTGACTGAGCTGACCTTACTCACAGGTACTGTACTGAGGAGTGACTGAGCTTACCTTACTCACAGGTACTGTTCTGAGGAGTGACTGAGCTTACTTAACTCACAGGTACTGTACTGAGGAGTGACTGAGTTTGACTCATTCACAGGTACTGTACTGAGGAGTGACTGAGCTGACCTTACTCACAGGTACTGTACTGAGGAGTGACTGAGCTTACCTTACTAACAGGAACTGTACTGAGGAGTGACTGAGCTTACCTTACTCATTGGTACTGTACTGAGGAGTGACTGAGTTTGACTCATTCACAGGTACTGTACTGAGGAGTGACTGAGCAGACCTTACTCACTGGTACTGCGGGTCAATTGACTGGGCTTGTCATCGGCACAGGAATTGTACCGAGGGCCAGAGTGACTCCAGTTACTGCCATTGGTTTTATTCTGATACTGACTGGATCATGTGATTGTTGCTGCTTCACTCTTCAGTCTGTTATTTGTGTTTCTCAGTATGGCTCTTTCCTCCTCCTCCTCCTCCACAGCCAAGGACGAGTCTCAGGAGCCCTTGCTGACTGCTTCAGTATCGCCCACATCTGACCAAAACCAGAGTGACACCCCGGCCCCTGCTGTGGAGGAGGAGGCAGGAGCTACAGCGGAGCTGAACCCCGGCGGGAATCTAGAGGAGGAGCTGGAGCGACAGAAAGTGCTTTTAGAGGGCAGCAGAAAGCGGCTAGAAGGGATGAAGATGGAGGGAGGAGGAGGGCAGAAAGGAGTGAGGGAGGGGCTTGTGGAGATGGAGAGAAGGCTCACCGAGGAGGTGGAGAAGTTGGGGAGGCGGGGCGGAGAGAAGAGGAAGAGACCATGGGAGGGCAGGAGTGAGAGAGGGGAACCGAGGGAGGAGCAGAGGGCTGAGAAGGAGGCTGAAGGATGGAGAAATGAAGGGAGAGATGAAGGCAGGGATTGGAAGGAAAAACAGCAGAGGAAGGAGTGGAGAGGAGAGAAAGATTGGAAAGAGAGAGGCAGAGAAGGTGGTAAAGTGTGGAAGGAGTGGGAGAAGAGAAAAGAATGGAAGTCAGGAAAGGAATGGAAGAGAGAGAAGGATGGTGGGAGAAGTGAGGGGAAAGAGTGGAAGCAGGAAAGGAAGGAATGGGTGGGCCAGAAACCATGGAAAACGGGCAGAGATGGAGAGGGAGGACAGACTGGTGGGAAAGACTGGAAATTGAGGGATGAGGCGAAGGAGAAAGGGTTGCATAAAACCTGGGAGAGAAGAGGTAATGGCTGGCAGGAGGAGAGAAAGAGTGGGGATGGGAAAAGGTTTAATGGGCATGTTTATGATCAGGAGGGAAGCAGGAGTGGGAAGGAGGGTGTGGGAGAGAAAATGGAGGCGGTGAAGAAGGACAGGCACTGGCAGGGCTCTCCAGACAAGACCCCTCTCAGTCCCTCACACAGGCACCACGAACACAATGAGTACTGGAAGCGGAAAAAGGAGAAACTCCAACACTTCTATCGCCCTCTAGTGCAGTGTGACGGTATTGAAGAGTGCGCCAAAATGGAAGGCCTAAATCCCGTCAGGCTCAGCGATTTTGAAGCTCTCCTCAGCAGTTACTTGAGCAAGATTGAGGCAGCTGGCTTTAGTGGTGGGGAAGAAATCAGCAAGCTAGTGAAGGATTTTTTCATCAATGGGGTTTTCACCCATGACAGAATTTCATTCCGGGATTTTGTGGAGGATGTAGCTGATATTTTGGAGGATATGGTGGAGGTTGAGGGAGAGGATGATGATGAGGTAGAGGACGAGATGGAGGAGTTTGAGAAGGATGCTTTGAGGAAGTTTTCGTTGGCGGGTGGTGCGGAGGGGGACGTGCGAGACGAGTGGAAGAAAGGGACTGGTAGGGTGAGAGGGTGAAGGTACAAATTTTGAGAAATGGATGAAGAAAAATGGATGAGGCTGTGGGAGGAGGATGGCATGAAAATTATTACAGATTATGCTCAGGAGGTCTCTGTTTAAAGGAAAATGTTTTAAATGGTGAAATTTATTGCAGCTTAATCTTTTAATCGTTTTTCTGCAAGGGTGGATTATATTAAATCTATAAATCAGATTCCTCACAAATGAGTTCAACTTGACATTTACATTTCTGCGGGCACACTTATTAAGAGTAAATTACACAGATATCTTTTTAATACACAGTCCATTTATACTGATGGATATTTTACTGAACTGATTCAGGATAAGTGCGTTGCTCAAAGGTACAATAATGGCACCACAATTAAACTCACCGCTTTGAGTTAGAAGTCCAGTTCTTCAAGCCAGAGGTTTTCAAAGTTGGTCCTGTTGGAACACTATATATGATAGTTTTTGTTCCAACCAGAATTGCAATCCCAGAATTTTAATGAGTACATAATCTTTCTTAATTACACTCATCACGTTTATAGGGATTATTTAATCTTTTAATCTACCCTGTGTCAGAAATGGCACCATTTTAAAACCATTTTAAAAGAACATAAACATTTGTGTTCATAGACCTGATGTACAGCTTATTGACTCTCCACAGTCTTGGATTTAACCAGGTAAAAACTGTTGTCCCTTGGAAAATAGCAAAATGAACACAACATAATATTTGAGCTTTGTTCATGGAATGAATGGTCATTTTAGTAGTTCAAGAAGATTTATCATTCCTCTAAACATAAAAAGCATCTACTTTGGAAAATTAATAGCTCGTTAAAGTTCTTTGCTTGTAGCTGTGGTTGGAACAAAAACCAGCATTGTCCAGAGTTCTTCAGGACTGAGTTTGAGAACCACTGCCGTAAGCATGTTCTAGGTAGCTTCTTAAGCAACCATTCACGGTCTAAACCAACTTTTTGTGATTTTCCGTGATGTAATCTTCCATTACCTTAATTCTCCATGTTGACAATCCTTCAAAAGCCTGATTTGTTGAGTAGATATCTAGGACTCTGGGGGTTCTGAGCCTACAGGCTAGTGCTGTCTAATATTTTTCGTGCGGATCTACGGTCCTGTAGGTTTTCACTTCAACACCAGCAGTGAACAACTCATTCAACAGATGGAGATATTGTTGTGCTGCTAACTTGTAGATTCAGGTATGCTAAATTAGGGTAAAATCGAAAACCTACAAGACAATGGATCTCCAGGAACTAGATTAGAAGGCTCTGCTATAGGCTGATCTGGTGTCATGCATCCAGAGCCAATCCCTGATTGGAGAGGGGTTCACACCGAGAGTACTAAAGTAAGCAGTGGGGAATATTGGCTGTAACAGAAATCAGTCACTATTAGTTTTATAGTGCGCAGTATCGTGGGTTCGCCATTTTGTAGTGCTGTCCAAATTGTTAGCAAGAATTATTATCCCCTATATAGTGAACTCATTACATCCCACTATCCACCGCGAAATGTAGTGACCAACCGATGATCACTAACCCAGCAATACGTCCCATCATGCATTGCACACAAATCGAAGAGTAATTAATTGTGCTACAGGAATGACGTCATTAACAGCGCCTACAAAACGAACTGGGTAGTGTCCGAAAGCTTTTCTTCCTTCTGCGCATCAGCTCACTATATAGTCACATACGTATGAGTACCCTTATAGTGAGTAGGGAATAGTGAATTAGTGAGTGATTTTGGACACAGCTGTTGTCTTCTGGAGCCATGTCCATCTTCTGTCCTCACTGATACTTGATTCACGCTGTCTCTATTTCTCTCAAAATGGGAATCTAGTTTAATCACTGAGTATAGTCTTAGCACTGCCTATTTAAAGCTTATTCAAGCTACTTGACTGTTTAACTGTAAAAGATTTTTTTTCTATTCAGTTTCTGTAGAGTGTTGTTCAGTCATAATGGTTAGGGCATTTTAAGCTAAAGCGTTTATGGGCTTTGGCTGATTTTATTGTCATGCTTTTTTTTTTAACAGTGGAGGCAAGCCAATATTGCCTGTATATTTTAGGCATTTCCCTGGGTTACTGCAGATAAAATGCCATTCTCTATGAGATGGCCAAAGGACCTGCATTTGCACTTCTATCTCTGGGGTTTTAATTCTACACTCTGCACACATGTTCATTGGTCACTCCGGCAAAAATGGCTGTGCACTGGTCATTTTGAAGAGGAAAAGAAAATATAGGTCCACTCGTCTGGTCTGTTCATTAAAGTTTCATTTTTATGAAATTGAATTTTGAAGTTGAACGTTTTGCCGAAATCTAAAATTTATGGCACTAGCAATTATGCATTTGGTATTGTATATAGAATACTTACAGTGGTGTCGCTTGCTCTCTTTATTTAGGTTTTAATGATCTTTTCATTTTTATTTATTCTACATCTTCAAATTCAATTTTGTTAAAGACTACTTTTTCAACTAATTGTTTCATTACTACATGGTTACAATCGTAATCATGTAGTAATTAAACAATTACAATATTGGTATTTTGATGAAAATGTTATTTAATACATGCTTTTCTAAAATATCTAGAGGTACTAGCCATATATTAACAAATTGCACTGTGTGCAAAAGTTAAGCACCACCAAATTCAAAATGAAATTTTCCAAAAATTGGCAAGTCCTGGACTCTGTACGCTTGCATGGTTTCTGCATACAATTCTATGTGCATTTCAGATTCAAAAGCCTTTGTTATGAACGGGCTTAATTGCAGTTGGGTGGCACTTCTGAAAACTTTGGCCACAGTTTAGTCAGATATTGAATCTGTTTCTTCAAATTAAAGTTCAGAGTTCAGGGGCAGTTTTTGGCGAACACAGGCCCCCTTGCTACCTTTGAAGGATTGTAGGCCCGTACTATCAACAGCATTACATGTGTTGAAAATATAACCATTCTTTAAAATCTAATTTAGTGTGAATTAAGGATTAAATTCTTTTCAGACTGATTTTGTATGCCAGGAAAGGTATGTCCGAGTGATATTTTTTATAATTGGGCAATAATTGTTGATGTTATTAACTTAGTCCTTTGCTGAGGTGGAGCTTGATTTAAGAATTGGTTGGTGCTTGAATTTTGCCCAAATGTATAAATTCAGGCCAGAATCCATTATGTTTAGAAGTATTTGAAAGAACAATCCTGCTTACACATAAAAATTTATTTGAAACATAATAATTGAGGTATACGGTTATACCAGGCAAATAGTGTTCAGAGATGCACTAAAAATGTTACTTTTAAGATTGTTAATGAATGTTAGAATTTGAGGCATTTGTGAAAACCACAAACACTACTTGAACCCCTCAAAATAAGGCCAACAATACTGTCATATTTACAGCCTCAGACTGTTCAAACTATGGTATGACGGATAAAATGTTTGTATGAAATGCTATTGTGAGTTTTTTTTTTAGCAAATGTTATTACTGAAAACTGTAATGCCAGGTTTATGACAGTTGGGATTAACAATCTTCATCTGTAGTGTCATTATATGGATTCTCGAATGTTGTGTGTATGAGAATGTAATGTCAGACTTTCAAAGTATTAACTGTGTGTTACCTTTGTCAGGAGATAGGGAGGGAATATTATTTACTGTAGTTTACGTGAGGTGTCTGACACTGCATGAACCATGCAAAAATTAATTGTTTTGCTTTGCAAGATGAGTAACTTTAAAATCCTGATTGCTGAGTGTTTTCACTTAAGACAGGTGTTTATTTTGAACTAAAACAGTCTATGTATTTCATTTTATATTGAGGTAGAATGTACAGATAGCATTTTTACCTGTTCAGAAGAATACAGCCCTATTTTACTTTTGAATGTTCCGTCACAATGCTGTAAAAGTTTAATTGGAAGGAAAATGGATCTCCAAGGCCTGTTCGTCAAGGAAATGAGGAAAGGCCTTTCACTTTTTGGAAAAATATTAATGGTCGAATTCCCTTAGCCTTTTGAGTCATATTTACAAAAAAAATAAAAATGAAAAGCTGAAGTTGTTCTTGAGTCATTTGTTTTAGTGCAGACCTTTTCTTTTTTTGTCTCAAAGGAATTGTGACATTTTGTTTGTGCAGAAAAATTGCATTTTAGCTGCGCAAATAAATGCACACGTATCCATCAAAAATATTCCATTTTTGCGCGCCCAACTATCTGAACTGTGGCGCCATCTAAACATTTTCAAACTCTTTCTCATAGCGCGCCAAGGCTCATGAGTGACAGTGTGGACATACAGTAAGTGTTTCTCATTGGTGGATTCCCAGCCATGCGAGACTTCTTCACCCAATGGAACTGTGCGTTGTCCCAACCAGAAAAGATGGCGAAACAGGCTGCGCATATCGCCCAGCTTTCCACCATTAAAACATTGATATGGAAAAGAAGGGCATAGTACCCGTAAAAATGGTCAAAAAGAACGGGAAGGAGTGGGTTACGGAAATACGGTCTTTTCATACATCGTAAGGTTTTCATTGCTGATTTTTTTTTTGTTGTTGCTCCGTTTTGTTTTTGGATGGTGAAACTTGGTGCGATTAGTCGGTAATTCCGGCCAATTTTACAGCCAGATTGGCTTGATTCTCATCTCCACTGCAGTTTTCACTGTGATTTGATTAATTATTAGGTCTGTCCCCTACTAAAACAAATCTCGGTCGACCAACAGTCGGCCGTTTTTTTCCCCGATTGTTCTAAATTTTTGAAGGGGTAGGAGAGAATATAAAGTAGGCTGATGTACCGTTTTCAAGTGGTACGTGGTCGTTGCTGAGCTGGGTAAGCGAAACTTGTATATTCTTGTATATTCATTCCAGTTTTTAGATTATCTGCGACATGAAAGAAATGCTGCCAATCTCCTGATTTTTGTCTTTAACATCATGTTCCAAGGCCATATCGAAGTGAGCAACTAAAGTAAGCCTATGTGGCAGAGGGTAGGATTTAGATAAGCCAAGATTACGCCACCTTGGGAATTTCACCCAAGGAAATAATCAGTACAACAACTCAGTAAATGTTTCCCAGGTTCTTTTATTGAATAGAGACAGAGACGTGGTTCAGGAAAAGCAAGGTTTTATCACCATCACCATTATTTTTATTATTATTAGGGCCCGAGCACCGACCGGTGCCAGGGCCCGGAACGGGTCCTGGCACCGAAGGTGCGAGGAACCTATTGTTTTTGAAGAGATTATTATTATTATTATTATTATTATTATTATTTATTCATTCATTATTCTTATTCTTCTTCTTCCTCTTGGCTATTATTATTTTTATTCTGCTACGAGAACGCATTTTTGAGGGCCTTGCCATTCACGAAAACTCACAAAAATTTGCAGAGACATCAGTCGTGGTGAAAATTTCAAAGTTTTGTTATTTTTGTGCTTGGATATGCCCCGGTGGCTCTATAGCGCCACCAAACACGCGGCCATTTTGGAACGCAATTGCTCGGATTCTCACGAAATTCGATATGGCCATAGTAGTCATTATGAAGTTTCTTGTCAATTTTTTTGCCTCACAGGAAGTGAGCTATGAGCCATTTCCTGCGTTTTTTCAGATTTTACAAACACATTTTTGAGGGTCTTATACTAGAAAACTCGCCAAACTTGGCTCATAGGTTGAAAACATAAATCTCTTCGATTTTATGTCTCATTTGGCAGTGGGTGTGACATGGTGGCTCTATAGCGCCCCCTAATAGATAAATGCATTTTTGAGGGCATCAGCATGCTCGAAAACTCACGAAATTTTGCAAACTTATAAAGCCGGTCATATGTTTTACTATGATATAGGGTTTACAGATGGGCATGGCAAAATCGCATTATAGCGCCACCTAGAAAATTTCAATGAAGCAGCCCTCAAGAGCATGTTTAGCCTACATGTACAAAATTCGGTGTCCATGTAGATTATGCCAAGCCCTAAAAAAAAAGTCTCTTGGTGCCATGACCTAGACTCAACAGGAAGTCCGCCATTTTTAATTGAAATTGCAACTTTTTTTGATTTTTCGCCATTCACAGGCGTCGTACTTTAACGAACTCCTCCAAGACATTTTATCCAATCAACTTAAAATTTGGCATATGACATCTATAGACCTTGCCGATGTTAAATTGCGAAGCTTTTTTGGATTCATCTAACGATGTATCCGTGGCGTTGCGGCGAATTTGGATGTTCCGCCATGAAACAGGAAGTTGGTTTTACTCCCACATACTATGTGAGATTTGCCTGAAACTTTACAAGCTTGATAAAATTGTCCTCCCAAGTATAAATATATGCTGATATTTGATCGGGATTGGCCAGGTGGCTCCACAGCGCCCACTAGCCACGGCCATGTTAAGATAAAAGTACTTGAATGTTCATGAAATTTGGTGTGATCATTGAATTTGTCATGCAGGGTTATGGAAACTTTTGAAATTTTTTGGCCAAACAGGAAGTGAGCTATGAGCCATTTCCTGCGTTTATCCAAATTTTACGAACACATGTTTGAGGGCCTTAGAATACTCCAAAACTTGGAAAACATTGCAGAAATTAAAACTATCTTATGGTTTTCAATTTGATACACCAATTGGAACTAAATGTGGGACAATGGCTCTATAGCGCCCCCAATCATTTTTTTAAAACAATTGCCCTTTTGATTGTCTAAACATGTTTGAATACTCACGAAATTTTGCAGACATATTAAGCCGGTCATTTCTTTAACAAGGATATTGGGAACACGCATGGGTGTGGCAAAATTGCATTAAAGCGCCCCCTAGAAAATTTCAATGAAGTAGCCCTCAAGAGCCCGTTTAACCTACATGTACAAAATTCGTGTGCATGTGGATTATGCCGAGACCTAAAAAAAAAGTCTCTTGGTGCCATGAACTAGACTCAACAGGAAGTCCGCCATTTTTAATTGAAATTGCAGCTTTTTTTGATTTTTTGCCATTCACAGGCGTCGTACTTTAACGAACTCCTCCTAGACATTTTATCCAATCAACTTAAAATTTGGCGTATGACATCTAAAGACCTTGCCGATGTTAAATTGCGAAGCTTTTTTGGATTCATCTAACGATGTATCCGTGGCGTTGCGGCAAATTTCGATGTTTTGCCATGAAACAGGAAGTTGGTTTTACTCCCACATACTATGTGAGATTTGCCTGAAGCTTTACAAGCTTGATAAAAGTGTCCTCCCAAGTATAAATATATGCTGATATTAGATCAGGAGTGGCCAGGTGGCTCCACAGCGCCCACTAGCCACGGCCATGGAAAGATAAAAGTGATTGAATGTTCATGAAATTTGGTGCGATCATTGAATTTGTCATGCAGGGTTATGGTAATTTTTTTGAAATTTTTTGGCCAAACAGGAAGTGAGCTATGAGCCATTTCCTGCGTTTTTCCAAATTTTACGAACACATGTTTGAGGTCCTTAGAATACTCCAAAACTTGGAAAATGTTGGAGAAATTTTAACTATCTTATGGTCTTCAATTTGATGCACCAATTGGAACTTAATGTGGGACAATAGCTCTATAGCGCCCCCAAACATTTTTTTAAACAATTGCCCTTTTGAGGGTCTCAACATGCTCGAAAACACACAAAAATTTGTACACATATGATGCCAATCATGCGTATCACTATGATAAAAAGCTCACACATAGGCGTGTCAAAATAGTATTATAGCGCCCCCTAGAAAATTTTAACAAAGCAGCCCTTGGGTTCCTTTTCACCTACATGTACGAAATTCGGTGGACATGTGGATTATGCGAAACCTAAAAAAAGTCTCTTGGTGCCGTGACCTCGACTCATCAGGAAGTCCGACATTTTTAATTGAAATTTCAACTTTTTGGGATTTTTCGCCATTCACAGGCGTCGTACTTTAACAAACTCCTCCTCGAGATTTTATCCAATCAACTTAAAATTTGGCAAATGATATCTAAAGACCTGGCCGATGTTAAATTGCGAAGCATCTTTGGATTCATCGAACGATGTATCCGTGGCGTCGCAACGAATTTTGATGTTCCGCCAAGAAACAGGAAGTTGATTTTACTCACACATACTTTGTGAGATTTGCCCGAAACTTTACAGGCTTGATAACAGTCTCCTTCCAAGTATAAATATAATCTGATCTTAGATCGGGTCTGGGCAGGTGGTTCCACAGCGCCCTCTAGCCACAGCCATGTTAAGATAAAAGTGCTTCAATGTTCATGAAATTTCATTTGATCGTTGAATTGCTCATGCAAGCATATGGTAATTTATTAGAACTTTTTTGGCCAAACAGGAAGTGAGCTATGAGCCATTTCCTGCATTTTTTCCAAATTTTACGAACACATATAAAGGCCTTCGGGTATTCCAAAGCTTGCAAAACGTTGCACAAATTGTCAGTTTCTTATGATCTTCGACGTGATATCCCAATAGACATTTAATATGGCACAATGCCTCTGTAGCGCCCCCTAAACATTTTTTAAAAAGAAATGCCCTTTTCAGGGTCTCAACATGCTTGAATATTTACAAAAATCAACATACTCATGGAGCCCGGCATTTCGATTACGATGGTATAGGTTTTGCACACAGGCTTGTAAAAATGGTATCATAAGGCCCTCCAGAAAATTTTTGCACTCCCCTCAGGAAAACACATTGTACACAGTCCACCAGTGTCCAATGGCTGTGAATGGACACCTGCACCCATCAACATCTCGCCACCACCCCAACGAGCACGAAGGGTGCGAGGGCCCTTTCAACGCTGCTTGCAGCTTTAATTATTATTATTATTAAAAACTACCAAAGCTAACTGGAAGTGCCTGTATCAGGGGGAAAGCGCAATAATAGGTCAATAAGACTGACATCAGTTAAGCACTTAATTTATTTACTTGGAAAGTACCAAGACATCCAGACAAATTTAATCTAAAATATTAAACACGTTGCCATGATTTACTTTATATCCCATACTAGGACTTCCAGACTATTTACTTAATTTAGCCCGATTCGCCACTGGGTGGCAATAACAGGTAAGCCAAGGACTAACTCAGTAGGGGGTATGCTACCATTTGCTCCCCAAAGTGAATTCAATTTACCACCACGCGTGCCGCCTCATCTAGAAAGCACAGCAAATTCGTGAGTAGAAGTGATTCAGTGCGATTAACATTAACAGGATCAAACAGTGACGCACAAACCCCAGCTAACCCCCCTTACCTGAGCAGCACTGGCCCACCGCAAGCTATTAAAGAAAACATGGTAAAGTTACCCAGCTTAAAAACAATTAAAGATCAAGAGAGCAATTCGTAAAATTCCAAGCCAGTTGGTGAACACTCCGTTGGCCTAACTGCTGACGATATGGCTCAGTCAGATTGATTGCACAGAACCCCTACAGCCACGGGAGAATCGCAGCCCACACGACCCCCTGCGAATGTAGCCTCTCTTCACTAGATAGCGCGTTACATTTCTTTTAAGCGCAAGCTCGATACTCTATTAAGAGGCAAAACAGCAGCGCACGCAAAACCTGGAACAACAGGAAACCCATACGTCACCGTATGACATTCACCAAAAAAATAAATTAACACTTTGTATTCAGCATAACCCTCCTACCTGTCACCTCAGGACATGCCCTGGAGTTGAACTGCTTGCGGGACTGAAGGAATTACCGTTCGCTACCTTAGCCAGGTGCCTAGAATTATTCGCTTACCAATACCTGCAAATGAACAGACAGGTTTATCACTGCCTTATTCGTTTTTAACCAAACCGGCGCACCTTACCTACAGCTATGCGGGTCCGATAGGATCCACAGAATGAAGCTGGGCACCAACAACTCAAACTGTAAATGGAACATGCAAGGAATGATTTACTGTAGCCCAAGATCAATCAAAGGAAAAGAAGCGAAACAGCAGCTACACATACCTTTCACCGACACCACACCGCAAACCAGACCCTTCGCAACAGCAAGGAATGAACGTAAAACCGGAAACACTGTCAGTATTGGATACGTGTCACTTTTATAGAATTCTGCCTAATTGGCAGACGAGTCAGAAAAGGGGTGGGAAAATAGGAAGTTGCGTTTTATCATGTTGTCATGTACACCGGGATAGGCGATTTGACACTAGCCTCGGTTACACCTATATCACAATCACTAATCTTAACTGTAGCCCGGGCAGATCTTTAGCTGCAATTACAATGCACATTTGCGTGCCTGTATAAGAAATGAGGGGTGTAACCCATGTTAGTTTTGCATATTAAGTTATTACGATAATGGGCTCTAAATTCGTAGACCAGGCGCAGGCGCGGCGAATGGGGGGTGCGCCGCGCCAACGGGGTGTGTCCAGGCGTAGGCTATGTTGCAATTTCGTGCCGGGCGTAGCCTGGCGCAAGTACTCCTCTGTCCCGCCTCGGTCCCTCCTGCCGGCGCAAGTGGCAAAGAGGGAGGAGAGAAGGCGTGTTTGGGAATAACACAGCCGAGTCAAATCTTCACCAATCAAATGAGCTCCTCTCCTCACCTTCAATGTGTTGGAATATAGAAGCCTCTGTCCTATATCTGCATGATGCGTTAATGTTGAATTTTACTTTGCTGCTTCAGGCATGTTTTCTGCACCGCTTACGTCAATATTAAGCATTACAAATATGAGTTAGCTGGCTAGCTAGGGCATTCGCTAATTATTACCATTAGCTTAACTTGAATGGAATTTCAAAACGAAACTACGTCAGATCATTCAAACTTGTGAAGTTGGAGTGAAATACGACGGTTGCTCATTTATTTCTTCTGCCTGCATCATTGGGAAGAGAAACGATGGATAGCGTGTTCCTATTATTAGGCTACATACACCCTGTTGCTGCTTAAAATTTTGGGATTAACATGCATGGACAACTATGCAAGATACGTTACACATTTATTTTCAATATGTGATCTTAACTCAGTACGAGATCAAAGCAATCAGGCTGTATTCCATTCCCCCACTAAAAACGATAAAACCTAAGTGACAATAATAGTAGCCTAGTATTAAGCCGCTTGCACACTGGACGCGAAACGGATTTTTCGCACGACAGATTGTGTTGAACGCAGTGTCTAAGTGTCCGAAAGTCTGACAGGGTTTTAATATATCTCTGTCTCCGACAGTCGGATGGTTTCAAAATAATTCCGTATCCGACAGTCGATTATTGTTTTTAATTTCTTCAAATCTACTGAATGTTTTAGATATTAAACGGTGAATGTTTTGATGAGAGGGCTCAGTTCTTCAAGATGAGTACCGAGAATATCAATCAATGTTTCTGTTAAAGCTCTGCTCAATAAAGTGAGTCGACATTGGCGCGGGACAATGTTCAATGCCTGTCGGACGTGTTGTGTTCCAGGGTCCTGGGCCTTTGGCCAGGACATATTTGGGGTTTTAACAGTTCCTTGTGCCAGGTTTCATCATTTCATAGTTCATGTTCATTCATGTTTTTATTTTCCAGGTTTTCTGTTTTGCCAGGAATGCCCACCACCTATCATTGTCTTTGTCTCTTGATCTTGCCTTGCCTCTTGTTTCTGGTGGCCCAAGATGGCAGCAGAGGTCCGGGAGTTTGTCACAGCCTGCTCAGTCTGTTCCCGCGCCAAGTCCTCCCATGCACCTCCCTCTGGTCTGCTCCAACCTCTGCCCATTCCTCACCGTCCCTGGTCCCACATCGCTCTGGATTTCGTCACTGGCCTGCCCGTCTCCCATGGTAATACCACTGTCTTGACCATCGTCGACCGGTTTTCAAAGTCTGTCCACTTCGTGCCTCTTCCCAAGCTCCCCACTGCCAAGTCCACAGCTGACCTACTCATCCAGCATGTTGTCCGTCCCCACGGCATCCCTGTGGATGTAGTGTCAGATCGTGGTCCCCAATTCACCTCCAACTTCTGGAAGGCATTCTGCACATCCCTTAGTACATCCTTCAGCCTCAGCTCCGGTTACCACCCACAGACGAATGGACAGACTGAGCGGGCCAACCAGACCCTGGAGACGGTCCTCTGCTGTGTGTGCTCGACCAACCCAACATCCTGGTCATCCATGCTGCCTTGGGTTGAGTACGCAGCCAATTCCCACGCTGCCTCTGCCTCCGGCCTCTCCCCCTTTGAGTGCTGCATGGGCTACCAGCCTCCGTTGTTCCCCAGCCAGGAGGAGGAGGTCGGGGTGCCTTCAGCGGAGGCATTCATCAGACGATGTTTTCGTGTGTGGCTGTCTGCTCGCGCGCTTTAGTCCGGGCGGGTAAGACTATGAAGACCGCTGGCAGACAAGCTGCGGCGCCCTGCTCCCTCGCTACCGAAGTTGTCCAGAAGGTCTGGTTGGCTGCACGGGATATTCCGCTCCGTGTGGAGAGTCGCAAGCTGGCCCCTCGCTTCCTGGGTCCTTATCCCATCATAAGGATCATCAGCCCCACTGCTGTCCAGCTCAAGCTCCCGTCCACCATGCTGCGGCTCCACCCAGTGTTCCACGTCTCACGCCTGAGGCCTGTTACTACCTCTCCCTTCTGCCTCCGCTGAGCCTCCGCCTCCTCCTCGGCTCATCGACGGAGGGGAGGCTTACACTGTCAAGGCACTGCTGGACTGCCGACGGAGGGGCCGGGGCCTCCAGTACCTCGTGGATTGGGAAGGGTACGGCCCAGAGGAGCGTTCCTGGGTCCCGGCCAGGCACATCCTCGACAAGTCCCTCATCCGTGACTACCACCAGTCACACCCTAAGCCATAGCCCCAGCTCTGCTGGAGACCTTAAGTGATCTTGTTCATGTTTTGTATTTGTCTTGTGGATTTTTGTATTTAGTGTTAGATGTTCCTTGTTTCATGTATTAGTTTTGTGGATTTTCGTATTCAGTATTTCTAGATGTTTTATATTTTGTGTATTTAGTATTTAGATGTCTCTTGTATTTTAGTTCCTGGTGTTTGTCAGCGTCAGGTGCCGCTTGTGTGGGGGGGGGGTACTGTTGTGTTCCAGGGTCCTGGGCCTTTGGCCAGGACATATTTGGGGTTTTAACAGTTCCTTGTGCCAGGTTTCATCATTTCATAGTTCATGTTCATTCATGTTTTTATTTTCCAGGTTTTCTGTTTTGCCAGGAATGCCCACCACCTATCATTGTCTTTGTCTCTTGATCTTGCCTTGCCTCTTGTTTCTTCTCCAGGTGTTGCCCCTCATGTGCTCTGATTTTCTGCCCTTTATCTGGAGGCGGTGGAAGTTGGCTGGCAGACAGAGTCTCGAGTTTCCATGCCAAGTTTATCACCAAGTTTTCATTGTCAAGTTTCCATGCCAAGTTTCTCACCGTGTTTAGTTTCATGCCCTTGTGGTTCAGTGCAGTATTTTCGTATTTTTCATAGCCAAGTTCTTGTTGTTTGTATATATTCCTGATTATTCTTTTGTTCGTGATTTCTCTCCCTGGAGTTTCCAGTGGTTTTTTGTTTTTGTCGTTTGGATCTTTTGTTACTTAGCTCTGTGTAGCTCACCTTAGTTGGATTTTTGCAACCCTTTGGGCCAAGTTTTCTGTTGGCCCTCGTGCCTGTTTTCTTTTGTTTTAATAAGCTCCCTGTTCCCCTGCATCTCGCATCTGGTGTCTTACTGGTCTCGCATCAGGACGTTAAATGCAAAATACTCCATGTCTGACAGCCAAAAAAAAAGAGGACGATTAGAACAGATTGATAACGAAATAAAGAATAAAAAGAAACATTTTAACTACAAACAGAACATCCAGTGAACACTGCGATTTATTTATTTGCGGTCCATCTTTTTTGGATGCTCTGTTTGTTGGTGATATATTTTTATTCTTTATTTGTTATAAATCTGTTCTCATACCAATACTTTTACTTTTTGCTGGCTGCCGGACATGGAGTAGGCTATTTTGCATTTCGCCTCGGACAGTCTTGATCGTGCATGCGATAATTTATTCACACTGTCAATGGTCATGGAATTGATTTGCTCACTGACTACAAGCTCTATTTTATCTCTGGTGTGGAAATAAAGCGTGAATCTGTTCGATCCATCCGACTAATTTTCAAAAGAGAGACCGAATGAAGACTGTTGTCTATCCTCAACGGAAGAAAACACACGAATAAAAAGACCAAGAAAAGTCGATAACTATCAATTTGCATTTTGTGAAGGTCGAACACAAACATGGCCTAGTTTGCACGTCTAATAATTCCTGGAATACTCGAAAAATTAGAACTTTTATGACTTTCGGACACGGAGATATATGAAAACCCTGTCCGACTTTCGTGTCTTTGCATTGACTTTGACTGTAATCAGTCGTGCGAAAAATTTGTTGTCCAGTTAATCTGACATCAGGACAATCGATATAGATACTATAATTTATGTCCTGATTCAGATAGTTACATTAAATAGTGGTTGCTGTAATTATTTATTGCATTGAAATGTGCCTGACATTCTGGAAACCTGCCTGTGAGGTTTCGGTGGCGCAGCGCACTGTGCGCCGGTCAGCCAAATTACCACTGCACAGAAAGTAAACCAGGTTGGAGGTGGCGAGCTTTCTGCGCAACTTTAGCGAAGACTTTTTCTACGAAATTGTCACTGCGTCTTGATAAATATGTGACACCTCCCCCTACTACGCCGCCACACCCATCTCGGCGCACGTCCGTCTACCAAATTGCCAAAGTGGCTGCGCATGGTGTTGCAACAAGACGAAATTACCACTGCGCGGGCTGCACCAGATTTAAATTACGCTGCGTGGGCTGCGCCACGCTACGCCACGCTGCGCTACCCTGCGCTGCGCCAAGAAATTAGAGCCCATTATGTCGCTTGTATTAGTTTAGGCGAATTATGCTCAACATTAATATCACCTTAACTTTATTTACGCACCTAAAATACCATTTGATACCAAAAAAAAAAAAAAAAAAAATGCGCACCTAAGGCTGAAAATTCAAGTTTACGGGTGCAAATGTTTGCGCACCTAAAGATTTTTCAAGAAAAGGCCAGTTTGTGGTAGCCTGTTATTCGAACTGTCTTTGCAGCTTAAGTCCTCCCATTTGCAGTTTGGTTTTTGGTAAATATACTGATAAGAATAAATATTTGTAGAAGCAGATAAGCACACTGTTTTCACTTCCTTCTTCAGTGAGCCCGCTGAAAAGGTACTCGTGAAATAGAGCTCTCAACCTTTGCCTTGCTCCTTGGGTCCAGGGTTTTGTAAATTGTTTGTCACCTGCCCTGCCCAAAGTGGTGGGGTGAGGGTATTGTAATCACCTTTGTGCATTTATTTAGTTGTTCATCTGCAAGATTACGAGAGAACCACAGTCTCAATGAAACCATTTAATCCCAAAGTTTTCCTTGTAATGCATTTTAATCCTTAGACCTCCCTAACACATAAACTGTATTTTTTGATTTCATGATGATTAAGTTGAGTTCAAAGTTGCATATTTTGTCCAAAGGTAACAACACTTTTAGAGCTGCAAGAACCATTAAATATAGGAATGAACTGGGGCAAGGTCAAAGGTCTCTGAAAAAGTAATTTTTTGCCTACAACTGTCAAAAATGGTCCAATCTACATCAAACCAACACCAGAAGTTTCCTTTTTCAATGTGCAAAATGTATTCCTCTTATTGCTATAGGAAAAGTGCATAGTGTCAAAGATTGATAGGGGTTAAAGTTCAGGGGGGTCAAGGTCTTTGATCTGAATGGCCCAACTAACACTAGATCTCAAAAACTACTGTAGATGGTGTGAACCCCCGACTCTAGGGGTGGGTGTGTCGGGGTGCTGGCTACACTAAATGAAGGGCAACAGCAATATTATTTTTACTTTCCTCTGCTGTAGTCAGCAATTATTCAATCAATGTGTATGTAAGAGATTCTCGCGCGGAATTGAAGTCCTTGTGCACTGGAGGGGTTGGAAGCAATGGAATTGCATAAAGACGTTTCAGATTATCTTATTTCATTTAAACGTTCATGAAAAACATGCATTGCTTCCAATCCCTGAATAAGGAAAAGCGTGAGAAGTCCAGAGTCGTAATCGGTATGCGTTATAAATGAACACTGGCCACATCTGATAATGTTGAGAGTTATCAGAGTTTCTGTAATGGTAATTTTAATGAATGATTGAAAACAGGTCGTAACCAATCATTAATTTTAAGGGATTGTTTTGAGCCTTTTTGAGCCTCCTTTTTTTTATTTTATAAAGTATCATTTGTGCATTTCCAGTCAGTGGTGCCAGTAATTTTTGAGCCCACTTTGTGTGGCTTTAGTTCCATCGCTTGAATGCTTCTTTAGTCTTGGCTGTGGTTAGGTTTGTTAGTAAAGATATCTCAAATATTGCTCTGGCCATGGTTGAGCCATTTACCTTTGGATCAGTCCACAGTCTGATCAAACTCGGTCCTAGACAAAAGCGAGTTTTTATGTGCTCAAATAATTTCTTGTAAAATGTTTTAAAATTTTTATTTTGTTGCTGTTCATCTCTATTGTCAAAGGTATGGTAAAATTAGAAATACAATTTATACAAATTAAGTGTTTAAGTTGAGGTACAGCGGGGAAAATAAGTATTTAACACATCAACATTTTTCTCAGTAAATATATTTCTAATTTCTAATGCATTTATAATCTCTTGACATGAAATTTTCACCAGGTGTCAGTAACAACCCAAGTAATCCGCACATACAAAGAAATCAAAACACATAAGTCCATAAATTAGGTTATGTGTAATAAAGTGGAATGACACAGGGAATAAGTATTGAACACATGAAGAAAAGGAGGTGCAAAAAGGCATGGAAAGCCAAGAAACCAGCTTGAATCTGTCAGTATTTAGAAAGCAATCCTGCCCGCTATCAGTGCAAATTAATATCAGCTGGTTTAGTCCTAATTGATGGCCTATAAAAAGGTTTCTCATTGCCAAGGTGTCACACAAGAAGCATCTTATGATGGGCAAAAGCAAAGAACTCTCTCCTTCGCTACCTTATCGTTGCAAAACAAAGTGATGGCATTGGTTACAGACATATTTCTAAACTTCTGAATGTTCCAGTGAGCACCATTGGGGCCATAATCCATAAGTGGAAAGAACATCTTTTCTCCATAAACCGGCCACAACCAGGTGCTCCTTGCAAGATTTTTGATAGAGGAGTCAAAAGAATAATCAAAAGAGTTGTCCAAGAGCCAAGGACCACTCGCAGAGAGTTTCAGGAAGACCTGGAATTAGCAGGTAAAGTTGTTTCAAAGAAAACAATAAGTAATGCACTCAGCCGCCATGGCCTCTATGCATGTTCACTGAGCAAGACTCCATTGCTGAAGAAAAAGCATGTTGAAGCTCATTTAAAGTTTGCTGCACAACATTTTGGACAAGCCTACGAAATACTGGGAGAATATAGTCTGGTCAGATGAGACTGAAATTGAACTCTTGGGATGTAATGGCACACACCATGTTTGGAGGACAAACAGCACTGCACATCACCACCAAAACATCATACCAACGTGAAGTTTGGAGCTGGGAACCTCATGATGTGGGGCTGTTTTTCAGCACATGATACTGGCAGACTTCATATCATTGAAGGAAGGATGAATGGAGAAATGTACCGGGACATTCTTGATAAGAATCTGCTGCCATCTACCAGGAAGCTGAAGATGAAACGAGGGTTGACATTTCAGCAAGACAATAATCCCAAACGCACAGCCAAGGAAACTCTATTGGTTTCAGAGAAAGAAAATAAAGCTGCTAGAATGGCCCAGTCAATCACCGACTTGAATCCAATTGAAAATCTATGGAAATAACTGAAGATCAGAGTTCATAAAAGAGGCCCTGGAACCTTTAAGATTTGAAGACAGTTTGTGTTGAAGAATGGGCCAAAATCACACCTGAGCAATGCATGCGACTAGTTTCTCCATACAGAAGGCGTCTTGAAGCTGTCATTACCAACAAAGGCTTTTCTACTATTATATTAAATAAATTTCAGGAAGCGTGTTCAATACTTTTTCCCTGTGTCATTCCATTTCATTACACATAATTTATGGACTAATTTGTTTTGATTTCTTTGTATGCGTGCATTACTTGGGTTGTTACCAACAACTGGTGAAAATTTCATGTCAATAGCCCCATTAGAAAAATTTTCTGCAAAAAAATGTTGACGCGTTAAATACTTATTTTCCTCGCTGTATGTATGGTGAACAGCGTAATAGGGTTTAATAAAAATTGGATGCTTCGCTGCTTCTGCAGGCAGAACTGAAAATGCTGATGGGTGCTGTGAATGAAGTTGCTCATTAGAGAAGCAATTTTGAGTGACGCTAAATAACTGAGTATCTGAAGAACAAGTGCCGAATGAGTTATTTCCAATCGCTAATAGTGGGGCAGTTGAAAATATGGAGACATGGGCTCTGTCTTTTTTTTTTTTTTTTTTTTTTTTTTTACTTGGTTTTTACATTTTGGTATTTGGTATAGAAGCAGGGGTGGAGTCACTGCACTGATTATGTTACACTGTGTAACCTTTGAAGAGGACCTCTTTCAAGACATTGGGGGCACAGTGCCCAGTCATCACATCACAGGGCTGTGTCTTAATGCTGAATGCCATAATGTTACTGATTTCAAGTCTGACCGGTGGGAGGTTTTGCCCCGCAGCGTGGTCTCTGTCTCTGCCCTCCCTACTCATTCCCTCTCACAGTTCGGTGCTCTGGACATTTTGAGTATAGGTGGGAAATTGGAAAAGATTCAATCAGCTGCAATTTTACGAATTGGTACATTTGAGGTATTTTCTCCTGCATTTTTCTGAAGGTACTGTGCTGATGTTATTTTGGGCTCAGGTCGATACAGCTTTGATCGGCTTGGAGGGGCTAGAGATGGAGGGCTTACATTTTTCCATAGAGCCATTGTGCTCTCTCCTCTGAGGAGGTTGTCAGTGCTGCAACTGCGTTGCGACTGCATTGAAAACACTGACAAGATTTTTTTTGTCGTCTGCCCATGGAAGTCATTTCTGAAGTCTTCAGATTTGCGTGATAATGGATTGGTTAAATTTGAAATTGAGATTGCACAGTACTAGGAAGTTGGCCTGCTTAGCTTCTGTCGAGAATTAAGCTTTGATGCCACAGGGCAACCCCATTGAAATCATTGTACCTGAGTCTTAAAACATATTTCAAAGCCTGAGCAACCTGGGATTGTCCTTCGAGGGACTATGGGTCAGCACAATTTGAGAATCTGGAATATGAAGAGGGAGGTTTTACTGGCAGGTGGCACCATTCACTACTTTCCTTTTAACTTTCAGAGTGTATGCAGCATTGTTTCAAAAGTAGAAATGAAGTCCTTTGTGATCTCATATTCTCCTGTTGATGATTTATCTGCTATGAATACACAACACTGTGGGGATGCTTTGGGGAAGTTACTTGTTGGGTTTGGTGCCCTAAAGGGCCTGGATTTTGGTTTGTGGGTGGGTACAGGTGAGATGAAGGTCCTGGAAATGAATGAAGATGAAAAATACCTCATTCTGCCCTGCTGAAAAAGGTCGTTACAAAATTAAACCTGCCCTGTTATAAACTTACTGCTAAGAGAATCAGTGTTTGTATGCCTCTTCTAGGGCTAGTGATATGAAATATTACTCCACTGCATGCCTGGCAAGTTGCAATATCCTTGGCCTTCAGTGGCTTAAGACCCTTACCTTGGTGGGAAACAAAGTGAAATGGTGCTTACACCTTTCTGGCATCTGGCATTTGGTTTGTCCCTCCTCAGACCACAGTCAGCAGATACTCGCCACTGCTAACCAGGAGCACCTCATAAGCCTTGTGGCTTAGGAGATGTTCCAAACCAGTTGTCTGGATATAACAGTTTAAGTTGCGCAGTTCACTTTTCTACCGAATCCAACATGTCAGCTCTGAGAACCAACTGTTCACTTATCTTCAAAATCTATTTGCAGACCTCAACATTTGTTTTTGTTTGAGTTGATCAACATTATTCGCTTCATCGAGTGGTCATAATCTTTTGACTCGTTGGTGTATAAAAATGAACAAGCGAAAATTACATTTAGATCATTTTTTATGCTCTAACTACAGTATGCAAATGTGTCTGATTTATTTTTATTTTTATTATTATTATTTCTGGCTCAAATATATATTTTTAACAGAAAATTTGAAAAAGGTTATTGGTGCACTTGTTTAAACCTCCTATAGGGGGCAGTGTCACTATATTATTCACAAACTCAGAAGTGCTGACTGGTCACAGGTCTATTGTGAAATATAAATGACTACTTACTGACAACATATTTAAGACTTATGTGAATACGTAAGGACCAAAACCTCAAAAAAAAAAAAACCCACTGTCAAAATATAGCCCCACATATGCACATACATAGTGAGCCTGCAATGTAGTGTATGTACAGTTTTGTTAATGTATGACTACACTGTTCAGTCTGAGTTCAGTCTCTAGTCATTAATTCTTGTTCCATTGTTTATAGTTTATTCATAAGTATATATTTGCTGTGATTGCTGTTATTTTAAAATATGAAGGGCATTTAATATCAATCATTTAAAGATTTTGAAAGAACCATTGAACAAAATTAATTTCTTCCCCTAGAGACACAGCCTATAGGCCACTTATAAAATGATGAAAGAATGAAGCTCACATTTTTGCATGATTTATGAAAGTGTCAGGATATACCTCCATTTTGACAGCACCATGTTAGCGATCTAATGATGTTTGCAAATCAGGATGCTCTACCTTTTGGGAAAATTAGCTTTGCGATGTACATTTTCACAGCTGAGTTGAGTTAGTTTTTGCTTGTTCTTTTACGTAAATCCAATCAGATGAACTCAAGTATTTGGTTGAAGTATTTTCTGGCATGAAGATGTAATAACATTAACTTTGGCAGAGGGTTCTGTTCTGGAGGTGCTCCCTACCAGGGGCACAGCAATAACATACTGAACAACTACAAAAATTAGTCAGAACTTCTGTATCCCACTAATGTCACATAGTGCAGAAAAACAAGCAATTGGAGGCTGAGGTGGAGGCGGAAACCAAAGAACATAATCTCACCTTGCGCAGGAGGAGGTAGCAGATTAAGCAGCAGAGGTGAGTGTGCTTGACTGTCCTTAAATAGACCGCCATGTTTTGGTGTTTGTGTTTTCGCCCCGTGATTGGCGTATGCCGGTTGCAGACTCAGCTTCTCTCACTTAATGTAGACTCTGACTTGAGTTTCCCGCCTGAATTATTCTCACTTATTTTACTTTTGAAACAACTAATGGTGGTTTATTGTAGTAATTGTTTTGCTTCAGTTTGAACAAACTGGCTGACGCCCATACCTATCTGGACTGGCTGGAGCAGAAAGGGAAGAGAGTTGAATAGAAAGAATAGACAGATTGCTGACAGAGATGGAGGGCATGAGAGAAAGGATGGTGGACAGGATGTGTTTTTTTTTTGTTTTGTTTTGTTTTTCTTTTTAACTGCAGCTCCAAGAAAATTTGTCCTCCGTTTCTTTGCTTGCAACCTGGTTTGTTGCTTCATTATATTTCTTTTTTTTTTGCCAACATAGATCCCCTGGGCTGTTTCTTTTGCTGGGGCTTTCTGTTTGGAGGATAAGCCACGGGGGCATGAGGGAGCATGTATAATTTCCCTGGGTCCCATAGAATCTGAAGGGAATGAGTTTGTTGCACATTCAACACAGGTTTAAAACCACAAATCTTGACAACCCTAACTTGAGAAAAGTTTGGACAGTGTGGGAAATTCTTATAAAAACCAAAAGCTGCAATTTCTAAATTTACTTTGACGCGCATTTCATCGCAGACGTTAGGAAGACCGCACAATATTTTGTCTGGTTAACTTCATTTTATTTGTGAATGTTCATCCATTTCTGCCATTCCAACTCGCAGTGCATTTTAAAAAATTTGGAAAGGGGGCAAGTTAGCTCTAGTCATGGTAAAAAAAAAAAAAAAAGAAGAAATTGAACAATGATTTGATTTGAAATTGCTGATATTTGCAGGTGATTTTAATCATGATCTGGTACAAAAGCAGCATTCAGAAAAGATCTTAGACCTTCAAGAAAAAAGATTATCCGAGGACCGCCAATAGGCCATTTGCAGGAATTGATCATGTGACGAATCACTCCATAGCAACAAGACCGTGGTGTGCAAGCGAACTCTACATTCCTTGACAACCATAAGAGTTTGACTGGCGGTGCATGACATTCCAATACTTACGTGATTGTTTTGACCTTTTGCTCTGTATTTTTCATTTTTGGCAGATTTTTACTGTGTACTAAAAAGAAGGTATATTTTATCATTTGGTGTAAGATTTTTGCCATTTACTGGCCGCAAAAGTGAGTTTTTTCAACTTCAAGTTGGTTGCGTCTGACCGAAACTCACATGTGAAATGGCAGAATTCTCAGGTATGTTTAGGTTCTATTAAAATCTTTTTCAGCCTTAAACATTCAATGATCGTTAAGGAGATCCATAAAAGAAAACTAGGATAATCTGTAGATGTGTTTTGTGGCCATATTATTTGCATTTGAAGCCATTTTAGGATGCATCCTGCGGGAAACAATGGAGGGAAAGCTCCTTGTTGCAGCGAGAATCGCCAGTACACATTGGAACACAACAGCGAAGAAGGGAAGATGATGTCGCTTTACTCGTGCTTGGAGTCTGTTGTTGTTCCAATGAAAATGTAATTTCAGTAAACCTTGATAGATCAGCCAAGTCCTCTACAAGTAATAAATATCAAGAAAAAATCAACTTGAGAGCTGCATTTCAGCATAAAGACAATTTAGCGCATTGAAATAATCCTCACGCTGAAGCCGGCGGCGGCACATGTGAAGATTTTTGGCTTAAAATGGCTTCAAATGCAAATAATACGGCCACAAAGCGCATCTACAGATTATCTGCGTTTCGTTTAATGAATCTTCTTAACGATCATTGGATGTTTAAGGCTAAAAAGGAGTTTATACATAACCTGAGAAATCCGCCATTTCACACGTGAGTTTCGGTCAGACGCAACCAACTTGAAGTCAAAAAACTCACTTTTTGCGGTCAGTAAATGGCAAAAATCTTACACCAAATGAAAAAATACATCTTTTTTTAAGTACACAGTAAAAATCAGCTAAAAAAAGGCAGAACAAAAGGTCAAAACAGTCACTAAAGTATTGAAATGTCACGCACTGCCATTCAAACTCTTATGGTTGTCGAGGAATGTAGAGTTCGCTTGCACACCGCGGTCTTTTTGCGATGGAGTGATTCGTCACTTGATCAATTCCTGCAAATGGCCTATTGGTCAACGAGACAATGTTCCTCACAGAAAGATGAGTAAGGATTTGGATATTTCACCCTCTACAATATATGGCATAATTAAAGGATTGAAGGAATCTGAACACATTTATATGCAAAATGGGCATGGTCTATGCAAGTCTATGCTTAATACTCTTGATATCTGATCACTCAGACGTCACTGCATCTGTTAATTATCTATAATTTATATAGCCACATCAACTCAGGATTATTTTGGCAATCCATTAACAAGTACTACTAAACAGTTACATCTACAAATGCCATTTAAAACTTGACAGTGAAAAAATGACGCCTTCATTCGTGTCCAGAAGCAGACCTTGGTTTTTGAGATGCGCAATTGTTCCTGTGTGCCATAATGCACCTAAATAGACAAACGAAGATGCTGTAGACTACGCATCTGACGTAATTGAAACCAACCCCCTCGTGAAGCCCGATTTGATAAATGACCCCCATGGTTGATCGTTATGTAGCTTAATACGCAAATGAATAAAGCATTTTCTCCTGGTTTGCCACTACTCAGTATTTATATAATAATATAAATAGTCTGTTCAGTTTGGTTTACTTCTTTAATTATCCAGTTATAATAATCTCCAGAACACATATCAGAAGATTGCACATATAAACATTTTATTGCACATGAAACTAACCATACAATGACTGTTGCCCAGCTGTTGAAACTCTATCTACAACTGTAAGCAATTAACTATGGCTTATCTATTACAAAAAAGTCAACTTTCTATCACTTTAAAATTAAGAAAAATATTTCCAGTTCAGGTTCACTTGCAATGGACCTATTTTTCTGGTCAGTTTTAGTTCACCCTTGCAAAGGTCGCTCATGAAAATCAAAACTACAGTCAGTGAAGACGCTCTGTTCTGAACTTGCTAAGTTATCGATAACAAACCGTCTGAACTACGAACAACATTTATGGCTAAGAAGCCAAAAAATTCATGGATATGATAAAGGAAGTTGGCCAACACAGGAAAGGAAATGAACTTGGCGTGCATGAACACGATTTGCACATTAAATTGATGATAAATTAATACAGTTTTCCAGTCAAATGTCATAAACTGATCAAATTAAAATGTGCGAGATGTGATGGAAAAACACCATGTGGCTAACTTCCCTGGATATGATGACTGAAAGAGGGAAAATTTAAAGAACAGGTGGAGCAGGTTACAAGTAAAGCAATGAGACCTAAGCACCCCTTACTTGAGCCATGCTACCAAGAGGGATTAAATTATCGTAGGATAGGATTATCACCTAAATGCTTTGGACAACATATTTGTATAAGTCTGAATCACTTGCCTAAAGCTGCTGTTCAGGAGCAGTAAAGTCACTTGCCTGGGCCTCCAGCAGAGAGCTGCGAATCACACACCCGGCTTTTTCAAAAACTAAGGAGTGTAGATGCGACTTCTCTGAGCTCTGGAACATCTGTGATGGACCATCACGCAGTGCAAATGTGTCCATGTGGTCAGACGAATCATTATTTTAGGTCTTTCTGGAAAAAATAGATGCCGTATGCTCCGGGCCAAAGAAGATTAGGACGATCTAGAATGTTACCAGCTACAAGTCTAAAAGCCATGCTCAGTCATGGTTTGGGTTCATTTCAGTACCCTTAGCAGGGGTCACTTGCACTTCTGTGAAGGCACCATTAATGCTGAAAAGTACGCAGATTTTAGAGCAACATATGCTGCCTTCAATATGACATCCTTGGCAGGGATGCATGAATATTCAAACAAGACAACGCATCTGCATGCATTACAAATGCATGGCTGTGTAAGAAGAGGGTGCAGGTGTTGGACTAGCCCGCTTGCAGTCCCAACTTGCTCCCAATACGGAACTTGTGGTGCATTATGAAACATAACATATGATAATGAGGACCCCATTTTGTTGCTCACCTGAAGACTTGTTTGCAGGAAGAGTGGGATAAAGTTACACTTGAAACATTCAATCACATTTTGTCTTCAGTGCCTAAGTGTTTATTAAGTGAAGTGCAAAGGAATGGCAACATTAAAACATGGTAAATATATTCCCATCTCAATTTAATTGAAATATTTTTCAGGAATGAAAATTGAATTGTTTTTTTTTTGTTTGTTTTTTTTGTGAAAAATCAATAAAATTCATGCGACGAAACATCAAATAATGTGTTAAGTGGCTTAACTTGAACTGACAAATATTTGCATTTTCATAGATTCAGCATTTTTATTGAGGGAAAAGGAGCAGATGTCATTTTAAGGATTTTGAAAAGAAAATTAGACTTTTTTGTGGAAAAACTATGTCAGAAACACATTATTAGTCAAAGAAAAGTATTTTACATATACAATATCTTAAAGCATGTCTAGTGAGGATCTTTAACATTTAAGTTTATTTTTAAATCTCAGCTCTCCAAGCCTTGAATTCTCTGGTAGCTCCTATGTCAGTGATATTATTCATTGACCTATCAGTACACATTTCTTGAAGTGCTAAATAAACTGAAATGAAACATATATTGTTGTCTCAATTTATTTGTCAAATCTGACTATGTTCTCTGGCTGGACTAAAGTTGAAGAGCATTTTTGTGTACAGTTGTGCTCAAAAGTTTGCGTAACCTGGCTGAATTTGTAAAATAGGTAACATTTTTTTTTAAGAAAACACGAATGGTCAGGCAAAACACATTTATTTTATTTCTCATTGGATTCTTATCCAACTAGGTCATATAGAATGGCACAGTCATCAAATAAAAGCATGGCAATAAGGGGGAAAAAATGAAATGAACCCTGTTCAAAAGTGTGCATACCCTTAGTTCTTAATACTGTGTATTTCCCCCTTTAGTATCAATAACAGCTTGCAGTCTTTTGTGCTAGTTGTCAGTGGGGCACCTAATTCTCTCATGTGGTATAGCTGCCCATTCTTCCTTGCAGAATGCCTTCAGCTCCCGCAAATTCTTTGGTTGTCTTGCAGGAACTGTACATTTGAGATCTCCCCAAAGCGGCTCGATGATATTGAGGTCTGGAGACTGTGATGGCCACTCCAGAACCTTCATCTTTTTCTTCTGTAACCACTGGAGGGTCAACTTGGCCTTGTGCTATGGATCATTGTCATACTGGAAAGTCCAAGTGCATTCCATCCGCTGCTTTCGTGCTGAAGAATGCAAATTGTCTGCCAGTATTTTCTGATAGCATGCTGCATTCATCTTGCCATCAATTTTCACGAGATTCCCTGTGTCTTTAGAGCTCACACACCCCCAAAACATCAGAGAGCCACCACCATGCTTTACAGTGGGAATGGTGCATTTTCCACCATGGGCCTCTCCAAACATACAGTAGCACATATGGTTGTGACCATAAAGTTCTATTTTGGTCTTGTCACTCCAAATGACAGTATTCTAGAACTTGTGAGGTGTGTCAAGGTGTTGTGTGGCATATTTTAGGTGGGCTTTTTTGTTGGATTGGTGCAATAATGGCTTCCCTCTAGCAACTCGACCATTGTTGATAAGTACCCCTTATTGTACTCCTTGAAATGATCTCACCATCTTTTTCCAGAGCATCCTGTATTTCTCCTGAGTTAGCTTGTTGATTTTTCTTTGTGTCCCAAGCAATTCTCCTGGCAGTTTGGGGTGAAATCTTTCTTGGCCTACCTGACCTTGGCTTGGTATCAACATATGCCCTAATTTTCCACCTTAATCATGGACTGATCAGTACTGACTGGCATTTTCAAGTCTATGGATGTCTTTTTATATCCTTTCCCATCTTTAACAAGTTGAACTACCTTGTTACGGAGGTCCTTATACAGTTTTATTCCACTCCCCATGGCTCAGTCCAGATCAGTGCATCGACTCGGGTGCTGACAAACTCAATGACTATACACAGACACTAGTTACACTTTAAAAAGCCACAGGTGTGGAAAATTAACCCTTAATAGCCATTTTAAACCTGATTGTGTCACCTTGTGTCTATATAACAAGGTCAAACATTCAAGGGTATGTAAACTTATGATCAGGGCCGTTTGAGTGATTTCAGTTATCATTATCATATAAAAAGGAGTCAAACACCTATGTGATGGAAAATGACTTCACATAATTACTATCCTTAAATAATAGACAAGATTTTTGCATGATGAGTCATATTTTCAAAATAAATGGCAACATATCACAAATTCAGCTAAGGTATGCAAACTTTTGAGTACAACTGTACAAATGCTACTTCTGTGAATGCAATGGTAATTTTTTCATCAGTATTAAAGGCAAAGAACACCCTTTTTTGGCTCCTACCCAAAAAAACGTACATGTTCTTCTCATTCCATAAATATTTTTTGCTAATTTTTGCTATTTTTATGTACCGAGTAATCAAACCTCAAACCTCTGAAATACATCTAATATGAATGCCGCCATTCCTATATTATAGCCAATCCAAAATACTTCCTGTGGCAATGTAACAGATGTTTTGGCGCACTTGGACACCAAGAAATCAGTTGATCTATATACATAAAGTGTATAAAATTTATCTTGATTATCACTCATGCTACAGCTTCATTTTACGATGAATGATTAAGGTCCGATATTACCAATCATTATGAGAAACTGAATGACAAAATAAATGGTAATGCCGCTGTGTGCGGCCATTGATTGCTCCAACAAAACGGGAAACTCGTACCTACCTGTGGACATAAGCTTGCACTGATTTCTTTTGGTGAAGCCTGACTTATTAGGACAGTATTTGCACAACAGTTGATTCAACCAGTGGCTTGGGGCACAGAACATCCCTTTATAACAAAAATTATTCCTGTCTAGTTCATAATCATTCACCTTTATTGACTCGTTTTCCAATTATAGTAATAATCCATTGGCAATTGATTCACGGCTTCTCTCCCCATGCGGTCTAACAGTGATGAAATAATGGGCTAAATTCAGTGCAGGAAAATAATTCACTCAAACATAGGCACATTTTTTACAAAAAACAAACTGCTCTGAAACTTCCGCACTACCCTTTCCGTACATCAAGTGATTTAACATGCGCTTCATGATCATTTAAATTGTTCAAAACAAATGAAAGACCATTTGAAAGGTCTTCATGCAATTTAATAGCTTCCAACCCCTGAGAAAAGAAATGTGTGAGAATTCTGGAGTCATAATTGGTTTCCATGTTACTAGTGGTGAAATCTACCGCGACACATGAGAAATTGAATAACGTCCATGCACAAGGATTTCAATTCCACGTGATGATCTGTTAAATAAGTGTTGATGGAATAAGGACTGATCCGCGTTCCAATGAAATATCGCCTTTCACTCTCGTACAGCGTTGGTTGATTAAAAAGTGGGACTCAGCAATTAAATAAAATTCTGTTTTCCAACATAAAATTTTCAATTATCACTTTTGTTATTAACTTTGAGATTGCTGACAATGACTTGAGAATGTGATATGCCACTTAAGCATGAGACTCAGGTCATGTGCGTGAGAGTTGACAGATATGCAATTTTGAATGACGCAGATTTAAATGCGCCAAGTTACTTGTCCAAATGAATGATTGTGAATGAATGAGTGATACGTAAACAGGAGAACTAGCAACACTTGATAGTGTGGAGTGTTCTCGGAGTGAATCCACTGTTCGTTATGAAAATGATTGAGAACGAGTCAGGACTAATATATCTTAAAGGGATGTCCTGTGCCCCACCAAATTTTCAGTTCTCGCTATGTCACTCGTTTGATTTCATTTATGACCTCCGTGCGCTCAAGAGTTCCGGTGTCTGGATGACACGGCAAGCTACCTCGATTCTATCAAACATGGCGCAGCACCAACAACATATACAGTAAATCTGATCTTCTCAAGCTGATTTAGTCGTTAAAGAAATATTCAAAAATGACCCAAGAATATACCTGAATAATAGGGGCAGTGTACTTTCATTGGGTAAGACCTGAAAAAGGGCTTTCTTTGCCTTTAAAGATTGCATTGGCATTTTTTTTTTTTTTTGATAAAATACATTTTGGGTTACAGCTTCTTTGGTTGGAATAAATTTTTAAAAACAGAAATAGATTTTTGCATGGCTTCAAATGCTACCTCGAAATGTATTCTAGAGATCTCATGCATTTTAAATGTATTTTAAATGTGGCCAAAAATAAATATATTTCAAATATATTTGCTTTCTGTATGGGATGATTGATTGTGAATTAACATTCCTGGTGGAACTAATGGCCTCCTGCACCTTTGATACTTTAATTTGGCTGAAATCAAGGATGTAATTTAGATGAGGGAACAAACATCTGGGATGAGCAGGTGGCACCACCTCCAAATGGTTAGACCTCGGTATTTTAGTAAATTGAATGGAATAATGAGAGTTATTGAGCAGGTTTACCTGAGCTGCTCATGATTTCAGAGATAAGATGTATTGTAAAACATAATTGAATTTGACAATAAAAATAAAATGTCATGCACTTGATGTCGCATTGCTTGTATTTAAATGAGATGCAACACAATCAACCTCTACTGTAGCTAACTACTCAGATAAAAGACTTTCAATATATACCAATAAGCCATAACATTATGACCACCTGTCTCATATTGGCCCTCATTTATCAAACGTGCGTACACCAAAAAAATGGGTGTACGCCAAATCTCCCGCAAGGATTCTCATTTATCAATCTGGGGCCTCATTTATCATTGTGGATACACCTTTTTTTACACCTCTTTTCCCCCGTTTTGTGTGTATGCACTTTTCTCCGCCAAATTTGGGATCTATCAAACCCAAATCTGACGGGGAAAAGTGCGGTCATTTACACCCTTTTTGACCATGGCGTACCGTGATTTACACCCTTTTTGAAGAACAGGAGGAATTGGCGACGCAGCTGCTGAGTAAGAGAATTGCAGTGTGTGAGGGAGAGAGGAGCGTGGATTATAGGGGAGCGCCGGTGCGAAAGTAACTCTGGACGAAAGTAACACGGCGATTTACTCACAGCCATCCGCACTTCGATGCGTCATACTAGGTCAGGATGTGCAGCTCGCGCCCCTCTCCAGAACCGCGAACATTCTTGAGGCGTCCAGTCTTCCTCGCAGCACAAGACCAAGAAGACTGTTTTCCACAGCGGTGAGTAAATTCAGACGAATGCTAAACTTTTTCGATTCAAAGATTGTCTTTATCGCTCCATGTGTCATATTTATGATGAAATGATCGGTGATTTAGTTCCGCAATATATGGTGCAGTTTGAAATGTCAGAATTTTTCCACTTTAGAAGTAATCCTCGTTCAAATGTCAGGAGTCACCGTCGGGACTGAAGTAGCAACAGTTACGTTCGTCCCTCTCTGCTAATGCGGCCACATTTTGTGTTTAAAAGTTCCATAAAAATGTGTGTTATGTTTTACCGGCAGAAAATGCCCAGAGTTAGGGTCAGAACTACCCAGAGAGGAACGGTTGACCCGGAGGTTTACGAAAGGGCCTTTCTTGATGTCCGAAGAGGCGATAGTATAAGGAGGGCAGCAGCGGTGCATGGCATTTGTCATGTCACCCTGTTCAGGTACTGCAAGAGGAGGGCAGAGGCAAGAGGGCAGCAGACCAGGGCCCCGGGGTACAGGGCTCACAACAAAGTCTTCACAGAAGAACAGGAGAAGAGACTGCAGGCATATATAAAAGAAACTTCACACTCAAAATTTCTAAATATTTTCTTGAAACTTAATACAAGAGATATTATTATTATTATTATTAGGGGTAAATGCGTTGTCAAAGACATCATGACACACAGCAACTCCGGACGCACAAGCATGCAGCACGCGAGCATACATCAAGGTAAAAGCATGTTTCCTCGTGTTCCTAGTCATGTGACCTTATGAGACACGTGCAATTGAGCCCACGTTAGCACGGTAGAGTGACATCTCGGAAAAACAAGTTCTTACAGTCAATTATCCGTTGATTTGCAATGCCACGACTGTCAAACATTCAACGTGAACGTGCCATTGGCATGCTGAATACAGGAACGTCGGTCACTGACGTTGCCAGGGTTATGGGATGCAGTCGACGGACTATCCATGATCTTCGGACACGTCTCCAACAAACTGGCACCACAGCAGACCGACCTCGTTCGGGTAGACCACGTGTGACGACACAAGCAGAAGACCGACAAATCGTCTTACGTCATTTGCGTAATCGATTTCTCACTGCAACATCCTCTAGGAATGAATTGTTTAGAGGTCGTGTGACTGCCCAAACCATACATAATCGCCTGCGCACTGCTCGTCTCCATGCACGTCGGCCATATCGTGGACCAATTTTAACCCAGTTACACCGACGTCAACGGCTTCTCTGGGCACAACGACATCTGAGATGGACTCAGCGTGATTGGAATAGGGTCGTTTTTAGTGACAAATCCAGATTCACTTTGCACTTCGCTGATGGGAGAGTTAGAGTTTGGAGGAGACGCGGTGAACGCAACGCCCAGTGTTGTGTGCAGGAAGTGGACCGTTTTGGGGGCGGTAGTGTTATGGTTTGGGGTGCCTTTAATGGTCCTGCCCGTTCCCGACTGATGGTCGTTCAAGGAAACCTAACTGCTGCAGGATACAGAGCTTTTGCCATTCATGGCAGCTCATGGCCCAGGTCTGATATTCCAACACGATAATGCCAGACCTCATACGGCCAATTTAACGTGGAATTTTCTTAGGAATGCTGGCATCAATGTCATGGAGTGGCCCTCAAGGTCTCCCAACCTTAATCCCATAGAACATGTATGGGATGTGTTGGGCAGAAGACTCCGTCAAGTAAGGAACCCTCCACAGAATTTGTAGGAACTTGGTGCCATATTGGTTCAATTATGGCGACGCATCCCCCAAGCTGTGTTCAGACGCATCATTCAATCCATGAGGAGACGCTATGCCGCAGTTGCAAACGCTCATGGAGGGCATACGCCGCTATTGACATGCTTTCATCAAGTTGTAACTTACCATTTTTACACTCTTACATTTCAGAGCATTTCCGGTGGAACTGGTTACATTATGAACATGATTTTTATGGTACACCGTCCTTAATGGGTACAGAATGGAATTAAATCATTATTTAAAACCACTTTTCTTGTATGTTCAACTTATCGACCTCCAAACGAGTGTGAAGTTTCTTTTTTGACTTATATAAAGAGAGCAGCCGATATATATTTTGGCCTGAGTCCTAAAGAGGTGCGAGTAACACGGCAGACAGAGCTACACCACTACCGCCATATAGCAAGCACCTCCGCTCCGGATCTGCCACGGCTCTGAGCCGGATCAGCTGGAGCCGGGCAGATCCAGGGCAGATCCGGAGCGGAGGTGCTTGCTATCTAACCTCTTTTTTATGCTTTTTTAAGTGCGAAAGTTTGCATATGAGCTGGCCGAAAATATTGGCCTCAAAACTCCATGTTCATGGAAGAAAAACCAGATGGCAGGGAAGGATTGGCTCACCTCCTTCCTCGAGCGCAACAGAACCCTGTCCATCCGTCGACCTCAAGCCACCAGCATGTCCCGTTCCACCAGCTTCAACAAGACCAACGTGACCGCGTTTTTTAACAACCTAAAGACTATAATTTTGAGGCAAATGACTGGAACATGGATGAAACAGGTAAAAATTTATATTTGGATGATAGATTTAAAAGCACCAGTGATTTGCACCAGCAATAATTCATTTCACTGATTATTTCAGGTACCACAACGGTTCAAGTGCCAGACAAAGTCATTGCCACCAAGGGCCAGCACCAGGTCGGTGCTGTGACCTCCGGGGAAAGAGGGACATTGGTGACCGTTGCCTTTGCTGCCAACGCACAAGGCAACTTTGTTCCCCTTTACTTTATCTTCCCAAGGAAGAAGTTCCATGACCACTTCATCCGGGATGGTCCCCCTGGCTCCACTGGTTCTGCCAATGGATCGGGGTGGATGCAGGAGACAGATTTTTTGGCCTTTTTACAGCATTTTGCATGACACACCCACGTGACCCCGGAGTCAAAGTTGCTGCTACTCTTAAACAATCATGCATCACACCTCTCCGTGGTAGCTATTGACTTTTGCAAGTCACAGGGCATTGTACTCCTGTCATTTCCACCCCACTGTTCCCACCGTCTTCAGCCGCTAGACCGAAGCGTTTTTAGCCCTCTGAAGCACTACATTAACAGTGCAGCAGACAATTGGATGCGAGTGAACCCTGGAAGAACTTTGACCATCTACAACATCCCGAGTCTTGTGGCTAAAGCTCTGCCTCAAGCTGCGACACCAAGCAGCATTTCGTCTGGGTTCGAGTGTACCGGTATCTGGCCCTTGAATCCAGATATTTTCAGTGAGGAAGACTTTGCTCCAGCTTATGTGACCGACCGTCCTGCACCAGCACCAGCTCCATCCCCAGTGCCAGGACCAGCTCCATCACCAGCGCCCCCTTCATCACCAGCACCAGCTCCATCGCCAGCGCATACCATCTATCCAGGTATGCTAGTGGTTCCAGGAACATCTAGTGGCACGCCAGTACAGAGGTTCAGCCCAGAAAAGCTTCGCCCATATCCAAAGGCTGGCTCGAGGAAAGAAAATAAAAGGAGAGGCCGAAAGAGGTGAGCATAGTGTCATTTTTAACTCATCTTGGTTCTCTTGCTTGTATAAAAACAAGCTGATTCTGACTATTATCTCATTGAATGTTGCAGGTCAACAGCAATACTGACCGACACCCCAGTGAAAGCTGCTTTGGAGGAGGAGAGTCGGCAGAGGGGCCAGAGAAAACAGTCGTCTTCAAAACTCCCAAAGAACACGAGGCTTAGTGGACACACTGCAACCACAGTTTCTCGGGACAAGGATGAGGAATGTCTTGTTTGTGGGGAGACATTTGCCTCATCTTTGCCCGGAGAAGTGTGGGTGTGGTGCATCTTTTGTCTGCTGTGGTCGCATGAGGCATGCACTGAGGGTGCCACTCATTATATCTGTCACAACTGTGATGAGTAATTTCATCCCAGATAACAAGCTCCTCCGCTCCGGATCTGCCCCGGCTCTGAGCCGGATCAGCTGGAGTCGGCACAGAGCCGGGGCAGATCCGGAGCGGAGGTGCTTGCTCTCTGGGATAATTTTTATAAATAGACCTCGCACATTAAACATGTTCACGGTCACTTTTGGAACATTTGAAGCCAATTAAAATGTTTAAAACAAATGCCTGGCTGTTTTTGCTTCTGTTTTAAGGAGAAATTTAAAAAAGATTCCAGTAAATTTGATCACGTTACTTTTGCCCTGACTGTGCATTACTTTCATCCCGGCTGGATGGGTCGAAAGAAGCAATCCGCAACTTCCGTTCGACGTCAAACTATGCCGAAGTCAATATATATGGTGATGATTTAGCACCTGATATTGACAGAGCACACACGAAAGTAGTTAATCGCTCCGAAATTTTTTTTCGGTCTGTAACGTTATCTTTTAAAATGACGTCCATGTGAAAAATGTAACTTTCGTACCAGCTCTCCCCTAGCTAATTTAAAAGAACAGTCAAAGCCGCGGCAATGTCCGATTTTCCTAATGTAATTGGAGCCATTGACTGCACTCACATCATGATTAGAGCACCATCGGTGAATGAATTCGTATTTGTGAATCGCAAAAATGTGCACACGATCAATACCCAAATCATATGTGAGGCCGACATGCTCTTGACGAATGAAGCGGCACGGTAGCCTGGCTCTACACATGATTCATTCACCCTGACGCACAGCAGTGTGGGGCGAGACTGGGGGCAGGCGCTGCGCGTGACGGCTGGCTTCTTGGTGAGTGCATGTACACAGTATACTCATTCATTGAAAGCTGCTGCTTATAATCATCAATTCAAGGCTGATACTCACCCCATCGTTGTGATTTATAGGTGATAGTGGCTACTTCCTGAGGGAGTGTCTATTAGTTATCATTCCGGACCCACTGGGTAGTTATGAAACCCAGTATAATGAGGTTCATGCCCGTGCGCGCTGAGTCGTGGAGCGCGCCATCGGGCTCCTGCAAGGTCGTTGACACTGCCTGGATGCGTCGGATGGTAGGTTCTTCTACCACCCGAAAAAGGAGTGTAGGATTATCTGGGTCTGTGCCCTCCTGCACAATGTGGCAGTGAGGCGTGGGGTTGCGCTGTCGCCGGGTCTCTCTCCACCTCAGCATGAAGACCCGGACCCACAGCCCCCTCCCTGTCATGAGGGTTTTCAACGGGGACTAAGGACATGAGCTGTGGTGATGCAGCGGTTGAGAAGCCGCCCCGCAACTCTCACCCCTCATGTTGAGCTAAAGAATGTGTGTATATAGCCTACGAGTTTCTCAGTTTCAGTCTTGCTAAGTTGTGTTTAGTTTTCAGTATTGCAAGAACCTCATATTTCATTCCTCGTACATTTGATGTCCACAAGTTGAGACAGAAATAAATTCATGTATATCAAACACGACATTGTAATTTTTGTCCCTCTATGCAACTGAAACAAAACACACACCTACTGCATTTGACAAAATATTCGACAAGAATGTTTTTTTTTTTTTTTAATTGCCTCTGTAAGACTTGTGACCGCAGCACTCGGCGGTTTTACGCTTGTTGGTGAGGCCGGGGCTGTGGCTGATTAGATGAGATTGTTTTAATTTCCGGAGGAGAAATTGTTTGGTCCAACATTATGTGTTCATTTCTGTTGTGATTCTCTACGTGTTTTTAGTTATATGTTCTTGTTCCTAAATAAATCACAAGATGAAGTGATCATACAGAATTAGTGCAAATACCTGCCGAAGAGGACTTTTTTCCTCGCCTGCACCTCACTAACATGCACGTGTATCTCAGTCTCTGAGAAGTTTCGCTTTTTTCTGCGTTTTCCATCCATGTTCCACCGTCTTCCACTGACGTCACTCCACAAATCCCCAGAGCGCACATGGCTACTTCATATGCAGGTACTTATTTGCATTGAACATATATGGTTGTGTCTGGGCGTGGTGTCTATATATATGGTTGTGTCTCACGCCAGGTCTGACCAGGTGCACGCAGATTTGAAACCCGCGAACAACATGCAGGAACGAGTGCAGCTGTCAAGATGAGTAATAAACCATATGCAGCGATGCGAACGTCATGCTGTTGTTGCTCTTATTAGTAAAATGAATAAATAGGCTGAATAGATAAATGGGCTAAATTAATAAATAAATGAATAAATTAAATAAATAAGACACCTGTGTTGAGAAATTATTAAACTTATATTTTGAGACAACCTGCTTGTCAGGCCAGACGGCTGACAATTACAATCAATTTGATTAAGCGCAATGCGTGGCTTGGCAGATATGCAGTGTGGTATGTCAGATTCTCATCCAGTCAGATATATACTGAACAACAAAAGAAACGCAAGTTAATTAAAGGCAGACTGGAAAATAAGTTTGCGCGTAATTATTTTAGAAAAGCAAGTTTATTACTAGCGCGTGCACATTTACACTCGTTTCATCAAACTTTATTTTGCCGTCACTTTGACTGAGTAACCATAAGAGTGCATTGACTAACTAGCTAACTTGCGTTTCTTTTGTTGGTCAGTATATACAGGCCTACGGACACTTTGGCCATGATCACATTTTGATAATGGCAGATCTTCTATTGTTATTGGAATAAGCTTCTGTCCAACGTGTGAGGAACTTTCGGCACAGAGAAGATCTCCTCCGGGAAAGTGACGAGTGGCTGTTCGTTTTGTCTGGCACCCAATAAAATGTCATAATAAAAGTACAATGAAGAGTGATCTCTGCAGACTGTATTTTAACAATTACCCTCATGCAGCTCCGATCGAGGCAGTGGGGACTCATCCGTGTCCGCACCACCTCGTATTCCCACAATGGTGGGGGAGCCCTGCTGATATGCGCTCCTGGAACGGTGACAGCTGAAGGTTTGAGCCTGATTGGCCTCCACCGGTCCGTGCGCTGCTGCGCCTGAGCACCGCAACCCGTTTTTTGGTGGCGATCTTAAAATCGGACCACTTTTTTCAACCTACATGTAAGCATTGGGATTGTCAATTATGTAGGCTATATAACCTGAAATATCATGGGTCTGTAAATTGAATTTATCAAGGCCAATGTTATTCGCACTTACACGTGTGGCCAAATCTGAATTTTTTTCTTGGCCACACTTATAAGTGCGCAAGTTGATGACCATTCCAGGGCCGCTATAGAAAGTACCGCTTAAAGTAAGTTTGGCCAAGAAAAAACATTTAGCTTTGGATGCATTTAAAAAAAGTGTGGGCAAATGTGCATCTTGGCCACACTTAAAAGTGCGTCTAACGCGAATTTCGATCAATTCTTGAGCTTGGACGCACTTAAATAAGTGCAAATAATAACTTCGATTTATTAATGGATTAAATCAAACGTCTGCTGCACTACGGTTTTCCACCTCAACGGCGTTTACCGCAGCAGCAATAGTTTTCCAAACTGCAGCCTTCTGGGCTCCCTTTATGCCACTCTTAAGGCTTCCAAATAAAACTATTTTGTTTTTCTCCACCTCGGACGCGATAATTTATATTTCCTCCTCAGTGAAGTTCTCTCCTCTTTGCCGTCTTTCGAGAGTCCATGTCGTAAAGTGGGCAGGACCATGCGTCCCGGAGCATGAATTTATAGGGGCGTGTCATGTAAATTACGATGGTTTCAGCGGCCAGATTTATCAACGCCACACCAGTTCTACACCGAAATCAGCGACGTACACACTTTTAGTAAATCAGACGTGACACCTGGCGAACGCTGATATTTACAGCAGAATCTACACCAGATCCTACGCATGTTTGATAAATTAGGGCCATTGTGTAGGTCCCCCTTTCGCCACTAAAACAACCCTGACCCGTCGAAGCATGGACTCCACCAGACCTCTGAAGGTGTTCAGTGGTATCCAGCACTAAGATGTTGGCAGCAGATCTTTTAATCCTGCAAGCTGTGTGGTGGGGCCTCCATGGATCAGACTTGTTTGTCCAGCACATCCCACTGATGCCCAACTGCATTAAAATCTGGACAATTTGGAGGGCAAATCAACTCCTTAAACTAGTCATTTATTTTCCTCAAACCATTCGTAAGCCATTTTTGCAGTGTGGCAGGGCACATTATCCTGCTGAAAGATGGCACTGCCATTAGGGAATACCGTCTCCATGAAGGGGTGTATTTGGTCTGCAACAATGTTTAGGTCAGTGCTATGTGTCAAAGGAACATCTACATGAATGGCAGGACCCAAGATTTCCCAGCAGAACATTGCCCAAAGCATCATACTGCCTCTGCTGGCTAGCTTTCTTCTCATAGTGAATCCTAGTGCCATGTCTTTCCCAGCTAAGCGACTTGCATGCACCCCGCTGTCCACATGAGGTAAAAGAAAATGTGATTCTTCAGACCAGGCCACCTCCTTCCATTGCTCTGCGGTCCAATTCTAATACTCACTTGCCCATTGTAGGCACTTTTGGCAGTGGACAGGGGTCAGCATGGGCTTGTGACCGGTCTGTGGCTTTTGCAGCCCCACATGCAACAAACTGTAATGCACTGTGTGTTCTGACGCCTGCCAGCCTTCACTCCTCATGCTTATCATTGGTTTTCCTTCCCTGGACCACTTTTGGTAGGTACTGATCACTGCAAAGGGAACACCCCTCAAGAGCTGCAGTTTTGGAGATGCTCTGATGCAGTCATCATGAGGAGACTGAAGTAAAAAAAGTCCCTGACACAAACAGGAAGTGAAAATTGCTGCTGTACAGGCCAGGCAGAGCATAACCAGGGAAGATACTCGTGGCCTGATTTACTAAGACCTTTAGCACAAGCAAAATCTTTTTGCCCGTGCAAAACCAGAAACCTTGCCACTGATTGGTGCAAGGCAAGTACCCTGGCCAATCATGGGCAATGTTATTGGTTTTGCATGGGCAAAGAGATTTTGCATGTGCTTAAGGTCTTCGTAAATCAGGCCCTCAGAATCAGGTGACATTAATGCATCACAGGCTTCAAGCAGTCATTGCACGCAAAGGATATGCAACCAAATATTAGAAGTAGTTGCTTTATTCTGCATTATACTAAACTGTACAATATTTTTTTGCACTCAAAAATAGGGGGGACTTTGTGCGAAAGGTGATCATTTCTAATAATTTTGTCCAATATGGATGAAAACACCCTCAACTCAATGCTGACAGTCTACACTTCAAATTCATTTTCACTGTGTCCTTTCAAACACAAAGTGCAAGAGTACAGAACCAAAATCAGAACTGTGTCACCGTCCAATGAATGAGATGCTCATTATACACACATTCTTGCTTTGCTGTAGCCATTGCATATTCAGGTATAAAGAGACAGAAGTAATGTATTATTTTCATGAATGATTGTTACTCATAAAACATTCAGATGCAATGCACACACAGTTGAAATTAAGCATCTCTTTACCTTACCTTGGTCTGGAGCCAATGTAAAAACAAGGGCAAGCATGAGGTCAGAATTTATTGCAGGAAGTATCAGTAATCTACCCAATATTAATTTTTTTCCTGTAAGCCAATACACAGTGCATGGGAAAATGTGCAGTGATGAGCAATGATTGAGATTATTTTATGTCAAATGTGAAGCTTTCCCCACAAGGCACAAACTGCAGCATCAGATTTCAACAATTTTTAAGGGAACGTGACTGTCGTGCCTAAGAAGACTGATATAGTCCTTTTGCAGTGCCTGAACTGGCCAATCAGAGCTGAATGGTAGGAGTACAAATATCTGAAACTGAATGCTCCTATTGATGTTAATTAGTTACTATTCATTTAAAGTAGGGGTTAGCTCATGTGCTTCCCCTTGCAACTATCATGCAAATGTAATTTTTTTACAGTCTGTAATTTTCAACTCAAATTCATTTCTGGAAAATCCAGTATACAAATGATGCATTTCGGCTAGCGTTACACAGGCTTGCAAGTTAATATGTCAGCTTACTCTGGAAAATGTCTGGCCTCTACACTTCTCTGCTTAAGTCATTGCCATGGTGTGAGAGGTTTCAAAGGTTGCTGAAGAAAAAACAATCCTTGTGGTATTAAGTGCCAATGATTGCGGAGTTGTGTAAGCAGTTAGCAATTTTTCCTGTTTCTCTTTTAAGCTCAATTCAATTACAAGTCTTTGTTTACCATTACTTTATTTACCAGCTAATAATGTGTAAAGTAACAGCACAAATATATTGGCTGCCTGAACGCACTCACACATTTCTGGAAAAAAGTGGCCAAGATCCGGACTGATTTTATAATGTTAAATGTAGAGACAAGTGAAACCAAACAGATCTGAGAGGGTCGCTAGTTTAGACCATGAGTTGTTGCATCATTGTCATCGTCAGAATTATACTTTACATGCTTTCATTATAAATATCTCAATAAAATTTTGTGTTTTTGAATTTTGTGTACTTATGTTTAGAATGGTGTCACAGTGGATTTTTACAAAATTTTGAAAGTTACATATAGAGTGAGTTTGTGAATTATTTCTTTACCGAAGTTGCATCCTCACCTCCCAGCTAATGTGTACTTCTGTGGTGATATATTCATGTATATGCTGCTCTTAAAACACCACTCCGCTGGTGCTAATTATGATGCAGTGAGAAAGGTGAATTGTGGGCTAGTCTGCATAAATACAGTGCCGTACACAGGGAGGGAGCCAGAACAGACACCAGTACCTAATCATTACCAAGGAGTGGTGCACTGGATAGTTATCCAGCAGGTACAGGTCAAACCTATGATTCACAATACCGGTAGTAGTTTTCAATGACTTTCTTTAGTCATGGCATACCTTCTATATATGTTGAAACTATTCATTTTTTTCCAATGTTGATGCGAGCAACACCAATTTGCCTTTTTTGAAATAGTAGATATGACTGAGGATTATAGATTGTATACATTTATTTTGCTTACTGCAAATGTATTGTCTGTTTCATCTATTGCTGCTTTCTTAGCTATGGGTTTCAATTATAAAAGTAGTCTTCTAATCTCAATGAGGATCAGCTGGCTGAATAAAAGCCATATAAAAAGGGTGGGGGACTATTTTTGGGGAGGGAAGATTGATGCAGAATAAAGTCTGTATTCAGTCTGGGTTGGGATTTTTTGTATGAGGCTGGGAGTTTCCTGACTACATCTGTATAGCTAAGCTGTAACTTTGAAAATAAAATATCACTTTATGTGACCAAGGTTATACTACGTACATGATTTAACAAGACTACATGTGATGTACTTTAAGTAATCAGGGCCTACATTCAGTAAATTTTTCTTTCCTTGGGACAAGGTGACAGTTTTTTAAGATGCAGACCTTACATTTCTTCGCAGAGCATATGCAAAATGATGTGTTCAAATGCAATATCTGATACTCTGTATAGTTCCACACATGGGACGCCATCAGCAACCTAATTTTAAATATTTTAATCACGCCTATATACTGTAGAATGGCATGAAGTATTTTAAGAAGAATGTGCCATCTTGAGGCTCTGGTTGCATCTGTGCTGATTCTGCTCTTACAGACAAATATAACCTGATTCCAATGCCCTGACTATGTAGCTATATTTATATTTGTGTATCCTGAGACAGTAATTAGGGCGAATGGAACACAAGTTGTCCAGTCATCAGTATTTTAGGGCATTCATCTTAAATTCCCTGACTAGGGACTGGGAGGTGAATACAGTGTGTATGGCATGGGTATGTATGAAAGCATCGGCAGTGAGCTATTAAGAAAATTCTACTTTAGCAAGTGGATGATGCACAATTGCAGCTTGATGAATGTGTTCGAGTGTGATGACACAGAGATACAAAACTAAGTAATCCCTTGGTGCCATAAATACAGTCTCTGAAAATTCCAACCTTCCGTTACATTGTATACTCACTCGCTACTGTTTAAGAAAGTGAACTGTACTGTGTGTGAGAGTGTGTGAATTGTACTGCGTGTGAGACTGTGAATCATATTGTGCGTGAGAGTCGTTCTCAATCATCTTTTTGTTGGTAGTTAGTAACTACTTGCTGATGATGCACTTGTGAAATGTTTACATTTAGGTGAACATGCATATCCCATGACGTGTGTGTGTGAGTGTGTGTGTGTGTGTGCTGAAACCCACAGTAAAGCCAAAGGCTTTCTTTTTTACCATATTGATTGTCCATTGTGTACTTGTTCTAAGTTGAATTTTAATTACCATTTGACTAGGGTAGGATGCAATGGAAGATTTCAATGAAAGTTGTTAACTATTGACTTTGTCATGCCAACGGCCAAAAGACATACCGTTCCACATGCCCCTTCCAGTCATGAACACATTGCCTATGCAATCAAAACTCTTAAGAAGAAACTGCATCAAATAAATTATTACAAAAAATAAATTACCATCAATCAATAGTTCATATTTTGTAAAGACAGAGATTAACGTTTGGGGTTATATACGTTTGGGAGGTTTTAGTTATTTGTGTGCATGATTGTGTTTACATCTGCATAAACCAATGTATGTTTGTCTATCATGGAGAATACAGAAGCATTCTTGAATGTACGCAACATGCTGCTCGCTTTGTAACCCCCTGCCACGGAAATTTAAAAAAACTGAAGAGATCAGAAAAAGTGGACAGGTCAAGGAAGGAGGGAATTAAGGTTAATGATCAATTTTCCGCTGACATCAGTCTTTCCAGGGGGTAGGTGGAGAGTATAAGAGGAGAGAGAGTGAGAAAGAGAACTCGCTCCGCCAACCAACTCATTGCCACTCCTGAGACAGGTGGCATTACTCAGGTGAGGTGTCTTCCTCCTACTCTCCATGTATATATGCACTGGTTTGTTTGTTTGTTTGTTTTCCCCTCATATTTACTGTGTGCCTTTCTCTCTGGTAGTTGTTTCTCATTACATTTCATTTCAGAGGTGCTTTCTACTCCTGCTTGAATGCAGTCTTCAAAAATGTGTTTTTTCATTCACCCCCAAAATCTTTTCTATCTTCTTCTTTCTAAAAAGTTATTTCCTTGATATAAAAGTATCTACAGTGAGAATGTCTGTCAGTCGTACTTCCAATCCTTTAACTATTTTGCTACCAGACATGGAACCCATCTTAAGAGCTGTGTATATGTTATATGTCACATAAATTGCTTTTTTTTCTCAAAATCAAAATAGTAACAATTGTGTTCAGAAAAATGTTCTACCTGAAATGTGTAATTCATTTATCGGTCTTTCTCAGATCACATCAAATCTGGTCTCGTCTGTCTCTCCCTGCACTCAGTCTCCATCTCAGTCTCTCAACACTATGGAATCTGCCATCAACACTCTGGTCTCTCAATTCAAGACCTTTGCGGGGAAAGATGGATCCTTGGACACCTTGAGTAAAGAGGAGTTTCGCAGCCTGGTGGTGTCCCAGCTACCCAACTTTGTCAAGGTATAACTATCTCATTCTCAGCAGCAAAAATAGTCATCCAAGGATCTGCTGTCCTTCGTGGTTTTCCCATTTACTTTTTTTTTTGTGCGTATTCAAACATATTCTATTCAAGGAATTTCATAACTACTGTCACAAAGGCTCTCGTTGGGCACTAATTATTAAAATGTTCGGGCATATCGTAATGCTGTGCCTTTGCATTACATAAGGACAGTGTGAGACAATATCAAAGCCATTGAATGATAACATGATCCATTGGCTTTGAGCTGATAATGCCAGTAAATACCAGGTCTGAGTCTCAAACAAAATGAAATAAAACAATAAGACTGTATTTATTTGAAAGCAAAACAGGAAATAATTATGGTGATGGGCCAGACAGTCTTCCTAAATCACTGCTGGTTGCTTCAAGGAAAGTAACTATAGGAGCATGATGTTTGCATAATTTATCATTCCTAAGAAAGGAGAGTTACACTCAGTTAACCAGTGATTGACTTAAATCCATGGAGATGGAGAACTTGGTGGAATCATGGATGCAGTATTACCTTTAGCCACAGGGTGGTATCAACACATAAAAATCTTGTTTACCTTGGCAATAAACTGCAGAAGAATTTACTCCGCTCTTCTTTCTGGTTCTGGCTAGAACTCCAGTGACCCTGCAGTAATCGACCAGCTCATGGGTTCACTAGATGAGAATAATGACGGCGAGCTGACCTTCCTGGAATTCTGGCAACTGATTGGCAGCCTGGCCAAGAAGCAAGGAGGCTTCAGCCAATAGGAAAACAAATGTGCAAGCCAGACTTCCATACTGTGATGGAAAGATGAAGTGTTTTGGCCCAAAGGTCAACAAGTCAAGAATAATGTCTATGTTTTTGTTGTTGTTTTTTTCCCTTGGTTGTACATTAGTAAAGTGAATCTATTTATTATCATGGTTTTCACCCACTACTCCTCAGTCATCCTCTGCTCCACTCGGCTGCCATTGGCATCTGTCTACACAATTCTAAGCGCTCTTTGACAATCATTAGCAGCAGCAATTATCTTACAAAACTTCACTGTTGCAGTACCTCACTAATCAAACCCAAAATAATCTTATTTACTGATAATGTGTGTACAAAAACTTTTTTAGACCGAGCCAGGTGGAAATGAATAGACTTCAGCACTAGAACAGAAATAAGCATCTACATTTTCTTTATGGATTTGAGAAAGTGCATTTCTGTGCTGCATGTTTATCTTTTCTCTAGAATGTGTAGATCATATGAAATGATTTTACAACACTTTCTCATTTTATTTTCTACGTACCTCATAAATCCACGGGTGACCCAGGGCTCCAGTTTTAATAAAAGACACCGTGTTGAATGGTGTGGCTGAAAAATAACTTGTGTCTTTCGTCTGACTCATTTCTAAAACCAGTACAGTACAAATACTGGCACGCACGCACGCACCCGGGAACTTATATTCTCACACGCATACATTCCTAAAATTCAAATTCATATTCAAATTCAATAAAATTTTCGCTAAAATGATGAAGTTACTCCTGCGAGACACACATTTGATCTACAAGTATGCCCAGAAAATTCGATTCCAAATTGGACTATTTCACTTATAAATAGGCATTCCCTGACGAGAAGATGATGGGCCTGACCGCAACTAGGAGTAACACGAGCGCTTGTTCTGCCTATGACCTTACGTCTCCTGCTCGCGCAAACCAATGGTGTAATTGGATGGGTCACAGTTTTCTCAACGATTCACAGCTGGCTTGCATGAATGCATACAGATATCAACTCAAAGAAAAATTAAACGGATAACACCAAGGCATAATTTCATGTGATAATTATGCACACGCAATGAGCATGATTTTTCGTTCTTTTTCTTCGCCTTTCATTCTCATTACACTTTTTCATTTTCCCTAGATACACGTACTGTAATTGCGTCCTAAAACATTAGGGAGAACTGCACCACGGTCTAAACTTCCCCAGGACGGTCTTGTTAGACAAGTTTGTTCACTCATAGATAAGGGGTAGACGAACAGAAAGGGTAATGACAGCATATAAGAACCAGTGCCAGACAGAGCAGTAACCTACTCCAGTTCTTGTCATACATTTGTGGTAAGTTCTTCGGCTATAAATAAAGATAAAAAAACGGTGATGCTGGTTAAATTTTAGAAGCGAATTGACTAATGTGTCATCGCCTTCGATGTTCATGTGATGTAAGCCATGTCTATAAGTTTGGAAGACAGAATGATATGGGATGATGACGAAATTGTGGTATTTTACCATTTGTCTATGTCGGTTAAGGCCTGAAGTTTCATACGAAAGTGTCCGAATGTACGGCCAATTTAAGTCGTCTAGTAGTACAGTTCTAAATGGCCCAATTACAGACTAAGGATTTAGGATGCAATATTCTGGAGTAGCATAGTTTATTACCTTGTTGGCCAAATTAAAGTATATAATTCAAGGAAAAACCTGGTGTCCAGTTTATGGATGCATTCAGATTTGTAAAGTGGGCTACTAGTCTGTTATTTCTGAGTGAACTTTCTGTGGGGTGACAAAGCCTAGTCCTCTGTTGCCCACTCACACAATGCAAATTGTGTTTATATTTCTGCGCATCTTTTGTTAAAAAATGACAGAGATGAAAAATGTGCGTCATTTGTTAATTTCTTCCGCTCCGCAATAAATATTTAATGTCACGCACGGGCCGTTGCTGCAGTCAGCTAGAGCACGTATCACGTTCTGCTTGGTTGTAACTTTACTCTCAATCTCTTTCGCATTTCTTGGGGGAACCAGAAACCTAGTTATTATTTATTTACCTATTTTCTAGGTTGTCTTTGGTTTTACTGCAAATCATTGGGATGAGTCGCTGCCCGCTAAATGATGGGCGTGGGCACTTGAGGAAGGCACCGATTCCTTCCCTCCCCTCCTTGCATAGGTTATATTAGCTGGCCTATCCGAAAGCTTTTTTGACCGTGGGCCGTCAGTAGCAGCTGTCAGGGTGTGTAGACTTAATAATAAATTAGTTGAAAAGACTCGAGTAACAAGAACCACGTGCATATAAAGCTAGGGTAAGGAAATAGTTTATAAGGTGATTACTGGAGCCTACAAGCCGTCGGAGAAATGATTTGCACCTACGGTTGAACTCATTTGTTTATTCATGTGGGTGAATAAACATTACTCATTGAACTGTATGAAACGGATCAAGGCTGCCACTGCGTGCTTGTCTGAGCACTGCCCGCCAGATCCCGGGTAGCGGCACCAACTTAACGGCTCACTGAGCCTTGAGTTCAGGATGCGAATCTGCAGAAAGCTGTAGATTTTTTTTTTTTTTTTTTTTTTTTTTTTTTTTTTTTTGAGGGGAGGGAGGGGGGTTCGGAACACCCTTTCCCATAGATTGCAAAACCCTTCTTAAGCCTCTATTAACCACCGTAGCATATCTGCTACATAAAGTGAAAGGGTTAACAGCCTGGACCCTGCTGGTTTTGTTTCTTATTGCCAAATAAACATTTGAGAATAACTTGAATGGTCCGTCACTTTAATTTTTCCATTCGCATTATTACCCAATGTAGCAGATCTGCTACATTTTGGAAAGGTGGGCCAAAGGGTCGAATTTTTTTTTTTTTTTTTTTTTAACTGTTTTTCCAAATATTGGCCCATAATCAACATATTTGCCCGGGGAAATGATTTTTACACAGTTGGAAAGGTACTTGGTTAACAGAGGGTTAATGCTTGTAAATTAAAATATTGGTCATGATTTGAAGCTTCTGTAGTTTGGCAGCAGGTTCCTGAGGGTAAGTAGCCTATTATTTTTGGTCAGGCACGTGAAAGAAATACTCTAGTGAAATTACAGTACCTTTCAATAATATTGTCACTCATTGACAAATTTTAGCTGAAAGCACCATGTAGAGTGTCTTTGCTATTAATCCTCCCAATTTTTCATTCAAAACGTTTTTTTTTATATTTTATTTTTCAATTTTAAAGTAGAAACAAGCGATACACAATAATCACGACAAAAAAAAAAAAACAACCACAACAATAGAGAGAATAAATAAATAAACCAAATAAACACATAAAACCTATGGGTGGTGAACTGCCAGATAGTTAAATTATCAGTAATAGCAGGGTTTACATATTAAGGGATAAAAACACAGCATAGCAGTGTGACAAACTAAACCCTTGGGTCCCATCAAGCAAAGCCAGAAATGGTTTCCATACCTCCAAAAAATGCCTTTGTGGCTTTCCTTTGTCCAAATGAATTTGTTCCATCTTGGCAACAAAAAGCACCTCATCGAGCCACCTCTTAAAACATGGGGACAACGGAGTTTTCCCATTTAATAATATCAGTTTTTTAGCTGCAACCATGCCTGCCTTAAGTGCTTGGTTTTTGTGGGAGGAAAGGGTTTTTGTCTGGTCAGAGCAACCAAATATAGCCAAGTTATGATCTGGCTAGATATTTAGACCATATTGTAAAGAAAACCAGTGAAATACGTAACAACAGAATTTATTAAGTACAGGACAACTCCAAAATAAATGTGCGAGTGATCCTTCTGCAACACCACATTTATCACACATGGATGAAACAGATTCATATATTTTACTGAGTTTTGGAATAATGCAGTCTATGTAACACCTTGAATTGAATTAATCTATATCTGGAATTAAGCAATTTTGTACACTGGACGAGCTTTCCTCCCACAATTCCTCTGACATCATTACACCCAAGTCCCTGGCCCAGGCTTCCCTTAAATGGCTAGAATCTACTGAAACCATGAAGGCAGCTACGAAACGTGAGATCAAATGTTTAGAATTTGAATACGAAAGAAGCATATCATGAAAAATATGGCTCTTTGGTTTAGTAACAAAATCTGGAATATTCTCCCTTACAAAATGCCTAACTTGAAAATAGCGGAAAAGATGCAATTGAGGAAGACTAAACCGATTGCAGCTGGAAAAATGAAGCAAATTTATTATCGCTGTAAAAATCACCAATACAGCACAGCCCTTTCTCTCTCCAGTCCAGAAAAACTCTATCCGTCATAGTCGGTTTAAACAAATGATTGTATGCTATCGGGGTATGAATTGAAATATTTGGCAATCCAAAACTTTTTATAATTTGATTCAAGATTTTCATAGAATTGATGATGATAAAATTATGTCCAGAAATATTCGAAGAGCTTTGTGTACCAGAAAAAAGTAAAGCTGGGAGAGAATTTCCTGAGGCTGCCCTGGCTTCTATTTTTCACCAAAATGGAGAGGCATCAGACCAGTCATCCCCGGGGGGCCCCACTGCCGAAAAGTAAGAGCCCTCGCATTTGCAGCCCAATAATAGTATCTAAATACAGGAAGGCCGAGGCTACCTTTATTTACACATTTTTGTAAATGGGCTTTGCAAATGAGGAGATTTGTCTGCACAGATGAAAGACAAAATTATTCAATCCAACTGTTTAAAAAAGATAAAGGTAAATAAATAGGAAGAAAAAGGAACAAAAACTTTGGAAGTGTCACCATTTTAATAGAATTGATGCGACCTATCATTGAAAGAGGAAGCAATTTCCACTTCCTAATATCTGCTTTTAATTTGCTTATCATTTCTAAGAAGTTCAATTTAAACAAGAGTTTGGGGTTTCTTGAAATATTCAATCCAAGATAGGTAAAATGAGAAATAACTAATTTAAAAGGCAGGGATTTTAAGAACAAAGGATTAAAGTTATCCAATAGGGGCATAAATTCACTTTTATCCCAGTTGATTGTGTATCCTGCGATTTCTCTAAATGAGTTGATGTAGTTCAGGAGGTTAGGGACTGAAACTTCCGGGTCAGATAGGCAGATAACTAGGTCGTCTGCATCTAGATTTAGCGGACTTTCGGAATGACCAGATTTTATACCTTGAATCCCTGGATGATTTATAATACTTATAGCCAAAGGTTCTACTGCAATATCAAAAAGGAGGGGAGAGAGAGGATCTCCCTGTCTCATGCCTCTTGCAAATTAAAAGATCTGGATTTATCTGAATTTGTAAGAATATAGGATATTGGATTGGAGTAAACGTTTAACAAAAATCTAAAATTTAATCAAAAAATGGTTGAAGGAAATTTTTTTTAATTAAATATTTTTCTCTAAAACTTCAGTGTCATTGGCACACATCAGAAAAAAAAAAATTGATTATATATCCATTCATATTTCACTTTTTAATTTCACCATAATGATTGAGAAAACTTAAGTGGTCACTAGTGGCTTCCTGGTTCCTTGGGGTATAAATATGAGGTAATAAACCAATTAACCTTCTAATGCCGTATCCGAACACCCATACTACAGCTGAATGTATTGAATCTGGTTTTGTGCCTACTATTTGACTATCAGTGTAGTGGATAAAAGGCGTGCAGTGCTGCAAAACTTATTTGCCCCCTTCCCAAATTCTTCTATGTTTCTTATTCATCATATTTAAATGTTTCAGGTTATTCAATTAATTTTAATAGTACAAAGGCAGTGTGAGTAAACACAAAATTCAACTTTCAAATGATAAATTTATTTATTGAAGATGAGTTATTCAAAACCTTTATCAGTCATGTGAAAAAAAAATTGTCCCCCTAAACATAATGACTGGTTGTGCTATACTTAGCTGCAACATTTGTAACACCTGGCATGTGTCTTTCACATCACCGTGGATGAATTTTGACTCGCTATTCTCCGTAGAATTGTTACAATTCAGCCACAATGAAGGGTTTTCGAGCCTGAACTGCCAGTTTTAGGTCATGCTACGGCTTCTGAATTGAATTCAAGTTAGAACTCTGCCTCTGCTACTCTGCTACTCTAAAACCTTCACTTTGTTTCTTCTGAGCCATTCAGAGGTAGACATGGTTGTGTGTTTCAGATCATTGTCCCGCTGCATAACCAAAGAGCACTTGAGTTTTAGGTGACAAACTGATGGCCGAACGTTCTCCTTCAGGATTTTTTTGTAAAGAAAAGTGGTTCCAGCAATTAAGTTGCCCAGGTCCTGGAGCAACAAAGCAGTCTCAGACCATCACACTACTACTACTGCTGTGTTTGACTGTCAGTGCGATATTCTTATTGTGGAATATTGTGTTAGCTTCGTGGCACAGTACCCATGTCTTGGGGGTCATCAAGAAGTTTTTTTTTTCAAATTTATTTATTTATTTATTTTTGCAAATGTGAGAAAAGCCTTTGTCTCTTTTTGGTCAACAGTGGTTTTCAACCTTGCATCACTGCCATGGATATCATTTTTGCCGACTCTCTTATTGTGGAATCGTGAACACTGCAGTTCTTTAGATATTAGTCTGGGTTTTTTTTTTTTTTTTTTTCTTGGTGACATCCTGGATGATTCATCAGTACATTCTTGGAAAAAAATTGACAGGCTGTCCACTCCTTGGAGGGTTCACCACTGCTCCAAGTTTACTTCATTTATGGATAATAGTTCTCGCTGTGGTTTGCTGGAGTCCCCAGCCTTTGAAATGGCTTTTTAACCCTTCCCAGACTGAAGATGTCTATGACTTTGTTTCTCATCTGTTCAAGAATTTTATTATATTTAGCCATCATATGCAGCTTTTTTTTTTTTCCAACTTCACATTGCCAGACAGGTTCTATTGATGTTTGGATTTATCAGGGCTTGCAGTAATCAAGCCTAGGTTTGTCTTGTGAAATTTAAGCAAATTATCAATCAAATTTGTTTATGGGTTGATTCAGTAACAAAGGGGGCAATTACTTTTTCACCTAAGGCTAGGTAGGATAGGATCACTTTTTTCCTTGAATAAATGAGATAATTATTTAAAAACTGCATTTTGTGTTTACTCTAATTATGGCACTGTTCAAAATCTTCCTGAGAGAAGATGTCTACCTAATTTGAATGCTTGCATTTTGAGAAGAATGGTTCAAATGGTAAAAGATACTCAAAGGATCACAGTTTGAGAATTGCAGACATTAATTATATCCTGAGGACAGAAAATATCCAAATGTGACCAAACTTGATCAACAGAACTACAAGATGTTTGCTTTCCCAGGGAAAAGCGTCTTGTCATCAAAAAAAAAAATAAACAGGTTGCTAAATGGTTGCTACATGAACTTCTAAAGGGACTAGGTTTTTCGGTGAGATGAGACCAAAATGGAGTTTTTTGGCCACCAGACGTGGGTTTGGCATTGAAAGACATCCTGTAAAGAATCACATCCCCACTGTGAAGGATGATGGTCAACCTTTGATTTTTGGGAGCTGTTTTTCTTCTGTAGACCCTTGTTAGGATTCATGGCATCATGGATTCCATCAAGTGCCAGCAAATATTAAATGAAACCAGGCTGCCTCCACCAGAGAGCTTAAACTGGGATGCTGTTAGCTCTTTCTACAGGACAATGATCCAAAACATGCATTGAAATCAACACAAAATGGTTCTCATCACACAATTAAGGTTTTGCAATTGCCATACCATTCCCGTGGCCAAAATCCAATAAAAAAACCTGTGTGACACACTGAAGAGGAAAGTTCGTACAAACGTAGCCCTAGAACTTTGAAGTCTCTGAAGAGATTCTGCATGGAGGAATAATCTTTGATCCCTTGCCAAGTTTTCTCCAGCCTCATAGCATGATAGAAGAAGATTCAGAGTGGCTATCTGTTTATGGTCACAGCACAAAGTTTCTAATGAAGTGTATCCAGTCATTGTGGCAAACATATTTAGAGAAATATTTGTATCATAATTGTAGTGACTTTTTTCAGTCAATCATTGTATTCCAAATAAAGTTTACATTTTTGTTAATATTTTGAGTTAAATATCAGGAGATAAATAATTGTCACAACCCTCATGTGTCCCTTATTGCTACCCTAGATAGAACAGATCAACAAACGTAGCGGGGGGTCTACCAAAGTGCTTGAGCTGCTCACATTTTAAACGAGCCAAAACATCGGCATTCGATTTTGTTGAATACAGTATACATTCTAAAACAAAAAGCCACATTGAGCAAAATGCCACCACATGCAGTATTATTAGCAAAGACTAACAGTTACCAACCAATGTGGCAAACAAGCTCTGTGATCATCATGGCTATGGTAAACTGAGAATAAAAAACAGCGAGGCAGATAGCCATAAGTAGAAAATATATACAACTCACATACATTGAAGAAAAACCTTTCCTCATTGAATCCCTCCTCCAGAGACACCGATCTACCTGGTAGAGGGAACCCACCAGTCCTGTTTCATTCAGAATAATTACCATTGACTTGACTATGTCCGTAACTCACTCAAATCCTGTAAATGTAACTGAGCAGTTCAGGACAGTTTTGGAAGCCTTTTTTCTTTGATATCACGTCATTTAAGCTGTATTCGCTCTACACAGTGTTAAGAAAACACAATCTAACTTATTGTTAAGATTAAATACATTCCTGATGGTCCAATCAATGTCTTTCTGTTACTGTGGAAAGTTTATACTTCCTGAAATTGGATAAGAAACATGTCTGTCAATAGATAATTACCAGGGAAGTTTCATGTGGGCGTGAACTATAACGGTACTTTGGCTCTAGGGCTCTTTGTCCCCAAACTTTTTGCCCCCAGACTTTTCGTCCTGTAGGAATTTGTTCGTCCCTGGACTTTTCATCCCCGTGAACTTTTTGTCCCCGGACTCTTTGTCCCTAGATGGTTCATCCCAAATAATGCTTTGCCCTCTTCCTGTATTATAACACCATCCCTAACCCTAACCCCAACCCTGTCCTTAACCCTTTTATAGTCCTCAGGTACGATAACTCCTGGGATGAAAAGTCCTCAGGGACGAGGAATCTGGGGATGAAAAATTCGGGGACAAAGAGTCCTGTAACCTGGTGCTTCGCGCAGATAAGCCTAAGGAATCATTAGAGTGACTGGCCATCAATGAGAGCACTTAAAAGGATATAATTGAGCCCCAAATTCGTCGAAAGAGGACTCTACGCGTAAATCCACGGTAAGGAATTACACGTTTTTAATATGTAATGACTATAATTTATAGTAGAATGACACAGTATCAATACGATGGCAAATTTTTGCTTCAGAAAACTGATGTTTTTTAACTACTTAATTGGGATACCATTGGCTCACTATAGCTGAATTGGTTGCTACAAAGGACAATGACTTTTTTCTGTTGCTAGAGATCTTTTTTTTTTTTTTTTTACTGCTGGATAGATACTATGGGAAAGTCTATTTAGCAATTTGCACATCAGGCTTAGCTGAGGCGTCTAATTCATGCAACACCTGGGAAAAGGGGATGGGACTTAACTCGTCCAAATTCTAAACCATGTTTGAGCTCAGCTTGCTAGTGAGTATTCAATAACTGATCCGGGTATACCATCTAGTGATAGAATAAACTGCGTGCTTAAATAGAGCAGCTCCATTTCCGGTGGTTTCTACATCTGTGCAGAAGGGTTAATGATAAAGGAAAAAGTAATTACTTTTTGGAGTCTAATTAATAGGAACTAGCTCCCAAGCTTTGAAGTCAGTCTCCAGGAATGGGACTACGTTCTTGTTAATCCTCTGTTCCCATCTGTTTCCTTGAGTCAGTTTATTAGGAACACCTCCAAAGCCTTCATTGATCTCTAGGATTGGGACCGCATTCTTGCTAAACCCTTCCGTTCTACTGTCACGCACTACTACTTCTGTGGGGGGGGATTCACCATGTGGCTTCTGTCCTGGACAACCACTGGCCTGGGCGCGGACATGCCCCTACCGTTTCCAGTCATTACCAACTTAGCTGTACTGCCCCTCTATACAGTTCTTGGCTATGGCCTTTCCCTCTTCTATTACTGTATTTCTGTTAATAAAAACTCCGGTGTGGATTGTCTGGATCTTGACAAACAATGAAGTCATGAATTCATAATCTCTTTTATTCATATTTACCATGAGTGCTAATATTAGAGGAAGGCACTGTACACACTGATAGCTTGATGCATTGTCAACAGCAATGAAGAAACTAGTATTGTATTTGACACACAATATTTATATCACTAAATTTTTACCCTAATCAGATGTGCACTTTCACCATACAGAGCAGCAGTATAGATGCGCTCATACTGTCTTAAGCGATTGTACGCCTGGGCAAAAGTTAAACACCACCAAATTCAAATTCTTTAAAAGCTAATTCAGTGTGAAGAAAAGACCAAATAATTTTCATTCTGATTTTGCATCCCAGGAAAGGTATGTTTTAGCCAAATTTCAAAGAAATGGGCAATGTTTGTTGATGTTATTAATTTGGTCCTTTGGTGAAGCTTGAACTTGTTTTAAGAATTGGCTTAACTTTTGCCTAGGTGTATATTAGTGCTGACCTTTGCTAGAAAATGTTGGACAGTATCATAAATGAAGTAATGGGGTCACAGGCAAGGAGTATTTTAATGAACAAGTCTATACTGGTGTGGGTCATCTGGCTGCTCTTTTTGCAAAATCATTCGTACTAGTGAATGCAACTGGTCTCCAGAATTAATTTAGAGCTCACCGGAAATAATGTCAGCAATCAGGTACAGGTGTTCTTTGTGTGATACAATAACAACTGAGTATGGTTTTGAAAGAGATGTACATTATAATTAGCTGCATTGCAGTAAAATGTCATTTAAGATTATACAGACATGTAGATAACATTTATAGTATGCTGTAGACTCAATAACAATGTTTTCACATCGCAACATTTTGCATATTGTGGGCCTCTGCTTAATTACATGCTATGAACATAGAGATTGAAGACAGTCAGTAGCCCAAAGTCAATGCTCTCGCTGTGTAGGTAATTAGGTTAATAGCAACAGTGTTAAATTGGCTAAGGCCTGGAAGCCTATTGTGAGTGTGGGAGGAAGCTGATTATAGTGTGTGTACCCAGGTGTGACACATTTGCATTAGATCGAAAATCTTGAGTTACCTCCTGTTTGGTCCGTGTGATCTCACCTGGCCTCCTCTCACTGTCTTTCCCCGTTCATTATGTTTCTTAATTATATGCTGCTAGCCATTTACAAAAACCTGTCTGCTTTCTTCCACCCTGCATTTCTTTATTTTTTGTGCTATTTATACTTTTTAAAAACCTTTTCTTTCTTTTTCCTGTTAACTTGTATGCACATATTAAATTTAAGAGGTCACTTGAGTACTGATCCAAACAAATGAGGTGTCCTGTGGCCTTTCCATCGGACAGCAGTACAAATGGTTATAGGTCTGTGTGTGTGTGTGTGTATATGTGTGGGCTCAGGGTGTGGACAAATTATCAAAAGTGCTCCAAAAAAATAACTTTAAATCTGAAGGCTCTAAACACGATTATAAAAGCATCTATGCATGTCATTCCTATTAATCTGAATGCTAATTAGCAGCATGTATTTGCCTAAAAGAAGTCTCACCTGCAGTACTTTACTGGGTGACACTCCAAAACAAAATGGGGAAACTAATGGTTTCAAAAGGGATCCATAGTTTGTGAAAGAGTTTGCAGGTGAATTGGTCACATAAATGTCAAAATTACTTAAGATGGTTGGCGGACTATGCCAAATGTTATGCTAACATTTGCCAAACGACAAAAACAGCCACAGCAACTCAAGAATTGTGGCTGCAGTCAAAGCTCTTCACCATATACAGATGAACCCCGTTTAGAACTGTTATTAAAATTTGATCTGTATCCGGACACGTAATCCAGACATGGAAATGTTATTGCAAGGTGTAAATGCATTTTGGAATGCGATCGGGTCTGCCTGACCACATCAGGTAGTCTAGCTCGCATTCTGTTCAGATCTTAGATGGGTGTGAACAGAATCCGTGCAACACCCTGGCATCAGTACCTATCCTTGCAAACAGAGTCAGTCATGACTCTTAACAGACGAATGCTGAAAATGACCCCTTTTTCAACAGAGAAGTAGTAGAAACAAGCGATCTAGTAATAGCGCCTCCGGCGATCTAACACCTGCCATGTCGACACTTAATGGAGATTTGCCGCCACCTTAAATTACTCGCGCTCAGGTTTTGGTCTGGAGGACAGAGATCCGATCTGAATGAGGATGACGAAGGCGCATTTAAAATACCAGGTGTAAACACAAGGCAAGATTGGTTTGCTTACTATCTAGATAATGTGTCTGAATGCGGATATCATTTTAATACCCAGTGTGAATGTTCACGTGTACACTTGCTAGGATAGTTGCTAACAACCACAAAACTACAGCTCTAAAAATTACCACAGAATTAAATAAATCCATGTCTGACCTCGTTTCAGATTATTTGACCATCCCTGCAGATATATGTCTTTGTTTGACGTACGGGTTATAGGTAGTCCCTCACGTAACTTGAACCTTTGGCCCTCTGGTGTGTTCAGCAGATCAAATGTCCGTCAAAGATCAGAGGTTCCATTGTGTAACTCCTGTGCAGCCTGTCCTCTCATTTGCTTAGTATTCTGACGTCATTCTTCTGGTCATGAATTTTCCAGAAACCTCCTTTTGAACAATTAGCTATGCTTTTTATAGTTCACATTGTATTTTCTTGTACTTTTTCATATCTGTGTGCCCCTTTTGTCGCACAAATATCAGTCTTTTGATTGGCTCCATTTTCCCTACAGGTTAAGGAACAAGGAGGAAGAAAATGGAGGCAGCCATTCAGACATATTTGGCAGTCTTCATGAAGGCTTCCAAGGGAAAGGACAACGTTGATGAAAATAGTTTCCAAAAGCTGATCAAAAAACATCTGAGTAACCTATTGCCGGTGAGGAATGTACAAACATATAGCCCAAATTTTCTTCATCACTCAGTTTCAATTCTGTGAATTTAGGTATGTTTTCTAATATATTTTACTTGAGCTGGATTCAATCACATTATTCTTCTTCACTAATATTTATCCGAATGCCCCCTCCTTCATCCGCACTCAGCTAGACTGTACAATTGTTCACTAACAAATTCAGACCTCTTTTCCTATAGCTGCAATCGACTCAATCTTTTTGCCCAGAGAAATTAAAATAAATCTTAGCAAGGGTCAAAGTAATCCCCAGACTGATAGATTTACTTTGCACATATTACACACACACATGTACTAGGTGGACCATCCCACATGGAAAGAATCTATATGAACATATATGCGCAAATACGCAACCTATAGGCCGCATATATGCTGCATATAGGCCAAATTCAGGTACATACATGTGCTTATAGAGGGCATATAGGTCTCCTATATATCTCATATACCCAGTGGCAGGTTCTATTTGTCATACCTATTGTATAGCTCATATCTCACTTTTGCAACTGTCATACATGATGCCTAGCTCATATTTTTATTCTCAAGGTAATATCTGCATATTAGTCCAAAGTCCCTTACAGAAATAACAAGAATTTTGCGCAATAACTTATTAATTGGATGTGAACATGTGAAATTGGCATCACATTTGATCCTAAATACATGTTGACATGTGACAACGGCATGTTATGTGTAAACCAGTCATTATTAACTATGTCAAGTGAGAGGAGACAAAAAGCTATGATATCAATACAAATATCTAATACTATTTGTTACATTTTTTTCCTGAAACATTAACAATAACAAGGTCATCAATTCTTTCTCGACCATATTAATTTCCATTCTATGAAGATTGAGTTGTGTATTGTGGAAGAGAAGGAAATGTATAAAAACAAAATGGTTTGATTATGTTTATTTCAACAATTAAGCATTTTTTCAAGTTTAAGTCACTGGCAGATTCACCACATTAGATAAAATTGGATTCACATCATTACAGCTCATACACATCCACTGAAAGGTTATACACTACACTGTTACATCCACCAAATGCAATGTTTTCTTTCTTGTCTGTAATGCAGTTTCTAGATGAATATGGCTCAGAGGTCCTTAGTCTAAATGTAGCAAAATAAAGCAAAAATGAAAAAAAGTACACAGAAGAATACACATTCAAGTAAACATGCCTTTCAAAAGTCATTTTCATCCCCACATCTATTTGAGCATTTCACTGTGGTTAATGAATTTGAAGACAAAGTCTACATTTCTGTTCACAGTTTTAATGAAGAGACACTTGTCTTTTTTTGAGATGCTTGTATAGCAACTAAAGGTCCCAGACTTTTTCCTACAGGGTTGAAATAACAAGGATTCTTAAATTCCCACAGGGAAAGAACCTATATAAACATATAGGTTTTAATCCCCGCCTTGTATCAACCAGCAGTGGTCGGCAGCTCTTTTCAGACGTAGCACACAATTGGCCAATGCGCTACAGGGATGCAAATTGTGAAGGGCCTGCTGGGAAGGGTTATGTAGATTAGAGTTCCCCTAAGCGCATCCTGTTGGCTAGACGGGCGCTCATAAATAAGATTCTGACCAAATTTACATGACTATCCTCTGCCCTCGTTCTGAACTTGTGAAATTTTGCCTAGTCAATCAATTGAAAGTAATTGCTAATAGTCGTGGGCTGTGTACACTCTCCTGAATTGTCAACAGGGGGCCACATGTGCGAATAAGCCTAAGAACTTATATGTAGTTCCCTACTTGGATATTCCAGAGTGGGGGGGGGAGGGGGTTGGAAATGCCAAAGAAAAAAAGAAGGTGAAGTTTTAATTTGCCGTTTTCATATATTATAGGTACATATATGTACATATACACTACCGCTCAAAAGTTTGGGATCACTTGCAAATTTCTTTGTTTTCTAAAGAAAAATACATTTTCATGCATTTCACAAACAATTTTTTCCATTTCACAAACATTTTTATCCATTTCACATCGATTAAAATTAATCAGATGATTTTCAAAGAATGATCTACATTTTTGCGTAGAGGCCTATTTTCAGCAACTGTCAGTCCTCTGCATCAATCTCCTGTTATGGCTGCTAATCCAAGTTAAGCATTTTATAAGGCTAATTGATTATTAGAAAACCCTTCTGCAAATGTGTTGCACAACTGAAAACCATTGAACTACTAAGGGAGCGCAAAAGGGAGCATGGCATTCTTGAGGTTGGTTTAGTACCTGAAGCATAAGCAGTTGTTTGTTTGTTTACAGGCTCAAAATGGCCAGAAAGAAAGAACTTCCTTCAGAGACCCGTCAGTCTATTGTTGTGCTTAGAAAAGAAGGCAATTCAATGCGAGAAATTGAAAACTGAAAATCTCTTACTATGCTGTCAACTACTCCCTTCAGAGAGCAGCACAAACTGGCACTAACAAGGACAGAAAAAAGGAGTGGGAGGCCCCAATGCACAACTGTGCAAGAAGACAAATATCTGAGAGTGTGTAGTTTAAGACAAAGACGCCTCACAGGTTGTCAACTAGCAGCTGCGCTAAATAGTTCCTGTGAAACACCAGTTTCAGTATCAACAGTGAAGGTGGTTTTTTTTTTTTGATGAAGGCAAAGTTTGAAGTACATATTCATCATTTTCCATTAAAATCATTATTTCTAACTCAGACAACGTCAGCATGTTCTGTTCATTTGCTATATTTCCTATTCAGACTAATTTGATGTGTGTTTCCATGGAAAACAAGAAAATTTCCAAGTGATCCCAAACTTTTGAGCGGTAGTGTATGTACCTATAATATATGAAAACGGCCAATTTTATGTATGTCGCATATATGGGAAACCTATATCTGGCCCTATATTAAAACCTATATGTTTATATAGGCCCTTTCCGTGTGGGATGTTGGAATTACAGCTCTTTAAAATTTTGTGACAGGACTTCACTGCACGTATATGTGTACATGAGAAAGCAGTGTTGAAAAAGACTTGGCCGGTTAAATATAATGTAAATGATTAGTTCTCGTTTTCATTTTCTTATATTTTTAGAATTGAATCCCAATGTTGGTTTTCTACCATCTACAATTTCATGTTTGTATTTCTATGGTCCAGGAAGCAGACAGTGCATCTGCAGTGAAAGAGGTCCGCGAGGGTTTGGAAGGAAAGCAGGAAGGCAAAGTCAACTTCAAGGAGTTCATGAGCCTTTTGGGTTACATAGCCACGAAGCAGAGTGAGAAGCTTCAGAGCTCCAAGGAGACTCCTGCCGAAAAGCCGGAAACTGAATAGAGTTGCTTTCTAATGTGTACTCTTACATTAAACACAGCCAGAACTCCTGTGTAGAAATGTCTGCAGGATTTCTGACCATCCTCTACTATGCTTTTATAACCATCCTGCAGGTATGACTTTCCAGAATAAAAAGTCTCAAAATTTCTCACTGCTATGTAATTTTTTTTTCCATTTCATTAATTTAAACTATAGTTTATATTATGCGCACATGTGACACATGTCAGTGTCATGAAAACACAACAAAACACAGTCTGCTTTTTTACTGTAAGTGCCCATAGGCTACACTTTGAGCCAAAAATTTGATATCATTCACATCCTTCAGCATTAAAACACATTATTTTGCCAGGCTACAGTGCAGTCCTCTCTTCCAATATGCCATAGTGATGTGCCAGTGTGAGAAGGGAGGGGCTGTCAATTAGCAATGGATTAATATTGCTGGAGAATATCAGGTGTATGAAAACCCAGCAACACAATGGCCCAGAGTCAATAATTAAGAACTCTTGAGGGAACCAATACCATCATGCCCAGCAGCCTGAGTAGATCCCTGCCCTGCTGTAATGTAAGCAAACCTCAGATTAAATGCATCTGTTTTTACCGTTGCCGGCACTTCACTTCCTATTAAAAATGCATTCCACAATATCGGTTCTACTTCATCCAGTGCCATGGCGGAAGACAGCAAATGCATTATCACAGATGACCAGAAAAAACTAAAGCTTTGAAACCTTGCAAATGGTGTCCTATCTGGCCCAAACCTCCTGTGATCTGAAAAAACCTTGTGCATATGTCACTTTTGGTAGAACCTGAGTTTAATCCTCGTTTGCAGTAATTAAGAGTGGTGAAAATCTTGAAACACTAGCTATTAGTGTTATTTGAACTGTCAAAATCAAGTTTCTATCTTTTTTTTTTTTTCAGAAAAGACCAGAATCCAAAAGTTTTTGATCGGTTGCGAGACCCTTGCCACTGATAAACTCACTAGGTTTTTCCAGATCACTGGAGCACCGTGGTTGAGAATTTTGTCTGTGTGCCCAACTCCACCAAATTTTATTTTATCTGTGCTCCACTGTGTTCACTATTAATTTTACATCTTCATCCATGCTTCTGGTTGGACCAATTAGTGCGTAGTATGGAGAGCAATGCGCTAATCCTCGTTATGACCATCAGATGTGGCTTAGCCATACTAACGCACCTACGCATTCCATGTTCAGTATGAGGTCAGTGAACTCTTATGCTAACATCACACTATTTATTCCCATGTGTATTCCGGCCTACATAGCTTATGCCAAGTAAAAGACAATATGACACACGCTTGAGGGTCTCTTTATTGTGATGCATGTAACAGATATCCCATGATGCTGTGTTTGGGGATGGCATTAGGAGATTGTGTAAACCGGAGAGGGGGGCAGGGGTGCTGGGAGGGGACAGCAGCAGTTGGAGGGAGAAATGGAGTGGGCGGAGGAGGTGAAGATGTGAGGTGGGTGGAGGGATGGGACTATTTAAGTGATGGTCCTCCATACCAGCTCTTACTCTCGGTCTCTGAAAATACAAGCTCTTCATTCCACCATCATCCAAGTAAGCAGAAATCTGGATAGATAAGTGGGGAATAATGCCTTCTTTTAAAAACTGAATGTGTTTACCTCATGAATCTTCTTTTCTTTATTGTTAGTTGGATGGTGCAGCAAATGTTACATCTCTCTCTTTAACTCTTTCTCTCTTCTCTCTCTCTTGAAGTTAGGTCACAGATTACAAAAAAATTTAGAAAATTAGTTCATTTGGCAAACTTTTTGAAAATGGGTCAATGGCTGTATTTGTTTGGATGTCAAGGCTTCCTTGTTTTCCTATGGCAGTGTTTCAGCTGATTATGCACCTACATAACATAAAATGAGTGGTAATAACAGGCCATTAAGCCCAACTACGCTCTCGCCATTTTCTTATCACCTGCGGGTAGTGGCTCTAAATGAAATTCTGGACCGGATTGTTATTGCTGTCAATTTTCCCTGCCATGACCTGTCGCTTTGTGTGTGTCTCTCTTAGCCATTCAGCTCTTTGCCCTTATAAAGCATTTTTCTGGATTTTTCTGTGGGGATGGGGGCAGAACTGACATTGTGTGAAGTCAGCTGTGACTTCATAATTTTTTCCGCGGGTGAACATAGACTTGTCTGCATCATTTTCTTGTATGTTACTGTGTTTGCTTTTAAGTGCTCACATGTCGGCTTGTCCATGGCTGAGCATGTTAGCCATGTCTGTTAATCACTGCTGGCATCCATTTTGAATACTCTCTTTACTTGCAAAGCTGTGGATGCATTGTATGTGGAAGTAGGGGTGTGCAGAAGCTATGTGTGTTACATGCGTGCATGCTCACGCGCGCGTGTGTGTGTGTGTATCATTTGTCAGACATCTGGATTATCTGCAGGTCAGTGTATTTGTGTTCACCGTTATCAGTCTGACCAGACCCTCCTCTTTACTGTTGTGCCTCCAGCTTTCTCTGTATCTTACCCTCTGTGCTCCTGTCTGTGCCTTTCACTCACTCTCTGTGTCTTGCTGAAGGTGTAAGACAGATGCATTTCTAGCCTGGGATACTGCAGTCAGTTGAAGATGCAGATATTTGGTAGCTCTAATCGGGGTTCCCCGCCACGCCTCCCCCTTGGTTTGTCTGACCACACTATCCTCCCCAGCATGTCAGGCCCCGTCACTGGCAATTCCACAGGCAAGGAGTCCAACCTGGAGAACGCCATGCAGCTCATGATCCAGACCTTCCACAAGTACTCCGGAAATGAGGGGGACAAGTACACACTCAGTAAAGGAGAGCTCAAGGAAATGCTCACCGAGGAGCTAGGATGCTACCTGGGGGTGAGGAAGAGCCACATAGACACATTTACTTATTTACTTGTCTGAATAAGAAATCTTTGAACAAACTGCAAGTAGTTCAAAGTTCGGCCGCAAGATTGCTCACTGGAACAAATAAAAGAGCTCACATTACCCTAATTTTGGCATCTTTGCATTGGCTGCCAGTTAAATTCCGAATTGATTTAAAAATTTTATTAATTACCTTCAAAGCACTCCATGGCATGGCATCAGAATATATAAGTGAGCTTTTAAATCCGTACAGACCTAAAAGACTGCTGAGATCTACCAAACAAGCATTATTGGCTGTTCCAGAGTCCAAGTTAAAAACAAAGGGTGAACGAGCCTTTTCGGTTAAGGCTCCAAGACTCTGGAACAGCCTCCCAAACAATATTAGAAATGCTGAGTCTTTATCGTCTTTTAAATCTCTTTTAAAGACTCATTTTTTAGACTTGCTTTTGCCGATTTTACGGTTCAAATTCTTTTATTGTATGGGTGCGTTTTCATGTATGTCTCCTTTTATTATCTTAATTCTTCCTATTTTGATGTTTAATTCCCTACTTTCCCCATTTTGTTTTATTGCTTTTATGTACATGTATTATTACCTGCTTGTGAAGCACTTTGTGCTGTATTGCTTTAAAGGTGCTATATAAATAAATTTATTATTATTATATTTATTAAACACATGCATGAAACAGTTATACACAAACAGTGATGACACGCATATAGATTCAAAATACAGGCGCAACAGACCAAACACACTCATGCATTTGGAGCAAATAGGTAGACACTATAACATTATGTCACAACGGCACTGCGCATTGATCCACATTGACCAACATACTTTTTGTAATTGCATTTGAAGACCACAATGGAAAAACAATCAGTCAAAATTTTGCATTTTTTGTATATTTTTATATATATTGTTATAATATTTAGAATAATGTATAATTATATATATTATCATAATATTTTACATTTTTTTGCATATTTTTTCAGTGCTTTGTCTCTAAGATCGTTTTGAATTTTTAATTCACCATTTCTCCGCAACGTGAAAATGTGACTGATCATTTTTCCATTGTGGTCTTCATTTGCCTATAAATTAAAAACAACAGCTTTGCAGAAAGTGGTTAATTTCAGCCTGAGGATCGAAGTTAAGGACACTGTAAAGGTATGACCAATTTGAAAACTGGGCAAACAGTCATTTACATTCATATTAATTTTTTCCTCATTGATGTATTAAGCAATAGCATAGCTAATTTTGCCCTTCCCTTCCTAAAACTCTCCCTCTCTGACCTATAGAATCCCCAAGATAAGGATGCAGTGGACAAGGTGATGGGAGAACTGGATGGCAATAATGATGGTGAGGTGGACTTCACAGAGTTCATATTCCTAGTGGGAGCCCTGACTGTCGCCTGCAATGATTTCTTCCTGGAGTATAACAAAAAGAATGAGAAGAAGGAGTGAACTGGGGTTACAGCCCTGAGAAACACAACTGCAGAAATAATGGAGGTAAAGGAGGAGAGAGAGGGGCAGGAGGGGGGAACTCCGCGTACTTACTGACTGTCTTCATTCACACATCTGCTCATCACCAGAGACAGGGGGTTTGGGTTTTAAATCCCCTCTAAAATTCTATCTTCTGCCCACATCGCATATGCATGGGGAGGGGGAATGTTAACTTGACTTATGCAGTGCTTTGATGAATATCTGAAATTTTATAGTTCTTCTTTTCATTAATTTTGTTACCTGTCTATTTCCTGACTACAAGTTTCCTCCTCAGAAAAATAAAGCCATTTAACCAAATGTGATCTCAGTTACTTATTTTGAGATATTTATGTTTTTTATTTTGTGGTCACTTTGCCCAAGCAAAAGAAACAAACTCCAACATATATTTTGGAACCTCGCATAGCTCTCCTGGGGAATTTTACCTTTTCTCTTTATTTCCAAATGCAACAGTGGTTTTTTAGTGAATTTACGGCAGCTTGTCCATTAGATGGAAGTATTTGTTTGATCTTCAGTGTAACTCTACAGTATGCTAGTCCTCTGTAATCCTCTATGTGATGTAAAACGTGTTATGTGTTATCATTGAGATGACACTTGAATGAGGGTTATGAGTGTTATGTCTTCACAGCTGAATGTGTAGTTTATTTTCTTTTTTTTGCATTACTGAAAGCAGCAACTAAATTGAGCAATACATGAACAATGTCCAAAAGCACCACAGGCCTTTTGGGCGCAGTGTCATCTGAGATGTGCTGTAGCACAGTGGAAGTGATTGTTGGAATATACAGCCTCCATGTTCCCTGCATTTAAGACAGCAAGGAGAACCCAAGCTTTTATTAGCGTCAGGTCCACAAGCCAGCGTCTGTCATAGTTTGGGGGTGTGTCAGTGGACATGGCATGGGCAATTTGCACATTTGTGAGGGCACTATTAATATAGAAATATACAGTTACTCTATTTGCAACGAATGACTGTCACTGTGGTTTTCTGGAGTCCCAGAGACATAGAAATGTGTTTTTTAATCTTTCCAGACTGATAGATGTCAGTAACTGAGTTTCTCATCTGTTCTTGAATTTCTATAGATCACAGCATGTGCTACTTTTTGCTTATTTCCCATTCCCAGACAGGTTATATTAAGAGATTACTTTTCACACTTCAGGCCAGGTATGGTTGGATTGCTTTTTTCATTCAATAAATGAAATCATCATTTAAAAACTGTGTTTTGTGTTTGCTCAGGTTATCTTTGCCTAATATGAAAATAAGTTTGATTATCTAAAACATTTAAGAGTGCCTAATAAGCAAAAATCGAAGAAATCGGAAAGGGGCCAAATGCTTTATCATAGCACTGCGCCATCAGCTCTACTAGCTAAGTATTCACTGCCACGTATACTGTAAGTACCAAATCATTAACCTCATGCACAACGTTATTTCTGAGAATGTTAGGAAGGTAGTGGAAAATGCAAACGAAACCCCGCCCCTTGCACATATTTTAGCTGTTGCGTGGAGTTGATTCACTTTTTGGGTACATGTGTGCTTTGTGTTGACCTTTCAAGGTTACTCAAGGTCTAAACGTCATTGTATACACCATATATAAGTTCCTATATGTGATTTATAGTAGCCTAAAGGCTATGTTCAGTCATTTTTGAGATATAGCCTTCAGAAATCTTGTCACCTTTGGTTTGACCTTTCAAGGTCACTCAAGGTCAAAGGTCATGATGCCATATTAATCTCCATGTATGATTTCTTGCACAGATTGAATAGAAACCAAATGGCTACCTACAGTTGTTTTTGAGATTTAGGGCCCTATCTTACGCCAGAGTCCCTAAATCCGTTATTTGGGGATTTCGCATTGCGTAAGAGGCGTTCCCCCACGAAAGTTGCTATCTTGCACACCTGCCTATATCCCTAAAACACCAGCGCTACCCGTTACATTATACATAGGCGTGGTTTTGGGCGTTACGCCAGTTAAACCAATCAGTGTGCCAGGTGCCACTGCCTTTTCGGAGCAGGCTGCGCTTATCCCAAATCCTCAAACCGAAATCCGTGATGGAGAGAGGAAGGTCGCCACGTTTCTCCGTTAACGAAGTTAAATTGCCCGTGCATGAGGTAAAATCCAGTCAGGGGAGGATCTGTTTTTGTTAAGTTAATCATAAAAATTGTATTATTATTATTATTATTATTGGACATTGACATATTGTTTAATGTTTGGTATGTAGTAAAAAAAAAAAAAAAAAAAAAATCAAGCCTACCCCTTTTGTGATGGAAACTTCAAAAAAAAAAAAAAAAAAAAAAATGCGTTTCGCCATGCACTTCCAACTCCCCTGTCCGTCTGAAATGAAGCATAGAACAAAATCCCATTTTAGAAAAATAAAATTAGGTATATGCACTGGCACTCAGCGACGTAACTTTTTTTCCCCCCCAGCGAGAGCGGCATTTCAGAACTCTTCAGCGAATGAAGGAAATTCTGGTGACAAGTTCGTGGTTTCGTCCGTTTGCATTTTCCAATCGGACAGCTGTCTATTTTTTTACAGCAAGTTGCGCGGACGTGCTGCAAAAACAGGTGTACATACTTGTCGCCGAAATTACCTTCATTCGCAAGAGAGTTCTGAAATGCCGCTCTCGCTGGAAAAAAAAATTCCGTTGTTGAGTGCCAGTGCATAGCGCTCTTGTGAAAGCCCAAATGCGGGTAGCAGGTGGTTTTAGGACCCGCTATACGCTTTCCCTAACGTGTGTGGTCAAGATTGCAATTGTAGGGAAAGCACATAAACATGCCCACGGGCACACCTCCAGGCGCAAATAAAGGATTCGGCATAATCCATAGCGGGAAGTGTGACCGCAAGATATAGTTTAGGGATAGTGGAAGCTGCTAAATGCGTAATTCACGGGTTGCGGGTAGTGGCAACGGGTAAGGCAGTGTGAAAGATAGAGCCCATAGTGTAAATTAGGCAATTCAGATGTAAGACCTTGACCCCCCTGAACTTTGACCCCCACAAATCTTTGAAACTATGCACTTTTCCCAACAGCAATGGATATGATTATATTTTACAAATTCAAAAGGAAACCTTCGGCATTGGTTTAATGTAAATCAGACCATTTTTCACAGAGTTATGGCCAAAAAGGATTTTGACTTTATCGGTGGCCTTTGACCTTGACCCTGGCCCAATTTATGCCAAAATATAATGGAATCTATTGTGGGTCATTGCCTAACTTTTTTTTGCCAAATTTAGTACAAACTTATTCAGTTGTTTTCCTGTTATCTTGCCTACGAACAAGTAAATAAACAAGTGTTGCCAAGCAAAACAATCCTCGCCCGGTAGCACTTATTTGAGTGCTTTAGCCTCAGATTTGTTTGATCATTCTGGACTCTCTTGGGTACCACTGAAAATTTGTGACCTTCTGTTTGATCTTTCAAGGTCACTCAAGGTCAAAGATTATAGTGCCAAATGAAAGCCCTTGTGTGACTTCCTATGTGTTGATAATAAAAAATAGGACCAAGGGTCCTATAGCCTACCGGCGAGCAATCTTATTGTGATGATGCAAGTTATGAAAATTTTGTGTGAAGTTTGACCTTCTTATCATTGATGGTCAATGTCAAGGTCACTAAATAAAAGTTTGAATACATTTATAAAATCTCTTATATGTCCGAAATAAAATCCTAAGCTCTGTAGCAGTTAGGGTGATACAAGTAATTGAAAATTCATTATGTCAATCGAGAACTTTAAAGGTCACAGAAGGTCAAGTTGTGGTCACCAAATGGACTTCATATATGACTTTCTAAATGTCTCCAATACAAACCTTGGCTCGATCTGTGACCATTTTGGTGATACAAGTCATTATAATTTCACAATGTTGAGTTCGACCTTCGGAGGTCATTGACCGTCAAGTTGAATGTCACCAAATGAAAGTTCATATGTGACTTCCTATATGTCTGTAACACAAACCTAGGCTCCATCGGTGACCATTTTAGCGATACAAGTCATTGAATTTGCACTAGGTCACATTTGACCTTCGAAGGTCAAAATGAAGGTCATCAAATGAAAGTTCAATATGACTTCCTATATGTCTTTAATACAAACCTACGCTCTATCTGTAACGATTTTGGTGATATAGGTCATTGGAAATTTCCCTATAAAGTTTGACCTTAAAAGGTCATCAAAGGTCACGTGCAAGATCACCAAATGAAAGGTCATATATGACTTCAATACACATATTTTCTCTATCCTCAATATTTTCAAGCCTAGAAGCCTTTGAAAATTGTAACATTTTGATTGACCTCAAGTTTGACCTTTCAAGGTCATCTGAGGTCAGCTTTAACATAGCCAAAATGTAGGTCATATATGACTTCCTCTATGTTGATAATACAAACTTAATCTCTATCTGCAGCCATCTAGCTTCCACAGGCTATTTTGCCCATTCTCTATAACACCCAATGTTTAAGTACAGCGCCCCCACTAGACCCACTTCCGTTGATTCAATCAATATGGCACTGGCACTGTACATCAAGTGTACTAAGGTGAGTTGATTGCCAGATTTTTGTAGGAAAAAAGTTATCAGACAGTTTTTGAGAAATAATTTTTTGAAATTTCAAGTCCTATCTTTTAACAATGTTAATATTTTCCTTGGTCTCAAGTTTGACCATTCAAAGTCATATGAGGTCAAATTTAACATTGCCAAAATAAAGGTCATATATAACTTCCTATATGTCGATAATACAAACTCCATCTCTATCTGCAATCATTTGGCCTCCACAGGCCATTTTACATGTTAGCCATAAAACCCAATGTTAAGTACAGCGCCCCCACTAGACCCACTTCCATTGATTCAATCAAAATGGTGCTCATGCTGTACATTGAGGGTACCAAGGTAAGTTGATTGCCCGGTTTAGAAAAAAATTTATCGAGCAGTTTTTGACAAATAATTTTTTTAAATTTCTAAGTCCTATCTTTAACATGGGGGCCAAAATTTCAAGGGCCCATAAAACAAAAATGATTCAATCAAAAATCCGAAAAAAAAAATGACTGGAGATATGGTCTAGTAGTAAGCTATGGCAAATTTACAAGAAAATTCATCAGACCAAAAATTAAAAAAAAAAAAATGTTCTGGACGATGGATGACAGACGCCAAACCACGACAATAGCTTATCAGCCCATAGGTAACAAAAAGCAGTGATTTGCAAATCATCTTTGACATGTACTGAATTGAAAACAAGTACAAAAAATTATGTAATCCTCCACCATATCAACTTTATTGTGTTCTTGGCATTTTGTGCACATTCTGAATTTGATGTCTGCAGCATGTTCCAAAAAAAGTAGGGACAGAGAGAATATGACACTCAGTGTTGGAATGGTCAACTAGAGTGCCAAGGGCCCTGAAGGTTACCGGCAGTTACAGCTCCAACAGAAGAAAAGTAACTAGCATCAGTCCGCGGATTCAACAGCAAGCCAACATGAATTCTTGCAAAAGCAACACGTTGTCTACACGATATTGGAGATAAAAACTCCAGCTCAGACATCCGCGAAAAAATTAAACCTGTTTAATTGTTTCGCGAATTTTGGCGGTGATGGCAAATAGTCCCGTACCACTGCGAATCAATTCACGGTTCTTCGAATCAATTCTTTGCAGCGAAAGAAGAGAACTGTTTCATCCGCCCACTTCCGCGGGCCAACGCAGCTCAGTGAGAATGGGGTTTTAGTTACCATTATCGGGCAACTCGACTGAGCAGTCATACTTTTTCATGAGTGACAGACAGCAACATTTTTATGTCACTTTTCTGCCATTTAGCAAAAATATAATCTTTAAGAAGTCTACATCATGAAATCCGATTAGATTTTTTTCTAACCTGAACTTTCACTGTTGTCTGCTGTCAATTTGTGAAGTGCGCCACCTTCTCAATTCACCTCTGGTTCTTGCTCTGCTTTCAGACAATGATTTTTTTTACACAACACTGCCACCAAGTGGGTCTTATTAGCATTATTCTTTTTATTCCATGATGCTAATAGGAACAAACATCCAAATTTTGACCAGTTTTTATTGCCGCAATTGATCGCGCAAAAAAGGTCGACCATGCGGTTACAATGCCCGTTAAAATTTTTATTATATATGGGTTAGTGCCTAATACATACTAATGTCTAAAGACATTGTTAAACAAGGAAATAAATAGATTGATTTTGTCACATGACCTTGACCTTGAAGACCAAAGTCAAATCCAATATGGTGTGTTTGATCAGCATACATGATTTGTCATTAGTATCCAATACATACCATAGATCTAAAGCCAACATTAAAGGACTTTTAGGCCGTTTTTGTCATTATCTGGACCTTGTTGCCCAAGGTCAAATCCAATATGTTGAAAACAACCAGCACACATGATTTGCTATTAGTGCCCAATACATACCTAAGCTCTAAAAACAATATTAAACAAATATGGGCCATTTTTGTCACATAACCTTGACCTTGAGGCCCAAAATCAAATTTGACTGACTGCCTAAGAATTTTCAGCTTACATGGTTTCCTATAGGTGCCCCAAACATGCCTGAGCTCTAATTGACATATTCAGCAAGTTATGGCACATTTTTGCCATTTGATCTTGATGCCCAATGTCATATTCACCTTGCTGAGAATATTTGGCTTACATGATTCTCTATAGGTGCCTTACACATACCTAAGCTCTAAATGCCACATTAAGCAGTTATTTAACATTTTTGCCATTTGACCTTCACCTTGAGGCTCAAGGTCAAATTTTAACAACCGAGAATGTTTGGCATACATGATTCCCTATAGGTGCCTCATACATATCTAAGCTCTAAATGTCATATTAAGCAAGTTATAGCGCATTTTTGTCATTTGGCCTTGACCTTGAGGCCCAAGGTCAAATGTGACTGACTCACAATGTTCGGCATACCTGATTCCCTATAGGTGCCTCATACATACCTAAGCTCAAAATGCTATATTAAGAGAGTTATAGCACATTTTTGCCATTTGACCTTGACCTGGAGACCCAAGGTCAAATGTGCCTGACTCACAATGTTCGGCATACCTGATTCCCTATAGGTTGCCTCATACAAACTAAGCTGAATGCTATATTAAGAGAGTTATAGCACATTTTTGCCATTTGACCTTGACCTTGAGGCCCAAGGTCAAATGCGACTGACTCACAATGTTCGGCATACCTGATTCCCTAGAGGTGCCTCATACATACCTAAGCACTAAATGCTATATTAAGAGAGTTATAGCACATTTTTGCCATTTGACCTTGACCTTGAGGCCCAATGTCAAAAGTGACTGACTCACAATGTTCGGCATACCTGATTCCCTATAGGTGCCTCATACATACCTAAGCTCAAAATGCTATATTAAGAGAGTTATAGCACATTTTTGCCATTTGACCTTGACCTGGAGACCCAAGGTCAAATGTGCCTGACTCACAATGTTCGGCATACCTGATTCCCTATAGGTTGCCTCATACAAACTAAGCTGAATGCTATATTAAGAGAGTTATAGCACATTTTTGCCATTTGACCTTGACCTTGAGGCCCAAGGTCAAATGTGACTGACTCACAATGTTAGAGGGCATACCTGATTCCCTAGAGGTGCCTCATACATACCTAAGCTCAAAATGCTATATTTAGAGAGTTATAGCACATTTTTTCCATTTGACCTTGACCTTGAGGCCCAAGGTCAAATGTGACTGACTAACAATGTTCGGCATACCTGATTCCATATAGTGGCTGATACTTACCTAAGCTCTAAATGCTATATTAAGAGAGTTATAGCACATTTTTGCCATTTGACCTTAACCTTGAGGCCCAAGGTCAAATGTGACTGACTTACATGTTCGGCATACCTGATTCCCTATAGGTGCCTCATACATACCTAAGCTCTAAATGCTATATTAAGAGAGTTATAGCACATTTTTTGCCATTTGACCTTAACCTTGAGGCCCAAGGTCAAATGTCAACTTACATGTTGCATACCTGATTCCCTATAGGTGCCTCATACATACCTAAGCTCTAAATGCTATATTAAGAGAGTTATAGCACATTTTTGCCATTTGACCTTGACCTTGAGGCCCAAGGTCAAATGTGACTGACTTACATGTTCGGCATACCTGATTCCCTATAGGTGCCTCATACACACCTAAGCTCTAAATGCTATATTAAGAGAGTTATAGCACATTTTTGTCATTTGACCTTGACCTTGAGGCCCAATATCAAAAGTGACTGACTCACAATGCTCGGCATATCTGATTCCCCATAGATGCCTCAAACAAACCTAAGTTCTAAATGCTATATTAAGAGAGTTATAGCACAAAACGCCCCCAAAATGATGAAGTCCAGACACGTTGCCTAGGTGGCGCTATGAAGGAGCGATTCAATCAAAACGCCGTTTACACCGTTGAAGCAGGTCATGATACTGATTCCATTGCGCGATTAAAAAAAAATTCATCAGACAGTTTTTGAGAAAATTGCACCTAAGTGCCAAAAATGGCCATTTTCGACATAAAAATGGCCGCCAAGTCTAAACGAATGATTCAATCAAAAAATTTTTTTTGCTCGGGCATTAACTTGATGACCGATTTGATCACATCCCCAAATTAAAAAAAAATTCATCAGACCATTTTTGAGATATGGCTTTAAACGGACGACACCGACGCCGACGACGACGCCAACAACGACGCCGCCGGACGCAAAGTGACGACAATAGGTTACTGGCCTACGGCCGGCAACCTAAAAACCAAGTGCACAGGTGTTAAGTTAGTGATACCATCATGCATAGATGTAAAAGGATCATTCACAAAAGCCTCATTTGTTAACAAGTGAAGAGTGCTCAAAGCTTGCCACTTCTGAAAAGCTGTGTGATTGAATAATCCAACACAAAGCATAAGAAGAGTTTGTTTCCAAAATGCAATAAGTGCCAAAATTACAATCATTGAAATAATGCCGCAGAGTGATATCCCTGTCCTTCTTAAACATGATGCAAAAATCTGTTTTTAGAAATTCATGCTATAAGGTGTATTTTTTCATGGTTAAAGTTTGAGTTTTTCTATAAAATGCAATAGGCACCTACATAGAAAAGGCTGATTTACTCAAAATGAGTAAAATACATACACTGTGTTTTGGAAACAAACTCCTCATATCTCAATGTGCTAATTGTCAGGATTTTAGGGATTTCACCCTCTATAGTACATGATACTTTTAACCCTTTTGTGAGCACTGACCCAAGGGCAGGCCACTTGGCATAATTCTGTTTTTATAGTGTCAAATATAGTGCGACGTTGTGGAACTATATTGTTCCAACGTTTAAGGACTCAGCATTCTAACTGCGTAAGCCATTTTATGAAGCAAATGCAATAGCGAACATCAAATTTAAAATTGTGTCATAACAACTCTCTGTCTGACAATGCAGTCCTATAGGTTCAATCATGAAGATCAGATTAGTTAAAATAAGTTGAAATCTATGTTCTTATCTCGGTCTTCATCCAGACATAAAAAAATTATAATTTTTTATCTGCCAAACAAGCAAGCATGGACAAACGTCACTAAATCGACTTTGACAGAGAGGTAGTAGCAGCATGTCTTTGTGATTTTTGCTGTAATTGCCGTTTTTTTTACTCTTGATGCAGGGTTAAATTGTACAGTGGCCCTTCAGAACAAAAAAAGTGCACCTACTGGTTATTGTGTGCTAATCTAACAGAACAGTAAGTGTTTTAGCTCATCAGCCCTCACGCTAATATAACGGAAAAATGAAAATCTTTTCGTTTATTCAGACTGCCAGTAGTCTGAAACTCCAAAATGACAAATGTGCATGGCAGCCACGGGATTAATTTTAGCAAAGAGGAATTGTTTCCATGGTTTCTGACAAGGGGGGCATTTTGTAAATGAAGCAAAGTAGTTTTGGAAACAACTTTATCACGCACATATGATCGCATATCAATGAAGGGAATTGGAAGGATATATCACAGTGAAAATGTAGCTACATGTGGGGAAGGAGACCTGATTGAGGGAAGTTGTAAAACTGTTGTAAAAGCAAACGTGACCATGGCTAGAAATGCAGGAAAATTTACACTAACCAAAACTGTTTGTTGAAACACACACAAATATAACCAAGAAAAAAATCCATAAAATACTCATTTTTGGTTACAGAATCACAATATATGAAACCGCAGTTGTTTAGGCATCTGGCTGCGGCTGTATTATTTTTCTAGGCTGATGAGCTTCTGTCACAGCACCACAGGAGCAGAGGAAAAAATCTTTTTCTGACTGAAAAAAACTTATATTTCCTGTGTTATTACTCAATATTTGTAATTTTCTCAGCAGTTCTGATTATCTGAGAGCAATCTACTGAGTGTCACCTTTCAAACAAGACCATGATTATGCCTGCAGTCAAAGTGGTTCGAGAACAGTAAGCATTTATAAGACCACGCCTCCAGCCATCCAGCTCACCGGTCAACTAAGACCCGGAATGCATTCCGCACATCATTCAATCATTGCCTGCATCTGTTTCTCATTTCCACTATGTGGTAGCAGTGTGCAATTTAAGACTGAGCTTCGCACTTAGTCATTGCGAAGTCTCATAACTGCAAACCTGTGTTGCACTCCTCATCTTGTATGGACACAATCCCTGTGTTTCGCTTGTATTTTTACTCTAACTTTAACTTAGTGCTGTTTATTGTTTTTCATGCACTTTATATTAAGGAACCTCGCTTGCTGTTTGTTTTCTATTTGTAATTCATTGTTACTGCAGTCTATGCTCAGTGTTTGTATCACCAATAGCATTTATATTAAGGAACCACAATTCCTGTTTGTTTTGTTTTGCTTCGTTTGTGCCTTCTGCTGCACAGTAGGCATAATAAACTACCAAGTCCATCCTTCCACCTGAGTCCAGTCCTCAACTTCCTGTCCTCCGTGCACGTAAACTGCGTACGAAGCGCAACCCTTACAGCATTTTAGTTTGGGGGAAATTTGCTCAAAAAAAGACTGCACTTTAAATGCTTAAAGGATTCAGGAAGTCTGGGGAAATCTCTGCATAAATGATGAGGTTGAAAATCAATACTGAGTGCCCCTGATCTTCCAGCCTTCACTGCATTGAAAGCCTACACGCTTTTGTGATTGATAAAATCACATGGCTGGGACTACTTTGAAAAACCTTTGTTACATAAACACAATACATTGGATTCACAAATACATGAAATAACTCTACTAGGCAAAGAGGAAACCATATCTTAGAAAAACTGTTTTGTTCTACCATGAGCACATCTGATGCAACTCATGAAGCCCATGATTTGTTGCTGCAGGTGTGCTAAAGGTGGAGCGCAAAAACATTTTGGATACGGGTGGTGTAACCCAAGGAGAGGTGACCTACATAATACCTTAAACAAATTAAACAAGCACTGGGAGCTGCTGTCATCGTAACAGGGCATTTTAACAAGGCAAACTTTTTTTTTTTTTTTTTTAAATTTGGCATCTCCAATCCCACCTGAATCTGGAATGCCCAATCCGAGAACTATGTACAAGACTTGCTCGTATGCAATAGCCTATTGCCAGCTCAGGAGAGAGAGACAGTTCGCGGCTCTCCTCCGAAGCACGCGCCTGTCAGCCCCTGCATCTTTAAACTCATTGGTCGAAACTATCGCAAGTTCAGAATGAGGGCGGAGGATACCCGAACATGAGCAAGCTTAGAATCTCACTGACGAGCGCCCGGCTGGCCGACAGGAGGCGCTTAAGCAACAAACAAAGCAAACATTTTTAATTTCCCTTCCCTGCAGTCCCTTCCCAATTTGCATCCCTACAGCGCTTCAGCCAATCGTGCACTGTTCTGAAAAAGCTGCCAACCACTGCCGGTTGGTACAACCGGGGATCGAACCTGCGCCAAAGTAGTCACTACTGCTCCGCACTGTGGCGCCTTAACCAAGTGAGCTAACCCGGCAGCTCTAACAATGCAAACCTTAAAAAACTTTTTCAACTTTTTGTTGTCTTGAGGAAGGTTTGTTGACCGAAACATCAACTAATAAATTGCTTGCAAGTGAGAAGACCGTGTGCGGGAGTTTTTTCTTTATTTTAGTCTGAAGTATAAACAAAAAAATGGAACATGAAGAGGTAGTGATGCAAGATGACAAGCATTAGTCCACCCAATCAGAGGCAATGCTTTAGGCTGTTTTAAGTGATGTAGAGTAGGATATTTTCCAATCCAGCTCTGATGATCCTCAGCAAGTTTGTGGAAGTTGTGAGCTTCATTGCAACATTGGCAACAAATGTTGTCTGATCCGTAATGTTTTTTTCCCCAACCAGAAACCATTGCACGATGTGGGTAAATGCATGAATTAATTAAACTTACAATGGTCCATGAGAACAGAGTATTCTTGGCTAGCACAGCCACAATGTCACTGTTTCGTTCAACCATTCATCACTTAAAAAGGGTCAGGTACTTCCATTGTCTAAATTAAATTCTCTCTCAAAAGCATTTCGTAAGAGCCAGTTTGCTTTTGGCAGTCAAATCCCACACCATTATTTCTGCACTATAAAACCAGGTATACATATCTTAGATGTTTTATGTTTAATTACTCTCAAAAACATTTCTTTTCTTGCCAGAGTCATACACTGCCATTCTGAGTATTCTCAGATGGTACTTTGAATTGTATCATTCCAACAAGCAATAATTCAGAGAAGAAAAACTTTTACTTTATTGGCGAACCCGTTGTAACCAAAATCACTTACTGCGTGATTATAATCCAATGTTCCAACACAGTGTTCAGCAGTCTGCAGCAAAACTCAACACTAACAGATATAGCCACTGCTGAACTCATATGTACTCAGGTTCGCACTGAATTAACACTTGTTTCATCTCATGTGTAGGAGTAAGACTCTAGGAGATATAACTTATTTTATAGTGTATTATTTCAATGCAAATTCCTTCCCAACCAATCATAATGATTTAACTCTGATCCCAAATGAATGGGAAACAGATCTTGCTAGCAAACCAATACCCTTGGGGATTAGCAAATGGCAGTTAATAGGTCATGCAGATTTCTTGTAATCCCTAGAATAGTGTTCCCCAACCCTCTCCTCAGGGCATTCAAGCCAGATCCAATTATTTGTCATGTTCCACCATGAGCACGTCTGATGCAACTCATGAAACCCATGATTAGTTGCTGCAGGAGTGGTTAAGGTGGAGCACAAAAACATTTTGAATAGGGCTGGTGTAACCCAAGGAGGGGGTTGGGAAACACTGCCCTATTCTGAAGACACCAGTTGGTTAAGTCAACCGAGCGGAATTTTCCCCTATTCCTCCATTTCACAGGTGTTTAGCTGCCCAATAGTACGGGACCCTTACTACATTCTCCATCAAAAACAGATCAGAACTGCAGGCAGGCCAGTCTAGCACCTGTACTCTCTGTTTACTCGCAGGCTGCCACTGTCCTGCTGTCCTGATCTGGTCCTCACCTAATTTTGCTCCATCCTTGCCATGCCACTATCTGGAGCTACAGATGCCACCCCTTGGATGTTTTCATGAGTTTGAATGGACTTTAATCGAACTTTACTATTATTTTAATTTATTATTTTATTATTATTTTATTTTATTATTAATTAGCTTGCCAGCGGAGGATGGGCTTCCCCACTATGCGCTCTCAGAAAAAAAGTACCTATTTGTACCTTTAGGGGTAAAAGATTTGTCACTGAGGTGGTACCCTCAAAGGTACTGCTGTTTTACCCTCAGAAGTCGGTACTTGTTTGCTTTGGAACATAAAAGTACCTTTTAGATCCTAAAAAGGTCAATAAAGGTACCCTGAGGTCCTATAATTAGCCCTAGGGGGTACATATGTGCTGAATGTACCTTAAGGAACAGAAATGGACTCCTGCTGTACCCTATTTCTGGCAGTGTAGCCGGGTTCCGCCTGAGATTTCTTCCCACTGGGGAGTTTTTTCTCATGACTGTTTGAGGATTTTTCTTCGTACTGGGAGTTTTTTGCCTCGTGCTATAGTGGGGATTAGGCTGGGCGCTGGCTTTTTCTTTATTTTTTTGTTTTTGCACTGTAAAGCGGCTTTGTGGCAGTCTGTCTGTGAAAAGCACTATACAAATAAAATAGGACCAAAGGTCCTGTAGCTTACCGGCAAGCAGTCTTACAGCGATGATACAAGTTATGAAAATTTCATGTGAAGTTTGACATTTGAATCAATGAAAATCAATGTCAAGGTCACTAAATAAAAGTTCACATACATTTATAAGACCTTTTGTAATACAATCCTAAGCTCTGAAACAGTTTGGTGATACAAGTCATTACAGTATGTCAATATGTATTCAATATGTCAATTGAAAACTTTAAAAGTCACAGAATGTCAAGTTGTGGTCAGTAAATTAACTTCATATATGACTTTCTAAATGTCTCTATACAAACCTTGGCTCAATTTGTGACCATTTTGGTGATACAAGTCATTGTAATTTCACTGTCAAGTTTGACCCTCAAGGGTCACTGTTATGGTTCTGCCTCATGTGTGTTGTCTTTGTGCTTATTTGTGCTTGTGCTTTACTTTCGTTTTATTTTTCAGCTTTCATTTCCGCCGTCTGACGTTCGATTCTCTCTTGCCCAAACTCCAGTGGTGTCGTGTGACAGCCTTCAACATGCCTGAGTCTCGTTGTCCAATCACGTTTCCTCTTTCGGTTTCTGCTGTGGTATTTCATTCATTGCTTCCACCTGTGCTTAATTCTGGGTCTGGCTAAACTCTGAGTGAATGCGTTCTCTGATAGGATAATTACTAACCGTACTAACCAGCACTTATTTGAGGGTGATTGTAAATATTTCGTCACGTAGTATTAACCTTAATTAACTCATTAACGAGTGCGAGCGTTTCTAGCTTTTGTAATTCCTGCCTAAGCTTTCTCTGAATAACTGCGTTTAAAGTTATGCTTTCCTTTGCTTCTCTTGTGGTGCTTTTTACTCGTCACGTTTAGATTACCTCGATCTAAACTGTCCAGTTTGATTGATCGTCTCAGCGTCTTGTCTCGAGTCATTATTGTTAACCCGGTTCTCGTGTAATTGTTTCATTAATCCCAGGTGTTTCTGTTTCCATTCGAGATTGCGTTCCGAGTCCCCGCCTCCTTCCGTGTCTATTTCTGTGGGCAGGAGAGAAGAGACGTCAGACGGAACTTTGTTAGACTCTGCTTTGCATGGTGAAATCTCAGCTCCTAGTGCCTTCCGACTGGTTCCTTTGTATGAATCCCGAATCTTGTATTTTGCTGCGCCCACGTCTTGTCTGCCCTTTGTTTAAGTCTCCCAGTGTGTCCGTCAGTCTAGTTAGGTCCAGTTTTTGTTTTTCTAGTTTATCCACTCTTGGAGTGAGTATTTCTGTTTCCCCCTGCCCTGGGCAGTGTACCTTAGTTTTCCCAATCGTTCAGTGCTTGTGCACGGTGTTTTGTTTCTGGCCTGTGTGCCTATTTTCTCCTAGTGTTTTGTGTTTCAATAAACACTTCAGTTCCTGCATCTGGTGTTCCCCTGCCTACTTCTTAACAGGTCACGGACAGTCAAGCTGAATGTCACCAAATGAAAGTTCATATGTGACTTCCTATGTCAGTAACACAAACCTAGGCTCCATCTGTGACCTTTTCAGTGACAGAAGTCATTGAATTTTCTCTAGGTCAAGTTAGACCTTCGAAGGTCAATATGAAGGTCACCAAATGAAAGTTCATACATCCTATACGTCTCCAATACAAACCTACACTCAATCTGTAACGATTTTGCTGATATAAGTCGTTGTAAATTTCGCTGTATAGTTTGGCCATTGAAGGTCACTGGAGGTCAAGTTCAAGGTCACTAAATGAAACTTCATACATGACTTCCTATAAGGCCACAATACAAACCTAAGCTCTATCTGTAATAGTTTTGGTGATAGAAGTCATTGAAATTTCACTATGTGAAGTTTGACCTTCGAAGGTCACTGAAGGTCAAGTTCAAGGCCACCAAATGAAAGTTCATGTATGACTGCCTATACATCTCCAATACAAACCAGAACTATCTGTAACCATGTTGCTGATATGTCATTGAAATTTCACTGCGAAGTTTGGGCATTCAAGGTCACTGGAGGTCGAGTTCAATGTCACCAAATGAAACTTCATGCATGACTTTCTTTATGCCCATAATACAAACCTTAGCTCTATCTGTAATAGTTTTGGTGATAGAAGTCATTGAAATTTCACTATGTGAAGTTTGACCTTCAAAGGTCACCGAAGGTCAAGTTCAAGGCCACCAAATGAAAGTTCATACATGACTTCCTACAAGTGTTCAGTGCACATATGTTCCCAATCTTTAATATTTTCAAGACAAGAAACGTTTGAAAATTGTAACATTTTGCTTGGCCTCAAGTTTGACCTTTCAAGGTCATCTGAGGTCAACTTTAACACAGCCAAAATATAGGTCATATATTACTTCCTATATGTCAGTAATACAAACTTAATCTCTATCTGCAACCATTTAGCTTCCGCAGGCGATTTAGCCCATTCTCCATAAGACCCTATGTTAAAGTGCAGCGCCCCCACTAGACCCACTTCCATCAATTCAATCAAAATGGCACTCGCACTTTACATAAAGTGCATCAAGGAGAGTTAATTATCAGATGTAGAAAAAAAGTTATCAGACAGTTTTTGAGAAATAATTTTTTGAAATTTCAAGACATATCTTTTAACATTGTTAATATACTGAATAGCAAAAGAAAGGCAAGTATAGTTTAGTATGCTTTATATGGGAGAATTCTTTTTGGTTGTGTGCGGACGTCTTTTGAAATTGATAGTGACAGTGTGTTTGAGTTTATTAACAGAAATGAAGAGAAATTAGCGTTCTGGATCAGGTCAAAGTCAATATCTGGTGTGACCACCATGTGCTGCAATTAATGCAGCCAATCTTCTGTGCATCGAACCCACTAAATGACGAATTTCTTGTTGCGGAATCGCCTGCCATTCCTCCCTCAGAGCATTCTGGAGTTGCCCCACTGTGTTTGGGACCGGGATACGGGCACAGACGTGACGATCCAGAATGTCCCACAAGTGCTCTATGGGCGATATATCCGGGACCGGAGGTTCCGGAACCTCGTCCTCAGCCTACTGATGGTTGATTTGTGAACATTAAGATGTCTGGCAACATTGCAACCCGTCATACCAGCATGAAGCATACCAATGGCGCGTTCACTGAGATTTTGTGTGAGGCGTGGCATCGTGAAAATGCGGTAAATGTCGAATGTTACTGTTTGCTTTTATAGACCCCGGATACACCAACGAAATCTCCACTCCCAATTTTTGGCGACGCTGCGGTATTGCTCAAAACATGCCGCACCTCCATTAATTCATACACGTGCTCACTATCACACGTGATCATGTTTGTCTGCAAACTCATGCTCCATTGGGTACAGCTCACCAACTTTACTCTTTATTTTGTTGGAAAACTCAACAGGACACATATACCCCCTTGTCTAAACCACACAGAAAAACTTGCGTTTCTTTTGTTGTTCAGTATATATTCCGACCTCGAGTTTGACCATTCAAAGTCATCTGTGGTCAAATTTAATATTGCCAAAATATAGGTCATATATGACTTCCTATATGTCAATAATACAAACTCCATCTCTATCTGCAACCATTTGGCCTCCACAGGCCATTTTACATGTTCTCCATAAAACCCAATGTTAAGTACAGCGCCCCCACTTCCGTTGATTCAATCAAAATGGCGCTCATGCTGTACATTGAGGGTACGCAGGTAAGTTGATTGCCTGGTTTAGAAAAAAAATTATCCAGCAGTTTTTGACAAATAATTTTCCAAAATTTCTCAGTCCTATCTTTAACATTAGGGCAAAAATTTCAAGGGCCCATAAAACAGACAAAAATGGTTCAATCAAAAATCCGAAAAAAAACGTATGAAGATATGGTCTAGTAGTATGTTACTGCAAATTTACATGAAAATTCACCTGGCCAAAAAAAAGATAAAAATGTTCCGGACAACGGACGCCATACCACGACAATAGCTTATCGGCCCACAGGGCCGGTAAGCTAAAAATGGAATTGAAAATTGAATTGATGCCCTTGTGATCCGGGCAGAATGTGGTTTGGCATTGTCTTGCTTGAAAATACAGGGACATGAAGAGGCAGCTGCTGAACAGAAAACAGGAGGGGGGGACATCCCTTGCAATAGATGATTATTGACCTGTTTTCAATCATTGTTCTTGCTGAACAAGTTTTCCAATAATAGGAATAATCAATTGACAATTACACACAGCTTCCTTTTTAATGATAGGTTAGGGCAACTAAGTAGTAAATTAAATAAAAATGTTTTATTCACTTGCCTTAACAGGCTTTCCCACTCAAAAAAAACTACTCTGGAATTTCTGAGTTAACTTTTGTCATATCATACAAAGCAGGCCATCAAACCTCCACTTCATGATTGTTGAAATTAGAACAAAGATTGAAATGTGCACATTTTAGCAGCCCAATGACAAGATTCATCTCTCATCTTAACAAAGAGCATTTGCTGCACCTGAGAGAGATGAGTAAAAGTATTTTCAATCAAGGAAAATGATTGAAAACAGATCAAGACTAATTATCAGTTTAAAGGCATTTTTTATGCCCTCCCTGCTCTCTGTCCATCAGCCGCCACTTGGGACGTCCCTGAAACAAATGATGTCCAGATGTCAGCATAATTTGTTCCAAATTTCATACATATCTTTCTGAGTTATTAGTGCCCTCATAAATGTGCAAGTCACCCAAGCTATGTGCAGACCCACATTCCATAACATTCACTGGCTTTTGGACCTGACGCTGATAACAAGCTGTTTTTGGTCCAGAGTACATAATGACTTTTTCCAAAAACCACTTAAAATGTTGACTCTTTGGACCACAAAATGCACTTCCTCCGTGCTACTGTCCATTTCAGATGACTCAACGCCCAGAGAAGTCGGCAATGCTTTTGGATATTGTTGATGTATGGCTTTGGCTTTGCATAGTAAAGCTTTGACTTGGATCTATAAATGCAGCGCCAAATGGTGTTGACTGACGAAGGTTTACTTGCCTATTTCTGAGCCCATGTTGTGATTTCCAGTACAGTTGCAAGACTTCTCTTCAGACAATGCCATCTGCGGGATAGCAGATAATGCACAGAAGTGATTTTTGACCTTGCCAATACACACTGAGATTCAGATTTCTCCAATTTTTTAATTACATCGTGCATTGGCAATTGTTTTGTCCTCAGGGAACATTGTTCTCAATGTGATGGACAGTAGGCTTGCACATTTGTTGGCGAATCGGTCAGTCTTGATTCATCATTGCTCTTGAGGGACTGGATGTTTTTTTGGAGGCTCATTTAATGCTGAGAGGGTATGGGAGCAGTCATTTTGAATAATCAAGCTAATCTGTCATTGATATCATCGCTGAGTGCGAAGTCACGAAGAAGGGGTGTGGGCCTCGATTCAGTTCCCAGGTGAGGAATTTACAGAGCGAGATGTCACACTAACAGGTTTTAATTCCCACTTTGCTCTTCCAAGCTAAGTACTTGACCTGAATTATTCCAGTAACTATCCAACTGTAAAAATATGCATAACAGCAAGCTGTGTAAGGGTGCCTTAATGGGCAAATAAATACCAAGTATATGCAGCTGACTTGCCAGATAAGAAAGCCTCCAAGTGAATGTCCTACTGAACTTAACTGGAAAATGAGTATTAGTCCCATCAGGAAGGTGGGATATGAAATTAGTCAGGTTATGTTGAAATAGGCACGTCCTGCCAGGCTGACAATAGCAGACATGGGAAGGCCGGAGGGATGGGGCTATTTAAGTCACGATCCCGCACGGTCTCCTCAGTACCCCAAACTCTCAGTTTCTGAATATACGAGCTCATGACTCCACCATCATTGAGGTAAGGAATACGCTGGAGATGAAATTAGAGGATAGTACCTGATTTAACAAAAAGGTATTTACCTCAAGAATCATTTTTTGAAGTGGATTTTTTGGACGCTGCAACTAATACTGCATCATTCCCTGTCACCTCTATCCTTCTCGCTCTCTCTGTCTTTTTCTTTCTCCCTCTTGCACACTCATGCGTGCACGCGCATACACACACTCTCTGTCTCTTGCTCTTTCTCTCTCTCCGTGGGATTGTATTTACATAGCAGATAACAAAAGCAATAGAAAATAGACGAAGTGTTGCAATACTGTATCTATTTCTATATTTATTTTAGTATCAAAGCTTCCTTGTTTTACTGCGCTGGTATTTCACCAGTGTGTGCACTTGTGGCTTGTGTGTGCAAATGAAAGAGTGGACAGGATTTTTATTCCAGTCCAGATTCCCTGCATTGCCATTTTGCATGTTCTTCACAGTTTGACTCCGCTTTCAACCATCATTCATCGATCTTCTAGATTTTTGACAGGGTGGGGGTAGCCCTGACATTGTGTGAAACGGCTGCTCTGACTTCATTACTGTATCTGCAGGTGAATAAAGACTTGTCTGAATCATTTTCTTGTCGGGGTCACTCCATATAAAATCAACCGAGGCTGAAAAACATTCCGCCTGACTACCACAATGATTTTCTTTGTACAGTAACTTTAGTATATTTAATGAAGCCATCTAAAGTTTCACCTTCATACTCATATTTTTCATATTTTCTAAGTTACAGGCTCAAAATACGTAGGAGTGGGTCGAAATTTCAGGCTTTTTAATTTGCATTATTTTTTCCTGCATTTTCGAGCCTTCATAACTTCATAAGTACAGGAGATAGCCTCATGAAATTTTCAGGGATGAAGAACACATTAGAATGTGTTAAAAACTGCCACCAAATCAATTTTACATCCACTCTAGGTGTCACAATCTGAAGCCAAAATCTAACCAACTTTGAGCATCAATATCATGGGAATATCATTGTTTCAAAAGAAAAACTGCACCAATTTAATATCTATGACATAGTGTAATACAAGCATTGCTACCCAGGATGTGTTGTCTGTTTTCTGAAAATTCACCGGAGAAAACTTATAAAGTTTTTACATCATATAATAAAAGTAATAATTGTATTTTTGTCACTAGCCTCGACACAATCATATAAGAAAAACGAGCGCCGCTGCCTTCACATAGCCAATGCAATAGGCCAAGCTAAACTGAACCAGCAAACAGTTTAGCTTACCTTTTACCCAATTAACTACCCACACTGCCATCAACTCAACCGCTTTATATGCCATATGAATGATAAAACAGTATAAACCTTATTCCAAACCTCAACAACAACAGGCCATAGTAATTTTCATTAGCTGGCTGAAACAGAAAAGCCCTTCAAAGAAATGTCACAAAATGGCACTAGTAAGATGCCACAAAACTATGTATAAATGGGCCATTCTTAGACACGTGTGTGACCAAAAATGTAACAAATAGTAGAAAAAATCTCCTCCAATTACAGAAGCATTGGGGGCTCATGATTGTAGACCTTATATAGGAGTACTACTTATCCAAGTCGATCAAGTAAAAATTTTATTTGTCACATTAACTCTAACTACTTAAGGTCAGAGATCAAATGCAACTGGTCACGTGCGTGACTTCACACCGAAACTGGCTTTCCATAACTCTATTTGACTTCAAAAACTCTGCGAAGTTGAAAAATTTAGAATGTTCGTAGTTTTGGGGTATGGAAAATAGCAAGGAATAAATTTGACACCTTACATTAATTTTCAAAGTATTTCCTTATTTGATGACATCTGGTCACGTGTGTGGAATTTTGGTTCACTTTTCAAAGAATGGCCCAAATAGTATTTGATGAATCTTTAATCATCCTCACAGCTTCAAAATCTGGAGTGGTTTTCCTACTACTGCATGGTGGTTCCATGGACACTGCCATATTGGATAAGTGATTTAGACCACTCTTGCACTGTCTTGCTTTGGCTTTCTGAAAAAGCAGGAATCTAATGACCTACTTTTACACATGCAGTGGGCTAGATCTGAGGGAGTTCAGTATTGCACTCAACAGATCTGAACCTTATCTCCTATTCCCTGAGTCAAACTTAATTAATATGAAAAGCAGAGTTAGACCACTATAGTTCTGAGGGGCTCAATTCACAAATCACTGCCTTCTATTTTACTCTAATTTCACATACTGTCCAAACTCACCCTGATTTGGGATTGTAATCATAATTTCAGGGTATGCTCACATTTAATCAGGGGCAGTTACATGATTATGAGAATTTATGAAAACATAGCTGTAGGAGTTCCCACTGATGTGCTGGACTCGTGGTTGGCTTCAAGTTATTTGTTTCTAAATTCCCAAAACAGCGCGATTTAAGTACACTTTTTGGAAATGAAGCGTACTTTAAAAATGGAAATAAATTCTTTTGTCTGTTTGTGGACAGATGTGGCTTCTTTATGAATTTTGACACTATTCTGAGTGAAGTGAATTAGTCTTTTTTAACTTATGATTATTCCTACCACCTGCATTTTGAAGTTGTTTAAAGGAGTTCAACCACTTCAATTTCAGGAGAAGTGGAGTATGGTAACACAAGTAATATGTGTCAGAACCATTGAAATCATGCATGCAAGCAGACACATGCATGACAGACAGTTCTACAAGCACAGTGATGGCACCCACAGATGCAAAATACTGGCTCTAAAAAAAATGCAGTCACAGCAGTCCAACGCACACATGCATTGGGAGCAGACAGTTTGACTCTGTAACTTCAATATTATGTCACAACAGCACTATGCACTGATCCACATTGACCGACATGTTTTTTGTAAAAACATTTGCCCATAAATTGAGTGACAGCTTTGCAGACAATAGTCCAGTTCAGCCTGTGGGTCCAACTTAAAAAGGCTGTGGAGCTATAATCAGTTTGAAACCTCAGAAAACAATAGCTTACATTCATATGTTTTTTTTCTAATTGATACATTAAAAACTAGCAATTTTGCACTTCCCTTCCTAAATCTCTCTCCCTCTCTAACCCATAGAATCCCCAAGATAAGGATGCAGTGGACATGGTGATGGGAGACCTGGATGCCAATAACGATGGTGAGGTGGACTTCACAGAGTTCATCATCCTATTGGAAGCCCTGACTGTCGCCTGCAATGATTTCTTCCTGGAGTATAACAAAAAGAATGAGAAGAAGGAGTGAACTGGGGTTACAGCCCTGAGAAACACAACTGCAGAAATAATGGAGGTAAAGGAGGAGAGAGAGGGGCAGGAGGGGGGGAACTCCTCGTACTTACTGACTGTCTTCATTCACACATCTGCTCATCACCAGAGACAGGGGGTTTGGGTTTTAAATCCCCTCTAAAATTCTATCTTCTGCCCTAATAACATATGCTCAGTGAAGGGAGTCTTAACGTGATGCATGCAATTATGTTGCTTAATGAATATGTGAATATGTTTCCTTTAAGTAATTTTGTAACGGTTTTATTTCCACCACATAAGAATGAAGCAATTCAATGTGATTTTCATTTTGTGGTCACTTGGCCCAAGCAAAGGAGTAAAACTCCAACATGCCTTTCTGAACCTGATATAGCTTTCCTAGAACATTTCTGTGTCCCCCCCCCAATGAGACATAAGTTGATTTTTTTTTTTTTAATTCATTGCAGCCCATCCACTAGATGGCAGGATTTGTTTGATCTGAAATGAAACTGCACTGTAGTCCACTGCAAATTTAGGCACTATGTAATTTATTTGACAAGTTCTTACACTGTTGCAAAAATCACTTAACTTTTTTAGTAAAACAAAAACTGTAGGTTGAAGGCAAAGACTGAGTAGCATTCACCCTGAGCAATAGCAACCCACAGCAGCCGCTGCAAGCAACTGGAATTGTCGGACTTCTAGTAAACACATGACTATTTCATTTTCAAAGCAGCTCTATCTTTTCCCTATTTTGAGTTTTGAGGCCTATAGAATGTTTGAAGCTTGATATTTCTGCAACATTGATGTCGCAAAAAATTGTGACAGCATGTAAAAAGCAAATAAAAACAGGACCAGGTGACCTGTAAATTCTATTTTGCCTACATTTAGTTGAATAAAGCACAAATAAAAAATGATTATGACCCACCTCATCAACCTTATTGATTTTTATACATACAGTGCGCTCTAAAATTACTGGCGCCTCTGACTGGCAATGCACAAACCATACTTTGAAAAATTCTAAAAATATATATTTACAGAGAAACTAAATAACAACAAGTGAGAAATACTGTACTATATTAGTGTTCCAATGGAACCAACCAAATCATTTACTGATGTAATTAAAAATCTATTTCCTCCCGATCAAGATTTCACAATTAAAGACACTCTTAAAGATTATTGTAAATAACATCTGCCAAATTTAAAACAGGTATTAATTTCCATTTAGATAAAACTTAAATAAGTGTTAAAGAACAACAACTATATTAAGCCAGTACATCACTTTCTGTTTTACTAGGGTATAAAAATAGGGTAAAACACATGCCATATCCCTTTGTCATCCAACAACATCATGAAAACAAAACAACTGTCGATTCAAAAGAGGCACATGGTCATAGACCTTCATAAATCGGGCAATGGCTACGAGAAGATTCACATATGATTGAATATGCCACTGAGTTGAAAGCCTCAAGGGTACAGGACATAACTGCATTTTGCTCCCCAGGATACTGAGGAGAATGGTTATAGAAAAAACCTAATCCCCAAGAATCACTGTGAAGAAATTGCAGGCCTTGGTGGCATCTCAGGGTCACCAGGTTTCAAAAAGCACCATCAATCACCACCTCCACAACCACAGGCTCTGTGTAAGGGTTGCCAGAAGAAAGCCTTTTCTGACCAGAAAACGCAGAAGCGAGCGCTTGGAGTTTGCCAAACATTTGAATTATGACTGGAACAATGTGCTTTGGTCAGATGAGACCAAAATTGCACATTTTGGTCAGATATAGCATCAGCACGATTAGCGTCAAAACAGAGATGCATACAAGGAGAAGCACCTCATACCCGTGGTGAAACATGATGGTGGGTCAGTGATGTTTTAGGGCTGTTTTAATTCAGGAGGTCCACGTGCACTGGTTAAGATTATTGGCATAATGAATTCCCCCAAGTATCAGGATAATTTGGCTGACAATCTGGTTGCCTCTGTCAGAAGGCTGGGATTTGGCCATAAGTGGACTTTCCAACAGGACAATGACCCAAAGCTTACCTTAAGATCCTCACAGAAATGGTTTTGTGACAACAAAATCAACGTTCTGCAGTGGGCATCTCAGTCACCAGACCTCAATCCAGTTGAAAACCTGTGAGCTGTGTTGTAGAGGGCAGTTGATAAATGCAAACATAAGAATGTGTAGGATTTTGAAAGGATCTGCTCAGAGGAAAGGTCCAAAATCCCCCCAAATGTGTGGTGTACTGGTTTTGGCTGGTTTCTGTGGCCAAAAACTGAACAATTGGCGTGTCTTGCCCTCACCTTCAACATGCCAAAATCTACAGCAGCAAAGAACAACAACGGTGGCTCACGCACAAACAGCAGGGAAGAAGAGTGGGCGTGGTCATTCACAGAGGGGATGGCACGGAGGTGGGGACCTGGGCAGGCATAATTACCTGACTCCTGTTGTTACACAACAACAGGAGCCAAATCAAAACGGTCATGTAGAGGCAGATGTTTGCCCAGTAGGCGGACTATGGAAACAAAACAGAGGCTTTCGCTGTTTGCATTCTCATAGTGTGCTAATCTGAAGGATGACCATAATGCATGGGCAAGGTGAAACATGTTTTACACAATAGGAGGCGTTTAACCCTTTAAGCCCGAGGGGACCCTGAGAACACACCAGAAGAAATGGCAAAAAATGAAGCACTACCCATGTAACAATATAGTCATGCTGCACATCGAATTAAACAGAAGAACCTCAGCTACAAGAATATATAAGCCATTTTTACATGCTCCAAACACAATTCCAACACCAACGAAATGAATTACCAAACACCGAAATCCCTACAGCGCCACCGAGTTCACCCACTCGCCACAATTTCGATGCTATCGCTCTGCTTCTTTATGCCACATGCACAAACAATAGCTCAAATGAAACCAGAGACTCCACAGATTCCAATGATATGCCCCTCTTTACTCTACTCCAAAGCATCTGCAAGATATCAGCAAAAGAAGGGCAACAACAGAAATGGGTTCATAAAAAAAGCAAGAGTAAAAATTGTTTTACATTTGCTGTTTTGCTGTGAAAAGTTGATTTTCTGTTAAATCCGCGGTAGATTCTGAAAGCTCTACTGTTCTACATGGAAGTCATTGTTGGCGAATTTGGTGAGTATTAGGACCATGGGCAAGCCTTCTAATCTTCCTAGTGCAGGAGCCTGCACCCTCCCCCACCAAGTGTTTTCCTCATTGTTATTCGCTAAGAGTGCTTTCAATTTCATTTTGGTGAGTATCACTTGATTCTATTGGCTCTAACGATTAGATAGAGGGGTCAATCACCAAAGTCGGTCAACACGTTGCCGAGATACAGCTGTGCGTTACCAACAATGGGTCACTGCCAGCAAACTCTCTTATGCACCGTGACGCAGTGCTGGTAAGAGAGCGAGAAAGAACGAAAGATTTTGTTGCAATTTTCGTGCCAAAAAAATGTCGAAAAGGCGTTATATTGCAGAGGAAGTCTTGAAATTGCTGGAAGAGGACGCCGAGAGCCTGCAATGTCCTGCGGATTCCTCATCGGATGACGAAGACCTTGTGAATCTAGCTAAAGTACAAGACAGTGAGGACTGATTACCGCCTTCCGTCGTCGGAAAGGTATGTAATGCTTCAAATGTTATATGTAACTATTTATTTTGGTGCCGAACTTCCCATTTATATAGGGCTAGCGGCTTTTTCATAAGTGCCCGATACAAATTTTGAGTAGGCGATAGGCTACTTGGAAATAATTCCTCATCCTACCTCCACGTTTGTTTGTTTGTCAGTGCGATTTGAAAAGGAGGCACAAATACATTTTGGGGAATTGTATTCGTGAGACGGCGGTTTCAAACACAATATTTCATAACGCGAATACTATGCGCATACTGTTGTGTCATTAGTAATATGGTTGAGTATGGTACGCTTTCCAGCTATTTTTAGCTACCTGGAGGAAGTCCAGATGAGGTTATGTCATGGCCGACTTGTCCGTCGTCGTGCGTCGGCGTCTGTAAACATCTTCTTCTCCGAAACTACTGGGCCAATGAAGCTGAAACTTAGCATGCATGTTCCTACCCACGAGGACACCAAAGTTTGTTCAAGGCGTTCCGATCCAACTTCAAATATGGCGGCTTTGGGCAGCCAAATTGAAAATGCTATTTTGGCTCATTGGTCACTCATTTCTGGAGCGATTCAGCTGAAATTTGCTGTGTATGTGCCAAATAGCAAGACTGAACATGTACATTACAGGTTTAGCTGTGCATCGCATTTTATGGGGGCTTTGGCAGCCATATTGAAAATGCTATTTTGGCTTATTAGTCGCTCATTTCTGGAGCGATTCAGCTTAAATTTGCTGTGTATGTGCCAAATGGCAAGACTGAACATAGATATTACGGATTTAGCTGTACATCACATTTTATGGCGGCTTTGGCAGCCATATTGAAAACGCTATTTTGACTCATTAGACGCTCATTTCTGGAGCGATTCTGCTGAAATTTGCTGTGTATGTGCTAAATAACAACATTCAACATGTATAACTCTGGTTTCTCTGTGCATGGCATTTTGACCTTCATTTGACCTCTGTCATGGGGCCACACCCCTTAATTTCAGAAACATCTGTAAAAATCTTCTTCTCTGAAACTGTGTGACTGATCGAGCTGAACCTTTGTATACACCGTCCTGTAGCTAGGGAGATGAAAGTTTGTTCGAGGTGTTGTGATTCCATTTCAAATATGGCAACAGCGGCAGCCATATTGAAATTTCCTTAGTAGATGCTAAGCAGCAAGGCTGAACACATGTTACAGGTTTTGCTGTGCAATGCGTTTTGACCTTCATTTCACCTCTTCATTTCGCCATTGGGCCACACCTTTTTATAGGAAATACCAATAAAAGCACTTTTTCACTGATCATGCTGATAGTGCTCAACTGTATGAAAAGTATATTATTGCTACAGGAAAATATAGAGCTATCTGGACTAAAATTCACTATGAAGCCAGCTGTTGTGGGAGGCCTCAGGAAAGAATATGGTGTAGTACAGTGAAGCATTAATTGGTAAGTAAATTGTTGGATGCCTGTTGGAAATTATTACCACAGAACATCCCCTCTGTACTCTTTCTTTCGATCCTGGAGAGTGTATGAATCTAATATAGGCATGGGCAACGCTCTGCATAAACTCTAATGGAATGCGTAACAGCTGAACTGGGGCGGTAAACAAGCCTCAGAAAACTTATTAAAAAAATGATGTAAATACCATTTTCATACAAAAAGAACACCATGGTTTGATTAAAAGCAACCTTTTCAATAGGATACCCGCATTTCATACATGAACTCTGCGTATTACGGCCAATAACGCGATTTGAGCAGAGCTATTATTCGCCCGTTGGATGAATGCGTGACCTCAATTTGCACCATGTTTACAAACTTTCAAGTGCACGGCGTGGCAAAAATATCCATTTTGGAGGTAGATTTCAAACAGCCCGCGCTGACGTGATATCCCAGCTACGGCCCTTATTGACTTACAGCCATCTAATTTGAGAAATTAAGAGTCTATTCGTCCAAACTAGACCTCCAGGGGATGTGAAATAAGTTCGACAGAAGTTGTTGAAGTTCGTCGCAAGTTCGCCGTGACTTCTTCTCAACAATAGCAAGAAAGGTGAGTGTATTTTTTACTATTACCTACATAGTTAGTTGACAGAATATCCTGTGACCCCATTTGTGAAGTTTCAGTAAAATATACCAAGGAATTAACCAGCGCCAGGCGTTCAAAACCTACCAGTGTTCTGACAAATTTTGCTACCTATCGAAATATGCCACCTCGCGAACACCGGTCACAAGATTCATTCACTTATACCCTTCAATTCGAAACTGCGAGGATGGAAATCTGAATAATCAATTAGGAAAAATTCTCGGCTCTCGGTAATTCTGTATATCGTTTAAACATTTTGTAAATCGGATTATGAAAGAAGACTGAAAATAAGCGCCCGCTTTTTGTTTGGGTGTAACGGCGCGTATTTAAAGGAGAATACATTGTATATTGATTAAGCATTGAACTCTGCATTAGTCGAACTGTTTTAATATTTGTTGATGACATTGCTTCGGCTTCCTGGAAGCAAGTACGCGCAAATCTGCTGTCTAGTGAGCATTTCAGGTTCGATGTACTGAGTAATTATTGAAAGTGCAAAAGGAAACAGCAAAAAAATCTGGCAAACAATTGATAAACTAACAGGGAAACAATATAAGATGGATTATGATCTGGTCCTTAGGGTCAATGATCAGTTGGTGAGAGAGCCAGGTGCCCTAGCAAATGGGTTAAACTCTTTTTTTATCAAGTCAGTAGAGGACCTGTCAAGTGGCTTTACCCATTCTGTGTATTCTGAATCGAAGGAAGATAATAGAAAAGAGAGTTCACAATCAAATTTCACAATAAAAGAGATATCAATCTGTGAGGTAATTGAAATAATCAGTAAACTTAATGATTCTAAGGCCAAAGATATTTATGGTATCAACACCTCTGTCCTGAAAAGACACAAGGAAGCACTGGCACTTCCTATTATGCACCTAATTAATTCATCAATTCAGACGTCAATATTTCCGAAAGCTTGGAAAATGGCTGTAATTACTCCTGTTTTTAAATCGGGTGATAGAACTGATATGACTAACTATAGACCAATTAGTATTTTGCCCATTTTTTCCAAAATTATCGAAAAATGGATTGTAAAACAGTTAGTAGAACATATTCATAACAGTTTACACCCAACGCAGTTTGGGTTTCGTCCCAATCATTGTACAGAAACAGCACTAGTTATGTTTTTAGAAAAAGTTAAGGGCTATCTGGATGTAAATGGATGTGTGGGTGCTGTTTTTTTAGATTTGAAAAAGGCCTTTGATACCGTTAATCATAAAGTGCTTTTAGCAAAATTGAAACTATTTAATTTGTCTAATCAAGCTATTAAATGGATTGAATCCTACTTGGCAGAAAGAAAACGGTGCACAGTCGTCAATGGTGTAAAATCTTCCTTTAAAAATGCACAAATGGGAGTTCCTCAAGGATCTGTGCTGGGACCCATTTTATTTTCTTTATATATTAATGATCTTCCAGAAGCTTGTGGAGATGTGGATATACAATTATGTGCAGATGACACAGTTGTTTTTACCAAGGCCAAAAATCCAGATGAAGTAGCACGCATTCTTGGCTCAGCTCTGATACACATACAAACTTGGCTGAACAATTCTTGCCTTATATTGAATGCAAAGAAAACGGTATGCATGTACTTCACTAAAAGTAATTCCAGCACTATTCGCACAAACTCTAATATCTTCATGGGAAGGGATGAATTACAATTAGTCCATGATTTCAAATATCTGGGTGTTCAACTTGACTCTACTCTCTCCTTTAGGAAACACATTAAAAAGACAGTACAAACAATCAAGTATAATCTGCGTAACTACAGGCATATTAGGAATTATTTAACACAAGATGCAGCCATGATGTTTATACATGGTATGATATTCTCTCACTTTAGTTACTGTTTGACAAGCTGGGCTCTTGCAAGTTCTACATCTGTTAAGCCATTGGAATCTTTATATAAAAAAGCAATAAAAATTCTTGATAAAAAACCGTATACATACCACCATTGCGCAATCTTAGATAAGTATAAACTGTTGAGTTATGCAAACTTCCAGAATTTCAAGTTTTCTTGTTTAATGTACAAAATTTTAACCAACTTAGCACCACCTCCCCTTAACAGTTATATCAATTACAGGTCAGAGGTCAATAGAACATATCGAACTAGATCATCATTTAGGCGGGACTGTGAGGTACCATTCAGAAAGACCTCTTTTTGTAGAAATGTATTTTCAGTAAGAGGTAGTAACATCTGGAATAGACTGCCTCCTACTATAAGGGACTGTACTAGCTATAGGGTTTTTAAAGGGCAATTGAAGGAGTGGCTCAGGGAACACCAGTCTTGTAATCATTTTTGATATATGCATAATATTTTTAATTATATTTTTAAAGGTGCAGTCATGTTTTTCCTAATATTTTCTGAATGTATTTTAGAAGATGCAGTCATGTTTTTCTAATTTGTTTTTTTGAATAAGTTTGTATCTTACTTATTAGGAATTGTTATAGTGCTTATCCATGTTTAATTGTAATTCATCAGTGTAATCATACTACATCAACTATTTTGTTTTTAATGATGTATTTTATTTATGAGGTATTTAGTGTTTATATTGTTGCTTTTACTCGGTAACTTGGCCAGGTTCCTTCTGGCAGGGGGACTGCCAATGGAAATTAGCCTGTGGCTATAATTGGGTACATTTACATTTTTTTTCTAAAAAATGTTCATTGATGTACATTGTCCCTCTATAACAAATAAAAAGAATGAATGAAAGAATGAATGAATAATAACGCCGCGGAAACTTAAACTGGCCCGTCATTCTGCCGAATAGTCTTACTAAACTAGTTAATTGTCTGATTGCTAATCAAGCAAAGGGGAGGTTTCTGCCTCACCAAACTAACCTCCGACTGCACGCCACTGTGTTTTACTATGAATTATTCACAGTAGCTCATTGAAACTATCACGGGAGGAGGGTATATGGACATTGTAAAAAACAGTGCAAAAGTTTTTTTTTTTTTTTTATCACCACGGGTTATTGAAGGGGAACGTTTGATTCATTTTAAGTAGCAGTGGGAGGGCAAACAACTGCCGCATCAGCGACTTCACTGCATTTTTATATAGTAATGGGCGAGTAGCGTTAATGTTTGCCCTCCCACCGATAATTTTGACATTTTTGCAGGCCATTGATCCAAAAAAAAAGCTTCACAGGCAACCCATTCATACCATTTCTTAATATCAACGCAAAACCCAATGTTTGTTGAACATAATTGGGTGAAATTCAATGCATTTTCCATTAAAAAGGGCCTAGGGGGTGCTGCTGTACTTCAGAAAAGGGGTTGATGACTTTAGCATCAATTATTTCTGTTAGGGTACCCTAATGGATAATTTGGCCAGGTTTATTTCTGAGTAGACTTCATTTTCGAAAATGCCCTCAGGCTTCACCCCCCAATTTTCACAATGGGTTTTGTTGATAAATGCCGAAATCAGCCATTTTTGGGACCCTGTGGCTCTGAGACCCTTTCCTGTAAAGGCGTTGGACTTGTGGCAAACTCTTCGTCTGTGTCTTCTGTACTTACCTGCAAGAAATCATTAGAAAATAATAAAAACCTTTTTCTCAACAACTCAAGAAATGTTGTCATTTTATTCATTTGTATTGCCCATGCCTATCTAATAAATACACTTTTCCAAACATGTCACATTTTTTATTTTTTCCCAATGCATTGAAGGTTATTTTAAATAGATCTACAAACATGATCACTAACTCTTTTTAATTTAGATATAAGGATCTGGGAACAGAAAATATTAGCAAAATAATTCTGATTGAATTTTTCTGGTTTCCAAAACATTTTTATCAATTAAAAATTGTGCTCAGCTTATAATGTACGCTGTAAGTTTTCATTTCAAAAATATTTTCATTACCATGTTAAACCATGTTTGTGTTTAACTGGCAACTGAAATGATACCATTCAATGGCTGACTTAAACAAATGGACTGGAAAACTTTGGAGTGAATGTCCAGGGCCTCGTTTCCCAAAAGCATCATAAGGCAACGATGATCGTAGAATCCCTCTTACGAGGCATTTCACGTTTGTGGAGTGTCTCCCAAAACCATCGTAACTTAAGGCGCTCTCAGAAATCTTCGTAGATCTACGAGTACTGAAGACCACTCGTAGAAAGCTACGTACATCTTAAGGGGTGATCTGGGGTTAAATGGGCAAAATTTGATTATTTTTCCAAAAATTTTTTTTTTGGAACAAAAATATTCTGTAATAACCCACCTTTAATAATAACTAATTGCTACAAGGATTAAAAACTGAATTTTGCCATAAAATCATGATTTAAAAGCAACTGGTGATGATGAAATTTATGCTTTTCACTCCAGGAAAGTGATAAACATTTGAATAATCAGATAATACAGTCTGAATAATGGGTGTGAGCCACAGGCTAAGACTGAATTCAACTTTTCAATGCGGTCTAATGCATTTTCCATTGATTTCCTAAGGTATTACTTTTTCCACATTTCTCATGTTTGTGGCAGCCATAACTTTTTTATTTATCATTGAAAATCAATGAAATTTGGGCTGCAGGTACTTTACTTCATTAGAAATGCAATGACATAGGGAAATTTTGACTATCTGTTACATACTTTGAATATTTTGAGTATTTGTCAGATTCTGCGCAAAATAATTTCAAAATTTGAGTAAAATGCCCCAAAATCACAGAACTGATAAATTGGGCAAAGAATGGCTATGTCATTGCATTTGGATAAGCAATGGCTTTTAAATGATGGAAGAAAAACTGAATTCTATCATAGAGTTAAAGAGGAATTGGTGCCAGAAGTTTTCTGCATATTTATTGAGCTTGCTCAGTTACCATGGCAACCGCATAAACAGAAAAATGCCAACTGGAGCACGGAAAGATCTAAAACAGGCAGGACAGGTGGTCCTCCAGGAGAGGTTTGAGAAGCACTGTTCTAAATCAATTGGGACAGGGGAATGGACAGCCTTGAAATGTGGAATCTTTAGAAAAAACACCCTTTTGGAGCATTCCATATTGTAAAAAGGTGAATAGGCAACAGGTGATTCAATTAGGATTGGGTATAAAATGGGTATTTGCTAAGGACATGTTTGTGCAGCAAGATGGTTTGAGGTTCGCTACAAGCGGTGTGAACAAACTCTAAAACAGTGCAGAAATGTTTGCCATTGTGTGATTACATGGAATTTAGGGCTTTCGCTTTGATAATCCATAATATAGTGTGTAGAAATTGAGAATTGGAGAAACCAGAGCAATTTTTGTGCATACAGTACTGTGAAAAAGTGTTTGCCCCCCTGCCGATTTCATTTATTTTTGAATATTTGTTATACTTAAATCTTTCACAGAATCCATCAAATTTTAAGACAAAAACAATGTGAGTAAATGGAAAAATACAGCTTTTAAATGATGAATTTGCAATGAGCCTTCTACATTGCCGTGGAGGAATTTAGTGCACACAGGACCTGGCAAATTTTGGTCATGAACTGATGGCCAGACATTCTCCTTCAGGATTTTTTGGTAGAGCACAGAATTCATGGTTCCATCAATTTCGGCCAGTCGCCCAGGTCCTGGAGCAGCAAAGTAGCCCGAGACCATCAGGCTACCACCACCATGTTTGACATTTGGTATGATGTTCTTATTGTGGAATGCTGTGTTTGCTTTATGCCAGAATGGTTTCCACCTTTCACACATCAGTCCAAGAGTATTATCACAAAAGTCATGGAGTCATCAAGATGTTTTACTTTTTTTTTTTTTTTTTTGGGAGAATGTGAGTGTTCTTTTGGTCAGCACTGGGTCTTACTTTGCTGCTCGCCCACGGATGCCATTTTTGCCCAGTCTGTTTTTTAACGGGGAATCGTGAACACAGACTTTAACTGAAGTGAGACCTGCAGGTTTTTAAATGTTACGCTGGGTTCTTTTGTGACCTACTGAATGAGTTGTCAGTCCCTTTTTGGAGGAATTTTGGTTGGCAAGCCATTCTTGGGAAGGTTCACCACTGTTCAAAGTTTTATCCATTCGTAGATGATGTCTTTCACCATGGTTAGTTGGAGTCACAAAGCCTTAAAGTGGACCAATTATGCTAAATTTCCAAGTTTATATTTTGATCTTGGACTCCCCTAGAGTACTCCTGATCATTCAAAGTCCAAAAAATGGTCATCATTTAGCTCGTACTGCCATCCTCAAAAAACCACATTTGTAGTCCATTGTAGTCTCTGCCTGAAATGCCTCATTTGGGTGGCTCTTCCGCTATGGCCCCCCCTCCCCGTGTGCCCACTTTCTTCTAATTGGCCACCTTTGCGGAGGGCGGAGCTGGGCGGGACTCGGCAGAACACAGTTTTTCAGATCTGCCTCCCTAGTGTGAAACGTGAGATGCGTCTGCCATCTGAGCTCAGGAATCGGCAGGGAAATTCCGCAATCAAACGCTGTACATGTGTATAGATCTAATGAAATTAATTTGTTCTAATAAACGCAGCGGCGAAAGTGGAGGACGCAGTGTGAAAGTCTGGCAGCTCAAACTCGAATTTGCTATCTACCTACGGCTGCTATGGTGAGTACACCGGTGTTTCTACTCTATAGCTAGGATTGAGGGAAAGCTAGAATCCACCCTATACAGACACATTTGTAGAACTGGTCGACATACCCAAGTGTAGACCGGAGACCGTAGAAATCCGGTGGGTCTGAGTTTAGAGGGAAACATGGACAGTGAGGAGCAGCAAAAAGTGAACCAACAGCTAATGGACTGCTTAGGTGTGTACTGGGCCATTCCATCTCAAATGGACCAGTAGCCTGGGCATTTGTAACCACAATCTCACAGATTGTCCTGATTTTTCCACCAGCAATTGCTATATGTACATGGACAAAAATCTAAAAATTTTGGCTGCCAACTCCAACTGGTTACAAAATGGCAGCCATTTTAAAAATTGCTTTTTACACTCGTTGCTACGTGCCCTCCCACTTTTTTCAAACCCTTTTTTCGCAATAAATCAATAACTAAAGCATGTATTGGCACCAAAATCAATATGTGTACGTAATTTTTCATGCTGATTCTGAATATGCAGTCAAATAAGTGATAGCTCCTATGGTTTGGAAACTATTGGATGAAAACCCTTTTTGGGGGTACCAAATTTTGGTCCCCCTTATCTCAATGCTGCCACCTGATATCAAAATGGAACTTGTTTTATGCTCATCACCATCACTTCAACTCTATAATATACCGCAATTGTAATTGCAGATTTTTAACAAGCTGTTTTAACAAATTAAAATTTGTCTTTAAGTGAATTTAATGTTTAGAGCAGTTATGTGCCCTCTTAACTCACAAGTTAACAGAAATATCTATGTTTGCCATTAAGAATAAAAAATACCATACCCACATTGCAATGTATTGGAAATAACAGCATAAAATGAGAGAAAACAATGTAGATAATAAAATTATAGAAGTAGTTGGCTCCTAATTTTTGAAAACTGATTGGCACATCATGACAAATTTGTTCAACAAGCAAATGGTAAAAAGTCAAACTAGTTTCGTGTTATGTTAATCTAATTAAGTTCACCTGAAGTTTTTTGAAATAACTTTAAACAGTTGTGTCCAGCAGCCTAATTTGGGCTTTATGGATTTCCTCAGTGTCTAATTTGATCTGTTTGAAATGTTATATTACTTGAAATTTCTTGCAGTATAGATATAATCACACTATCTTCTAGGGTATTTTATTTTTCATGGCATGTATGGAGGTTTCTGTGTAACATTTGGCTAAAGAGAGTAATTAACAACTCCAAACATGAAAAACACCTAATTAAGACATTAACAGCTTGTTAAAATCCTGTGATTACAAATCTGGTTGGAAAAAAAACCAGCATACACAGTGGGTCCCCAGGAACGACGTTGAAGACCACTGGCTTAATGAATGAGAGAGCCCACTTCAACTGATGCTATGTTTTTGTTTCAAGGCAGTAAACAAGTGCTATTTATGTGACCTCTTACAGAGTCAGCAAGGTACCTGAGTACAGACCGTGCAGATCAAATCCATGCTAGATTACTAGGCTACAAACTGCTGACCTTTTGCCATAGTTTTGCAATATCCCTATAGATACTACTATATACTCTGTACATGTGTGTATATATGGCGATATTGTTTTCACAAAAAAAAATCTATTTTACTTTTTGGAGGATTACATCAAAACAAAGCAGAACACCTCTCTAATTTTTTTTATATTATGGAGTTGAAGTGATGGTGATGAGCATAAAACAAGTTCCATTTTGATATCAGGTGGCAGCATTGAGATAAGGGGGACCAAAATTTGGTACCCCCAAAAAGGGTTTTCATCCAGTAGTTTCCAAACCATAGGAGCTATCACTTATTTGACTGCATATTCAGAATCAGCATGAAAAATTACACAAAAGTGCCAATTTTGGTGCCAATGGTTTATTTATTGCGCCGGAATAACCAGCGTTTGCTTGCGGAAAATGGGCACATTATGGATAGTATGCGACAGCTAGAGAGCTCTGGTTATGTTATGAACATAATACAGGTTTTACAGTCCGTAAGTTCCGTTGGCGTGAACAGTTGCTTATGTGGAGCTAGCGAATCGATCACTTTTACAGGAATGAATTTTGTCTTGAATCTCCGCCTTTTTCTGCATTTTATTAGCCAGAACAATTTCTAAAGGGGGATGAAATTACACCACGGCAATGCAGAGAAATCGTTTGTTATACCAGACATGTTATAGCTTGTGTGTTTCACGATGGCTTTCACCGTGGTAGCATCAGAGAGCTAGCCCTGATATTGTGGAGTATCCGGCTGACCCCGGTCATGGATAGGTAAAAGGATCGTTTCACAAGCACCCAAACACGCACCCCAAGCTCTGCAAAACCTACGTCTGGTCTAACTGTAGCCTTTTCAGCCCAACTTTGCAGATACACGCATCATCTCTCCAGTTAGTTTCAACTATAGTGGCTACAATCAGGCAACGTTATGATGAAACTGCCACATTGATGCTTACCAAAGTAACATAAGCATACCGATCAGAATTACTGAATTTAAGTCAAGCAGGAGCATTTTAAGTAGCACAGCACATGAACTAACATGCAGTAGCTGGTAACCGAGCAGTCATAACAACAACAGACACAAACATTACCCTGCAATACAGGTCTTACACGGCAAGTTCCGTTACCGTGAACAGTTGTACCAAGCATCCAAATTACAAACAAGTATAAAAAGTTAGCTTCAAATGAGGTTTATGTTCACACACCTTCTGTTGAATGTCCCCTGATATTACTCTTGCATGTTTAGGACACAAACATTAGCAACAGTAACTTGGCTACGTTAGCCGCTGTGCTACAGCCACATTCAACTGGCTGTCACGTTAGGTAGGCTTATGCAGTAAAGCAACTTACAGCTTCTGCGTCTGTGAGTCATGGACAGTCGCAACCGATCCAGGCTTTATCTTCAGATATTTTGCAAAGCCTGCATTTGAGGCCAGTTGTTAGTGCTAACTATCGTTAGCGGTCCTGCTAGCCACCCGTAACACATTAGCTTCACTTACATTATTTGCTGTTATATCATTACTTACAGCTTGTGGCTCCAAGCGCTTGATTGATGCAACTGCTCCAGGTTTGAGAAGCAGCTGAAACGCTTATCCAGCGTCAAATTATCCTTTATTGACAAAGTTGTCTTTGGTGAAATGCTGAGCACAAACAGCTAACGTCCCCTTTGGCTGTGGCTGTTTGCTGCCAGCAAACAAAAAAGCTACCCACTGATTTCTCGTGGCATCGTCTTTTGGAAGAGAAATAGGTGCTTTTCTCCGTGTCCAAAAATAAATGGGCGAGCAGCTTTGGGAGAGATACTGACAAAACTGCACCTCAAATGATCTGCGGTTCTTCTTTTGTATTTCTGGAAGTGTAGACTATATAAGGCATAGTATGATCCGCAGTTGTTTGTGCCTGCTAGAATAGTTTCCGCTGTGGGCAGGTCCAGCGCAGTGATTGGTTCGGGCTAGGTCTGTATTAATTGGACGGCTCAACCTGATGTCAGGTTTTGCCCAGATCTCGTAAAGGTCTCGGGACAAGCTGTTCAGAGAGGAAATCGCGTTCACGAAATCACGTTCTTGGATTATGGCAAAACCCCTGTATCTTATGTTTAGAAACTTTACAGAGGTTGAGTATGGACATCCAACATTATAACGTTACTTATATGTATTAAAAGAAGGATCAGCATAATAGGTCCCCTTCAAAAATGACTTTGTAACCCTTTCCAGACCGATAGATGTCAACAGCTTTGTTTCTCATTTGTTCTTGAATTTCATTAGATTGTGGCATCATGTTGTATAGAATGGGGGCAGGATAGAATGGGGGCACCGGCAAAGTGAAAAACGGAGGACCCAAGTGCAGGGCATGGAATTTTAATAAATGTACAAAGTGAAAAACAAAGAGTAAACTAAACAAAGGATAAAACTACAGACCAGGATGGGAACGCTCTCAAATAAAATGTTACGATGTGAGGCTACCTGCCGGTGAAGAGGAAAACCAAGGTATAAATAGAGTGGGAGATAATTACCTTAATTAAAACCAGGTGTAAACATGAACAAAGAGAGAGCAGAGGACAATTGGATAATTGGGTAAATGCAGGTAGCTGGGGAGGCAGGAATGCCGAACAGAGGAGGGCATTACAGGTGAATTGCGTTATGTCTTCTTCATATAGCCAAGCAGGTTCTATTTAAGTGATGTTTAGATTCAGCAGGGCTGGCAGTAATCATCCCTGGGTGTGCCAATCAAACTTAGCGCAGTTATCAATTCAATTCGTTTAATTGGTAAATTTAGTAAATGTGGGAGCAATTACAACCCTAATTCCGAAATAGTTGGGACGAAGTGTAAATTGTGAATAAAATCAAAATGTAATGACGTTCAGATCGCATGAGCCAATATGTTATTTTCAATAGAACATGGATAACATTTCAAATGTTGAAACTGAGACATTTTATATTTCAATCCACAAATTGAGCTTATTTCATAATTTCTGGCTGCAACGGGTCTCAAAAAAATTGGGACACAAGCAAAAAAAGGGATGAAAAAGCAGTTAATATATAAGAGAATCAGCTGAAGGAACTTTTAGCAAGTAATTAAGTTAACTGGCATCAGGTGTGTTACATGATTGGCTGTGAAAGGGATGTCTTAGACAGGCTGGGTCTCTCAGAAGTAAAGATGGCCAGAGGCTCTCCAACCTGTGAAGACTTGCTTAAAAAAATTGGGCAATACTTTAAAAACAATGTTCCTCAATGTCAAATTGCAAAGGCTTTGAAGGTCTCATCATCGACAGTGCATAACATCATCAAAAGATTCAGAGAAACTGGAAAAATCTATGTGTGTAAGGGACAAAGCCGAAGACCTTTACTTGATGCCCGTGATCTTCGGGCCCTCTGACGCCACTGCATCCCTCGCCGGCATGATTCTGTCTTTGACATTACTAAATGGGCCCAGGAATCCTTCAAGAAGCCACTGTCTGTAAACAGTCTGCCATGCCATCCACAGATGCCACCTAAAACTCTATCATGCAAAAATGAAGCCATTGTTGAGCATGATCCAGAAGCGCCGGCGTGTTCTATGGGCCAAGGCTCATTTAAAATGGACTGTAGCAAAGTGTCCTGTGGTCAGACGAGTCCAAATTTGACATTCTTGTTCAAAATCATGGGCGTCGTGTCCTCCAGGTTAAAGAAGAGAAAGACCACTCCTCCTGTTATCAGCGTTCAGTTCAAAAGCCAGCATCTCTGATGGTATGGGGATGCATTAGTGCATATGGTGTGGGACACTTTCATGTCTTAAAAAGCACCATGAATGCTGAAAGGTATATAAAGGTTTAGAGCAACATATGCTCCCCTACTGACGACATCTATTCCAGGGAAGGCCCTGTGTATACTGAACAACAAAAGAAACGCAAGTTAATTAAAGGCAGACTGGAAAATAAGTTTGTGCGTAATTATTTTAGAAAAGCAAATTTATTACTAGCGCGTGCACATTTACACTCGTTTCATCAAATTTCTCTTTATTTTGCGGTCACTTTGACTGAGTAACCATAAGAGTACATTGACTAACCAGCTAACTTGCGTTTCTTTTGCTCAGTATATTTCAGCAGGACAATGCAAAACCACATACTGCAGCTATTACAACAGCATAGCTTCGTAGCAGAAGAGTCCGTGTGCTGAACTGGCCTGCCTGCAGTCCTGATCTTTCACCGATTGACAACATTTGGCGCATAATTAAATGAAAAGTCCGTCAAAGGAGATCCAAAACTCTCCAGCAGCTGGAAGCCTGCATTAAACAAGAGTGGGATCAAATTCCAATAGCTAAACTCAAGAAACTTGTCTCCTCAATGCCCAGACGCCTCCACTCTGTGTTAAAAAGAAGAGGGGATGCTACACCATGGTAAACAGGCCCCTGTTCCAACTTTTAAGAGACTTGTAGCAGCCATCAAATTTAAAATGAGCTCATTTTGTGGATAAAATTGTAAAAATTTCTCAGTTTCAACATTTGCGATGTTATCTCTGTTCTATTGTGAATAAAATACTGACTGGTGTGATTTGAAAGTCATTGCGTTTTGATTTTATTCACAATTTAAACTTTGTCTCAACTATTTCGGAATTGAGGTTGTAGATACAGAACATGTGCATGAGTCTGTGTTTGCATATTATGCATATGTGAGTCTGTGTACACTTGTGTTTCTGTGAGCGTGTGTTTGTATTTTTGATTGAGTGTGAAACTAGTGAATTGTCTCATTTTCATCAGAACGCAATGAATCTGCAAAAATTGGGGTACAACAGAACCTACAGTCTTTATTAGACTAATACGACGAAGAGAGCAGTTCTGGCCAGACTGAAAGAGGAGCAGTAAGGACAACAGTAGAAACAGAGCAGCAGCACACAATGAATAAAGAAATAAACAGGGAGGAACAGAGGGACTAACAAAAAATGAGTGGGAGAAAGGCAATGAGAGAGAGGAAATAAACAATGTTTACATTTTATTGGTTCATGGAAGCTGTGGAGAGAAGCAATATATTCACATATTCATTTTTATAAAATATATATATTAGATGGAACTAATGAAAAAATAGCTGAATAAACGTAAACTTAGAAAACTAAGACTGTGCTCTGTATGTCTGATTGATGCACAACAGTAATGACTCAAGCACGTCTGTTCTTCAGAGGCACTATACAAAGGGCATAGGAGACTGTGACATGAGACTAGATAAACTACTCCATTTTGATTTAAATCATTGTTGGTAATACATAAATCAAAATTTCGTAGTCAGTTATTAAAACTTTCACTGCTGTTAAAACACCCTTAATTTAAACTGTGTTCACATGCGCAGGCGTCTTGGCACCATGTTTCTGTTGGACAGCAGCAACTTAATAGGAGACTTGATTCCAAATATTCCACCATGTTGTTTCTCTATGGAATATTCCCATTCGTTAAGACTTGAGCTTGGCATCCAATGTAGAGACAAACCACAAGCATACACATACATGCTCTCATATCCCAAGCAAACCTTGCTACAAATTCTGCCAGATTAATATCACTTTATTTTATTGCTGTAACAGATTGTAATCCTCCTTGCCCACACATCACATCTTTCCCAATGCAAACATTTGAATGGGACAGTAATGTGTGTTTCTACAGGTGTGAACATGTGTGTGTGCATGTATGTATGAGTCTGCATGTGCATTTGTTTGCCAAACCTTACATTCTTGTTCTTATACAATATTTGACCATGGAAATATCTCTCAAACAGGAACATATCCTGTTATATGGTAACACAGAAAATACCCTAATGCTACAATATATTTGATACAGTATCCCACACTATGTTGTATTATGATAAAGAATGGTTGTTTTTGAGGGGTGGCTCAAAAAACAAAATGGAAATGTGAAATTTCTCTCCCTCTCTTATTTTATTTTGCATGTGTCATATTTCCGGAGACTCCTGAAGCTTTTGCAAGCTGTGTAGCATATCAGCAGTGGATTTGTTGGTGTCTTTTCATTATTCCTCGCTTTAAGAGTAGAGTTATTGGCTGGCATAGCTGTAAATGAAGTAAACTGGTGAATCCACTTTCCCAGACTGGCTTATGCAGCGGTCTCTCAAAAAAGAAGCATTGGCTTGGACAGGAAGACTCCCCAAAGGCAGTTTGTTTTGATTTCACTCTCATGTATTCATTTATATAAACATAACTTGGTGTGGCAGTCAATAAGGCCAGGTTCGCGATGAGTAAAAATAATTTTCATCAGTTTGTCCCATTTTCCCCCCATCAAAGTTTAATTGGCTCAGGGCTGTGTCCATCCACGAGGCAGGAAGCATTGATTGGTCACCCAGGTGTGTGGTTGATGGTCTTGGCTGTGTAGTTCTGGAAAAGAGGCTGTAGGAACATACCAACGGTGCCAAAGACACATACGAAGACAAATATCCAAAGGAAAAGGCGGTCGATCACCATGGCAACATACTTCCAGTCCTCGCTCACCTGTGCAGGGGTGAGAAAGAAGGTTAATATGCACAGAGATTTGCAGCAGGGGTGATGGAGGCAGACATAGGCAGCAGCTTCATGACCTTAGCGATGACTCCAGAAAGGAGGGGACTTAATGCTGTTGGCATGAAGATAAACTGTAACCATGAAGAACATGACCATGTAAAAGCACCAGTCAACTTTCTAAAAACAAAGTCAACTCTATTTTTGGTCCCTGCATATGTCTTAGGGCAAAGACAACTTATCTCCAGATCATCAGTACACATGCCTGAGAAGAATCTGTATCCAACATGACAGACAGCCTGACTCAAAGCATGTCAGTCTAGTCATGCGGCCAAAGATTAGAATGAGAATTATACAAGGACAATGCTGAGGCTCATTGCTTATTAATATTCATAAGTATCTACTTTTGGAAGGCTGGTTCTTAGTTTCAGCTAAAGGGACATTCAAATGCAAAACACGGAGAATCTCAATGTCACTCACTGTAAGCGGGCCCTGAGGTAACCATGAGTCTGTGGGGCATTCTGCAGGGTGTGCTGAGGGACACACACTGAATCCAGAGCATGTAGGCTTTGTCAGCTGTGAAGCTCAACAAGCACTTAACATCAACTCCACTCCCTTAGGATAACCTGCCATGTATATTGTACAAGTCCTCATGGGCAACTGCATTTCAGAAAAAGTTGGGAAGATAAGGGAAATGCAGATAAACTTAAAAGAGTGATTGATAAATAATCTTTGACCTGTGTAAAATTTAAAACGGTGCAAAAGTTTTACCATATCAACTCTATTGATCTTTGACATTCGTGTTCATTCTTAATTTGATGCTGGGACATGTTGCAAAAATGTTTATGTATAATCATATTTACCTTTTTTATCGTTAGATAACACTTATGTACTGAATGGATCTGATAATGGGCTGAGACAACAATAACTTAATTCTAAAATGTTTTTGATTATAAACAGATTATAGAAGTGGGAGGAGTAATATTAGACCGGAAATGATGCACATAAAATGTAGCAACTAAGTAACTTAACAGGTTCTAAAGAACAGATGGTTTTAGCATTATCCTGGAACATACTCTCTGTATTCATCATTTCAGGAATCATAATAGTTTACCTTGCTATATAATCACAGCTTGCCATTGCTAAATTCCACTGTTACTGTCACTGGTCATTTGTTGATGTAAATGGACTTCATTTCTAAGCTAAAGTTATCAGCCAGTGTTGCATACTAGCGACTATAATGTAGTGAAGAGAGGCAGGCAAGGCACTTGGGTACACATATAAATGTCACTTCCTTTGGATTTTTACAGAAAATCCAACCCAATACCTTCACAAATAATCAGTCTGCAAGCTGTTGTAGGCAATCGAGAAAGTCTTATAAATCTCATTTTTTGTGTTTGGTTGCCATACGTTCACACATTGGCAACAGAGACCAATTAATACATGCAAAAAAAAATTGCTCATAGCACCTTTAATGCAGCTTTACCGTTAGTTCAATCAGGCACAGAAGTCAGGCTGGTCACAAGCCCCTTCCTGTCCAATCATTCTTGACTTCAGCTTCTCCCACCCAACAGGCGACCTTTTATAATCAAGGCAGCATCCATTCATTCCTCTGGCTCCATGCCCTCGACACCAATCCTACTTTGGTCAACTAAATATCTACATCTCAGCTAAAAGCTGTGAGACAATTTCTTTTGTTTTTGCGAGGACGATTGCTCCCAAGGTAAACCTTTGTCGCCACTGTGGGACAGAGAGAGGCTTTTTCCACTTCCCCTCCAATATGTAGCTAATATGGCCCACCTGCTATGAAGATTGTGGTTTTTTTAACTCTCGAAGGCAATTAATTATAATATTCACAAAATATATAGTCGTTCTCCCTCTATGTACCACTATTTGGTGGAGGTTAATTTGGCTGATGACGATGTTGATTCATGTCATGCTTGTGTATTCTTTTCAGGCTGTTAAACGCTGACGGGTACCCCTATCTAATGTCTGCTTAAAACGTTCCTTCATCACCAGCAAACTGCAGATTTGGACCAGAAAGCATTATTTTAATCAGCTGAGCTCAAGTCTGAAATGCATTGCTAGGATCTCTTTGTAATTGTGGTCAATATGCTGCTTTGTATAACCTCCAGTGCATTCAGTTAATTCCCATATGAACTTCTTTGAAAGGCCACATACCATGACATTTATTCTGAGTTTTAAAACATTGTTAACGCTTTGGCTTTCATGGCTACGCCTTGAAAAATCTTGTCTTTCTAAATGTGGCTATTCAAAATGGAATCACTTCCTGCTTGTAGCCCAATCAAATGCTTTGGTAACAGGCGTGCGTGATCTGTCGCTACACCTCAAAGACTTAGTGGCAGTAAACATCCTATCAACAAATTAATCAACAAGTACGTGCTCTGCAATATTCTACCTTCCTCGCAAGTAAATGCTATGATCTACATTCGCTATCCTGAAGCTACCCTCCAGATGGCTGCCGTTTGGTGGTGTCAAAATAAATAAAGAAATGTATGTGCAAATGAATGAATGAGCGAATGAGTGAATGAGCAAATAAATGAATGAGCGAATGAATGAGCGAGCTATCAATCAGCCCAGAGGATTTAAGAGTGCATGCTTGCACTCCAATGCATTAAAGTTTAAACAGCAGTATGTGAATTGGATGGTGTACTATGTATGAATGACAATTGGTCTGGACAGCAAATAATTTATGGGTTATTGAGTTTGTTTTATGCACTTTGCCTCGAAGGTATTCGCGAAGTGGGGGAAAAAGTTGCTTCCTACCTCCCAACAATTTAAACAGTCAGCTTTTGGTTGCGCTTTGGACAGCTTTCTGTCATGGTTCTGGATGTTTGTGTGGTTAAGGACTTTTCTTTGTGGCTTTCGTCCCAGGACGATATCAAATTCCTTTTCTATTGGATTCTTTACCCAGCTGGCTGATTTATCTTTGGCGGCGCCTTCCCACTCTATATAAGCCGGAAGTCCGCCACACATCCTTCGCTAGAGTGTTGTTTGTCGTTAAGCACGTTAGCCGAAGATATCTGTAGTCAGGTTTTATTTGACTTTATATCTTCTCGTCATTTTTGGAGTTTCTATTTCTCAAGGGATATTACCTTTTCTTCTTTTCCTCTTATCTGTGTATTGCACTATTTGAGGTGCTTTGTTTTCTCGGTTCCCAAGATTCTACTTCTTTCTATCTCTCTCGCTTTGCTTCCGTTTAGTCGGACGTTTGGACGTCCTTTGGAAGCACGAGTACGTTTCGTGTCGTGTGGTCTTAATTACTCTCTGTGTTTGTCTTTAGTCCGTACTGCTCTGTTTTCCTCTTGCCGCTGTGCTTGGCCTCCAGATTCCTTCGGCCATTACAGAACACTCTAGCCAGACATGGAGTCGCCAGCAGCGGCTACGCTAGAGAGGATTGTTGCAGATCAGCGGTCTGTCCTTACTGGGTATGGCATGGGTCTTTCTAGCTTGGGCAGTCGGCAGGCGGAGCTCACAGGAAGAATTCGCCTGCAGGAGAACGCTATGCAGAGACCGGAAAGCCTTTGAATAAGTCTCTCTGAGTGTATTAGAGCATTGTCTGCTCAGATTACACAAAGTGTTTCACAAGCACTATCAGTACACCTTCCCCGAGAGCCTAAACTCCAGTTACCCCCAAGATATGGAGGCGAGGCAGGAAAATGTAAAGATTTCATTGCTCAATGTGAAATTGTTTTCAAAGCGCAACCCTCGCAGTTCTCGAATGAGGAATCGCGGGTTTCGTTTATTTTATCACTGTTGACTGGCACAGCCCTCACTTGGGCGGGGCCACTTATTCAAGCTAGTTCGCCGGTAGTAAATTCAGTGGAAACTCTCGTGAGAGAAATGATTAATGTTTTTGATCAGGATGTTTGTGGTTAGGACGCAGCTACGCGTCTAATGCATTTGAAGCAGGGCGCTGATAGCGTCGCTGATTTTTCTGTCTCGTTTCTTTCCTTAGCCACAGAGACAGGGTGGCCAGAAGCACCTCTTATGACAGTTTTTGTTCACGCTTTGGCTGAGGAGGTTAAGGACGCTCTGGCTACATTGGAGCCTTGCGTTTCTTTAGATTCGTTGGTTCGTACTGCGGTGCGAGGTGATAATCGCATCCGCGAACAAAACAAGGAGAAACATGCTGCATTGGCTCTTGATAGCAACGGGATTAATGTTCCTTACAACACGCATACAGCCTCAACTCTGCCCACTGAAATTTCCAGTTCTAGTGAGCCCATGCAGGTTGATGGCTCATAAGCCTGTTCACAGACAAATAATTTGTCATCATTGTAGCAAACTGGGACATATCCGTCCACGTTGCCCCGAGTTTAAAGGGAGACGGGAAGCCCCTCTGGCGGTAGGGGGGGCACTAGAGGGACAGACCCAATCTCCCGCTTGAACTTTTATTTCAGTAAAGTTGACTATGGGGAAAAAGAATATTGGTTTAGGCCTTTTTGGACTCGGGGGGGGCTGTTGATTTATGGATGCGGAGTGGGCTAGAAAACATTCCATTCCCATCCGCTCTCTCACATTCGCACTTGATCAAAGCTTTGGATGGTCGACCGTTGGGAGATGGGCTTATAACCGAGGTCTCTGATTTTTTGACTATGTTTATCCCTTTTGGCGGTCATTCAGAGAAGATTTGTTTTTTCTTAATCAATTCCCCGGTTTGTCCTGTGGTTTTAGGTAATTCATGGTTGCTTAAACATCGGCCACAGATCTTTTGGGGCAGTCAAAATAACCCAATCGTCAGGTGGGGCTCTGACTGTTGGTCTCACTGTAGTGCGATTCTGGCAAGTCGCCCTGAATTTCAACCCATGGGGGAGGCGTCGGGTTCTGAACAAGATTGGTGTGTAGGAGCCGCGCTGAACCTTGGTTTACCTCCCAATGTTCCAGATGATTATATTGATCTCGCGGAGGATTTTGGCAAACAATGAGCTTCGTCTTTGCCTCTGCATCGTAATTACAATTGTGAGATCAAACTATTCCCTGACAAGGTGGCAGCGGTTAGGAATTGGCCTGCCCCTCAGAATGTTAAGGAGGTTCAATGATTTTTGGGCTTTGCTAATTTTTATAGGAGGTTTATTCGCAATTTTAGCGCTGTGGCTGTCCCCATCATTGTGCTTTTAAAGAGGAATTCCTCCTCGTCATTTGCTTGGTCTCCAGCAGCTGAGGCTGCTTTTCAGGAGTTGAAGAAAGGATTTAGCTCTGAACCTATTGTCGTTTTGCCCGACCCCTCCCTCCCATTTGTGGTGGAGGTTGACGCTTCGGAGGTCGGGGTGAGTGCCATTTTGTCCCAGCACCCCCTTCGGGACAGTAAGTTGCACCCATGCGCTTACTTCTCCCGGTCGTTGTCGCCGGCTGAACAGAATTACAGTATTGGTGACCGGGAGTTGTTAGCTGTTAAGTTGGCGTTAGAAGAGTGGCGCCATTGGTTGGAGGGGGCTGAACATCCGTTTGCGGTTTGGACGGATTACAGGAATCTCCAGTGTGTCCAGCAGACTAGGCAACGTGATTCCCGGCAGGTGCGGTGGGCATTGTTTTTCAATCGCTTTGACTTTACGTTAACTTATCGCCGGGGCTCCAAAAATATCAAGCCTTGTCACGGATTTGTGACCGCTCGAGCCTTGATCCCATTTCTGAGCTGGTTATTCCGGCGGCTCGGATTGTGGCTCCCATGCAGTGGGATACTGAGTCTGTTGTGCGGGAGGTCTTGCGGCCCGACCCTGGTTCTGGTTGGGAGCCGTCTGGCTGTTTGTCTGTCCCCATGGTGGTGCATAAATGGAAGGTTGCCGCTGATAGTAGGCACCGTTTTGCACCTGCTTATCGGGCTTGCCAGAGGGTTTGGTTTTCTGCTAAGGACCTTCCGTTGAGAGTGGAGTCACGGAGGTTGGCCCCATGTTTCATTGACCCATTTGAGACCGTGCGTAGCGTTCTGGCTGAGAGGCGCGTTGGTCGCGGGGTCCGGTTTTTGGAATTGGGAGGGATGTGGTCCTGAGGAGCGGTGCTGGGTCAACATCAAATTGCAAAGGCTTTGAAGGTCTCATCATCGACAGTGCATAACATCATCAAAAGATTCAGAGAAACTGGAAAAATCTGTGAGTAAGGGACAAGGCAGAAGACCATTACTGGATGCCCGTGATCTTTGGGCCCTCAGAGGCCACTGCATCACTCACTGGCAGGATTCTGTTATTGACATTACTAAATGGACCCAGGAATACTTCAAGAAACCGCTGTCTGTAAACACAGTCCGCCGTGCCATCCATAGATGCCACCTAAAACTCTATCATGCAAAAAGGAAGCCATTGTTGAGCATGATCCAGAAGCGCTGCTGTGTTCTGTGGGCCAAGGCTCATTTAAAATGGACTGTAGCAAAGTGGCAAAGTGTCCTGTGGTCAGACAAGTCCAAATTTGACATTCTTGTTGGAAATCGTGGGCGTCGTGTCCTCTGGGCTAAAGAGAAGAAAGACCACCCCTCCTGTTATCAGCATTCAGTTCAAAAGCCAGCATCTCTGATGGTATGGGGATTCATTAGTTTATATGGTGCGGGACACTTGCATGTTTTAAAAAGCACCATGAATGCTGAAAGGTATATAAAGGTTTTAGAGCAACATATGCTCCCCTCCAGACGACATCTATTCCAGGGAAGGCCTTGTGTATTTCAGCAGGACAAGGCAAAACAACATACTGCAGCTATTACAACAGCATGGCTTCGTAGTAGAAGAGTCCGTGTACTGAACTGGCCTGCCTGCAGTCCGGATCTTTCACTGATTGAGAACATATAGCGCATAATTAAACAAAATGTCCGTCAAAGGAGACCCAAAACTCTCCAGCAGCTGGAAGCCTGTATTAAATAAGAGTGGGATCAAATTCCAATGGCTAAACTCAAGAAACTTGTCTCCTCAATGCCCAGACGCCTCCACGCTGTGTTAGAAAGAAGAGGGGATGCTACACCATGGTAAACAGGCCCCTGTCCCAACTTTTTTGAGACCTGTAGCAGCCATCAAATTTGAAATGAGCTCATTTTGTGGATAAAATTGTAAAATTTCTCATTTTCAACATTTGCTATGTTATCTCTGTTTTATTATGAATAAAATACTGGCTGGTGTGATTTGAAAGTCATTTTTTTTTTTTTTTTTTTTTTGCCTCTTTCACTCTCAATGAAAACTTTTATGTGTCATTGATTTGGGCCTTTGTATTTAGGACTGCATTTTCCCGTCAAAAAGCTAGGGAACTCATAGGTTATTAAGGTTTTGTGTATGTGGCTATTTTAGGCAACGCTATGGTTGGTGATGGGAATTGTTTATGATCATAATTTATTATTATTCCATAATTTTAATGACTGTCGCCACATTAGTCTTAGTATTTCAGGACATATGGCTGCGCTGTAAATAACTGGACCAAATTTTAGTTGCATAGTAATATTAACATTAATTAGCACCATGCTGCTTGTTTCAACTCATTATCTAACACCCTCTTCTGTAAAAGAACATTTGCAATAAGCAGTGACATTACACTAATCCTGGCAGGTGACAATTTTAGCTGTAATGTCCCTTTAAATTGATGTAATGGATTCAAACACCACATTCCATACACTTTGCAAAGAGCCGCACGGCCAAAAATGATTACTACAAGGGCTCACTAGCCTTAAATCTGGTCGGTTGGACGTTGTACTAACAAATATTCACCACCAGTATTGGAATTTTTGTGATTATGCAGCTCGTGCTCTATGAACTCATTATCTGTATAGCTATTCCCATTTGGGCATGTTTCCTTGCAATTTTGACCAGACATCTTTTTGTGTGATTATACAAATTCTAATACCCTACCCAGCGTAGTGCAGCAATTGGTGCACTTTGCCTTGCATGTTAGACCATGAGGACTTTGCCTGTATCACGCTCATGCCCACAAGCTGTGGAAAATGACACCTGGTCTGAATTGGCACCAAGTATGTTGCCGAGCAGGCAACCTGTCTATATTATAATAGTCGAGTGGCCTCTGTGTGTGCGTGTGCGTGCGTGTGTGTCCAGCCACTCAGTGCTAGATTCCACCGGGCGCCTATCTGCAGCATAGCGTGAGCGCTGCTATTTGGCTCCATCTTACAGGCAACTGTGTCCGGCCAATCAGTGCTAGACTCCACCGGGCGCGTATCTGCAGCATAGCGGGAGCGACGCTGTTGGCTCCGTCTTGCAGGCGACTGTGTCCGGCCAATCGGTGCTAGACTCCGCCGGGCGCGTATCTGCAGCATAACGTGAGCGACGCTATTATAATATAGACATGCAGGGGGGATTCCCCCTTTGTCCTCTCCTGGGGATTCCCCCTGTATGTCCTCTCCTGGGGATTCCCCCTTTTGAACCCAAGCCAATTCATCCACAGGAGTCCCGAATCCCAAAAAACGGATGCCAGGCCACAAGAGAAAGTAGCGCGTAATTTGCAGCATAATGGGAGCGACGCTATTTTGCTCCATCTTGCAGGCGACTTCGTGTTCGTGTATCCAGCTTGTATCCACAAGTTGTGGCTTAACACGCACTCCCACAATTGCAATGGCTATAGAGGCACATTGCCTATAAGACAAGCATTGCTAATATCAGCCTCACTTCTTCATGCCATAGCTCATCCCCTACACTCTGAGCTAGTCCCAAAAATATCAGAACATGCTGCCCAGCAGGGGACCCGTCCTGATACCCTGCCAGTATCGACTTCACATCCACTTCCCAAACTATGGCTCAATTTGCTTTCTTAATTTACTCCAAGTTTTTCTTTTGATTGTAACTTGAGTTCATATTTTATGTATCGCTTTTTGGTGCCTCTGCAGTCATCTGCTCCAAAATGCAAACACTTCTTTTTGGACAGCTCACCTCTACCTGCTTTGGAAATATTTTAAACCCTCTCTGCGGTAATGTTAATTGCTTTGGTTGGCCTAATGCTGTAAATGCAAGAGCATGTCACCTCTGGCTCCAAGGGGCCCATAAATGTTAGCCTCAGGTTTTTGGGCCTCACTGGCATGGTTTTGTTTTGGGGGTTCCTTGCTGCACTCTCAATCTTGAGTTACATGCGTTATCACTCAGTTCAGGGGATCTCACAAAGAATATTTCCTTTGCATTAAGTCACTGTATTGGTGTCTTGCCAGATGGTCATCTGTTTGCATTCGGCGAGCCTGCTGATCTTCTGCATTCAGATGAGCAGGTCATGCATGGTTACATGATTTAAAGGAAATGCAACATGATGGTCAATACAGTTTCATACCTCACGTAGTATATTTCCTGTGTATCAAGTCACTCTAATAGTGTTTTGCCAGATGTTACTCTGTCTGCATTCAGCACATCTGCTGATCTCCCTGCATTCATATGAGAGGGTAATGCATGCTTGCATGAATTCAAAGGACATGTTACAAGCTTGTCACCACACAGTCTCATATTTCACAGCTTATTCCCTTGTATCAAGTGGCTTTAACGGTACCTTACTAAATTTCTTGCTGCTTCTATTTAGAACACCTGCTGATTTCCCTGCATTCAGATGGGAAGGCCATGCGCGCTTGTATGATTACAAAGGAAATGTCTGCTGATCTCCCTGCAGAGGAGAAGGTCATGCATGCTTGCATGAATTCAAAGGAAATGTGGCATCGTTGTTGCCAGACATAGTCTCATATCTCTCATAGTATATTTCCTTTGGAAAAAGCCACTTTAAGAGTGTCTTACCAGATGTTCCTATGTCTGCATTCAGCATTTCTGCTGATCTCCCTGCGCCCAGAAGAGAAGGTTATTTAAGCTTGCAGGAATTCAAAGGAAATGCAACATTCTTGTCGCCACGAATAGTTGTGTAAATCATGTTGCAATTTCCTTCATATCAAGTCACTCTTACAGTGTCTGGTCAGATGTTCCTCTGCATTCTGCGTGCCTGCTGGTTCCACTGCTTTCACGGGAGAAGGCCATATTCACTTTTATAAACTCAAAGGAAATGCAACATGCTGGCTGCTATTAGAGCCCAACCAATATGGGATTTTTAAGCCCGATACCGATACAAATATTTGGTGATTTAAAAATCTGATATTCCGATATATCGGCCAATATATATATTTAAAAAAGAAATTCCAGAAACGCGTAACAAAACATAAACCGATTTCCCTACCATTAGTTATATGTAGTTATTTATGAGTCCTCGCTAAAATAGTAGGATAATGCAGTTTAAAAATAAACTTGTTTGTTTTATTGTCACAACAGAACAGAAGAACATCAAAATATATTAAAGTTCTGATAAATAAAATGTATGAAAATACAAACTTAAGATATGAAACTCAAAGTCCTTTGAACAAAAACAAAAAAAAAAAAAAAAAAAAGTTACCAGTATTAATAGACTTGGTAAGCTTCATAAATATAACTTTGAACAAGACTGGGAAAAAAAATATTTTTAAGTTCTATAAGTTCTGATAAATAACAACAGCAAAATATAAACTATATGAGGTAGTGTACTGAACAAAAAAAAAAAAAAAAAAAAAAAATCAAAGTTACCAGTATTAATAGAGTTGGTAAGCTTCATGAATATAACTTTGAACAAGACTGGAAAAAAAGATATTCTGTTCAGTTCTATAAGTTCTGATAACAGGGACGTTAGAGTGCCCTCTGGTGGACAAACTATGCAACGGCAACACTCATAACATGGTTGAAGGGTGTTTCGTCCGTTTTTTTAAATATCCATTTATAGGCCATTATAAATGCCAATACCGATAGTTTGGAAAATGCCTAATATCGGCCGATAATATCGGCCCGCCGATAAATCGGTCGGGCCCAACTGCTATACGTTAGTCCATAACATTCATACATTGATTTTATTAGGAGGTGACTTAGCTCGTTTAATCCCTTTGAGAATGCAAGTTTTGTGGTTTGTGATCTCAGGGACTGTCTGTATCATGCTTGCTTGATTATTTCAGAGCATCACTTGAGCAGAGTCACCACCAATCTCAAACGCATGTAGTTCTGTAATGAATGGTTAAATCAGATGTAAGGGTCCTGACTGAAATGGAGCTTTAGTGTTAGTTCATTCAGGCATGGAAGTCATGCTGGTCACCTGCCAATTTCTGCCCAATTATCCTCCACTTCAACATTTTCCACCCAGTCAGCAAGCTTTTACTACCAAGGCAGTGTTCATTCATTTCATTCAGATCCATGCCCTCTACACTGCTCCAACTATGGTCTACTAAAAATCCGCATTTCATCTCCCCCACCACCTCCAGCCTCCTCCCTTATAAATAACATTGTTCATCGCAAGCAGCATCTGTTTTATATCGTGTTCAATAATTCAAATGTAAAGAATCTCAGGCTCTGCTGAGGGTTTGTGACTTCAGGGACTGTCTGTGTCATGCTTGCTAAGGTTGTTCCAGAGCATCACGCAAGCAGAGTCACCACCACACTCAAATGCTTGTAGTTCAGTATTAAATGGTTAAATCTGACATAAGTGTTCTGACAGGTCAAGGATGATTTACAAAGGACTCTTTTCTTTTTTTATGTGCATATCCTCCCAACTTTTCAGAAATGGGGTAGCACTACACACACAGAGCAGTACATGACGGAGGTAAGTGCATCAATAAATTGAACTCAGAAATGTCTTTGGGGACAGGGTGTCCTTGGCCAACACAGCCACAATGTCTGTTTTGTTCGACCATTCATTACTTCAGACAGGTCAAATAATGAATCTGACAAAAGGAAATCCTGCCTCAGAAACATTCAGTAAGTACCATTTTGCACTTGGCGTTCAAATCCAGCTCCATTATTTCATGATGTATCACTGTAAAACCAGGCATGAGGTGAGGGGAGTTGATCATTTCACTTCTCCTACAGGCATTTTTTTTGTTTTTTTGCTCAAGTGGTACACAAACTGCCATTCCCAACATTCTCAGATGTTGCTTGTTATTACGTCATTTGACAAGCAGTAATTCAGAAGACAAATATTTAGTTTAATGGAAAACCCCCCCAAAATGAGAAGAACCAAAATAATGTTCTATGTGATCATTACACAATGTTGAAACATAGAGTTCAACAGGTCAGAGTTCAAAGTCAAAATCATCTCTGAAAGAGCATGTATGGTCATTTGTGGACTTGTATGTGCTCTTTTTGCGCTGAACTAATGCAGGCATTTTACTGTACTGAGTTTTATGATTCTCAAGAAGCTACAGTAGCAAGAAAAAGTGAGTCCTTTGGGATTACTTGCATATTTGAGTAATTTAGTCATAATAAACTGCCTGATCTTGGATGATGTTGTTTCATGCGATAATGATTTTTGGGATATTGGAGGGTCCAGGTAATTGAGATTTGTGTGTTTGAAGGCTTTTTGACAACTTCTTCAGATATGATGACATTACTGTGACTCAGATTATTGTCAGGGATACCAGATCATTAGTGAGGTTATTGGGGGGTCCCAAAATTGGTCACAGGACAAACGGACCCTTCAGAACCCTCGTTTTAGGCAATATCCCAGAAATCATTATCGCATATAACAAAATCCAGTTTAAAAGGGATAATATTGTGTACAATGGAACTAGTATCCAATTTGTAAGCATTGGTTCCTAGAGAGGAGGCAATCAATGACCCGTTTATCAATTTTTAGCCCTTTAGTTCATATAAAAGAGAAGTTATGGGTCTCTAGATATGGTTACAAATTAAGCGCAGGATATAAGTTGGCGTGGCACCAAATTTCCCATGGCCATAATGCCGAAATGACTGAAAGGTTTGAAGCTGAAATTTGGGATTCCTTTATTTGGGGTCAAAAACTAATTTTTAATTTTTTTTTCAGTCAAATCTGAGAGACGTCACTGGGGAAGTTTCTGGAATCTGTGTGAATTGACGTGGAATGACTCCAATATCATTTGTTGGGGATTAGCAATCACCTGCCGAGAGGTCACATAAATTGCCAGTAATCCCTAGAGCACTCTAAGAACATGTGCATGTTCGATGAGTTCATAAAAGAGTATCACAAGTATTAAGATAAAAAGAAATGCCTAGAGAATAAAAAAATGCAGAACATGTGAAAAAAATGCTGCTCATTTTAGACAAGGCCGCGCATGGCCGTACTTGCTCTCTAGGCACAAAGTATTGACTAAAGAGCAGAACTCTAATGTGAGGACAAAAAAGAAACTCGAAGTAAATAAAAGCAAGAGACTCACACTGCGGTCGTCATCCTCACTCTTCATGTGGTTGGCAATGAACCGCACCCCCTCCACTGCCTCCTCAAACCCTGGGACTGCCTGCCCCAGCAGGGCGTGTGTGAGAGCGGGGGATGGCTGCTTCCCCCGGGCCAGGCTGGAGGACTGTAGGGGAGCGGGTCCCCCTTCCCTCCCCTCCCTGAGCCCATTCAATCCATCCAGGGACCCTGCTCCTCCGGCGCCCAGGTCACCCCCCAGCTTTTTGACAGAGGCTCGGTTCACGTAGCAGGTGCAGGGCTCAGGGCTTTCTTTTGGGAAGCTCATCCCGGCAAGCCCCAGCCCCGCCATCATACGGGCCCCTGGTCGCCCTCCATCCCTCTGATCCTTAGCACGACGGCGGAGGCGCAGTCTCTGTCGCTCGCAGTTGTTCCTGGGCTGGCGCATGAAGAGCAGGGCGGGCAGCTTCTCCAGGAATACCAGCTTAACCCAGGGTGGCATGGTATGTGTGGTGGGAGAGCGATGGTGCACATTGAGCACACACACACTGGTGACAATAGAGAAGGTCACCAGCACCATGGTGAACATCAGGTATTTCCCCACCAGAGGAACATCCAGCGAGGTGGGTGGGACTATCTTAGAAATGAGCAGCAAGAAGACAGTGAGGGCTAATAGCACTGAGATACAGAGGGTCATCTTCTCACCACAGTCAGAGGGCAGGTAGAACACCAGGATGGCCAGAGAGGTGATGAGGATGCAGGGGATAATAAGGTTGATGGTGTAGAAGAGAGGCTTACGGCGAATGATAAAGTCATAGGTGATGTCCACGTAGGAGGTGTCAGCTGGGTTCTCATTCCGCCGGCCTGGAAGGGCAATGATGTCCCACTCACCACTAGGTGTGAAGTCATCCATGCTAGCCACGTCAGTCTTCAAGACCAGGTCGATTTCAGTGCGGTCGTAGGTCCAAGAGCGGAAGCGGAGGGTGCAGTTCTGCTGGTCAAAAGGGAAATGCTTCACCTCGATCTTGCAAGCGCTTTTGTAGATGGCTGGTGGTAGCCAGAAGACACTGCCATCATATGAGACCACCGCATTGGAGTAGAAGGACACCTCATACATCCCATCAGCACTAGCAAAGAGCAGGCAGATGGAGATGGGTAAGAACACTTCGCATATGAAAATGTTTCTGTCTTCCTCAAACACCATGAACTTTATTATGATTCAATTTAAATTAAATGATTTGAAATGTAAAGAACATTGTGTGTGCTTGCAAAGGAAATTCATTATATTAAAATGTACCATTAACGTCACAATTATTATTATTTCATGATTAATGCAGTTCAAACTACTGAAAGTGCACCTGTTAAGTAACTTCTCATTGGCCATTCTCGTATTCTTGAAGTCTACTAAAAAAAGGTTTGAATGCGTCATCATTATAAAAAAAAAAAAAAAACACTTGAGTTTTCTCTTGCTGGCCATATCCAATACTTGTGTGTGAAACGCACTGTTGAGGTCCTGGCTCCGCCCTCCCGAAAACCCCAGTGTGCTGTGATTGGTCAACTTCATCATTCACTTATGACTGGTCAACCGCTTTGTGCCCGTCGGAAATGTCATGCCCTTTACCATAAAAGGATTTCCACTCCAGAGTGTAAATGATCTTTAGAAATAAATACCAGTGTAGGCTTGTGGGCGTAACCCGCTTGATTCAAGGGCGCGCCAAACTATCTGCTTGGCGCAAAACTTCAATTGGTGACATCACCAGTTGATTAAAAAAAATGGCTAGAAGCTATGGGGTGTTTCAGTCAGCTCTGGAGCAGTGAGTTTTGCAGCAGAGAGAGCTCCTTCTGGTGGTGACTTTGAGTTGTTTCCCGACACAAACCTTTCAAATGTGAATATAAACGATATGATTCACACGACGACATTAAAATAATGAAAAACCGTAATAGCTGCACTTTAAATTACAGGCATCACCCAAACTTCAACTGGAAGACAATTTCATTAAGATAAGGGCTCCGTGAAATTTTTGGTTTAGATCCATTTTTAGCCTTTCATTTTAGTTATAATCAAAGTTTGATGCAGTCTCATTGACTTGCATTAGTGACCTGTCTCTTTGCCAAAGAGTTCCTAAGCCAGTGTTTCCCAACCCTGTTCCTGCAGTACCCCTGCCCTGCATATTTAACACATCTGATTCAGCTGATTGGTTCATTAGTGGAGTACCTGATTAGCCGAACCTTGAAAGTCAAATCAGGTAAGTCTGTTCTGAGCCAAGTGGCCCATCAGACCCAGCGCTAAAGCGACTAGGAGTATTGCTACTCCCCCTAGATGGGATGCTAGTCCATCGCAGGTTACTCCCCCAGCTCTTAGGTATCCCTGACAATTTGCTGGTACCCATTTATACACCTGTGTGGAGTAAGGCACTGTGGGGGCAAAGTGTTTTGCCCAAGAACACATCTCGAAGACTGCGGCCAGGACTCAAACTCAGGACCTCTCAGTCTCAAGTCAAGCTCACTTAACCCTTAAATGCCCCCTGTGACAAATTTGTCACACGATTTTGTGGGTTGTCAAAACCACTGACCCCACATAAATTTTGCAACCTAATGCCCATAGTGACATATTTAGACCATCAGTGCTGCCATCTGATGCATAAAAGTGGACCTGACACTACACTGGCTGCACCAGCTAACCTTTCCAATATAGCCGCCCCCATGGTGGAATCCACACGATATATCAGCACCCATTCATCACTGGATAAAGTAGACAAACAGGTAAGCTAATGAAAAATAAACTATGCCTAATACTTCAGCTATATGTCAACTACCAAAACAATGATGGACAAAAGTTCTCTTTATATCCTAGAAACTTAGAGGTGTGTGTTTTTGCTGTGCCATATTTGTCACTGTGGGCATTCGATGCCCGTGTACATGCATGTACATGTACATGAAGTAGTCATGGCAGTGCATTATTTATACAGTCGACATGCTTATAATTTATAATCTTTTATTTTATCTTTGCAGGGTGCAATGCCCATGTAACTCCACTTCAATAGCCATGAAAATACTGCTGATTCAGTGCAGATGATAGTTCAAACAGTGCAATACTCTGCAATGTTACTACTGATGATATTCTCTGCTGGGATAATTTGGTGGAATATATGTACACCTATGATACCGAGGAATGAAAATTGAAATGGCAATTTTGCTCTGAAATTCAATTCAAATAATTTAAAAAAACAGACAATCAGGTCCATGTGTTATGGGTAGTTTTAATTTTAGCATGTTTATTGGTGTTATTCATGTTAGTGTGTTATAAATTTCATTGCCATGTACATAAAATCTGTTTTATCATTCAAGTCATTTTAGCAATAAGGTCCCCGAAAAGCCCATTGTGACATATGTCGCAAAACTAAAATGAGGTCAAAGGTCACCAAAAATTAAAAATTGCTATTGGGTTGTTATTAGCCCCTCCCCTGGACATATTAACAGAATACATAGATTTTTCTTTCAACTTTTACTATAGTTGGGCATTTAAGGGTTAACCACTGCGCTACCGCATGTCCCAGCAAGTCAAATCAGGGAGACGTCTAAAATGTGCAGGGCAGGGGCACCTGGGAAGCAGGGTTTGGAAACACTGGCCTCATTGCTTTGAAGAAACATGTTTTCCACTCTGGAAATAGAGTATGGATCTATTCTGTCACCGAATGATACAGGTTGTTGGGAAACAGGATTTTTGGGTGTTAGCAGTATGAGGTGAGCCAGACGGTTTGATCAATGGGTGTTGAATGTGTATTAGGAGATAAAGAGAAGCCATCAGGTCCGAAAGGACATATCGCCTGTTTGCGACTTCCAGCTGGGATCCCCGTTTGTCTTCAGTTCCGACAGGACACAATATGCACTAGTACCTTTTAGTTGGAGGTTCCATATGCCCACATATGGAGCTCACTTCCGAGGGTTGGGAATCTATTGAACCAATTAAGTTGAGTGGTTCAGGAGAGGCCCAATTGTAGAGTATTCCTTTTTATCAATGTGTAAACCCTAGGACCAATCAGCAACAACTTCTGATAACATTAAAGAAATTATATGCAAATATCCATACTTTTACATGTATAAAGCTTCTTACAAATTAAGGAATTTATAACTCTGCATCATGCTGTTGTTCCCACGGCCGGCTGTGTAATAAACTTTTTCCTGCTTTTGCTACGAACATCGGAGTCTGCTTCTTCATCGGGACAACGTTCTTGGTTTTTTATTAATTTACCAACAAGGTGCTCCACATTGTGCAGATTTAGTGTATGTCAGGCCATTATAAGATGACTGTGATGAAACTGGTAGGTGTGAAGAGAAAGATTAGTCTGTAAATGGAATCATTCACTCACTCATGTATCCATTTCATTTTATCAGCTACCCACACCTTACCAGACTGACAGGTCTTACTCAAGTTTACAGTGGTTTTCCAGCAGATATAATGGTTTCCAGAACTTTCATTCTCGTACAGACTGAGCTTAAAACAGTTCACTAGCACAATGCTTCAGGTATAAGTTTTTATAAATGAAATGTGTGTACTGTTGTTGTTATTATTATTATGATTGTTGTTGTTGTCCCTATTGTTGTTTTTGTTATATTTATCATTATACCTTTACTGACTCTTTCTTTGAAGGGCATTGGACTTTTACAGGGATAGTTATCAACTGACCTATGGAGTGTTCCACCTGGTGCCAAATCTGTAAAGTAATTGCCCCAGTGAGTCATGTACAGGCTCAGAGTAAAGCTGAATTAGCAGATGCTATGCAGTGCATCAGGGTTTGGAGAAAACAAAGGAAAAGACAAGTATGTCAGATAAGGCTAGAACAACAGTTGCTGTTAAACAGGGATGGTAACTGAACCAGGAAAAATGCTTCCCCAATTAGCCATGATAAGCAGGCAGCACATGTCAGGATATGCTGCTAGCCATCATGTCATAATGTTACTATCAGGCTAGCTAATAGCCGAAATAGTTCAGTGACCATATATGCTAATTTACAGTTCAAGAAATGGATGGAAGATTTGGATGTGATGGTTCCGAAGTTTAAATGTGCATTTTGTTGAATTAATACGTTTGATTAAATGTGATGGCCTGGACACTTCTTGGGTCATTGATTTGGTCCTTATATATATCAAAGAACATCTGAAAAATCAAATTTAAAAAGTTGTATGCAACTACCTAATCTCCAACTATACAGAAATGCTCATGCAGTTTAACTGTGATAGCTATGAGCGCATGAAGGCCAGAGCAGAAATCAGTCAGGTCAGTCCGGAAACAATAGTACTGGACAGCAAGGAAGTCAAATATTCTTCGAGAATTAGGTTTAGTAAGCTGGAAAGATATCACCAAGCAGACACCATAACAGACGGGCAAAAATTAAAGGTGAAAAACTGAATAAATGCATTGACAAACATAGCGCAGCAAATACTTCTTTTTCCTGGTATGGTTTGGGACCACTCATCCCCTAAAAGGTAAAAGGATCATTGCAAATCAATGCAAATTTATCCGAGGTCATCACCCTTATACCCAATGACGAAGTATTCCTACCATGATGGGAGCAATCTCTTCCATGAGGACAATGTCCCAAGACCCACATTTCACAAGGGGTCACTGAATGGTTTTATAAGTATGAAAATGATACTTTGCATGCACAACCGCCTTCGCAATCACCATCTCAAAACAACTGAAATTCATAGGGGAGATTTTAGAACCACATGTTAGACAGCACTGTCCATCCCCATTATCAGAGCACCAAATGAAGGAATATCTCTTGGAAGAAAGGTTCTCCATCTCTCTGGTGAAGTTTTATCCTTGTAAACTCTACGCCAAGGCATTTTGAAGCTGATCTAGGAGCTTGTGGAGGCCCAACACCTCACTAAGACTGTTTAGGTTGTTCCTCCCCCCCATTAATTTGTCACCCGTCTGTATGTTAGCCCTAGAGTATATAACCGCACACCCAGCTGCCAGGCCTGCATTGATCATTGTTCAAGCACCTCCTGCTGCAGAACCAGTGCTTGACAATAAAAGTCCAAACAAGCGCATGTTCTGGTTTCCTCCACCCTCATTCTGAGGTTGCGAGGTTTCAAGCGACAAGTGTATCGAAGTGGTGGCTGACAGGCGTGTTTCAGAGGAGACTGTCTACTCTCTCCTGAGATGGCAGCATGAGTCACAGACGAGCATGTTTGTACATAGTTTGCCGATCGGACATTACAAATTTGGGTGGGATTGGAGATGCCAAATTAAAAAAAAATAAAAAATGCACACCTTAGCAGGTATGGGGGCAGGCATTTATCATAATCAAGTTAAATTTTCACTGATGCCATCACTGAGCACAAAGTCAAGATGAAGCAGTTTTGGGACTAGTCGCATCTCCCAGGAAAGGAATTAGGAGAACTGGATGTGACACTTCCAACACTGCCAAGCTAGTTACGTGACCTGAAGGCACATGCTGTTGGTTGGGGACAGCAGAATATATCTCCAAAACTATAACATTGTCCCCATTGGCAAAATTCAAGGTTGGGCCTTGTGATGGTGCTATATAATAGGCTATAGGGTCCAGAAGATAAACAGGGGAATGACTCAAGGCTCTTGAATATGCAAGAATGTTTACAGCACAATTTACCAGATTCCCGTAACTGTTTAACTAATTGAATTTTTGAAAAAGTTAAGTTTGGCCTAAAGGCGGTGCCACTGGGAAGAGCATAGTGCTACCAGAGCAATAGGATTGTTCTTTTATACACCAAGACATTCACAGAAAACTTAATCTGATTCCCATTGACAAGGTGTGACTTCTTGCATTTGGAAATGTAGTTTCATCTAATGGTGGCACTACAGTCGAAGTAGTAGAGCCATAAAAATAAATAAGGTCCCTTCTCTTTGCACCAGGATAGTTGACTGCAGATGTGACAGAATTCCTATTAAAACAGTTTGGGTTTTTTCAAATGAAAAGTATGGCCAGCTGGTGGTAGTACTGGGATGGTCATATGGTCATCAGCATCCCTTCTGTACATCAGGAGCAATCACCAAAGGTTTAACATGATTCCCATCAAAACTTTTTGAGTTATTGCATTTGTAAATGTGAAATTTGGCTGACTGGCGGCACTACAGGAGACATAACATTGCCACAACAATCAGTCAACTCCTTTTCGATACACCAAGAATGTTGAAAGCAGATTTGATATGATTCCCATTAAACCAGTTTGAGTGATTTTTTTTTTTTTTTTTTTTTTTGACATGGTGCTGGCACTGCTGCAAAGGTTGCAGGGTGACCAGCATCAATAACATCTCTTCTATATGCATCAGAAAGGATCACAAGATGGGCAAACATGATTCCTGGTAAGAGTAATTGCATTTAGTAGTGTAAAGTTTGCCCTGAGGGTGGCGCTACTAAAAAGATTGTCTGGTCCCACAAATCAGTAGGTTTTGTCCTCTATGCATCAGGAATGAACACAAGGAGATTCATGCGATTTCTGCAAAAACTGTTCAACTTATCACATAAACACAAAGGGTCTGCGGTGGCGGTGGTGAAGACATGCAAAGCAAATCCATGATATCTGCTACTGCTCTGTTTAAGGGCTATAAGTACCCCAGTAAATGTTTAACTGTAAAAGTATGCAGAACAGCAAGCTGTGTAAGGGAGCCTTACATATCGAAAGTATATGCGACTGACTTGCTAAATACGAAAGCCTCCAAGTGAATGTCCTACTGAACTTAACTGGAATGTGAGTATTACTCCCATCAGGAAGGCAGGATATGAAATTAGGTTATGTTGTAGTAGGAATTCTCTGCCAGGCCGATAACAGCAGATATGGGTTTGGTGGGACAGGCGGGAGACTCACTTGTTATACAGCACCACATCTGGCAGCCAAATGTGTTTGGAGGGCAGTCTGACCTTCATCATCCCATCAAACTCCTCCGGGACCCAAGTCAGCCTATAGTCCTGCCATTCCTGAGGACCAATCATACCCATGGGAAGAGTTCCAGGCATGAGAGCATAGGTCATAGCCAGCAACCGTCATGGCAGTTAGTCAAAGCCAATATCCATTATCTGATCTCTCGAAACATAATGAGAGTGGATGGAGCACTTTTAATCCCCGTAAACTCTGCAATCCCATATGGGTTCGTCAAATGTAGCTGCTTTGTTCAAACTGTGGAACTTTCAGTCTATATTATATACTAGTGGAAATCTGAAGGGTTCCAAAGATTGGAGGTATGTGCTGCTGAATTACAGGGGAATGTGTACAAAATTATGCAATAGATCTAGATATGTTCTATTTGATATTATGCTGCGGACATAAAAACATGAATGCAAATACAAAATATGAATGTCACCTTGTCCTATAATATGGAAAATACCTGTTGCTTCCAAATGTGAACCAATTTAACACTTCTCTGCTAAGGATGTATATATGCACCCTTGCTACAGCAATGTAGTGACCCAGAACATCTATATATATGTCCTCAAAACAACCATTTGATCCAGAGTCTGGTTATGCAAATACAGTCGTGCTACTTATGCTGGTGGCTAGAGTTTGATTCTGACTGGTGAAGATCGCTGACAACAAACCTTTGCTAATTTCCCTGAAAACCTCACTTGTTTATGCTTTGAATGTATATTCAACCTTAGTAGGGAAGGGGTTAAGGTGAAATTCAAGCGAAAATCAGAGTTTAAACGGATAATGCAACCAGAACCTCTATAACAGACGAGGCTTAGCTGTATGATTCCAATGAAGTTAACACTTTTGAACTGCTGAATAGAGTGTGGGAAGTTACAGTTTCCCCACTTGATACCATCGAGACATTTTTATGGCTGTAATTGCATTTTGTGTGGCCTGTGTTGGCTTGATGTCTGTGCAGCCTTGGCACCCCCCAGTGTCCACTCAAAGAGCTCGTAAAATATTGATGGCCTCTCTCTCTTCAATTATCTCCCATCAATCAGACTCTGGGTCCTGGCTTCAGTCATCCTCAGGCTCCTTGTCCCAAGGATGAGGACGTACTGCCCTGTTCTTTGATTATGTCTGCGTGTCAGCGGGCATCAATGCTTGCGTATTTCAAAGTGCATGCATACATGTACTAGCTAGTGTGTGTGTGTGTGTGTGTGTGTGTGCATGCACATTGTACAGTGTACATAGTAAACAAATGATTTACCCTTAAGTCAAAGCACACACACCTCTTTTACCTAAAATTAGCAATTAAAATGTGTGTGCAAGCTCAGTACCATATTGTGAGCAGCTATGCTGTCTGAATCATGCATACTCTATAATAAGTTCAGTGCAGAATATCTTCTGCTGTACCTCCTCAGCCGCTGGGCAAATATTTTAATAAAAATAAGCCACTCTTATCACCCAACTCCGCCAAGATTACTATTCTCATCCCACCCAAAGTCACTTCTGTTTTGTGTGTAGGCAAAAGAGTACACAATCCTCCTAATTTCATTACAAGCCCAACAGTTTTTGGTCAGTCAGGGTTTTAGAGTGCTCCACTCCTCTCCACAGATCAGTGGTGACTGAGGAAATATACGTCATTGTGAAGATATGCAGCACAACAACAGCACTAGCTTATTAAAATGACTTCAGTTACAGTGCCCATTCAGGTAAACTGGGGACAAGCAACCCTGGCCAACTGGTATAGAACAGAACAGCACAGGGCAGCATTTCAGAGAGTGACAGATTAGAGGAGGATTACGCTGTCCAGATCACACCAAAGATTGACAACAAAGTCAGAAGAACACTGAGGAGATTTTAGGAAAATACATACCTGTGTTAACCATACATTTGTGGTCATCACCTGTTCTCTCTCATTCTGCAAAAGGATTAAAAACAACAGTTAGAATTTGAGGCTTATTAATCACTATATTGGGTATTACTGAGATGGATGAACCAATAGAGGGCTGACTAGGCTAACTGAATGGTCTTCAATCCTGGACCAGGGCAACAGCAGAGTTAACGATTCTTTCACCTGAAAATCAATAGTCTGGTTTGGGTTGATATGGCAAGATTACTGAGTTAGCAGGATAACTGCACTAAGTATTACCCAGAACCCTCCCAAATCTGGATTATGGACTCAAGGGAAAGGAGCTGTCTTGGGTTTAACTCAAAACTGAGCTCCAGGAAACTCAGCACTCCTGTTTCCTAAATTGCCAGACACAATTCAAGCCAAAATAACCCAGTAATGTTAGTTAATGGACTATCAAATGTTTTCGTCGGCTAATGAAATCCTCTGCAATAACAATTAAACCAGCAGATCCTCAGGCTCTCAAGCATTATTTAGTGCAGCGTAACTGACCAATAGGGTATGATGACAATGTGGGACACGTCTGCGACGGTGAAAGGTATCAAAATGCATGGATGCGAGCAGAGGAAATGTGCTCAGTTACCAGTTCAGTGGATTGGTGATATGGAAGGCTGGGCAGTGGCACAAAGGCACAGCGTGGAGGCAACTGGCAGCATTGCTGCATAGTGCAACTTTCACTAATCTCTCACTCACCACACTGATTAGCTGCGCCAGTGACACCATCAGCTGCACCGTCACCAGCTCCGAGCCATTGGTTGCCGGGCGGATCAATTTGTTGTAATGGGTGGGGTTGAGGAGATGCTCCACCAATCGCTCTTCAGTATCTGCTGCAAGGCTGCCTACAAAAAGAAACAATCCACTGACCAGACGCAATAACTCAGAGAGGCCCCGCCTTCAGCATGCATTCACACATACATAACTGACCATGACCTCTGGAGACACAAATTCAATAAGACCATATTAACAGTATTGCACGACCCATTGCCTCCATTTCAATTTCATTAATTTCACAGCCAATTACCACTCCATCCAGAGAGGGCAACATCAATACCATTGCATTAACGCCAAGTTAGCAGCATTAAAATGAGTCGGAGCATGTTTTGATTAAATATGTACACGAACATTCACACACACACACACACATACACACACACTCGCACATTCACACAGGACTGGCCCAGTTTATTCAAATTGCCAGCACAGTTGGGTAGAAAACTGACAGTATGTTGGAAATGAAATGTTAGTGCCATGAGAAGCTGACACTCTCACTGTCCCCTCAATCATCACTCTCTCACGCGCTCCTCTACTTCCTCTCTCTCAGGCCCTTCCTCTGTTCACTGAGCAGGAATGATAGTTTCAGCAACTGGATCAATAAGGACTATAATCATGCCCCATAAACTCTCTGCCTCTCTTTTTCACCCTCTCTCTTACTCTCCCTCTCCATCCAGCTATCGCCATTTCCATAGCTCTCTCTCTGACACAAGCAACACAGTTATTAGGGTGTCCCTATTACAACCGCTGCCATAAATTTAGCTCTCTCTGACATTGCGGGGGAGTGAGCAAGCGTGTGTGGGCGAATGCAGGACCATTCACGACCATTCTCGCACTGTCACCTATTAACACAAATGCATAAGAGACACAAATGCCTACTGTAGTTTGACAACACTGTGTATCCAATTCAGATTTATTAGGAAAACCTTTTAATAAAGCAGGTCATTCACAAGGTATTCGGAAAGCTACATAAAGAATCCTTCCTGTATCAGCTAATGCTGCTACAGAGAGCCTCTCATTCATCAGTATATCAGATGTGTGGTTACATCTAAGGCAGAACTCCAGTTACAAAAACTGCAAGCTTAATGTCATGTTAATGGTCCATCATAGTGGTCTATGAGGCTTTAGCACATGAATTTTCATGAAGATGTAAGGGCTCCTGCTAGAGGGGTCAATGTAACCAACTCGCAAATGGCTGTGAAATGTATCCCAGACAATCGATCAGTGCATGAAGAGAAATAGAGGTATTGCAACATATAGATTGAGTCATCCTGTTTGGAGGTTGACGCGCTCCGTACTCCCACAAATGGTGGTGGGAAGGGGGAAATATGCCAAACGTCTCCTGGCCCTCAGTGCATCAGGGACAGAATTTGGCTGCAGTGGAAACCTTTTATGCCAAAATGTTTTAAGATCAATGAAGCACCACTGGCAGTCACTGGGAATAAATACAGGAGCCGGCTTTAGAGTGATGGCAGGGGCTTGAATTATTGAAGGCAGCCTATAAATCAAGGGCATAATTGAGCGGTGCAGAGGGACTACAAAAACAGTGGGGACACTTCTGGTCTATCGGGAAAAGTAGTGAAACTCTATTCCTGCATGCCATTGCACTAATGTCTACCACATTGTTCTCGGGTCAATTTTATTAAAGCTTTCAGCGTGTGTGAGTAATTTCTGCATATGCCGCTTCAGTGGCGTGATTTATGATGGGGGGGTGATGAAGCACCACAACAAATCAGACGCACTTTTCATCTTTTTGCAGTGGCAGAACAGCTTTACACGTGCTAAATCAATGCTTCTCAACTTCGGTCCCAGGGCCCTCTGTGCAGGCTGCTTTTTATTCCAACTATAACTGCAAGTTTGGGAATGTAATAAGCTTTCATTTTGTCTTAATTAGGCGCATTTCACGCTGAAAGCAATAATTTACCTTCTAATGCCACATACTGACAGAAATATCCACTCATGCCATGAAGAATAAAAATTCCATATACAAATTGTGATACATTGCAAACAACACCATACAAAAAGGGAAAAATGTATTTTAAAATAAAAAAAATTGATTAAATTAAACTGAATTAAAGGTCCCCTATTATGTCACCAGGTGCACAGCCAATTAATTATTGCAAGCCATTTCAAAATCTTTCCCCTCTTGACATCACATGGGGAAGTAACCTACCAGAGGCAAGAAGAGGTGATCAACTTCAGCCAAGCAGTCAATCAGATTTCATTATTTTGGGTGGTCACTCCCCCTTGTGATGTCAGGAAGGGGAGAGTTTGAACTGGCTCATAATGGCTAATTAGCTGTGCACCTGGTAGCATAATAGGGGACCTTTAAAGAATTAGAAGGTTTCTAATTGGTGAAAAGTAATTGACACATGGTTGCAAAAACTAACTCTTCATTACGCATGCAAATGATAAAGAATTCACCTTGTAATGGGACAAATTTATGGAATCACGTTCTAGCTAAGTACTTCGAAAGAACACAGAGCACTTGCACTCAACAACCTAATTTGGAGCTTATAAATTTTTTCAGTGTCTGATTTAATCTGTTTACAAATCTCATTACCTGAAATTAGGTGCAATATGGAAAAAAGCACAGTATGTTAAAGGGTCTTTCATTCTTCACAGCATGCATGCATATTTCTGTCAAATTGTGGCTTAAGAGAGCAAATCAATGCAAATAAGAGATGCACCAAATTGAGATAAATTAACTGCTTGGTGAAGTCCTGTAATTGCAATTGTGATTGGAATTAAAAGCTTACACAGTGGGCCTCCAGGACTGAAGTTGATAACCACTGTTCTAAATAAGCTAAGTAAATGGAGTCCCTGGTGTCTATTTAATGTGCTCTTGTAATTTTCTTGAATCTCATGGACACACTATTATACTACAGGGAGTAGTAGGTCAGAGTTATCACAAAGAGAACCACAATTGTTTTAGGATAGGATGTCCTTTAACAAAAAAATATGCCAAACTCAATTCCTGGAGACTTATTGTACCATCCTGTACACCATCATGTCAACTCTAATTTGGGGCACTTAATGCTGCCAAATTTGCGCTCAAAAAATCTCTCGATCATTGGTTCCTGAGCATATTCTGGAACATTATGTAGGTCTACCAGCCAGATTTTCATTCCAAGCATATTTTGTCATATCTAATTCTACTATTAAGAAGCTTGCCTAGATCTCTAGCTGTTGAACAAGATACGCTTTGTTAGGGCTGGAGTGAACACCTGAACTGCACGATGGCAGAAACATGGTTGGGATAAACTGCACTAAATATTGAATGATGTTAGTGTGCTTAGGGTTGGAGTAAAAACCTACAGCGCTAAATATAACCAGGTGTAGGGTTCAATAATGCTGGCTTCAGGAAGTGATAAAGTGCTTGGAACTAATTTTGAGGGAGTAAAATGCATTTTTGGCATTCACAGCCCTCCTGCCATTAGCCGGACATGAGTGCCTGACATGCAGATTGCTGAGCTTTTGAATTCTTGTCATTTAATGACCCTTTCTGCTTTCGTTCTCCTAAGTACACATTTTAGGGTACAAATGATATTAGTTGTATCTGGAATTTCCTACTTTAACATTATTGCTTAATTCAAAATTCATAACCTACGGATTTTGCATTTGTGCACACTGTGCAAAAATACTGACCTTGATTTGATTAATATTTAATGCAAGGACTTAAGTTAATCCAAGTCCCACTCTGAAATTTAAATAAAAGAGAATGAGTTTTGAGGCCAGAACTCTGACCAGTCCGTGGTGTGCACATCCTTCTGATAATGCTGACAGCAGTTATGATAATAGCTGCGCTATTCTAAAAGAACTGCTGAAATGTCCTTGAATGTGCCTGCAGAGTCAGTCCATGCATGTTGGCCAGCTGCCATATTGTTCCTATATAAATAGAGCAGAAGATGTTTCTCCTACAGCCTTGTTGTACTCACGTCCTATACATTGCATAATTCTCTCAGTGTTCCATGTGTGCCTGGTGTGTTTGCATGCGTGTGTTAATGTGTGTGTGTGTGCGCGCATCACCTGTTTGTCTTTATGCCAGATAAATATTTTCACAATAAGTCGCATGACTACATTAGCTTGTAAAATCACACGATGATGATATTTCTGAAAATTGAGCCAGATGATTCTCCCTCTGATTTAATCCATAAAAGCTGTGAAATGCATAAGTGTAACACCATTAGCTTGCATTGTTGACTGCCATTTTTATAGACCTGTAAGGAGGACAAAGTTCACCTCCGTGATCTGTAACTTGTGCCTCTTCTATTAAACACCTCGTACTCACCAGAGCCATAACGGGCACATCATATAGCTTCATTATTTTAAGTGATGGCAAACTTTTGGCTTCAGTTTGAGACATCATTTGTCATGCACTGACCCAGAACAAGGGTAGGCAGAGTGGGGAAAGCACCTCCTTGTGATAAAATGCCTCCCGCTTGTATTTCTGTGAATGACCTCAGTAAATTAACAAATGTTAACTTAACTGTTTCCATGCTTGAGTCCCAATACTATCAAATGCCCACATTTTTTGCCTGAGAGAACTACTTTTTATCTAATTTCAAGTGGTAAGAAAGTGTGGAAAATATTTAGACAGCCTATATGGTTAGCTCGACAGCTTATTGCCAGATATGTTTGGGCTACATATGATAATCATACATATTAACTGGCTGCAATCATTTCAAAATAATTTCTCTTCTGCTTCTATCTTCTTTCAGAAGATTGACATCTTTATGATTAAGAATTAGTCAATGGAAAGGTGTCTAATCAAGATTTTGAGCACAGACGGCCATAGCGTTAAGCAATAAAGATTATGTCACATTTCAGCTGCACACCAAAGAAGGCAAGAGTACTTCAAAGGGTTAAAATACATAAGACATCATTTTCCTATTGGACGTGGAACGACTTTTACTTTTTCTGATGGTGGGTGCATATGACTTTGATGTTGATAAGCCACATGTTAAAACATATTCCTCAGTTCTATCTCATAATCACTGGCAACCTGATATTGAATTCCAAACAGGCGGCTCTAATTTATCTGAAATGTAGCATTTCCCTGTCGTAAGAGAGGCGTTTTCCCCCTCTCTACCTAGTTCCATGATTGGATTTCTCAAGTTCATTAGTGGGGACGGGGGTAGAGCCTCCTTACGAGGAAAGCGCATATTATTACCATCGTCAGATGTATTGCCTGTTTTCTGCCTCATCCTTCAGTGCAATATTTCTAAGATGGCACAAAGCCGCTCAGATACTTCGCCTACAAATTATCAACCCTATTTCAGTTTAATTAACAATTATGCTGTCGTCATCAAAATAAGTGATCATTATGGCAACATTTCAGGAATTGTTCTCCCAAATGTGACTTTTAATGGGCAGATAAAATGTGTCTGCTCACCACAAAGATTAAATAAGGCTGATGATAAAACTCATTTACAATAAGTGTAATAGTCCGAGCAAAGAAATTGATCAATATCCATTCAACCAACAAATTGGTATGTAAGATTTAAAGAACAGAATAGCCTAATACGTCTATTCATCCATAAAATTGCCTCACATAATTATTATTAATTGATAACTGCAATAATAGCAATAAATGTGCTATTTTCCGCAAAAAATCCACCGCCAGATCCCCCTTTTTCTTAATCAAACTACCAATCTTGATATCCATGCATTACATTAAATAGTTATTCTACTATTTATCTACACCATTATATCTGTTTCTGTCGCTGCCAACTGCCCAAGCACCAAAAGCCGTCCTAAACAGCATACTTATTTTTCTATCCATGCATTAAATAGCGTCGATGAACAAGTTACTCACTTTTCACAATGGCGAGGAGGTAAAACAGCATCCACGGATCCATCGCCAAGATGAGGGTAAATTCGCCGCGGGTGAAATATCTAATGGTTGCGCGTATATATAGAAGTGCGCATGCAAACGTCTTTCAACCGAAGATCCAAGGTCTGTGTTCTGTATTCCGTCGTCTTTGGTTTTATTCGGTGCATGTCATGGCTGCCTTAGTTATTCTCAGTCGAGACATTCGTCCCCATGTTGCAAGAGTAAAATTTCTCAACAGAATTCAGGTATGCCGAGTGTACTCGTGATGTGCTAAACGATGCGACGAACTAGAAGCGCGAATGAGGCGGTGGGGGAGGATAAGCGGTGAGCATAACCGAAGTATTTGCCATCCTTTTGGCTCTTCCATTCGATGTTAATCTAAAATGTGCTGGAAACCGTTCACACAATATAATATGGTCCAAATATAATCAAACGTCCGTGTTGTTCGCTTGCATCCGTATATTCCCTCTGTGCGTAATTGTTTTAACGACCAAATTTCTTGTCGGAAGAGTATATTATTTCCCCAGTCTTTTGCTACAAAATCCTCACACTAATTTGGTCATAATATGATATAATTATGTTTTGTTTTACGCAAGTTTCACTATTTGTTATTTAATCCAGTTATACGTCTAACATAGTGTTTTGGTGCAGCCATGGATGAGTGAGCTGGGGGACTTCAAACTACGTCATTCACGACAAAAGGAGGGGGCGGGTGGCCCAGGGTCGATTGCAAGGTTTATCACAGTTGGTAACGTTATGTCGCCGGTGTCTGACTGTTTCTACATTCTGCATGCATCAGAGCATCCGTCAGATCCTTCAGGACGTCATCTTGCCGTTTTCAATCAGTGGCTTTCCACTCTGATGTAATCACTTCACAAGCATTACAGAAGTCTAATCATGGTATCAGAGGGGGTTCCTCACTCTCGCCCACTCAAGTCTTGCTCTTTCAACAGCTTGAAGGTCTATTTTCAGCATTTATGTTCTCTTGGAGGTTTTCCTCTCTAGTTTTGAATTGCCAAGTGGGAGGAGATAAAGTGACTCGCCAATGCTGAGATGATAAAAGGGGTGTGAATTGGCTGATGGAAGGACGTGGCAGTGCGTATTGATGGTGAGGACAATAAGAGGTCAGACATTGGCAGGCATTGTTGATATCTGCTGGATATGGGAAATGCAATAAACAAGGAAAAAGATGAACACAACTAGAGGGATGGAAAGTGATGATATAAAAAAGAGCTGACATTAAGGGAGGTAGTTTTGAATGAATATTTAGAGAGAACACCTTAAGAATAAGAATAGTTTAGTGTGGTAAGCCATGTTTAAGGATTGGTAACATCATGTAAGGAAATGTGGAAGGAAAAATTTTTACATAATGACAGGGAGGAAAGATCTAGAGAGAACATGAAATTAAATGATGTCATAATTTCTCACTGCTGTAATGTTCTTGGCCTTTCTGCTTCTCCTCCCTTGTCTCTCAACCCCTCCCACTCTCTACACAGTGGGTGAGTTGACCTGACAGTGTGCTGACTCTGTATGGGATGCGCTGAGTTTTTCTATGAATAATTAAAAATATGGGACCCCCACAAGTGCATCTCTTCCCCCACACATTCATCCTTCTCTTTGCTCTCTGTCCCCTCCCCCTCTTTCTCTCCCTCCCTCCATCCCTCCCTCTCTCCAGCTGACAGTGCTGATAAACTGCGACAGCCTGACACACTGACTGACTCCTACAGATGTTGCCTAAGACTGATCGATCGATGGCTTGATTTACAGATGAGAAGTGTGTGCGAATTCACCACTGGACTGACATGGAGAGTAATAGATAAGTAGACCTGGTAACAGACATCACAGCTATTGGTGTGAAGGCTTGAGTTTAGGGCAAACAGACACATGATCTTACTGGCTGGGAGATAGTCTTTGGCTTGCTGATAGGTAGAATGACAGATGCAGATGCCTGGCAGATTGGGGGACTGACAGACAGGCTCACATTGCCCAGCACTGTCCTTCCCTCTAGCTCATCCTGACCTAGTTAGCGCTGTGAATAAGAAACCTCAGGAAAAATGGGATGTGCCGGAAAAACACAGGATTAAAGCTAAAATAGAAGACATAGGCCAGACTTGTGTGCTGCCATTTGTGCGTCTAATCTAAATCATATAGGTTTTTCAGGCACAGTTATATGCATCTGGGATGGACTAAGAATAGCCCTGGTGTTTAATTTCCTAAAAATGTTTGTTGGTTTTTGGGTATATGTCTTCTTATGGCCGCGTGAGTGCATATTTTCTGTTTGTCATTACCCTTTTGCATGTTAACTTCCTGCCCTTTTTGTCTATCTCTCTCCCCACCTATCTTGCTCTTGTTCTCTCTCTCTCCCTCTCCCTTTCTGTATTCTGTAGATATTGCCCCATGTCACTTCTACTAATCACCATGGCAACGTGGTAATCCCTTATTTCTCAGGAAATTCTGATGCGCAGTGACATACACATGTGAGGGCATGAGTGCAGACACGTGCTCCTATTCTGCACGGCAAAGATATACTCGATTCTACCTGTACTTTATCGTACGTGTTGCAATGCATTATTAGACAGCATACACGTACACTTCATCTCTCGTATGCATGGGTTTCTGAGTTAGGCATACTGTGAAATGTGTTTGGGTGTGTTTATAAATGTCCACGAGCATGCTACACTGTAAGTGACTTCACAGCCAGGTCAGTGGCTTTGCTGCCAAAAATAAAAAATAAATAAACAAACAAGCGAGAAACACTGATTGGGGGGAATATAGTCCCAATTTGATCAGTTTGAGTATTTTTTTAAAAATAATTTATTCACTTTATTTTTTCACAAGCATTTGGTGTATATTGCATATTGCATCACTTTGGCAACAGTTGCTGATTTCTATGCATGCCAATAAAGCCATTTTAATTTTAATTTGAACTGATAAAGGCAGAGAGAGATAGACAGAGTGGAGGGGGGGTTAGGGTGCTAATGGATGAGTGTAGTTTCAGGTATACATCTGTCTGTACTGAAACATATTTGTATATACAGATGTGTTAAGACTCTCGGTCAGTCAAGAGTTTCTGGTTCAATCCCACAATGAGGCTTGGGGTTCTGACTGCTGTTGGGCCCTTGTGCCAGGCCTTTACCCCAAAATTGCTCTTTTTATCTTTCCTCACTTCTATCAAGCATCTCTGCCAAGGCATCCTTAGAAAAGACTAACATGTTCTCGATAGAAGTTTCCCTGGTTATAAAAATGCTAATGGATTCAATGTTCTGTAACAAGCACCTTGTGCTTTCTGCTGATTCCAGCCTTCTGTTGAAGACAAACTTCATTGATATGAATAATATCCACTAATTTCAGGTTACACATGGAAGTACTGCAGTATAGAAAGTGACATTTTAAGGCATATTTCTTTTAAAAATAAGCAAAGTCACTCTTTCCCTGAAATAATGGGTTGTCTTGATTGAGTATTTTTTGCGAGTCAATTTAGCTCAAGCAAAGATTACTATGAGCAGGGATACAAATAAAAATACAGCGTGAAACTGTCCTCATTCATCATCAGAACTTGTCCGGTGAATGTGAATCTTTACGTGTCCCTGGTTCAATACTCAAGCAGTGACTAAATTGATAACTCAGCATAATTTGATTTTCAGAATAGCTTTAGTCAGTAAGCTGACACTGGATATCAGGCAAAGGTCAACACTTAAGGTAGCATATTGAATGTGGCTTACTCACTCCATGGTTCGCAATGTAGAGAGATTATTTTTGCCACACGCTACACAACAGATGGAAAATTAAAAGAAGAGGGTATTTTCTCAGTTCCAAAATGCTCTTAATGCAGTATGTCCGTAAATCCTGAAGCTGTTCACGGAAATTATTTCTTTATTGACAGTGCATACAAGCAGTGGTCAAATAAATGAATACACTACCTTAAACATCAGCTTCATGAAGAACATGACATCCTTTTTTTTGTTTAGACTAGCTCAGATATGTATTTCTGGAAACTATTCTACCCAGTGTCCATCTGTCCCTCTCCGAGAGCTTTGACTGGCAACCATAGTTTTTGCTGTTGGTGTTTTTTTTGTTTTTTTTTTTGCATTTATATTTCATTATTTTTGGCATAGTTTCCCTTTGATGTATATGTTTTTTTATTCGTTTGCTCGCGAGGCGGTCGGGGTCCTACTGATATTTTGTTCAAACCCGTGTGAGCATAGCTCGCGCTCCATGTTTTTCAAGTAGGTGCAGTTTACCAGCTTGTCCACCAGAGGGAGACGTGATATTGACTAATTTATGACTCAGATCGTTGAAGTTGCATGCATTGAAGTTCTGCTAATCAGTACTTAATTACAGCCAGTAAGGGCATATTCGTAAAACAAGACTGCTCTGAGAAAAGGACATCCCCCGCCGGAGTTGCGACTGCGATATGTGTATCATTAGTCTATCTGCAGCATATGTGCAAAGTTTCAGGGATGTCCACGAAAACTGTAGAAGGAGTTGATTTCACCAGCCAAGTAGCTACCTAGACAGATGACTGTCTGGACGGACTGCACTACGACATAATCCCCCTTTTGGGCTTTCATCAATCAGGGAATAAAGAGCTGAGACAGATACAGTCACTGGCAACAGAAGATCAGATAACAATATTGTGAATTACATTCTTTATTTGAAAGAGTTGCCTTTAACAGAAATGAGCACTGTCAACACTTGACAAGAGTAATATGAATTGGCTTCATCAAAATAAACCATGTAGTCATTCTGAGAGCAAATCATAAAGACAAGAGTGAGGGTGAGATCACATGAGTATCTTAAAGGAAAGAATCAGAGTTGGAAATTCAGAGAGAAGTCAGGGCCTGAGACCTGCCCAGAGTTGGCTGTCAGAGCGAGTTCGGAGGTGAAGTCAGTGAGGTCGAGGCACAGGGTGCTGCAAGGTCATGTGCTCGGCCCCATTAAAAGGCAGTTGCTGGGTGCAGTAGTGGTGAACAACCTCAGGAATGCTGGAAAACACGCAGCTGCTCTGGTCCAGCGTATAGCCGTTCTCTTTGGTCTGAGCCACGATGATGTGCACACAACCCTGGCTGGTCCTAGGAGAAAGAGAAGGTGGAGTGATATACATGAGACTGTAAAGGTACACACAGAATTGGTAAGTACTTGCAAAATCATACATTGGAGCTCTATGTTAGTCAGTGATCTGTACAAAAAATGAAACAGAACACCATCTCTCTAGGGAAGGTTGCTGTGCTAAGCGTTGCTTACTGGAAGTCCCCCAGCCTCGCTCTCCCTTTAAAAAGACTGTGATTAAAAGGGGGATCCCACAGGAAGTGCTCTGTCATGAGGCTGAGAATAAGTCCTTATGTTAGATGAGGGCAAAATGATGTACTACCATTGGATCGTGTCCAAACTCAGAGCAGAAATTCAGACAGTTAAAGCTGGCTTCTGCGCTGTGACAGATTACAAGCCCCAGCTGCTCAGCTGGCCACTGCAGTAGCACATCCTTCTCACACCCATTCTCATTCAATCATTTGAAACGACACACTTTCTGGTTTTATATGGTTTTTCTCATTTTCTGAAACCCGTAGACTTGAAGTAGAAAAGCTCACAGACGAAGGACTATTTACCTAACAATCCTCTATGGAATCAAAGGGTTCCTTTCAGAACTATTTTCTACTAAAAATTTAAACCTTGCTTCACTTTCAGTCCCGTTTTATCTATCTATCCATCTGGCTGTCTATCTGTCTGTCGTCTATCTATCAATCCATATGTCTGTCTGTCTGTCTCACACGTGATCTGCCTGATTCAAAATTACTTTCCCTCCCATCCACATGTGACCATTGTTTCCATCCCTCACTAACACACAAACGCACACACAAACAGAGACAGTGAGCAATCCCTTTGATAATACTCACTTGAGAGCAATAGAGTACTTGCTAGTGCCTGATTCGCTGTTTCTCACAAGGAAGCTGGCCTCTTTACAGGACTGTAAGTGTGACTCCGCCTCCTGGCGGGATACACAGCCGTGGTACCAGCTGTGGAGGGAGGTCGGGAGCAGGGGTTTAGCGACATTAAATTAGCACAAAGGACAATTATTGTTTCACAACACACTGTTCGGTGGCAGAAATTCTGAGAAAAGATTTCACACTTGCCAAACATTTCAAATTCACATCTGAAAGAAAATGGGTAATGGGTTAGACGAAGTCGACAATGGCTGGCATCATCAACATGTAAACCAGGGCTGCCCAAAACAATCCCTGGAGATGGACTGTAATACCATCCTGAAGATTTTTACTCAAAATCCAACCAACGCTCATCATTTGATAACAAGATCTTGGAGCGCTGCTGATTAGTGCAGTCAGATGCACAAAATTAGAGTTGAAGTGAAATCCCACAGGATGGTGAATCTCGAGGAACAGTGCTCAGCTGCCCTGATGTAGACCGTTGTGCATCATATGGGTACTGTGTATAATTGACGCAAACTTAATTATGTATTACTGGAAAACATTCGCACACATTCACACATTCATGTGCACACACACCCAAACATGCACATGCTCACACACACAAACGCATGTGAGCACACACACACACACACACACACACACAAGTTTGCACAGCTACCCTTACTATAACATTGTGCCGACTTCTATTAGCAGTGGATGGCCTAAACCTAACCATAATTAAATCATGCCTAACCCGAACATTAGCCTAACCTCAATTCACATCTGACCCCTAACTTTAACCTGGACCTCAGATTAGAAATGGGCTCTGGTCTTCAAGTGGACTACTGGTCAGCTCCCTATACCGGAAGGACAGGTACCCAATGAGTGATAAAAATGCGCCCACACAAACTGACGCTCACACACCTTTGTTTCTCCAGGGGTACAGTGGGGTCCACCTTAGCAACCTCGACCTCAGAGGTGGGGCTGGGGGAGGAGACAGGGCGAGGGGAGGATTTGAGGATCTTTTGGCCCAGGCTCCTCTGCCGCAGGTGCTGCTGACGCGCGGCATGGAGGGGCTCCTCTTTGGCGAGGGTCGGGTGCTCTATTCCCTCAAACTGGGCTGATGGGACAAGAGAGGGAGGCATAGAGGAGTCACAACAAGAGCACAAAGTCATGCATGCTGCATGCAGGAGTAGGGTTGAAATGCTTCACAATGTACAGGCACAGAACTATGGCATACTAAGGCAGTGTAGTGGATGGGAAGTGTTTCTAAGCTGCATTGTTCCCTTCTTGACTGGTGTGGCATGCAATTAAGGGATGACCTGTGCGGCACTATTCCACTGAGATGTGATGCTTTGGAGCAGAGAGTTCAGTTTTCACTGCAGGTGTCTGTGTGTGTATGAGTTTGCTTGTGTGGGCATGAGTGTCTGCGTGCGCATGAGCATGAGTCCATGTTCGTGTGAATGTGCCTATGTGCATGAGCATGTGTCCATGTTTGTGTGAATGTGTCTGTGTGTGCATGAGCGTGAGTCCTTGTTTGTGTGCATGTGTCTGTGTGCATGAGCATGTGTCCATGTTTGTGTGAATGTGTCTGTGTGCACGAGCATGTGTCCATGTTTGTGTGAATGTGCCTGTGTGCATGAGCATGTGTCCATGTTTGTGTGAATGTGTCCGTGTGCATGAGCATGTGTCCATATTTGTGTGAATGTGTCTGTGTGTGCATGAGCATGTGTCCATGTTTGTGTGAATGTGTCTGTGTGTGCATGAGCATGTATCCATGTTTGTGTGAATGTGTCTGTGTGCATGAGCATGTGTCCATGTTTGTGTGAATGTGTCTGTGTGCATGAACATGTGTCCATGTTTGTGTGCATGTGTCTGTGTGTGCATGAGCATGTGTCCATGTTTGTGTGCATGTGTCTGTGTGTGTATGAGCATGTGTCCATGTTTGTGTGAATGTGTCTGTGTGCATGAGCATGTGTCCATGTTTGTGTGAATGTGTCTGTGTGCATGAGCATGTGTCCATGTTTGAGTGCATGTGTCTGTGTGTGCATGAGCATGTGTCCATGTTTGTGTGAATGTGTCTGTGTGTATGAGCATGTGTCCATGTTTGTGTGAATGTGTCTGTGTGCATGAGCATGTGTCCATGTTTGTGTGCATGTGTGTGTGTGTGTGTGCATGAGCATGTGTCCATGTTTGTGTGCATGTGTCTGTGTGTGCATGAGCTTGTGTCCATGTTTGTGTGCATGTGTCTGTGTGTGCATGAGCATGTGTCCATGTTTGTGTGCATGTGTCTGTGTGCGCATGAGCATGTGTCCATGTTTGTGTGAATGTGTCTGTGTGCATGAGCATGTGTCCATGTTTGTTCGAATGTGTCTGTGTGCATGAGCATGTGTCCATGTTTGTGTGCATGTGTCTGTGTGTGCATGAGCATGAGTCCTTGTTTGTGTGCATGTGTCTGTGTGTGCATGAGCACGTGTCCATGTTTGTGTGCATGTGTCTGTGTGACCATGTTTGGGTGCACACACTATGTGAAGTCATGGATATATGAATGCATGCTCTCACAAACAAATGCACTCAAGTACACATAAGCTAATGCACACATTCAGACACACAGCGCCGGTGCATGCACTGATGTCATTGATTTATGTGTTTGTTTATGTGTGCTGGAGCATACGTGCATACATGCATATGTACAGAAATTTGTTCCTGTGGATATCTGTATGTGTGTGTGTGTGTGTGTGTGTGTGTGTGTGTGTGTGTGTGCGTGCATGCATGCATGTGTGTGTGTGTATGTGTGTGTGTGTGAGTGTGTCCATGTAACTAAGGTACCTGACAGAACTCTCACGATCTGCTCCTTCTTCCACTCCCAGGGCAGCTCATACTCTGCAGGTGGACGAGGGTCCAGCTCCGGCCGGGTGGCAGTGAATCGAACTCCTCCCACCTCCCCCTCCACCCCCCCCTCATACGGGATGTCATATATGAGGGGGGGGGCTGGGCCGACCCTCCTCAGCTGCGCCCTCTCCCCCCTCCAGCAGGACACATTTCACACTCAGCAGGTCCTTAGATCCCCTGCGGCGTATTTCTGCACGAGAACAATATATGAAGAGTTTGTTTACAAAACACATTCTATCCATTTTACTTATTTTGAGTAAATCAGCTTTTTCTATGTTGGCACCTATTGCATTTTATAGAAAAACACAAACTTTGACCATTAAAAAAATACACCTTATGGTATGAATTTCTGCAAACAGATTTTTGCACCATGTGTAAGAGGCATAGGGCTATCGCTCTATGGTATTATCTCATTTTTTTAATTTAGGCACGTATTGCATTTTGGAAACAAACTTCATGTGTAGTTACTCTGTGAATGCCTAGGAGTAGCAGTGCAAATTAGTTTAACCATTACAACATAGGCTCTGGAATAGGGGACTTCATGATAGCATGGGCCTCAAGAAGGATGGTCTTCTGTCTGGTGCTCAAATACCTGTCTATCTCATTGTTTGAACTGTTGATTATGGTGTGTTAATTTAGCATCTGAATGCATCTCAATCCATAATTACTAATCAAGACACACAAGAAACAAGGACAAGGAAAAAACTTTTTTCTACTTTGGTACACCACTACCATACGGTATGTCGGATAGCTTTACTTAAGAATAATAATTATCTGTAATAACTTTCTTCATTTTTATAATCCCACAATGATAGAGACCATTCGTTATGCACCAGGGCCATTGTGTGACTGTTCTAGTAAAACAATGGAGGAATGAGATGAAAGGTCATCGGAGCACATGATTGGCTGACTGACTGGGCCTCTTCCTGAATTCGGGGAAGTGATTGCGTGAAGGCAAGGGGTGGGCTTTCACACAAAGGAGGTGGGGGAGAATGCAGCGAAGGGGGTTCAGTGGGGGGCACCATCCTATTCAAAGAATGGGACCAGGAAACAGAGACAGGAAACAGGAAGTAGAGACAGGAAACTGCACCCATTGTCCCAGCACAACATCATCATCACCATAGTAACTGTCAGGGAAAGCAACCTAGAGAGCAAGTACATATTCTGCTTTTATTCTTTCCATCTCTTTTCTCAGTCCCTGTTTATTTTCTCAATACCTCGGCTGAAAAAGAAACGCATACACAAAAAAGCCTGCACATGCACATACACAACCGCAAACACATCCATGCACAGTTCTTGGCGTATTTTGCTGCTCAAGGTGAGGTTGTGTATTGCGGCACAGTGGTGGAGTATTGCAGATACAGTGAATATGAGCCTATTTGGTAGCATCTAGGCCACTGGCGTCGCAGGCCACGGTGTCTCCTGCCCTAGCCCATGGCTGGCCCATCACACACCTGTAATCATCACCTGGGCATCGTACGGCTCCATGTACCCATCGTTCTCTCCCTCTCTCTCTGCCTCCCTCTGCTCCCTGGTCTTCTCAGCATCAAAGGGGTCGGCATAGTCCTCCAAGATGATCACCTGCACCAGGAAGAACTGCTGTTTACCATGTGACGCACAATGATGCAACATTTTAGAGACAGGAGACATGAGGGACATACGCTCCGAACAACCAATCTAAACGCGAATGATAGTGATAGCCACTAATGATAATGACTTAATTAAGCAATGTTCTGCACTTACAGAAAAAGAGGCTGCTATATTGTCACGCGCAATGAACAGAGTTAACGGCTGCTTTTTTTTTCATTCATTGTACATTCATTGCACATGCTAGCTGTCATTGTGGTAATTATTCTGCCTATATCTATCTGAGAAAACCATTCCTAAGACATTACCGAGAAAACACTAAAGCAACATCATGTAGGGGTCATTGAGACATGGTGAGATAGCATAGCCATTAAAGGGCAAAACTCATGGTATGAGGGAATATGAATTTATCTGAAGCTGTCTTCAGTAGAAAATAGCAAAGGACAAAATAATTAACTACAGAATGGAACAGAGTTATGTTCCTCAAAAACTAGAATCTGGTCCAAAATCTTTCTCTTTTCCTCTGTTCCCACAATTCAGTTATTTCCTTTGTCTCACACCATCCTGCCATGTGTGTTTTACCATCAAGAAAGTGGAGCCGGGGGGGTGATCACAATGGAAGTGCTTTGCACCTAAGTGTTAAGTGACACAACTCTTAAACAACCTGATAGTCTTTATTACATCTTGAAAGACAAGAAAAAGGGAGGGAGTGTGCATGCGCGTGTGTCTCTGTATGTGTATGAATGTATGTGTGTGTGTGTGTGTGTGTGTGTGTATGGGAGTATGAATATGGAAGTGAGCACATGCATGTGTGTTTAGTCCTAGAATTAGTCTGCATGTGTGAGAATGCATGCGCAAGTGTTTTGTGCGTTGGAGTGTATGTGTGAGTATGCACTCAAAAGTGTTTTGTGCCAGTGTTGGTGTGTATGTGTGAGAATGCACGCACATACGTGTGCGTTGGGGGAGGCTCCAGACGGCTGTGATTCCGGGACAGGGAGACAGGAAGAGTGAGGAAGGGAAAGATTTGACTCACATTGTGGTATGACAGGGGTATAATGGACCATGGTGATATCACAAACGTGCACTCACATAGGAGGATGAGGGAGGGGGGAATTGAGCAAAGACAAAGGCCAAGGAAAGAGATTGATGCAGAAGCCATGATACCAGCGTTTGCTCTTACTTTACCCTTCGTCAAATCCTGATTAATTTCATATCACTTAATGATTAGAAGCTAAATGAACGGATTAAAATGGGCAGTGTTAAATAAATTCTCTGAGTTGAGTTAAATAAATTCTCCCTTAGCCTCTCATACAGCCCGAGTTCATAATGCTGAATAACTACTCTTCGAACCGTAACCACAACCCATTATCCCATTATCAGTTCAGTATCCTATGTATTTAAATCGGTTGCTTCTCATTAGTACCAATAAATGTGTAACCATTAATATTTAAGAACTATATTTCAACAAGCTTTCCGTTAACTTTAAAATTGCATGTTGCAAACCAAACATATGAATACAATAGGGACTGTAACATTTACATTTTTAAAATTGAGTCAGTTATCTGTTTTTTTTTTTTTTTCTCGATATTTATTGTTGATCCCAAATATTATTCGTATTGAAATAAATTATTCGTATATTAGCGTTTGTAAAGGTAGGAAATGCATTAATAATTAGTCAGGATTCAGGTGGTAATTTATATCACATGTGATCAGATTCAAAACACAGAAAAATTGTCTATCAAAACGAACCTTAGTCTCATACTCACCGTTTCTGCTTTGCAAGTCGTCGTTCCTTTCTCACTTTCTGGTACCATTTGACTACAAGTACCGATGGTGTAGTTTTGGTTCTTGTCTTGTTTGTCAACCTTGATCAGTCTGCTGATGTAGGTATTTGCCAGCGTTGACGTTTTGAGGGACCGATACTCTTCAACTCCTGCCTCAACCTTGGAGTTTTTTCGACCTTTGCCCGGAATCAAACTATCCCAAACTTTCATATCTTTAGTCAGACTGCTGATGCTGGTCCCATTCCGTCCAATATCCATCGCAGAATTTTTTCGATTTCTACCGGACAGGAGCGAGCCAACCCCAACACCTCCATCAACCCCCGAATTTTTGCGCTGGCTCCCTTTCGTGCCTCCCGGTTTGGTCCCTGTCCCGGCTGCCGAAACAGGCTTCACTCGGGACTGAGAGCCAGACTCTGATGAGGCACGCATCTTGTCGCTGCCGTTCTTTAAAGTCATGGGGAAATCTTTAAACCACTTTGCCATTGCTGTTTAACACTTAAACACTTAAAACTCTTAGAAATATATTAAAACAGCTCTTCGCCATACACTCGCTAATATACACTTTTCGGAATTATCCTCCTCGTTAAGCTATGTTATCAGTTAACTCTACAAAACAATTATAAGTTCTACAGCTATGTTACTAGTAGTTGGCTATTAAGGCTCTCTATTTAGGATGTAGTGATACGCGCGAATAATAGGCTATTGCGTTAGCGATGGCCAGCGTTATGGTACAATGCACGACTACTATAACTAAATTGCAAGCTTAAGCATATATTACAAATATTGTACAATGCTATGTAAATGACTTTATCCCATTTATCTTAGTTCCCTACCTAATTCCCCGACTACACCTTTCTTACCTTCTACTTTTCACATTGATGTGGCCTATGGTTAATAATCCCTTTCTTTTTATGGAGCTATTCTCTTAGAAGAAAGAGTAGCCTTTGAAGTGCGTAAACTCGAAAGAACTGAAAGTTTTTCTTGATTTCTACAGAAGATCCCATTCCCAGAACGTCTACACTCAGCGACTGTCCAGTACAAAGTGAGAACTCGAGGAAACTGGGGTCTGAGGCGAACTGAGACAGTGAGGGCAAGGGTTTGTTCAAAATGAGTAACGTGTGTGTGTGTGTGTGTGTGTGTGTGTGTGTGTGTGGTGGGGGGACACTGCTTTAACCTAAGTCTCCTAGTGGTCCAGACACAGGCATCCCAAACAATAATGCATAATTTTGAGTTTATGCAATCGAGGGGGACAGATTTTTTGTTTATTCTCTGCTGCATTGAGCAAAACTGGTGTGAATAGCTAGTAAAAATATTTTTAAATAATTTCAAAAACTATTTTACTTTTATTTTCAAAGAGGCATTAAATTTAATCAAATTTCTTTTGTAGCTCAGGTTTCTGCATCAAGGCCAAAAGAAGTCACACACCATAATATTTTGTTGGACCACATTTAGCTTTGATTACGGCACGCACTCACTGTGGCATCATTTTGATAAGATTATTCAATGTCACAACATTTATTTCTGTCCAGAGTTGCATTAATTTTTTGCCAAGATTTTGTATTGATGATGGAAGAGTCGAACCACTGCGTAAAGTCCTCTCCTGCACATCCCAAAGATTCTCAATGGGGTTAAGGTCTGGACACTGCGGTGGCCCATCCATGTGTGAAAATGATTTCTCATGCTCCCTTAACCACTTTTTCACTATTTGAGCTCAATGAATCCTAGCATTGTCACCTGAGATTATGCCTGCACCATCAGGGAAGAAAAAAATCTATTGATGGAAAAACCTGGTCATTCAGTATCTGGGCTAGAACTGGCTTCTGAAATCTATTAGCCAAATGATTAGCCAATAGCCATTATCATTAGCCAAATTACTTCACTCTTAGCTACTAGTTTTTCACGAATTTGTGGTACTAATAAAAAATAGCTGGAGAATTTTGCAACTAATTAGGTTAATTGGCCACAAGTCAGTAACATGACTGGGTATAAAAAAGAGCATTATAGAGAGGCAGGGTCACTCAGAAGTAAAGATGGACAGAGATTCACCAATCTGGCAAAAAAAAAAACTACATCTAAAAATTGTGCAACAATTTCACAAAAATGTTTCTCGATGTGAAATTTCAGGACTTTGAATCTACAGTACATAATATCATCAAAAGATTCAGAGAATCTTGAGAAATCTCTGTGCGCAAGGGACAAGTCCGAAGGTCAATATTGGATGCTCGTGATCTTCGGGACCCCAGGCACTGCATTAAAAACAGGCATGATTCTGCACTGGAATACACTGCATGGGCTCAGGAACACTTCCAGAAATCATTGTCTGTAAAGAAAGTTTGCCATGCAATCTACAAATGCAGGCTAAAACTATATCATGCAAAGAAGAAGAAACACTGCCGTCTTCTCATTTAAAATGGACTGAGGCAGAATGGAAAACTGTTCTGTGGTCAGATGAATCAAAATTTGAAATTCTTTTTGGAAACCACAGACACCGTGTCATGCTGTCTAAAGAGGAGAGGGACCATCCAGCTTGTTATCAGCGCACAGTTCAAAAATCTACATCTCTGATGGTATCGGGTTGCTTTAATGCCTATGGCGTGGGGAACTTACGCATCTGGAAAGGCATTATCAATGCTGAAAACTATATAGAAGTTTTACAACAACATATGCTCCTGTCAAGACTTCTCTTTCAGGGAAAGTCTTGCATATTTTTGCAAAACAATGCCAAACCACATACTGCATCCATCACAAGAGCATGGCCTCACAGTAGAAGAGTATGAGTACTGAACTGGCCTACCTACAGTCCAGACCATTCATTAATAGTGAACATTTGGCGCATCATAAAACGAAAAATCCGGCAAAGAAGACCCAAGACTGTTGAGCGGCTAGAATCCTACATCGGACAAGAGTGAGACGACACTCCTCTCCCAAAATTTCAGCAATTTGTCTCTTCACTTCCCAAACGTTTACAGACTGTTGTTAAAAGAAGAGGGGATACTAAACAATGGTAAACATGGCCCAATCCCAACTTTTTTGAGATGTGCTGGTGCCATCAAATTTAAAACAAGCTAATATTTTTCATGAAATAGTAAAATGTCTCACTTTCTAAATCTGCTATGTTGTTGATGTTCTATGGTGAATAAAATGTCAGTTTATGAGATTTGCAAATTATTGCACTGTTTTTATTTACATTTTTCACATCATCCCAACTTTTTTGGAAATGGCGTTGTATATAATTTTTTTTTCTTGAGTAATATAAGAGGCATGTGTGTCTTACGATTTAAAGGATTAATAGTTTAAACTGTAATTGTTTTTTATGCCCCCGCCATGTATGGCTGGGGACATATAGGCTTATCCTTGTCCATACATACGTCCATACAGGGTTCATCATGTTGATAGGGGGTATTGTTTGTCCACTTCTCAAAAGCCAGCTGACAGAATTCATTGAACTCATACATGTACTTTGCAGGGACACTAATGGTGTGCATCTCATACCTTGTTTCTGCATTTTTTAAATTTTTATGATTTTCAGGTGTTTGAACGTATGCAAATTCTGTTGAGTGTCCCCCTCCCTTTGTTGTCATAGGGGACGTAGTTTATCCACTTCTCAAAAATTGCTCAACAGAATTCATTTAGCTTATTCATGTGCTTTGTAGGGACCCAAAAGGAGAGCATCTCATACTTTGTTTCTGATTTTTTCCTTTTTTTTTTTTATTTTGACATTTTTTCAGGTGTTTGCATTTAGTCAAGGTCAAGTTTCCTAGATGCAGGGGCTTCTGTGTTGCATGGACACAAATTTTCTAGTTTACATGAAAACTAGCATTAAATATATTTTTATGAGAATATTCCTGGTGTAAAAAGTGTGTATAATACTTAGGTGCAATATATTTCTTTCCTGAAATGAGGGGGATTTACAGGTTTTTATATGCTTCACTGCAAGTCAGAACTGAGGTTGTATTTCATGCAAGATTATATGGAAGAGGGCAGAGAAGGCAGATGAGGAAAGGAAAGTGAAATAGCTTAGCTTGGAAAGGTTGTAGATCAGGAGAGCAGCAGTGTTCTAATGGTCCCAGGTCATTGAGACTGAGAGGAGTCACATATCTGGACCGGAATCGCTTGCTCCTGGAGTCAGACCTGGGATGAGTTGCTCGTAAGGAAGGGGTACATTTCATGGATTTTTCCTGGGAACAACCTGCATGCCTGTCATACAGTGCCCACTCTCTTATTAGCTATGCTAACATTTATCAAGGGTGCCTAATTCTATCAATACTAGCGGAGGGCACTGTATCATCATTTTCTCGGAGATGGACTGTTCATTACCCAAAACTCCTTCAGTACTCAAAAAAGATGATGATGCTGACATGGCTGCGTTGTACGAAGTCAATGAAAGATGAGTGCAGTGGAGAAAATGCAGTATCTGTGTTTTCGCCGAGCTGAACTTCAAACAGTGCCTTTCCAATCAGCATGAGATGTCTTGTAGGCAAGCTGAAATGGATTTAAATATAAACATCTATTTACAGCACCACCAGCAGTCTGTCACTCCAAAGATGCTATTATTTTGGCACTCCATAGAAGACAAATAGCTCTGCTCCAGCTGGCATTGACAATGCATCCCATATGCCGAACCAGCAATACTAGTAAATATTAAACAGCATGATCAGGAACAGCATCATTATTCAGTGACATAAACATGAGCTTGGGCTGGGTACAAGCACAGCAAAGTAAACTCCATGCAATCAAACTTTGATTGGCAGTCAGCCAAGTCTATTTATGCTTTAGTGGTATTTATGACTTTTGTGAAAAATTTACCATGTGGTCAGATGGGCATGCACACTGACAAGATAAGGAAAAGGTGACAGATGGGTGCCTTGCACGCTGACCAGCTCAGTATCTCATACTCAAATGCTTCCCAGTCATGCCTTATTTTTTTTATAGATCTCATAATCTTATGGAAGTTATATATATATATATATATATATATATATATATATATGCTGAAAAATATTAAAGAAATTCTACATGGCACAATCTTTTTTTAGAGTCATTGGACTGAGACCTAATACCGGTAAAAGTTTTTTTTTTTTTTTTTTTTTGTCTTTCTTTTCAAAAGAACCATTTTCTCTTGTATTACAGCACTGGATCAAGAAAATGGGCAATTACTAATGGTTGAATTGAGGCAGTCCTTTCAGCATCAGCTGAATTCCACCCTGACACATGGTACTGCTTAATACAGGTGGCATGCAGTCTATAATATGGGCTGCTCATAATGCTTTAAAACAGTTCCCTCTACTGGTGTCCAGGGGAAACACTCTTCTTAGGGGCATACATGCTGAATAATGTACAGTATATTTTCCAAAAGAAAAAAAAGGATTAGTTCATTGTTTACTTTTGGCTTGTAGTAATTGTGCTTAGTTTTGCACATTCTGTTAATAAAAGTGGAAGGTAATGTACTTTGGTACTGGTATTCTCTTACAGAAACTTCTCAGGGATCATACATGCAATCAAGCAAAAGCAGTATGAATACTGAGAGATATTATAAATAATCATTTGACTTTCATATGTGTATTGAAAATATTTTTAATGGGCTAGAATTTTCTGTTTTAAAAAATCGCAATATTTTAAGAGGGGACCAACGAGTATTCTTAATTATTTCCGGGAGATTACATGAAAAGCAACTACAATGGGGTTTTTGTGGCCCTAACTGGACGTCAGTCGTTACGGATAGGCATAATTGCCACACCAGTATGCATAGCAGACATTCCACTGGAGGTACCACCTACAAAATTGTCCTCAGCCAGTTGAATAGTCGCTATGGACAGGGTTGGGCGGGATAACGCTCTGTCGGTCTGAAAGGTAACAGGTTGTATGAACCCAGTAATTTGGCTTGCTATGTCCGATAGTCACAAAATTACCCGTGTTTCACGTTAGCTAACTTGCTAATGGGACAGCGAACATTATTGTACATACAGTTTTTTTGGACGGAGGATCACCGAAGAGGACTACGAAGCAATATAGACATTGGCAGACGATTAAGCTGAACCTATTTGACGGCTGCAGGTATGTTTGTTGGTCAAAGTTAGCCACCCAAGCTTGATAGCTAACTTAACGTTATAGTTAGTCGGCTAGCTGGCAGCGAGAGCGCGCATGAAACGCTCAGGGCTATTTGAATCATTTCGAAGAAAGTTAGCTACTATCGTAATCCGACTTGGCAACCGAGAAGACATTAGTGAAAGGTAGCGATCGTAACTTAGTTAAACTCAAACTAACATGTACATCCCGTGAAGTGTTAACGTTAGCCAGGTCCCACACCACAGATGAATGCAAAATCACTCGGACAAGAAATCTTGGTAGCACAGCGAAAAAAAAAGCGAAATTAAAAGACACTCAATTGAAATGATCAGCCAAGTTACTATAAGTTAACTGAGCGAGCAGTTAAGAAAGGGCACTGCGCGCTCCCGACACCAGAGCAGGTGCAACACCTGTGGCGCTCCAGTGATGCCGCAAACGACGGCAAGTCTTGGCTTTGGTAGTAGCTATAACATTATTCAGAAAAAAATTAATTTACAATGCAGGCACAGATTTACTGACGAACAGGACGTAACTAAGCAAAATCATAGCAACTATATCGTTTGTTAACTTGGTTAACTTAAAAGGAAATGTTACGTGAATCAACGTTGAGTTGCGTTAGCTACATGTAGTGAATTAATTTGGTTAACTTACTGCTAAATCATCACTTACTGGCTAACTGGCTGCGTTACTTACATGGGTACAACTCTGTCGCTAGCTTTAAGTGTTTCTTCACATAATTTCTTTGTCTGTTGTTTTGTATCCTGCTGGATTGAAGGTTGGCTGTGGTGAAATACTAATCATCCGTATCATGCAACCTAGCCAGGTAACGCGAGCCTAAAGAGCTCGCTACTAAGTTTCAGTTTTAAGCCGCTTTCACACTGGACGCGAAAGGAATTTTTCGCACTACAGATTACATTCAAAGTCAATGCAGAGACGCGAATACAGGCGAAACGCGTGTATTCGCGTCTTTGCATTGACTTTGAATGTAATCTGTCGGGCGAAAAATTCGTTTCGCGTCCGGTGTGAAGGCAGCTTTGGCAAGGTCGATACTGGATAGCTGTGTGACGCATAGACGATACCGAGAGCAGCGCATTCTTAAGTGACCCTTTTCCAGATAATGTTATTTGGCACCAGGCTTGTCTGGCTGTTGCTGTGTCTGTTGCCACGGGATGTAACTTTCGTGGATTATTTGATGTTTTTTGCAAGCGTGTACTTGACCCTAATATGATGGCTGAGTTTTCGCTTTAACTTCTGTTGAAATTTAAATTGATGCGAATCGTTCATTCGGATACAGCTTTTTATCACAGCATCGCCGTTAGGCAAGATTACTCTATTCGGAGTTGGTGTACTAATTGCAAGTCGGATGCACTGCGCGCTCATTGATCCTCGGGGCATATCTTTCCCACAGCTGAGTTAATGAGCTTTTGTTGTCGTGAACATTTTGAATTCCATCTCGAAAGAATGAGGGCAGGTACGGCAGTGCGTAATGCGTTTACACTGTGTATGGAATGTGCGAGACTGTTAGATGTTCTGTATGGTGCTATTTTGAACGACAGTGTATTTGGCAGTCTCAGGGTCCCTTTTGTAATGCGAATGAGGCACATTTGAATTGGAGTGGGAAAAGAAATGCTTGTTTGTTTGAGTGTGAAAGGGAGTGAAATGGTTAGTTTGAGAGAGGTGGAGTACATAGGGAGTGATTAAGTGCTTGGGAGTTAGGTGTAATATAGAAGCAAGACACTATGAAAACACTGAACTTTCAAAACCTTCTCTGTAGGAGAGAAAAAAATGTTTTTTGTATGTCTTCAACTTCCCAGTGTCATCAACAGAGGTGGTGGTGGGGCTGTTAATTGTATTTCAGTTCTGCTTGTTACTGAAAATAATTAGGTGTCAATTAAATCTAAGATAAGATAATTGCATTTTGAAAAGCGAGGGGGTTTGAACAGAATTGGTGCCTATGTCCTGGGACTCATTGTCTCATCTATTGTTCCAGTTGCCACTGACCTTTGGGCATCAGGATAGAATTAGACAGCTGTATTTTCCAATTAGTCCTTTACCAGGCTGTTATTACAAAAAAAATTCTGACCAAGCGCTTGATGGTTAAGAGTTTCGACCACAACCAGCAGAGCAGTATAATAGAGTGACAGCTTCTGGGTGCACACCGTGTGCAGTTTTTTTCAGCCACTTATTTAGTGAAGTGCAGCGGGAAAATTAGAAGCCTGCATTCCAGAGCCTCTGTGCATTCCTTGAATCTCATCAGTTTTTCTCCCCCTTTGGTTTCGCCTGGCGCGGTACAGCTCATCACACTCCTAATGTGCTGTGGCAGTTTGCCCTCTGAGGTGCTGGGCAGTGCTGGTCACTGAAATCGGTGGTGTAAACTTGTGCTTGGCTGCCTCTTCACAGTGCACTTTAACTCCCTCTAATTGTTCACCATTGCAGTAAAACGCCCTCCGCTCAGACAGACCAGCACAAGCTGGCTCTTTTGGCATACTCATACATTCCAAATAAATTTGGCAGGATGAGTGTAAATTCTTAGCTAGTGCTCAGTGTGCTGTTTTCTGTGTTCAGATGTATATTTGTCCTTTATGCTCTTTTATCATGAGATTGACCTTCAGATTAACCCCTTTACCCTGAAGCCATATCTGGCAATTTATGCATTACCCTGTCTTTAAAATTGAAGAGCTTAGCTTCACAGAGAGGGATAAAATAGCTTAAATGAAATTGTATTTCAGTTTATCTTTATAATTTAGTACAGATTAAGGGCTGCAAGCACAAAAAATCATGAAAATTCAGAATTGAGATTGTAAAAAAAAAAAAAAAAAAAAATACTGAGAATTGGAAAATGTCTGGGAGTTAAAAAATAAATTTCTAGGATCATAAAGTCCTTGACCTGGAGTGTGCCACATCTGAGTGTGCTATTCAAAATAACCTACTGTTTACGATCCAAATACGAAGGCTATCCAGGTGGTTCTCCATGCTCTCCAAGCCCTCAAAATTGTGCACTGTCAAATCATAAAATAATTTTTTACACAAATCAACTTTTGTCTTGTGCAGCTGAATATGAAAGAATGATTTTCAAGTGGGATTTAGCATGAATTCATCAATATTGGCGGGGATGGACCTCAATGGTTGCCAGTAATCTCCCCAAACCAAAAAAATGCTTTTCCTTCTTTATAAGGTGTTGAAATTTGTCCATTTTTTTATCAGATCCCCATCAGCCAGCACACATACTCATTAAAAAACATCATACGCTATTTTACGTTACAGAACAGTGTGCTGTTACCACCTACAAGCACACAAGTGAAGAGCAAGCTTATATAAATGCTTTCCATGCCCTATAAGGGCAAGTATAACTCACTAACACAGTAATATCAGAAATATAGGTCTACCTTATTTCACAAACAGGTGTTCCACTATCAGGAAAAAATTTGGCAATATGCTACTCTAGATTGAACAAAATCGGTGCAGCAAATGTAACGGGGTTTACCAAAGGCCTCGAGCTGTCCACATTATAAACTAGCGTAAAACTTGACATTCTGTGGATTTAATTGAATGCAGTGTAAGTTCTAAAACAGATCGCCACTTTGAGCGAAATGCCACTATATTCAGCACTATTAGCAAAGGCTAACTGTTACTGATGACCAATATGGCAAACTAGCTGCAACAGAGTGATAATCATGGAAACGGCGGTAAACAGAAAATTAAAGGAGGAGACCGCACCTCGGCAAAATATATTTCAGTAGAAAGTAGAATTTTTGAAGAATATAAAACGCATTTTTTAATTTGATAATAATCCAGTGCCGCACATTTTTAAACCAGTAAGTCTTCAAATTGGCGTCAATATCAGGGGGCAGACATTTTTACTTGAGGACTCTAAGGCTGCGTTCGGAATGAACACTTGTCCACTCGCTCACTCACTCTCTATATTGTTTTTTTACTTTGGGAACCTTCTGATTTTTGAATTTGATCTTCGGAAACCTCACCTTTAAAAAAAAAAATGCTGAATAACCTAAACCTCTCGCAGTTTACATCTTACGATTAGCCACAGTTGCTCGGACTAATTGGTAAAAACCGACGCAGTCTAATTTACTTTTGATAGCATTGTTATGCATTGCACCACACAATTATGAGGCGTCGTCTTCTGCACATAAATGACGACGTAAAATATCAATGTCTTTATAATTTCAGCATTTGTGTTGCTTGTGAAGCAGCACAGATTTGCGTAAAATTAGTTTGCGAGGCTGCGAGAATCCGTTCTTAATTTTGAATGTTGTCACGGCTAAAGGGCGCTGTGAGGCAAGTTGCACAGCTGTGTGACAATCCCAAGGATGGCAAAAATAAATGCTGCAAATTCTGCGAAAGTTTTGGATTTACAATGCCATATCAATTATATAAATGTAGGCAATGGGAATTCACCTTTTCAGTATCATTTCTAATTATTAGTGCTGTCAAACGATTACAATTTTTAATCAGATTAATCACAGGGTTGCTGTGGATTCATTTCGATTAATCACGATTAAATATCATTCATTTTTAATCTATATTAATCTTGTTTCATTTTGCATGAGCAAAGTGACTAAAGAAAGAAGGGAATATATATGCACCTAACCCCTTTGCGCAGAAGCCAAATCTGGCTATTTAGGTGTTACCTTATTTAAGGCTTTATAATTCAAGATTGCAGCTTCACAGACAGGAAAATTGATTAAACAGTCAAAACATTCACCCTGCAATGAAAAGCTAACAGTTCCCATTTCTGAGCTCACAACCTTTCTACACCTTATAAGGAACAAGTAAAACTCACTAACTCAGTAATAACTGAATTCTGAAATATACCTTATTTTAACAGAACAGACATTCCACTTTCAGGAAAAATCAAACAATATATCGAGGGCTGACTGCAATAAACAGTTATGTCCAATGTAAAACATCTGGACATAACTGTTTATTGCAGTCAGCCCTCGATATGCCTCCCGAGATTCAACAGATCGTGTTCCAGTTCGGCTTGCTTGTGAATATTCAATAACTGATCTGGGGGTGCCATCTAGTGATCGAGAAATGTAACTGCATGCTTAAATTTGCAGTTCCATGTCCGCGAGCGTCTTAATTAGCGTCTTCCATACCGAGTTCTTTGGTTCTGCAGGATGAACTGCCCATTTCCGCGTGCGCAACGGTAACACTACTTGGACAAACTGCCCGAAATGCGACGTTTCAGGGATTTTGAGTCATTCTGCGCTGCAGATGGATTAATTGCGTTAAAATTTTTAATCAGATTAATAATGATGATGGATTAATCCGCATTAACACGTTAATTTTGACAGCCCTACTAATTATAGATCATGTATTGGTCTTGGTCGCTCAGTCGATAAAGCTTAAATAAAAACAGCTTGCGGGCAGTCAAGCCCTAAAGGGAGCTTGAAGGCCCTCTGAACAGCTCCATGGCCCAGATGAAAGGAAAGGGAACAACTGACGTCACGAAAGAAAATAACTGACGCCACAAGCACCGCGGCACTGGTGTTTGATTGGATAATGCGTTCGAAAGGCACACTCACCCACTATATAGGGCACTATGTAGTGAATGTTCTACATTGAAAACCATATAGAGAGTGAGTGAGCGAGTGGACAAGTGTGCATATTGAATGCAGCCTGAGAGTCATTAAGTAAAAATGTCTGCCCCCTGATATTGACGCTGATTTGAAGATTTGCCGGTTTAAAAATGCATCGCAGTGGATCATCACCAAATTAAAATTTATAAAACGATGCATTTTAGACACTTCAAGAATTCTACTTTCTGCTGAAATATACTTTGCCGAGGTGCAGTCTCCTCCTTTAAAAATGGCTAGCTAGCAATTAACATACTCCAAGCAACAATAGGCCTACTTAACAAATCAAGAAGAAAGACTCTCCATCATTGACTTCCTCCTCCAGAGAATCAATGCTATTAGGTGAAAGGAACCCTCCAGTCCATTTCCATTCAGAATGACTCCAAGTGTCCATGTCCATATCGCCTTTTCATTGCAAAAATGTAACCTGAGCACTTCTGGGTTGTTTTGGATGGCATTTTTTAAATGCATTTGCATTATTCAAATGCGCAAAGTTGAGAGGATGTATCATATCTTGTGGTTGCTGAAGGGTTTTTATACTTTTCTGGGGTCCAAGTTAATTTCTTTCCATTACCATGGAAGGTTTATACTGTCTGGAATTGGATAAAAGCTTGTCAATTAACGGTTAATTACCGGGAAAGTTTCACATGGGCGTGAACTATAATTGTGCCTTACAGAGATAAACCTGAGCGACCACTAAAATGACTGCAATTTAGTGCGAGATTGAGGTGTTAAGTGACTGCTGAATTCTAACGAGGGACAAAGCTACATGTAAATTAATGGTAGGTTATCATGGGTTTTTAATATCTGTTGACTATAATGGACAGTAGAATGACATCATCAATGCCCTGTTGAATTTTTGCCTCAGAAAGCAAATTTTTTCACTACTAAATTGGCATGCCTTTGGGCTTTAGTGGCTGAAGCCTGTCACAACAATGGTAACCTTTTTTTTTTTTTTTTGTTATTATTATTTTCTGTTGCGAGAGATTGTTTTTATTAATAACTACTGGAAACTATTGGCAAATATGTTGGGCTGTTTACAGATTGAGGAGTTTATTTCATAGAGTTTCTGAGAAACGGTGATGACACTTAAATCGTCCACATTCTAAATTGTTCGGCTGTACCCAAATCAGATTTAATTGAATCGAACTGGAGTTGGCTGTTCAATATGAAGATTCGACAATTAGTTCATTGTTGTCCATATAGACTATCTGACAATCAGAATGTCCATTGGCATGAGTTTAAGCAGGGTTTTTCCTGGTTCAAAATGAAGTGGTGGTGGTACCTGATCATGGGCTTGCACGTGCACGTGTACCTTGCCTTCAACTGGCTCAAGCAAATGTTTTACAAGCAGTGTATTTTAGGAGTTATAATTGTATGATTAAAAATGAGAAGTATTATTTAATGCATATTCATTTTTAAAAATGTGCTCTGTACAGCATTTTAGAACAATTCATTTTCCTGGGGACCCCAGAAAAACCTCAAAGACCCCTAGAGGTCCATGGACCTCACGTTGAGGTAACATCATACTAAAGGGTGTGCTGGGCAAGTAGTAGTAGTAGTAGTAATAAAGAATGTGCTGAGGCTGCAGCACAAACCTGACCTGATAACTGTGGGTAAAATGCAAAATTAGAACATAAATATAAACATGTTTTTTCTGACAAATTTCACAAGTAGCAAAATGTGGCCTTGTTACAAGGTAGTTTAATACATCAACCACTCATTTACACAGTTCACAACCAGTGGCAGAACATTTCAGCCTGCCTGTTTCATTTTGAAGAACCTCTTCATACACTTCTTGTAGTCAAAGGCCTCCTGGTCTGGTCCATCAATGGCCACCTTGCAACACACATCCAAGTGCCGCTAGGCTCAGGGTGGGATACAGTTGAGAGGCCTCTGGAGAAACAAGCCACTGAAGCACCTCCTCCAAAGATTTATTCTGAAGTAGAGCATTAGTGAGAACAAAGTCATCATAATTCTTCAAAACCAGTAGACTGAGGGGGTAATAGTGGCGCCATTAATGTACCTGATATACACTGATCAGTCACAACATTAAAACCATATCTTCTCGAATGAGACGTGTTGCATTTGCAGGCTACTTCGTAAGTGCTCAAACTGTCGGCTATAAATTTAATTCATCCACGTTCGGAAAGGGTAACATATCCCGCCTCCACCAGTATGTATGAAATCAGTACTTTTTCGGCTTACCTTGATGTTTGGGTACTTGGAGAAACATTCGGGTGTGCAAAAACATCAAGCTTACATCCAGTCAAGAAAATGTGGAGTTAAATTTCTAGTGCTGCTATATGTGGTAATGGTAAATAACGGCGGTAGCCCTATAACTGACGACACACCGGGTTGCTAGGGCATGCGCAGCATATGCATTCGCGATATTAAATATTAATATTTAATTCAAATCTGCCTTCTCACGAGTGAACCCCCCCAAAGTATATTTGTGCCTTTTTTTTAAAAATCGTTCTGGCAAATAAAAAGCTAAAAAAAAAGTTGAGGTTGGAAATGGAACTCTTTCCAGTTTGTTTACCAACCGCAGTACAGCAAAGCAAACTCGCTTGCATATATGTGTTCCCGCAGGCAAACGGTTAATTTTACTAACGTTAAACTTTGGTGGTAACGGTATCATTTCAATAACGGATAACTGATTAATTTAGCTTTAGGTGAAGTTTTGCTTGATTCGTTCATTCATTGGATCTCCATTAGCGGTGTTTCCTCCTCCAGGAACTGCGACAGCCGGGAACTGAGTCGCTCTCCTCACATCTGCTGGGAAAATCGCGGTGAAAAAGACTCTTCTTTGGGTCGGTGAACGACTCTTTCGTCGGCTCTTTTCGTAGCGTTGTAAATGGTGCTGATTTCGATACAGCGCCACCGCCAAGACCTGTGGTTGCGTGCCGCAATTGCAGTTATTATTCACAGAAATGACAGATCCTGACCGTGAGTGCGTTTACATGGACTTGAGTGTCCCGGTTATGAGGCTTACCCCGGTTGAGTTTCCCATAAAAACACGGAGCATTATGCCATGAGCTGGTGGCGGTTAGAAATTTGGCGGTGGCGGCCGCCACCAAATTCTCTATGCAGGAAAAACGCTGGTTTAAGTGATTATTGTAGCCCCCGGACGAAGTCGGGCGGCTACTGTGGATTCATGCTTGTCGTCTCTGTTGCCACATCCGCGTCCATCGACGCTTCCTTGTGGATGCTGTACAGGCTGTAATTTTTGACTGATTACTTTAATATTTGGTGTGGACGTGTGTCGTACTTCACTTATGACACCTGTCAATTTTGCCATGACGACAGTATTGGCCGAATAATGCGCAACAAAGGGGAGAAGCGGGCTTTCGGAGGCTACCCGCATGCGGTTGTGGCCGACCGGACTGTCTAGTTTCAACTACATTAAAGCCCCGGTATGTAGGAATTGGTATTTTGCAAAACAGTGCCCCCTACAGCTTCGAAGTGCGGCACTACTGTTGTAAATCCAGGTCCCAACCTCCCCACCCCTTATGGAAAGGGATACACATTTGTTGATGAGCTAGATTTGAAATCGGAAAAGCCAACGTTAGAAGCCAAATAACCATGTCAAAGGAAAAAGTGTTATATAAAAGGATTTTACGCAAATGTGATTATGCAAAGATTTATTTATGGTGACACCAGAGGTTAACACTAACATACGGTGAATACAGAATGGATGAATGAATGAATAAATGGAATGGAATGTATGTAATTGAATGAAATATTGTCGGCGAAATGATATAGGCTACATTGCGCATCGGACAGTGTAATTTAAAGCTATAGTCTACGATTTCTCCGCCACACACACCTCCCCCACCCCTTCTGTGCTTCTTCCGACGCCATGCGCCCTCCCCTGAAAGCCCCGTCTCATCCCCTCGGAAACCGACACGCCCCTTACCGCTGAGAAGCGAGCAGGTTCACCGCACACAGAGCACCGGTTTTCAGTGGAGAGTGAAATTTTTCACTGTCAACGTCAAACCATGTCGGAGTATAAAAAGTTATAAACATTTCTGGATGAATATGACCTCACTGTGTACTTCCCCGGCAAGAAAATTAACAGAAATATTGTAGAGTCATGACGTGTAGACATCAGAGAGGCTCACAGATGCAGACGTTAGCTTGTAATCACAACAGAGACAGCCATGTATAGATTTTACACACAACATATGTCAACATAGCAGGCATTTTGGCCTATGGGGTTGACGTGGAGGCAAAGAATTGCTGACGTTAGCTTCTTATCTTCATAATGACAACAGCGCTGAGCTACCTCAACCAAACAAACACGGTGATTTTGTGCACACAATGTGTAAACATGTTAGCTATATTAGCACATAAGGTCTACACAGAAGCATAGTGTTAGCCAGAATGGAACCTCAGGGTGTCTCACCTCAGCGACCAGGCCAACCTGGCCAAGACGAAACCACCTACGGTAGGGGTTCATCCCATCGAACCAGCTTGTTGCAAACAAAATAATCTAGAGATTGCTTCTAAATAAAGCAAAAAAATAAACAAATGTGTCCTCCCATCCCAACACACCCCCCCTCCCATTGATGTTCACAGACAGTAAAAGACACATCTACATACAATATTTAAAGAGTGCGCAAGGTTTGATGTAAATATCTTAAGCGGTTTCCGAGTTACAGCCCAGAAACAGTGGAAATCCCGACGCGAACGCAGATGGGAAACCGTATAAAAACAATATGTCTCCCCTCCCTCCTGGGGGGAGATATAATAACTGATGGGTATTTCTTGCCATTGACATTGAAGATAAAGCCAAAGACACTACTTCAATTCAAAACACCACTTTTAATTATACAAGAAACTCATCTTAATTATACAGCTGTACTTGCATCCAAACATGAGTGCATTAGTGTATTTGGTTTCACTAAAGGGAACTGTAAATAAAAGAAAATCATGGCATTATTTTCAAACCTGATCAAATTCAGTGCTGTACTATGTCTCTGGGAAAACCTGAAGTGATCTTAGACGATACGCATGCACCGAGTGCGGACAGTCTCGATTTGAACTATCCCGAAGAATACTGGGAACAGCCTAAGGGCGTCACAAATGCCGAATGCCTTAGACTCAGTACAAGCCTGAAGACAGTACTTTTATTTATTACAATTGGTGATGCCACAACTTTATTTAGCTTGTTTAGAACAGAGATTCTGACCGAACACTGACTGAAGCGATTTCCCTCAACTGGGGTTCCAAGCTTGGCCAGTCCATCCGCGAGTCGCCAGCTCAGCGCGGAGCAGTATCCAGGGCGATCTCTCAGGTGAGAATATAGCCCGGCCTGCAAAAAGTTTTTTTTCCCCCACTCCGGTTCTGAGCTCAAATATAACATACAACATATGACCAATCACTTCTCGGGTCAGAGCCGCATACATAAGTACTTGGAGTAACGAAACTAGCACTAGGGAGCCTTTTGGCATGCATTAACACTTGGAATGACGAGACGTGCACTCGGAAGCCTTTCTGATATATGGATGGTATCGCACAAGTTTCGTATCTCGCCTCGCGATTTCAGAACACAATCAACATGTTTAATCCTTAAATGCCCCCTGTGACAAATTTGTCACACGATTTTGAGGGTTGTCAAAACCACTGACCCCATTTTGCAACCTAATGCCCGTAGTGACATATTTAGACCATCAGTGCTGCCATCTGATGCATAAAAGTGGAACTGACACTACACTGGCTGCACCAGCTAACCTTTCCAATATGGCCGCCCCCATGGTGGAATCCACACGATAGATCAGCACCCATTCATCACTGGATAAAGTAGACAAACAGGTAAGCTAATGAAAAATAAGCTATGCCTAATACTTCAGCTATATGTCAACTGTTTTATCATTCAAATCATTTTAGCAATAAGGTCCCCGAAATGCCCATTGTGACACACATGTCACGAAACTAAAATGAGGTCAAACGTCACAACAATTAAAAATTGCTTTTGGGTTGTTATTAGCCCCTCCCCAGGACATATTAACAGAATACATAGATTTTTCTTTCAACTTTTACTATGGTTGGGCATTTAAGGGTTAAAATAACTTTTTGGGAATCGCCATCTACGTGATCAAGAGACAAGCAGTTTCGACGTGGCAGAACTGTTACCTTTTACACGTAGTTCATATCAGCTGCAGTAGATGGAATATCATCTCGCCTAAAGATTATCATTTCAAATTAATTATTAATAGGAATATTCACCCAATTCTACCACTTGTATGAAACATGTCTCCATTAGAATTGTATTTTATGTCCTGTGGGCTTGGATTTCTAGAGAGAACCAATAAGGAAATGATGTCGGTCTTGCGCCACTAGTGGATCAGCTGAGGATGAAATCTGGTGACTGTTGCACTTCAGAGAGCGGAAAGCCGACGAGATGATTCTAAAATAAATAAGCGGCGCCACGATTACCGAAATATATGTATTTTTATTTCTTTCAGGCTACATTTACTTAAATGCCCAATTTCTGATAAACAAGTTTCAATTGCCGACGCACACACACCGATACGAATAAAAACTACTTGAAGGGGCTTCAAAAGAGGTATTGAATCTTACAAATCAGTATAAGGCAGAGCATTTTGAAACACATACCAGTGAACAAAATGCTCTTGGACATCTACGTTATCAATATAAGCGCTGATCTACCTCAAAAACAACTCTTGTACAAGTGGACAATGCCCAGTTTCGCACGCACGCTACGAGACTTGGCTATGGCGCCAATGTGTGGGGCACAGATAAGACAGAAGTGCGCGGGTTGGTCATATGTTAATGAGTTCATATTTCAGATACAGATCTCGGGACGAGCTGTTCAGAGAGGAAATCACGTTCACAAAATTACGTTCTTGGATTATGGCAAAACCTCTGTATCTTATGTTTAGAAACTTTACAGAGGTTGAGTATGGACATCCAACATTATAATATTACTTATACGTATTAAAAGAAGGATCAGCATAATAGGTCCCCTTTAAGTGATTTAAATGACAAAATACAAGGTGAATCACGGCTTTCGAGAATGCTTGTCTGATGCAGATATGTGCATAAATTAATGATTCTTGTTCTCAGAAATTAATTTGCTGTGGACACGTGTAGAGTTACTTGGCTGAAGCATCAGTGGGTACTATGGATGAGGTTTAGACGGTGACGTTTGTTTTGGTTTCCAAATTTGGCCAGGTTACGCTACGGAGTCCACGTGCATGGTTTATGAATGTAGCTAACTAGCAACTACCATTTCTGATTGTGATTCATTGATTCTTTTGCGCCATGTTAGGTTAAGCAGCTATAGAGGTAATCCCCTGTAATGCAACTGACAATTTCATAATGCTGACAATTTTGTTTTCATTTTATTCCTCCTTTAATTTTAGATAAAAATGTTTTAATAAAGAATATCAATTTTTTGGTAAATCTGCACTTTGGTTCTTTATTCTCAGGATAGACTTCTATTTGACCCATGTAACTGCATTAAGAGGTTTAAGCTTATATTGGAGAATAGGTTCAGGATGCTTCTCAAAATCTCAGCATGTTTAGTGTAAGAGGTTAACTAAGTTTAAACTTGTTATGCATCAGCATGGGCCTTGTACCTCAGAATGAATCTATCTAGGAGTAACATGCCCATCACAGCAAAGAAATTCCTTGTGAAAAATGCAGTGGACATCCTATCTTTTCATTCTTCCAGTTTCACCAGCCTAGGAATGAACCGCGAGGGCTGCAAGAAAGCTCGCCTTGATTTCCGAGGTGAGCTTTTAGCCACTCGCCTGGAAATTTTAAAAGACAGTGACTGGATCTGCACTTCAACGCAAAGTAGTCGCAGTTTGATAATGCATTTCCTTTTTAATTGATATACGTATCAACTAGAATGTTTTTGACAGTTTAAGTTTCAGTCTGTCAGACTTCTTGCCTTTGTTTTTCTGCATTCATACTTCTGTGAAGTTCACTTCTGCCTGAGTGTTTATTTAATAGATGTTGGAGTCAGATGTACAAACACCGATAGCGGCCACATGTTTAAAACATTGCAAAAGTTTCTGTGATTAAATTGCCTTTAGAGTTAGATAAGGCTATCCAGGGACACGATTAACGGTAGTGTCAGGGTTTATACTCATTTGGAGGATTTGGAAAAGGTTTCAGGAAATGGGCTTTTGGGGGTCTGTGGGGAGGGGGGTAATGTATCAGACTCTCCCAAAGTGCTCATTGCTGAGTCAACTTAAACCTTGGCCCTCCTTGCTGCACATTAGTTTTTATCATTCAGGGAGCACTTAGTTCTTGGATAAACACTGGGGCAGTGTGCTCACCAGCTTTGGAAATAAAGTGGTCTTCAGAGGGCAGGTCGTAAGGAACAATAAGGAACTTATGTTAGATGAAGGGAGCCTGCCATTGTGATTGTCCTGCCGAGTCTGTGTGCGTAGGTACAGGCAGGCAGGGAGGCAGACAATTAGGCAGATAGTCAGACAGACCGAAGAAGAGGGAGAGGAAGTGATGCGCTTAGGTTGTGGCATCTTGTTTTCTGCTCCACATCATTTAGACAATTGAATGAGGCTCTCCCCCCTGTACAGTTCAGACTGAGAGACAGTGGGCTATACTGTCTGTAGCAGCCTGATGCTATAGCTGTCAAACTGGGACACAGATGGACCAGCTGGGCTGCACTCTGATCGAAAGCTCTGCTACTCAGCCTTCCCGTATGCGGGTGCCATTTTCACATCGGAGATGAGGGCCATTAAAGTACATTGGGCTCTGCTTATGGAAAAATACTTGTCCTCCAGGTGCTCTCTCTAGTTTGATGAATGCTCAATGCTCTTACAGCCTGTGTGACACAACTGCATGGAGACAACGCTCCCCCTTGACCTGGTTCTGAGGGGGCCTTTTGTTGGGAGTGCTGGTATTTCTAAAGGCGCTCAACAAAGCAACGTACCGCCCGAGACCTTTGCCATTCTCTGTTGTGTTTCTGAGATTCCCATTGGGGAATGGGGAACATCTATAAATGCCGCATTGTTTAAATTCTGAATGCATATCCTATAATGGTGATAACATTTCTGGCGCAAAACAACTGTGTAATGAGCCTAAGAAAACAGTGCTGTGTATGTCAAGCGAGTAATTAGTGTTTTTAAAATGCATGTGTGTACTCCTATGGATAACCAACGAAGCCGTCTGTTTTAAGCCTGCGTAACGTGAGGGTATGTTGAAGTGAAAATGAATGTTTTCCCCTTTGGTGTGTTTATTTGCACAAAAATGCCACTCACGTTGGACAGATTAGCAATGGAAATTATGCATGCATTGCAGATATCGAACAGAAATGACCTTGTTTACCTGGGATCTCTGTTAGAGAGTGGTCATCATCTGGGGAGATGGCTCTTTCAGTGAATGACAGGCCTAGATGTTTTGACCTAGTTGCTCAGAAGCAAAGTAAGGGGTAACCGATGACGCTGGTCAGATTGACTGGGCCTATCATTATATCAGTCCTTATTTTGGCACCGCAGACTTGACAGTCAGGTACAGATGTGAGCATGGATCACTTTGTCATAGACCATTGGCTTGCTAGTATCATTTGGACTTTATGCACAGTCATCCAGTGTGCCGTCACCCTTTACCTCACCTAATCGAGCGCATTGCATAACCGTTCCTCCTCCTGTCTCCTTTTGACAGCTAATTATACATCCCTGTACTATGTTGTTCTGTTGACCTGTCTGCGATATGACATTCTGTAGTGCGTAGCTTATCTGAGATCTGCAATTCTGTTGTGCTTAACCTGTTTGAGATATGAGGCTCTGCAGTGTAATAGCCTGTGTGAGATAAGCAATTTCGTAAAGACTGATTTATCATAGATGTGCTATTCTGTCATTTATCACCTGTCTGAGATGTATGATGCTGTAAAGAATAAGCTCCCTGAGAGACGCCATTCTGTCGTGTATGACCCCTTGGTGCAGTAATACAAAAACAAAAGAGCCAGTGGCTGCAAAAAAGTACACTACATTGGAAAAGGCGGATTGTCTTTGGTAGTTTTTTAGATCACAATGGGTGATGACCTAGGCTTGAACCAAAAAATTGCTCCTGTTTACTGAAGGCAATCATGTCTGTTTTGGAGTTAAACATTGGTGCCGTTTGTTGATTATAATTTGTTTGCTGTTTTTGGTCACATTGTTGCATTCAGAGAGGGTCCGTAATTTGCATGAAAAGTGGATAATAAGATGCCACACTCTAGCTTGCTTTCTCAAGATGAATAAATTAACCCCACGTTTGGGTCTGTCAGATGCAGCTGCTGTATTGAAATCTGTGGAGCTTCAGGCCTAATTTAAATCCTAGTGGAGATCTCAAGGTTTCCAGCAATCCCAAATGTGTCCTGCTGAATTATAAGTGTGTATTAAATGATGTACAGGATTGGGATATTTTCCATTAGATGTACAGTACATGCTGTGGCCATAAAATCATTGAGTCTTGGGTTTGAATATGTCTTTCAATATAAGTAAGATGTAGTTTCAGCGAAGCTTTGCAACCGGTAGATACAGAATATATATGTGATATTGTTCTATGATGTGGAGAAAAAAAAAACCCATTTTTCTAAGTTGCTTATCAGCGTATTTCAGGGAAATCTTAGGTGAAAGGTTAGTTTAAGGGGTTGAAACAGAAATGAAAGGAGTTTTAATATTATTTGCCTTCAGGTTTCATTCCACTGCTGTTACAAATGTATTCATAAAATTATGAGCAGAATATATTAGTTGATTGTAGTTTTATCAGTGTGCAAGTACATTGTTGAAAATGATCATTGAAATGTCCTGTGTTGCTAAACCACAGAATTCTTTTGACTTGCGCAATCACTGGTTGCCTGAGGCGCGCCTTTCAGCTGTACATAGGTTTAATATGAGCTCTACTATAAAGCATTCTCTCAATGTGCCAGCTGAGAGAGTGCTGTTTCTTAGTGTGCTGTGTGTCTGTGTTCTTTGCAGTCCATTGAATGCATAGTTTATCCTTCCTGAGAGCCTAGTGTCCGCCTTGACGCAGTTTATCGTCCTACACGAGGAAGTAGGACTGGTGTAAGGTGTGGCTTTGACTCAGAGCAGAGAGAAAACTGTGACTCTTATCACTGTGATAAGAGGGAAACTGTGAGCTGAGACTGGGGCAGGGGCAGTGAGAGCTGATGAGTTGAGGAGAGACTGAGGGTGGGCAGAAAAATGAGATGAGGTATTTGCAGAAGCCCTTCAGCTTCGGAAGTTCTCTGCCTTTGGCCTTGTTTAAAAGAGCAGGTAATGAAATGCTTTTGGCAACCATGTTGCTGTTGGTCATGTTATTAAAGTTTTGAAACTGAAATTGTGCCCAGCGGAAAAGGGTGAAAGAGGTGAGAATGCTAGAAGAAAAACTGTCCTCTCAAAGATGGAGAGTTTGTTCAAGCCAAGTGGGTCATTCCATGCCAAATCACCTAATTTTCAGGAAAGTCCCCAGGTGACCCTCTTAGATTTTGCTGAAACTCCATGAAAATGTTCATATATGCAAATAACGAACACACAGAAAATTTCAGGCCAAAAGTCCAAGCCTTTTTGAAATTATGGCTGTCCGAAGACCCCCCCCCCTCTTTCGCCGTCGCTGGCATAATGTCATGGATTTTTTTTCATTTTCAAATGATCATATTTTTGGATTTGAAAAAGCTACAAAGCTGAAAATAGCTACCTGGGGTAATTTGCACACAAGCTTTCAGAATCTGCAATCAAAAACAGTGTATCTTGCTTCCTTTTTGAAGATATGGGCACCTGAAAATGAAAGTTTTTTTTCTAGCGGAAATTATTTTTGCAATTTTTAGGCTTACCTGGTGCCCGAACCATTGATCTGAGGATACCCAAATTGCTGATACATAATCTCTACATACAGCTAAATAACTCCCTGCAAGCATAGACTTATAAAACAATCAGTAAAAAAGGTATGGCTAGGGTCCAAAGTCGACTTTCACAAAAAATCTCAAAAATCACCCCTTTTCGGGGGTCGGTTGACCTTGTGAACAGTTACTCAGGGTAATGAAATTTGCACCACAGAATTATATGTATCTGACCTTTATATGTACCAAATTTCATTGATGTGACTTAACTCCTTCATAGTTAGGCAGTGTTTCAAAGAAACCCACTAATTTGATCAAATTATGCTACTTTACGGTATATAACAACATCCTCGAGCTCTGGTAAATTGACAATTACAATAATTTGTAAAAGCAAATTGAAGCAAACCTACTTGAAATACGTTTCTTGTGCATTTTGAATGGATCACTGCAATATTTCTGAGTATATTCATATCGAGAGATGTACATCTTCTCATGGTGAAAAAACACACTGTGCTGTCATCACGTAGCAGTACCCCACTTCTCCATTCCAATAGCTTCTTATCATCCTGTGACAAGTCAGAGGCTGCAAGTGTGCCAACATTTCTGCCATATATTTTCTTATGGCATTCCTCCTCCAGTGCAATTCCAATACTGCATCCCGGTCTTGATGCTTCAAATTCCATGTTTTAAATCTTGATTTTTACAGAGCTCTAAAATGTACACTTCATCTGCTGAACATTGCAGTTGAAATGAATTGTGAGGAGTGGATGTGAGCTGAAAAGTGAACACACTGTTCAATTATTCTGTAAACAATACAGCCACAACAGTGAGGTAATTGATCCAGCTATTTTAAATAAACAGTTGTGGTTTGGAGTTAAGTAGACTAGGATGAACCTAGATAAACAATGTTTTAACACCTAATTAGACGAGGTCACCTGGACTAGGATGAATCTTAATAAACAGTTTCCAACAGCTATGACCTCATGCAAATAATGTAAGTAGAGCCCACTGAAAATCAGTAAGTTGAATCCACTTAAATAAAAGCAGTTTTGTATTAGTAACATCAATGTACAATATGTACAATGTATGGTACTATGGAAAACTTTGTTTTAAAACAAGCCATATGATACTATTCCTGATGTACAAAGTCATGAATTTTACAACTTTCTAAGAATTATTATATATAAAAAGGTTATCAAAGATTACTTATTCTCATTTTTTGCCCTTTGACATCTACCAAGACATTGTAATGTACAGCAAAATGGTGTAATTTGATCAAATTAGTGGGTTTCTTTGAAACACTGCCTAACTATGAAGGACTTAAGTCACATCAATGAAATTTGGTACATATAAAGGACAGATACATATAATTCTGTGGTGCAAATTTCATTACCCTGAGTAACTGTTCACAAGGTCAACCGACCCCTAAAAGGGGTGATTTTTGAGATTTTTTTGTGAAAGTCGACTTTGGACCCTAGCCATACCTTTACTGATTGTTTTATAAGTCTATGCTTGCAGGGAGTTATTTAGCTGTATGTAGAGATTATGTATCAGCAATTTGGGTATCCTCAGATCAATGGTTCGGGCACCAGGTAAGCCTAAAATCGCAAAAAATAATTTCCGCTAGAAAAAACTTTCATTTTCAGGTGCCCATATCTTCAAAAAGGAAGCAAGATACACTGTTTTTGATTGCAGATTCTGAAAGCTTGTGTGCAAATTACCCCAGGTAGCAATTTTTCAGCTTTGTAGCTTTTTCAAATCCAAAAATATGATCATTTGAAAATGAAAAAAATCCATGACATGACGGCGACGGTAAAAAGAGGGGGTCTTCGGACGGCCGTAATTTCAAAACGGCTTGGACTTTTGGCCTGAAATTTTCTGTGTGTTCGTTATTTGCATATATGAACATTTTCATGGAGTTTCAGCAAAATCTAAGAGGGTCACCTGGGAACCATTAGGTGATTTGGCATGGAATGACCCTAGTGACTTTTTTGAGATGTAATGAAGTACTTATCCGTGTGTTTGATGGACTGCTTTTTTGTGGCTGCCAAAAGTATTAATGGCAGTTTATTGTACTGTTTAATTGGAACTGGATGACCAGTATAAATGGTAGTAAATGGGGCCACAGATCATCGTACTGCTGAAGCACCAGGTTGATTAAATGCTCCCAACAGGGCAGAATCACAAATGTAACCATGCGAGACTGCAACACATTACTTACCAAAGCATGACCCTGGGAGGAAGGGTTTAGTGTACAGGGCATTGCTGTATTTGCCCCTTCCCAGTTTCTTTTATTTTTGCTGATTTGTCAAATTTAAATGTTTCAGATCATCCAACTAATTTTGGACAAACGCAATGTGAGTAAACACAAAATAAAGCTTTTAACTTATCATTTCATTTATGAAATTTAAAAGGTTATTCAAAACCTTTAATGCGCACATTGGGGGGGAACAATTGCCCTCCTAAACCCAATAACAAGTTGTGTCCCCCTCAGCGGCAACAACTATAATGTTCGCTATAACTGGCAGTGAGTCTTTCACATCGCTGTGGAGGAATTTTGACCTGCTCTCCTTTGCAGAATTGTTTTTATTCAGCCACATTGGAGGGCTTTCAAGCATGATCTGCCTGTTTGAGGTCTTGCCACAGCATCTCAATCACATTTAAGCTAGCCACTGGGCCTCTCCAAAGCCTTCACTTTGTTCCTTCTGTGCCATTCAAAGGTGGACTTGCATGTATGCTTCAGATCATTGTCCTGCTGCATAACCCAGCTGTGCTTGAGCTATAGGTCACATACTGATGGCCAGACGTTCACCTTCAGGATTTTATGATTCAGAGCAGAATTCATGGTTCTACCAATTTTAGCAAGTCGCCAAGGTCCTGAGGCAGCAAAGAAGCCCCAGATCATCAGGGGTACCACCACCGTGTTTGACTGTCAGTATGATGTTCTTATTGTGGAATGCTGTGTTTGCTTTGTTAATGCCAGATGTAACGGGACCCATGTCTCCCAAAAAGTTCCGCTTTTGACTGATCAGTCCTCAGAATATGATTTTGAAAGTCATGGGGGTCATCATGTACGTGCAAATCTGGTGAACTGGTTGTGTCCTAATGGACTGCACTTTTCTAGTCACATGACTCAAAGCACTTTACAATTATGCCTCACATTCACCCTGATGGCAGAAGCTGCCATGCGAGGCGCCAACCTGCACATCAGGAGCTGTGTGGGGTTCAGTGTCTTGCTCAAGGACACTTCGACATGTTCTGTGGAGGATCCAGTAACCAGGAACCTTCTGATTCCTCAACCCACCTGCTCTACCTCCTGAGCCATGCCGCCCCATGGGTCCTACCTTGACGAACTTCCGATGGCACGTCCCTGTGACATTATCATAACATCAGTACATTTGCTCTAGTATCTTAAGAGGGAGGGCAGCACGGTGGCACAGTGATTAGCATTGTCGCCTCACAGCAAGAAGGTCATGGGTTCGAATCCGGCCTAGGGCCTGGATTCCGGCCTGGGGAGTTTGCATGTTCTCCCCGTGTTTGCGTGGGTTTCCTCCAGGTACTCCGGTTTTCTCCCACAGTCCAAAGACATGCATCTCAGGTTAATTGGAGACACTAAATTGCCCATAGGTATGAGTGTGAGAGCGAATGGTGTGTGCGCCCTGCGATGGATTGGCGAGCTGTCCAGGGTGGGTTCCTGCCTTCGCCCATAGTCAGCTGGGTTAGGCTCCAGCTTCCCCCGCGACCCTAGTGAGGAATAAGCGGGTATAGATAATGAATGAATGAATCTTAAGAGGGAGTATAGAGTAGAACAACACAACCGATCCACCAAGGCCAGAACGGTAAATAATGAAACCAAATAATGAAACCAAACTATGCTACATGAGAACAATTTGCTAACATCATATCATTGGCCTATTAAATGGCATAGTTTTTATTTACTAATTTTAATTCCTTGCGGCAATCATGGTATGAATTATAACTATATTTTTATCATTTAAAAAATACAAAATAAAAATGATGCATGTCTTTGTTTGAGTGAAGAAAGATTTTCCGAAACGTTTAGCCTGTAGTAAATGATTATATGTGCACACATTTAAATCACTACAATCCGTCATGCGAATGGGCAAAAACAGGAACAATGTTCATGGGGATCTGTACAGTGGACAGACGGGTATTGTGTTGGACAGACTGGAGAAGGGAGAGGGTTAAAGGAGGTTTGAGAGGGAGCGAGGGAGGTGCAGGGAAAGGAGAGAGAGAGAATGAATTTAGAGAGAGTGAGAGAGAGAGCAAGAGAGAGTGAGAGGGAAGGTCCAGGTTAATGACTAATCAAGGTTACGAGCAAAGTCCATTGAGAGAGCGAGAACGGCGGAGCAGCCCAGGCGAGGAGGCACAAGCCAACTCGGCCAAGAGCTGTAACCCACCGGGCCTGTTCTCTAACTTCCTCATTCCACAGCTGATGTGGGCGAGAGAATAGTGTGTGTGTGTGTGTGTGTGTGTGTGTGTCTGTGTGTATGTCTGTGTGTGTGTGTGTCTGTGTGTGCGTCTGTGTCTGCCTGCATGCTTCAAAGCACGTTCATATGCCTGTGCATATGCGTGCGTGTCCACGCCGATGACCATGTGTTTGTGTGCCTTGGTTTGTTCAGGTGAGCACGTGCACAGACATGCCTCTTCATGCATGCATTGAAGTTATTGTGCAATTTAAGTGTGTCCAGGTGATTCCCAAAACCATTTGTCGATGTGATCTGCGTTTCAGTGATGGTACATTTTTGGGAGGACAGTAATGCCATTGGTACTGTCCTGATCATAGCTGCTGCTGATCTCCAGTGCTAACTGATGATTCCCATTATGCTGAGAGCTCACCTGGGACACTGTGCTTCGAGGTGCATGCAGATGAACAGATGGTACCCACTGTTCCCTGCCTTCCCCCCTCCTCCTGACCTTCTCTCCCTTAATTCAGCTCCAGCAGGTTTTTGGGGCTGTCTGCCGAGCTGAGCACAATGCTTCCATTCGACAAGTCACATGAAACCTAGGAACAGACTTTCCACCGTCTCTTAAATTCTCTCTGACAGGAGCTCCCGGTGGTGGTAGTCTTGGGGTTGTTTTTCAACAGAGGAATCAGTCCAGGCTGTTTTTGCTCTGATACATGAGGCTTTGATATCGATTACTTGGGAAAGGTTTTTTCTGCTCTGATAACTGCTGCCAGGGGATTGGGGCTTTTGATTGCCTACCTGTGAAATGCGAATGTGATTGTAAATGCAGTGGCAGTTGTCAGGGGTTGTGTTAATGTTGCCGCAAATCTGTGATTATGTAGTTCGCCTCCTTGTGTTAAAGTTAGACTCGAGACGTTGAATTCTAGCCCTCAAGGGAACGCAGCTTTACTATATTTGCCAAGCTGTGATGGCGGGAGAGTGTACTGACTGCTTGAGGCTAGTGCACAGTGTTCACACTGCTGTGCTGTGGGTCGAGAGTAAGTGAATGAGACTCACTGTGGTAGTGACTGAGGAACCAGGCTGGAATGTCGACACAAAGGCCAGGAAAATTCATTGTGTCTCATTGTTGGTTAAAGCACTGCCTGTTGTACAGAGATAATGGCAGCACAAAAGGATAAAGGACAAATACATAGTAATGTGGCCTTGAGTTTCTCTCTTGTTTGTACCTGCATCACAGTGGTTACATTCAAACACAAAGACACACACACGCACACATGATACAGTTAATAAATAGAAATAATGAAAATTTGACTTATGCCAGTATCACTGTGGTTATGCCAATTTACATTAAGAATAACAAATGTTATGAGCTTTAATCAATGAATTTTTGCCGTCGTTCTGTAAATATTTGGACAGTAGCACAGTTTAAATGGTTTTAGCTTTGTATGCCACAACAACTGATTTGAAAAGGAAGATGTGCTTGAAGTGCAGCCTTTCAGCTTTAGTTTGAGGATTTTGTTGAAAATATTCTATGAAACATGTAGGAATTTCGTACAGTGTATGCTGGCGTCCTTGACTAAAACAAATCTTGTTAGTGGTTTACCTCAGATTGGTTGAAATTTTCTAACTGTTCAAAGCCTCCTCTTCATGCTGCACTTGCAGATTTGCATTAAACCTGAAGTTAAAGTGGGACTGCCGTCAATGTAGAGGGGATGCACTTATGACTACAGTTTCAAAGAAATAGCATATAAATAACTCTGTACACATTACTAATGGCTAGCATATTACAACTCAATCTTAAATGTTAACTGAGAAAGCAGATGAAACACGATTATGCTCAGAAAGAATATTAAGTGGGCCGATTTACCGTTTTCAAGTGGTAGGTCATGTTTGTTGTTGAATCGAGGAAAACAAAACATCGCTTGCAAAGTCATTCCAGTTTCTTTCGATAGTCGGCGGCTAAAACAAAGTGCTGCCATACTCCAGATATTTTCTTTAACATTATGTTCCAAGGTAATATCGAAATGAGCAATTAAATTATACCTAAATCACTTTCCATCCCTGTAGCTTAGGGCAAATATTGGGCTACAATTAAATGGTACGTTCGTGTGGCTAGAAGGATATAATTTAGGCATAAAAGGTGGTGTTATGCATGTTCGTTTTATTTATATTAAAACAATTACTATAAAATATTGCCTTAATTAGTTTTGCCAAAGTAAGCCTGAGGTTACTTTGAGCACAGCCTGAGCACAGACCCCTCAGATTTTGGGGCTCAAAACAATTGGACTAACATAATCATCAGTCGCCAGATGCTGGGTGTCTTCCCAGGTGATGCTCTGCTGGCCTTCACTGCAAATATCTGCTATTCCTGCTTTGTTGTTGGGGCGTTTTGTCTTCCGGTTTGCCTTCAGCAAGTGAAATGAATGCTCACACTCACGTTGTATATTTGACTTATCAGTTGAAAACGATTTTGCCTTTGCCTTGAAGTTCCCCCATTATGTCACCAGGTACACAGCCATTACAAGCGATTTCAAAATCTGTCCTTCCTGACATCACAAGGAGGACAACCACCCAGAAGAATGAGGAAACTGATTAACTGGTTGGCTGAAGGCTGAAGTTAATAGGTCCTTCTTGTTTGTGGGCAGTCACTTCCCATGTTATGTCAAGGAGGAACAGATGTGTACATGGCTTGTAATGGCTAATTAGCCATGCAGCTGGTGACATAGTGGGGGTTAACCCTTTACAGCTTATGTTTGTGCTGGGGACTGAAAGGAAGTTATGTATTGTTCATTAGTTTGTGACCTTAGATTTGACCTTAACGGGAAACACCCTGTATCTCTCTCACTGCACAAACCACTCAATATTGCCTTGTACAGCCACATCCACACTAGACATGTATCATTCTAAATGACTTCTGGCAAAAGCCTTGACTGATTGAACCACCAGCTAATCTGTGCAACGAAGCAGATCCATCATCAGCGTCATTGGTTGCTGAAGAAAGAACTTGTGAGGTACATGTAAGTGAGGGATATATTACATCGTTAGAGCTTAGGTTTCTATCGGACACTAACAGGATGTGTTTATTTTGTATTAATTTGTGACCCTGGAATTGAGTTTTGACCTCAGTGTCATTCCATGCTAAATAAACCAATTTTTACTCGAGGCCAAAGTATGGCCATCGGGTATTGCGAAGACCTTGAGTCCGTCTGTTCATCTGTCTGTCCATCTCTGTAGACTATAACTCCTTTCCTATTAATCTGAGGGTAAGGAAATTCTCAGGGACTGTTCTTGGGACATATAGCTTGGACAAGTTTGAAGATGGGTAACCTTGACCTACTTTAAGGGGTCAAAAGGTCACATTCTTTGTAAACACTGTTTCCTTGATTACATCCACTATTTTTGTTGTAGCCGCGTAAAATTTACAGTGTGTATGTTCTGGATAATCAGCTTGCAGAACATTAAAGGTGGATCACCTTGACCTGGTTAATGGGGTCAAAAGGTCACATTGTTTCTGAACAGTGTTACTTTCATTACGCCTTTGCACTACCATGACATTTTTTGGTGTAGCTATGTCAAATTCATAAGGTGTACTCACTCGATAATCAAGTTGGAGGACATGGAAGCTACATGGCCTTCACCTACTTTAAATACCTTCTAATAACAATTTCATGTAGCAACATTATCAACCAAACTGTTCAGTCACCTTCAACATAACATCGAATTTTGATGTCTGCGCATCATGTCAGACTTCATATTCTAACGATGTTAAGTCCCAGCTGTCCTGTTCCACACTTTTCATATAACCTGCCAGGTCCTACATGAAATTGGACAATTACCTCTGTCTTCCTTTTCACTCTTGAAACTTCTCTCAAGCCCGAAAGTATTAAAAACATTGTGTTACATAGGCATACATTTAAAAACCCTTCATATGTTGTAATTCCTTGTCTTATGCCCATACGGCCGAGGGTACTTGGGCATTGCGTTCTGTATTCAGAAAAGTTCCACCGGGTCCATCTCTGATTTGGCCAATTTTTTTTCTAAAAAATACCTTAGGGTGTCAAACGAAGGAATCCCAAGTTTCAGCTCAAAATCTCAAATGATTTTTGTGTGAGTGCAGTATTAAATTGGGGTGTCCCCCCCATTTTTTGCACTCCCAAATCGCGACATTGGCTTGTGAGTGTTTTTGGAAGGCTATAAAATCTTTTTCTAAATCAGATGGAAAGCTGAAAATTGCTGCTTTTTAAATTTTTGCCCTGGCTGTCAGAATCTGGCATCAAAATCGCACTGTGATGGACCATTAGGCATCTATGAGCATTTGAAAAGGGGATTTTGGTTGGACGGATTTTTTTTTTCCCCCACATTTTGATGGCTCACTGTGTGGTCAGCTTTATACCAAGACCCAAATATCAAACAGATGTGTGTTATTTGGGTAACAAAATATATGCAGAAGCAATATAATACAACCCCAATTCCGAAATAGTTGGGACGAAGTGTAAATTGTGAATAAAATCAAAATATAATGACTTTTGGATCACATGAGCCAATGTTATTTACAACAGAACATAGATAACATTTCAAATGTTGAAACTGAGACATTTTACATTTTTATCCACAAAATGAGCTTATTTCAAATTTTCTGGCTGCAACAGGTCTCAAAAAAGTTGGGACACAGGCAAAAAAGGGCTGAAAAAGCAAATAATATATAAGAGAATCAGCTGAAAGAACATTTAGCAAGTAATTAAGTTAACTGGCATCAGATGCATAACATGATTAGCTATAAAAGGGATGTCTTAGAGAGGCTGAGTCTCTCAAAAGTAAAGATGGCCAGAGACACTCCAACTTGTGAAGGCTTGCATAAAAAAATTGTGGAATACTTTAAAACCAATGTTCCTCAACGTCAAATTGCAAAGGCTTTGAAGGTCTCATTATCAACAGTGCATAGCATCATCAAAAGGTTCAGAGAAACTGGAAAAATCTCTGTGCGTAAGGGACAAGGCCGAAGACCTTTACTGGATGCCCTTGATCTTCGGGCCCTCAGACGCCACTGCATCACTCACGGCATGATTCTGTCATTGACATTACTAAATGGGCCCAGGACTACTTCAAGAAACCACTGTCTGTCAACACAGTCCGCCCTGCCATCCACAGATGCCACCTAAAACTCTATCATGCAAGAAGGAAGCCATTGTTGAGCATGATCCAGAAGCGCCGCTGTGTGCTGAGGGCCCAGGCTCATTTAAAATGGATTGTAGCAAAGTGTCCTGAGGTCAGACGAGTCCAAAGTTGACATACTTGTTGGAAATCATGGGCGTCGTGTCCTCAGGGCAAAAGAGGAGAAAGACCACTCCTCCTGTTATTAGCTTTCAGTTCAAAAGCCAGCATCTCTGATGGTTTGGGGATGCATTAGTGCATATGGTGTGGGACACTTGCATGTTTTAAAAAGCGCCATGAATGCTGAAAGGTATATAAAGGTTTTAGAACAACATATGCTCCCCTCCAGATGACATCTATTCCGGGGAAGGCCTTGTGTATTTCAGCAGGGCAATACAAAACCACATACTGTGGCTATTACAACTGCGTGGCTTCGTAGTAGAAGAGTCCGTGTGCTGAACTGGCCTGCCTGCAGTCCTGATCTTTCACATATTGAGAACATTTAGCGCATAATTAAATGAAAAGTCCGTAAAAGGAGACCCAAAACTCTCCAGCAGCTGGAAGCCTGTATTAAACAAGAGTGGGATCAAATTCCAATGGCTAAACTCAAGAAACTTGTCTCCTCAATGTCCAGACGCTTCCACTTTGTGTTAAAAAGAAGAGGGGATGCTACACTGTGGTAAACAGGCCCCTGTCCCAAGTTTTTTGAGATCTGTAGCAGCCATCAAATTTGAAATGAGCTAATTTTGTGGATAAAATTGTAAAATTTCTCAGTTTCAACATTTGCTATGTTATCTCTGTTCCATTACAAATAAAATACTGGCTGGTGTGATTTGAAAGTCATTGCGTTTTGTTTTTATTCACAATTTACACTTTGTCCCAACTATTTCAGAATTGGGGTTGTAGAATAAACATTTAATGAAAACGTTATGGGCCTCTTAAAACGGTTATAGTGTAAAAAAAACTCCTGTGGTACCCTACATTCAGGGTGGTGGTTGACCACATTGATGATTAGACAGCTTAATGAAATTTTGACCACTTAAAGATGCACATCTTGGCAATATTTCGTACAAATATTAGTGTCTCAACTGTTTTACCATAAACTAGATTTTTTAGAGAAAACGAAAAGGCGTTTTTGTCTCAACGGACTGTAATGAACATGTACATACTGTATACATGATGTACAGTCCCGTGAAAAAGTATTTTCCCCCTTCTTGATTTTTTTATTTTTTTTTTTTTTGCCTATTAGTCACACTTAAATGTTTCAGATCATCAAACAGATTTTGATATAAGACAAAGATAACCCGAGTAAATACAAAGTGCAGTTTTTAAATGATGAATCATTTATTAAGGGGAAATAGCTATCCAAACCCACCTGGCCCTATGTGAAAAAGTAATTGCCCCCTAAATCCTAATAACTGGTTTTGCCACCCTCGGCGACAACAACTGCAATCAAACATTTGCGATGACTGGCAGGCAGTCTTTCACATCGATGTGGAACAATTTTAACCCACTCTTCTTTGCAGAATTGTTTTAATTCGGCCACATTGGAGGGTTTTTGAACATGAACGGCCTGTTAAAGGTCATGCCACTGCATCTCAAGCAGATTTAAGTCTAGGCCACTCTAAAATCTTTGGTTTTTTTTTTTTTTTTTTAAGCTATTCAGAGGTGGACTTGCTAGTGTGTTTCGGATCATTGTCCTGCTGCATAACCCAAGTGTGCTTGAGCTTGAGGTCATGAACTGATGGTTGGACATTCTCCTTCAGGATTTTCCGGTGGAGAGCAGAATTCATAGTTCCATCAATTACTACAAGTCGTCCAGGTCCTGAAGCAGCAAAGCAGCCCCAAACCATCACACTACCACCACCATATTTGACTTTTGGTATGATGCTCTCTTTATGAAATGCTGTGTTAGTTTTATGGCAGATGTAACGGGACGTGCACTTTCCATAAAGTTCAACTTTTGTCTCGTTAGTCCACAGAATATTTTTCCAAAAGTCTTTGGGATCATCAAGACGTTTTTTGGCAAATGTGAGATGAGCCTTTGTGTTCTTTTTGGTCAGCAGTGGTTTTCGCCTTGGAACTCTCCCATGGATGACATTTTTGCCCAGTCTCTTTCTTATTGTTGAATCATGAACACTGACTTTAACTGAGGCAAGTGAGGCCTGCAGTTCTTTAGATGTCGTTCTGGGTTCTTTTTTGACCTCCTGGATGAGTTGTCGATGCGCTCTTGGAGTAATTTTGGTAGGCTGGCCACTCCTGGGAAGGTTCACCACTGTTCCAAGTTTTCTCCATTTGTGGATAATGGCTCTCCCCATGGTTCACTGGAGTCCCAAAGCCTTAGAAATGGCTTTGTAACCCTTTCCAGACTGATAGATGTCAATTACTTAGTTTCTCATCTGTTCTTGAATTTCTTCAGATCGCGGCATGATGTGTTGCTTTTTGAGATCTTTCAGCCTACCTAACTTTGTCAAACAGGTTCAATTGAAGTGATTTCTTGATTCAACAGGTCTGGCAGTAATCAAGCCTGGGTGTGGCTAGTAAAATTGAACTTAAAAAATGTGGTTCATCACAATTAATTAATGATTTAAGAAGGGGGGGGGGGGGGTGCGGCAATTACTTTTTCACAGAGGGCCAGGAAGGTTTGGATAGCTTTTTCCCCTTAATAAATAAAATCATCATTTAAAAACTGCATTTTGTATTTACTTGGGTTATCTTTGTCTTATATTAAAATTTGTGTGATGATCGGAAACATTTAAGTGTAAAAAATATGGAAAAAAGTAAGAAATCAGGAAGGGGGCAAATACTTTTTCACAGCACTGTATATGCCCACCTCGAGGGAATTGCACAATACTGCAGCTACGTATCTAAGTGCCTGGAAGTTAAGGAAATTCACACAAGGGACAATAAACTAATTTAAATGAAGAGTTACAGTTATAATGGCGAAGGATGCCCTTCAGTACTAATTACACCTTTCTTGATGAAAGCACACTTGTCGTCTACTTGAAACTAATTGCCACATCACTGCATCAGCTCATTAACATTTTGACTGAAACTGTTTATAAGTCCTGTCTTTCTGCAGTAATGTAACTTGTGACACTGTTGATTCACATAAAAACCTATGCAAGATGTGCCTAGAGAGAACTTGGTGTAGCCATCCTGACTGCAAGAATTAACCTACAACTGAATGCACTGTCATAGGAGATACAGAGATCAATGTGCCAAACACAAGTGCAAGAGAAAAACAGAAGAACATTGTTCTTGGAATTAACCAGGAAGTGTGAACTGTCAATCAGGCTAATTCCTGTTCTTCAGCATCTTGACCACACTAAAATAGTGGCCTGTTTTTACAGCTATCAGTATTATAATACTGTAAATGGATGTATGTAATGATGCAGCTGTGGTGTAGGCCTATTAATCATTATCATGGCGTTTTCAGTAGTTTATATTGCCCAGTATATTGCCAAGATACGTCTTTAAGTGGTCAAAATTTAAAAGCTGTCTAACCATCTACGTAGTCAACTGCCACCCTGAATGTAGGGGTACCTCAGGGGTTTTTCACACTGATCATTCTCAGAGGCCCATAACTTTTTCATTAAGTGTTTATTTTGTGTGATATTGCTTTTGCCTATAGTTCTTTTACCTAAATATCACATATCTATTTGATATTTGGGTCTTGGTGTAAAGCTGACCACACAGTGAGCCATAAAAATGTGAAAAAAATGTCTGTCCAACCAAAATCCTATTTTCAAATGATCATAGATCCCAAATGGTTCATCACAGTGAAATTTTGATGCCAGATTCTGAATGACAGGGCAGTTAACTACTTTTAACTACTGTAGCAAATTTTCAGCTTTCTATCTGGTTTGGAAAAGATTTTATAGTCTACCAAAAATGCTCACAAGCCAATGTCGCGATTCGCAAGTGCAAAAAATGGGGGCGACACCCCAATTTAAAATTGCTCTCACACAAAAACAGTTTGAGATTTTGAGCTGAAACTTGGGATTCTATCGTTTGACAACCTAAGGTATTATTAGAAAAAATATTGGCCAAATCGGAGACGGACCCTCCCTGGAGGCTCTGGCTCATTTGGTGAGGAATGATCCCTTAGGATCAAGGCCAAATGATGATCTTTCAGTCTGGCTCAGGTGACCGAGTAACACAAGCCACTGGGGATGCATGAATTGCTTGTGTGCGACTAAACTGTCTTGTTTATTATTTAATTTACACTGCAATATTCTTTGGTCAACAGCTGTATCAAGAAACTGAAAACATACATTGTTGACGTGGTTAACCCAAACTTGCTCTTTATACGGGGTGCTCGTACCCTGGCTTCTGTATTGTTATCTGCTTTTGGAAAATGGCTACCATTTTTCTCCTTTCAGAATGAGCGTTTCACAGCCAGGCATAGGGCCCTCATTAGAATATCAATCGCAGCTGCCCTGTTGATTTTCCGAGGGTGGAAAAATTACTGCTTCCTTGTGTGTGCTGCTCTTTTTGCTAACACTGGGGCTGAATTGGGAGCCCAGAATCTAAATACCAGCCCACTTATTCCGGTTAAATAAGCGTGTCACTCTGGCAAAGGAGAGGGGTCCTGCCCCTTGCTCATCAGGCCCTGCAGGGCAGCATTCATTTACAGACTGCACCGATTAAAAAAACACACTTCCCTCTGCCTCACACACTGACCATTGTAATGAGCTTTATCATGGAGGCTCAGTGCTTTTGATCTGCAGAACAGCTAGGCAAAAATTACAGTAGAATATGCTCGACTTCCACATGAGCCTCACATTCCAGGAACTTGGTTTGGATATTTAGCCTACGGTTGTGTGGTATATTTGGACGTTGATGCACTAATATTGCTAGCTATGAGTGTATGAAGTGTAGGGAGCAGTTCTGTGACTCCTCTTCAGATAATACATGATATTGGGTACAGGAAATAATGTAGAATATTGGATGATATTCAGTGTTAACGCGCATCCCTGTCATTTGTGGCGCCTCTCCAGTGCGCAGTTCAGCTCCCTCACTGTACCCTCTCTTCCCTCCCCCCTCCCCTCTGTACAGCATGAGCACCCCCCCTCCGGACAGGAAGACCCCGCTGGATTACGGCGTCCAGATCCGCTTCATCAACGACCTCCACGACAGGGGCGGAGGCGGGGCGCGCAGCGGCGGGAAGGGCGCCCACTCCAAGTACGGGGTGGCGGTGCGGGTGCAGGGCATCGCAGGGCAGCCTTACGTGGTGCTGAAGGAGGGGCAGAAGGGTGACTCGTACGGGGTGCAGCTGCGCCCCGAGCCCCACACGGCCCCGCTGGCCTACAGCAGCCTGCCCTGGAGGAGGGAGGAGGGCAGGGGCCCTGGCTCACACGCTGGGGAGGGGGACGCGGGGACCCTGCGCAGGGCGCACTCACACGGCTCGTTACTGGACCGAGACCCCTCTGAGGACTTCCCCGAGCCCCTCAGGAGACCCCCCGGGGATGGCCGCTCGGGCAGCTACGGGACCCTAGATGGGAGGATCGGGGTCGGAGGTGAGAGGGGGAGAGGGAGTCTGGAGCGCCTGCCCACGGCCGAAAGTAGAGGGAGGGGCAGCTGGGGGGAGCCTCCTCAGGCAGGGGTGAACGGGTCACTGGGGGCGGAGGGTCGACAGCAGGGGCGTCACTATCGGGCGACAGAGCCCGTCCTAGCCCCCCCTCCCCTGCAACGTACATGCAGGATCCTCCCCCCATTGTGGATTCCCATTCTGCAGCCCCTGTTAACAGACTCATTAGTAAGTTTGACGGTGGCAGTGCTGGTGGTGTGACTAGGGGGCACATTGGGGCACAAGGTTGGCAGAATTTGGAGGAGCGAGCGTACTCCCGGTCTGTGGACACTGGTGACCGCACCACAGACATGTCGGTGTCCCCTTCTCTTCCTGTCTCGAACCCTTACAGCTCCCCGCCGTCATCCTCCGTGTCCTCCTACAGCAGTTTGGGGCGGGGCTCCGGGTCTGTCGCCCCAGTGGCAGCCCGCCCGGCTCATTCACCGGCTAACCAAAGGTCCGTAGGGAACTTCGTTGCCAGAGAGACTTCACCTGCCAATCGAACGGAAACACCGGTGAGGAACAGTTGAATTTTGTGATTTATTGCCATTTCACATGGATGCCTTTATAATGTCTGATGTAAGGACTCAAGTTGTTTTGTATAGGCTGTGACATTTTTGTAATTTATACCCTGAGGTACAGTGTGCCTTTTTGATTAAATGCATGAATGATTTTCATCAATTTGTATTGTTAGCTCATGGTTGTAATGGCGCTTTTCCATTGCGTGATGCTGGCTCTCCTGAACTTGTCTCTACTCAGTATTGGTCCCAGGTACTCGTTTTCCACATGGCATAGTGCACGCTCATTCGTAGGAGGGATCGACCATGGAAAGTACCATGACGTCATCTTCAATGCAACATAAAATACAATATAACCTCACACGACACAAACACAGGAACAGTGGGGGATGTCGAAGGCCTGCTGTGCTTGGTTGTTAGTAATACATTTTCATGGCTGTTTATCTGGCCGCTCATCCATTTTGGTTTAATTGTTTTGGCACCATAAGCAGCCATATTCTGCACTTCGGACTGGTGCCTAACTCGCTTACCTTTGGCTGCTAATTGTTGGCGAGTTGCTGTGCATAGACAACTAAGGATTCGCTATTCCCATTATTCGTTATGTTGTGATAATATAATCCTTTTGCCTGAAAGGTGCCATCTTATGTCACCCTTAAATGTTTGTTTTGTGTTAAATTAGCTAATGAGAGCTAGCTAGCTAGTTGTTCTGGATACGTATTTACCTACTTGAGTCACATCTTTATGTTCGCACTTTAGATTGCATTGCAATGAAGATCATCCTATTCCACCACTGTAATGTCGATTGTTATGCATTGTGCCAGCTTTTCACGTGTCACGTGAATGACTATTCCCTCTGACCATTCAGTGATGGACTTCACGTTATGGTTTTGGTTTTGGCTTGGCTCGCTTGGAACCTTTGCCGAGGTGGTGCTAAAAAATTATGGAATCATAGTGTTAGCCAGCCGCCTGTCTCCCCGTCTTTGAGACGAGCAATGTTTACCTGAGACGCTGAGATGGGTAAGTCTCATTTGAGACGGGTCCGACCGTCTCCAGCATTAAATTGCCTGTATGTGAGACAGGTGAGCATTTGTATGAATAACAATGGTTGTCCCGAAAAATCTGCGCAGTCGATTTGACTTTCATTCTTTGGTGAACTGATGTGCTGCAGGCCGGGCACAGTATTGGGCTCAAATATAAACTCATTAACATATGACCAATCCGCGCACTTCTGTCTTAATATTTATGCACCACAATGGCGCCATGGCTAAGTCTCGTAGCGTATGTGCGCAACTGGGCATTGTCCGTTTATACAAGAGTTGAATAAAGTTGTTTTAGAGGTAGGTCAGCTATTGTATTGATAACGTAGATGCCCAAGAGCATTTTATTCACTGTTATGTGATTCAAAACGCTCTGTCTTGCACTGATTTGTTAGATTAAATGCCTCTTTCAAAGCACCTTCTAGTAGTTTTTGTTCGTTTCGGTGTGTGTGTGTGTCGGAACTTGTGTGTCAGAAATCGGGAATTTGAGTAAATACAGCCTGAAAGCAATACACGTACATATATCACGGTAATCGTAGCTCCGCTTATTTATTTTGGAATCATATCACCAGTTTTCCGCATCCCCTGCTGATCCCTTTGATGTGGTGCAAGCCATATATCATTTCCTTCTTGGCTCTCGCTTGAAATTGGAGCCCACAGGACATAAAATTCAATTCTAATGGAGACACGTTTCATACAAGTGGTAGAATTGGGTGAATATTCCTATTAATAATTAATTTGAAATGACAATCTTTAGGCGAAATGGTATTCCTTCTACTGCAGTTGATACAAACTACGTATAAGACCTAGAATATACTTGCTGCTCACGACGCGTGCGCTTACGCATCATGGCTGCCACGCGTATTCTACGTTCGTGAGCGTAGAGGTCGCTCATCTCGACGCGAGGTAACGTGCGTCGTGCGCGCGAGATGCAGTATTGACATGACCGCTAGAGGCGCTCGTGCGAACGAATACATTGTGACAGTGTATGCGATATCCAGGCAATACCGCCCGCCGTTTTTGCGATTTCAGGGTCCGATATGCTGCTGTCTGCCTCTAGTGGAGACCTCCAATACTATGCGTTTTGGACGCGTTGTGCTGTAGCAAGTGTGTGCACTCACAAAGCGCACTGTGTACGCGTCTGTTCGGTCACGCAGCAAGTATATTTCTAGCTTAAAAGCTAACAGTTCTGCCACGTCGAAACTGTGAGGCGAGCTACGTAACGTAGATTTCTGCGATGCAGCCAAAACATCAAAAAGGCTTCCAAGAGCCAGTTTCGTTATTCCAAGTTTTTTCCAAGTATGTTTCCCAAAGGTGTAGCTAGTTGCTACCTCTTAACTACTTCCACAGTCTGGTTCAAAGTAAGCTTTTGGGAACTGTACCCCTGAACTATTACTGTAAATGTACATTAGTTTGCTTTAATGCTTTTGCATGCATGAATTCGCAAATAATTTGTATTCAGTAGTTAAGAGTTAGCAACTAGCTATGCCTTTGGGAAACATACCCCAGCTCAGTAAATTGCAGGACGGTAGCCCACATTCTATTACAATCTTCCTGAGTTGCTTGGCTACAACAGCAGCTAAGGACGATGTGTTATTCACTATCAGATTTTTTTTTAGAGTAGGCCACGGCAAAGAATCAAGGACACACATTGATTTCCTTCATCAGCCATTGTAATATTTCCGTCGTCGCTGGTGTGATCCACTTGTGAGTGGAGTCCGAAGTGAGACTTGTGGCTACATTCTATGGTTGGATTCGTTACTCCAGGCTCTGAGCACCAAAATTCCATTAGCAAATGAGGTCAGACCACACAAAAAATCCCGCCCACACATGAGGTTTGTGACAGAATTGCAAACAAAAAATCAAGAAGCATAAACGAGAGAGCTGGGAGCGTAACCGCAAATCTGATAATTGTGAAAGCAGCAGAGGGAACTGTGAACGAAAGAACAATTTATCAGACAACTATAAGACCAATGGTTTACTCCAACATAAAAATTATTTGTTTTCAAGTTATAAGTTTTACCTTTGAGGTAACTTTTTTTTTTTTTTTTTTTTGCTTCAGTGAGTTATATTTTCTCTCAATTTTGAAATTTTTGTTTGATATCCAAAATGTTTCGTTCGATAATTTCTACCCAAATTTGATTCCATAAAAAAGTAGCTGGTACCAGGTAGTGTCCGCAATGGAACTGCATAAAAAAGCGAGTAGTCGAGTAGAGCCGTGCCATGCAGTGGAAAAGCATCGTAAGCCTTTGCCATTTATATCCAGGTCACTCCTGACCTGCTACTGATGGACCAGGGTCAAGGTTCAGAGTTCATGACCGAAGAGGAACGAACTAAGCATGCAATCTACAGCATCTTGAGAGTGGGGTATGGATTGTCTTCAATGAACACACTTTCAGTGCCACTCAAATTACAATGTATTTTGAGAATCGGAAGCTGCGTTGTCAGAATTTCAGTCTAACTCATTTTGTCAGCAGCTCATCAGATCAGCTACCAGTCTCGAGTATTACAGGCACTAAAGTAAAATGCTGTTCACACATATCTATTCCCATTAGCCGTATCCAGTGGCTCGGCAGATCTGCTGGTAAATACTGTGTCTGAGCGTAGGATTAGGGGCTGTGCTGATGGAGCTCACGGTAGATAATCTGATGCATTATGAGCTGAGTAAGGGCGAGGTGTGCTCTGTTGTCTAGAACACATCTGTAAATCCCTGAAATTTTCTCTTCCAGGGCCAATGAGAATGAATCTGCCACCAAGCAAAAGGTCAACCTGGTCTTTGAGAAAATTCAGGGCCTGAAGGTAATGATGGGATTATTCTTGCTATTATATCAAGTGCAGACATTAGTTCTCAGTATTTTCTTCTTGGGGCTGTTTCATGAGGCAGAGTTCAGGACTTCATAACTTGCATGTGTTGGGAAACAGGATTTTTGGGTGTTAGCAATATGAGGTGAGCCAGACGGTTTGATGAATGTGTATTAGGAGATAAAGAGAAGCCGTCTGGTCCGACAGGACATATCAGCTATTTTTGACTTCCAGCTGGGATCTCCATTGTCTTCAGTTCCCACAGGACACGATACGCACTAGCGCCTTTTAGTTGGAGGTTCCATATGCCCACATATGGAGTTCACTTCCGAGGGTTGGGAATCTATTGAACCAATTAAGTTGAGTGGTTCAGGTGAGGCCCAATTGTAGAGTATTCCTTTTTATCAATGTGTAAACCCTAGGACCAATCAGCAACAACTTCTGATAACATTAAATAAATCATATGCAAATATCTGTACTTTAACATGTATAAAGTTTCTTACGAAATTAAGGAATTTTGAACTCTGCATCATGCTGTTGTTCCCACGGCCGGCTGTGTAATAAACTTTTTCCTGCTTTTGCTACGAACATTGGAGTCTGCTTCTTCATCGGGACAACGTTCTTGCTTTTTTATTAATTAACCAACACATGTTTTGAAATTTCTGAGCCTGTTCCCAGTCACATTCTGTCTTGGTCGAGGTGAAAATGTTCTCACAAGTTGGGCAGTTAGGTCCTTTTGAAATGGCCCCCGGTCTCTATGTACTTTTGTTTTAACCACCCTGTACACGAGTTGCTTCTGCATGTGAAACTGTATATGCTGATGGATGCACCTCTCACAGACGGGTGAGGACACCAGTGGGGCATGGAGGGTGGAGAAGAGGGACCTGGAGAGGAGGGTCTCTGAGCTGGAGTCCGCTCTCAGCAAGGAGAGAAAGGTGCGTCCATTGTGCGCCCTGTTCGTGTGTTTGCACAGCACTGTGCCACACTCACATAACTCCCTCCACCCTGCCGTCCAGTCTAATATCTACCTCTCCTGCCTCTGTGCTCTCCAGAAATCATTTCAGGCTTTACAATACTAATGGAACAGCATTAAGAAGCCTTTATTTGTTGGAATCGTGTCTTAAGTGGGAGCCCACTGTCTGGGAAGTCTAGGCAGAGGTTCCATCATTATTTGTGGGAAAATCTGGATTGAAGACTTATGTGCCGAAGTGTAGCGTGATGTTAAAGGAACTCTGTAACTTGGTGTATCAAGATGCTATACAGGCATTTTGACAGTATTTCTGAGATGTTATATTCACATTGTGACTGATTTGGAGTTACAGGAGGAATGCTCTAACTTTGGGTTGAAGGCTGTGTTACACTTCTGCGTTGCCCATGTAGTTTGCATAATTTTGTGCCGCATTTGCGGACAGGTTGAGCATCATACTTCTGCACGTGTAGCACAGGTCCTGGTATAATTTAAAAATGTTTAAATTATTACTCCCTACTGGTAAAGTACTCCAGAGCTATGAACGCTCTTTGGTTAGCCTCCAAATAAATCGCTCAACATTCGTATTTTAAAATTGGTCATGGGACTGACCATTATCTCACGTGAAATCACCAGACAACCAATCGTTGTCTGTGTGGCGTATTCGACCACAGGTTGCTAACTATGCGCTTTTAAATTTTTGTAGGAGGTGCTACATATATATGTATGTCGTTTGCAACCTTCATATATTCCGCACATACCACGCAACCCCTATGCAGACCCATTTTTAAGCAAACTTTGCAGCCTTTAGTCAGATGTTAAAGGAACTTTGGCACAAGGTCAAGTTCACACTAGGATGTAATAGCTGTATCTCCGGTTGTGAGATGTATGTTGACCTGCTTGACATTGGTATTCACCGTATTGTTTTTTTGGTGGATTTGCTGAAATGGTGTCGGACTGCAGGACCAGTGGTTAATGGAAGTACTTATTCTTAAAAAAAAATCATATTAGTATCGGCACGTGTCAACTGCACCCTGTTTAAGTTCTGTATATCAGTTGCTGCAGTTCTGTGTCTGTGTTCATCCCGCTGGGGTTGTCCGTCATTATGTGCTGTAGTTTTGTCAGTCAGTCATATAGACTGTATCTCTAACGCTGTACAAAAATGGAGCCAAAATATCTTTCATTTGGACGCTGCCCTCTTGCACATTTGGAATCTGAGTCTGCACAGTAATGGTCGGGGTTTTTAGCCACATTATTGAGATCCCGCCCATACATTCGCCTTACTCATTCGTAAGCACATCCCTGAACTTTTTTTGTACCCTGGCTGGCTGTTTCAGTGTTGGGCTAGATTTTGGCGGGTGCTCAATTCCATCTAACTTTATTCTTAGCGTAATAAACTCTACATTATCTTGTTGGGAAACGTAACCAAACATTAGGCCCATTGAAAGTGCTGTTCTACCACAACTGAAAGCTAGTTAAAGGGATAGCTAGTTAGGATTTTTTTCCACATAGTGTTGAATAAGGCTAAATACGTGTGCTACTTTCCTCATCCTTAGCAGTATATTGCTTGGCTCCCATGCCAATGTTCGGTGCCCCTGGCAGCTTCTACAAACCCGTGCTGACTGCTTTTCTACTAGTCAGGTGGCTAATACACTGACCATGGTTAAGTTACCTCGTCCAACCCTACTTTACAAAAATCCATGCCAGCCCTTCAAAATAAGGTAAATGCAGTCTATGGGTAAATGAACTCCCTACTGTCATGCGTTTTAACATTATTTGTAACCTCTTTGCTCGCTAGATAACTAACTAGGTGACCTGTTACTGAATTCTAATTTACTAGTTAGCCAGCTAGCTAACCGTTTTTGGCTGGCTGGCAAGATTCGGCAATAGGTCACTAAAATTAGCGATGAAAATCAATGGCTCTTTAAAAAAGCTCTTTGCTCTGAACATAGCATCGCTGCTAACAGTACATTACGCTATGTTCTGAGTAAAGAGATTTTCACTATCGATTTCCATCGCTACCTAACTTACGGTGGCCTGTAATTGAATCCTGCTAAAATTGCTTGCCAGCTAGCTAGTGAACTGGCTTTACTTACCAGCTGTAGCATCACTGCAAACAGTGCATGATGTTATTTTCAGAGCAAAGGCATTTCTTCTGTCAGTTTTTGTTGGACTTTGAAAATCATTATGGGGTATACTCCTTTGTACTGGGATCGAGCAATTTGTGCATGTGTAATGTTGACGTTATATCCCTTCTTGATGGTCACACTCTAGCACCATAGAATTATAGGAAATAAACCAGCTAACGACTGCTTCTCTTAGAGTTGCTGTCAATCATATCTGTCAGTCTTTACTTTACACTTGAACATATGTCTGAATGGTTAGAACTACTTAAAATGACAAACTATCCTTGAAAAAATTATTTGACACGTACTTCATTTTTTTCGAGTGGTCCCTGTCCCATCCACTAACATGGAGGGGGTGGGTTTATAACCTGTGTTGCAGCCAGCTACTAGGGGCAAACAAGACGTTTTGGCTTTGCTTATGGAGAGCTGTTAGGTTGTTCATCTTTATATTCAGTCAATGGTCAGTCCAGTCCTCAGAGACTGCTAATGAGCGTGCTCCAGCTTAGAATCGCTCCAATAGACCTCTGAAGTTCTAGCATTTCCTTGACCTTAATTATAAGTATTTCCTCTTCTTAATGAGAAAAACAGCCTGTAGAGAATGGCATTCTAATGAGGATTCATTGCTGTTCTTAAGCCTCCCTGGCCTGCAAATTACAGACAGTCTGAGGAGCCGGGATCCTTCCATATGACTCTATTACCTCTTGTGCGCACGGCTTCAATTATTCAGAGATTTTGTTGTTTATCTGATGCTTTCTCTGGAGCTCAGTGAAACCTTGTGCGCTCTGCAAGGGCGTTACGGCACATCTTTGGTGGAAAGCTAATTAATGAAATCCTAATTAGACCAAAGGATTATCTAAGAGCTCTGTAATTTCTTGCGGCTAATTGCGCTTTTGGAATGAGCACCTGTGGATGGGGAACTCCCCCTGGAAGAGTGCCATGTTAATGTAGCCTGACTGCCGCTGTACCCATACGACTGGGCCCATATTGGCTCACTGTGGGGGAGGAAAAATATGCTGACTTTGACCAGAGTCCAACCCTGGCCTTAATTACAGTGCTTGCAGAGATAGAGCTCCCCTGTTCCCTGGAGCTCAGCAATATCGCCCTGCTTCCACTGTAATCAAAGCCTTACAGCATACCTGCTTGTTCTAAAAAGCCTTTTTCACATCACTATCAAATGTTGAATAACTACAGAATGGTAATGATCGACACGAATGCATTTTATTTATTTGTGGTTTCTCCCTTGCTTAATTTTCTGCTTGTTCTCCTTCTAGCTAATAACACAGTTGACTCAGGAATATCCTGAATTAAAGTGATAGATTACCTCTGCGGTGTTACCTTTCTTACCCTGAGGCATGTCACCTGAAGCAACTGGACTGGAGTAGCTCACCTTAGTGCATTTCCTTAATCTTGTTAGCCCTTAAGAAAGCCTTGATAATGAGGCCTTCTTTCTGAAATCAGTGGAAGCCTATAAGCTGGATTTTTCTGATGAAGTTCTACTTCAGAACATCCTTGAAATCATTAAGAAATTGGTTTTATACCAGAATGATTCCTTTGTTATTTTTTCATCGAATATCAAAGCTTCACAGAAATATTTGAACATCTGCACTATACTTATCCATTTCTGTTATGCCCATAACTCTCATTTATTACAGAATAAGCACTCTTAAGTGATATTTCATGTCATTGCTCTCCTAGCTGGAAAATGTATAAATATTCAATTTCAATATGAATTGCTCCTAAATAAATGTGGGAGTTGGCATTGCATTTTAATGATGTCTATGGGTCCAAGACTTTAGGCTGTCATTGGCTGCAAGGCATTTTCAACCAAGTAACTAAAAATAAACCTTATATTTATAATTGTGTAAGTTTGTTTAATTACCTTATAACCTCTGAAAATGGAGTACTCTACATTACAATGGCTGTAATTCCTAAACAGTGAAGGCAAGATTCTTGTGAAAGGCCTTGAATGAAAGCTGAAAGTCTGCAATTTAATCACATCTTCATGGTTTAATTTCAGATCAATTGTTGTGGTGCGCAGAGGCAAAATGACAAAAATTGTGTCTCTGTCAAGAGTAATATAGAAGCAAAGCAAAGGTTATGAAGCCATGCTGAAAATTAAAATGACAAGAGGAGGCATTGCATTTATTTGTGAAATATTTAATGTCAGAAACTCATTTCAGCTTTGAACAGTTTCAAAAAGGAATCACTTCATCATTTGGCTACATCCCAAATGATCCTTTAAGACAGCATTACCACTCTGGGTCTTTACATGGCAGAGGGATGTAATTCTGTGGACAGCTATCTTATGGCATCATTATTTTCCTGGGCTACAACTCGCCTTTTGGAACAGGGCTACTGCGGTGTGTACTTTAGCAGTATACAGAGATCAAAACTGGATGTGCATTTCATGGGTGGAGACCTCACATCGCCCCCACTACCTACTCAGCTGAAGTCTACAAAATAGTTTATGTAGTCATATAACTAATACATGGATTGCGTTGCTTATAATAGCTTAACCATAACCATTACCATGCATTCATGGCATTAATAAATAGTCTATTTTCTGACCAAATTTTGTTGCGTAGCTAGTAATGGCGTTGCAAATTCTCCGCCAATGATGGTTGAAGAGGTGCAGGTTGTTTTCTGTACATAAGGCTATACACTTCTAGCTTTGATGTGTTTGTTGGCAAATTATTGGCTATAAGATTAAAGACTTAATTCACCGTAGCCAATAAGGCACAACCGGTGTCTGCAAGAGAGTGAAGTGAAGAAAGCATAAATGTACAGATGACGCCCAAACGCAAATTACTGATTTTTGAACGAATGGTTGATTGAAAAATTTTTTAAAAAGTCAATTTTTGAGAATTTTTTGGCCTTGTGGGGGTTGTGAAAGTCTAGCACCCGCCAGGCCTGTATCATTGTAGGGGAAGCGCTGCATGTAGAACCCTTGGAGGGGCTGTTGAGTGACGTGTGCTGCTGTGTGTCTCAGAGCGCCTCCAGCGCAGATCAGAAGCTCACGGAAGAGCTGGAGGACTGTCTGGATGAGAACCTGCAGCTGCAGGAGCAGCTGGGCAAGAAGAACACGGAGCTGCACCAGACACACACTGAGTGAGGAGGAGAGGGGAGGGTGTGTGTGTGTGTGTGTGTGTGTGCGCGCATGTGATTGCATATGTATGTATGTATGTGCCTGTCTGTGGGTGTGTCTGTGCATGTTTGCGTGTGTTTATTTTATGTTTGTAGTTGTGTGTTTGCTGTGCTGGGATATCTGTGGTCCTAACTTTTCTGTTGTACTTGCCCCTGGTCTGGCTCGCTTTGCCAGGCTGACCCAGTTGCGGATGGACAGGGAGTCGGCGGAGTCTCGGGTCCGAACGCTGGAGGACCAGCTGTCCGGCTTGCAGGAGGAACTGAAGAAGGAAACTGAGAGCAGAGCTCAGTCTGACTCACTGCAAGCGGTATCTCTCTCTTTCCATTTCTGTCCCTGTCATCCCTTTTTCCCTGTCTCTGCCCCCCCCTCTCTCTGTCCATCCCTTTATCCCTGTCTCTGCCCCCTCTCTCTCTGTCCATCCCTTTGTCCCTGTCTCTGCCCCCTCTCTCTCTGTCCATCCCTTTATCCCTGTCTCTGCCCCCTCTCTCTGTCCATCACTTTATCCCTGTCTCTGCCCCCTCTTTCTCTGTCCATCCCTTTATCCCGGCCTCTGCCCCCCTCTCTCTCTGTCCATCCCTTTATCCCTGTCTCTGCCCCCCTCTCTCTCTGTCTATCCCTTTATCCGTCCCTGCCCCCTCTCTCTCTGTCCATCCCTTTATCCCTGTCTCTGCCCCCCTCTGTCTCTGTCCATCCCTTTATCCCTGTCTCTGCCCCCTCTCTCTCTGTCCATCCCTTTATCCCTGTCTCTGCCCCCTCTGTCTCTATCCATCCCTTTATCCCTGTCTCTGCCCCCCTCTCTCTGTCCATCCCTTTATCCCTGTCTCTGCCCCCCTCTCTCTCTGTCCATCCCTTTATCCCTGTCTCTGCCTCTCTCTCTGTCCATCTGTTATTCCTTTCCGCCCCTCTTTCTCTGTTCATCCTTTATCGCACTCTCTGCTCCCTTTCCCTCTGTCTCTGTGCATCCTAGTATCCTTGTTTCTGTCCCTCCCTGTTCTTGAAACTCCTCTCTATCTTTTCCTCTCGCTCATATTCTCTCTCTGTGTTTCCCCTCTCCCTTCTTTGTCTCATTCATTACAGTGCTAGTGCTCAGCTCCATTTCAAGTTCTATGCTGGATTGTGTTTTTGGTTCCCTGTATTTGCCTGCATGCTCTCCTGAAGCGTTCCCCCCACACACACGCACACACAGGATGTGATGTCGTTGCGGGCGGAGCTGGCTGAGGCCGCCATGCTGCGTCAGAGGCAGGAGGACACCTTGCGGCAGCGAGAGAGGGAGCTGACGGCCCTGAAGGGGGCGCTGAAGGACGAGGTGGCCACACATGACCGGGAGATGGAGACCCTGCGCGAGCAGTACAGTCAGGACATGGAGAGACTAAGGAGCAGCATGGAGCAGGTCTCACAGGTATCCAAGCGAAATGCCGAACCCGCTTCAGGCGTTACCCACGAGGCTAATGGAGCAGGTCTCACAGGTAACCGAGCGAAACACCAAACCCGCTCCAGGCGTTACCCACGAGGCTAATTGACCACGAAATAAACTGCCAGCACTCACAGGAAAAAGTACTGTCAATTGTTGTAGTAGTCTCACAGATGCGTAACCAGCATTCACACTCGCAAACACACACCTGCTATTGTAAGCATAGATTTAATGTGCTCATGGTGCCATGAATCACCGTAATCAGCAGAATGATGAAAATGCTGAGTTGGGATGGATAGTGACACACTGTGACTGCTTCCTGTAATGATGAAGGCCACTGTCCCAGCAGGGATGCAGATGAGAGACACACACATCCTCGAGACCTGACATTTTACCTTTGCCTGTTTCCTGCCCCGTCTCCCGCTGACCTCGATCAAGAATTGCTTCAACCGGGGACAGATTAAAAGGATTCAGTCACCTAGCTGACACACGTACAGAGAGCACAATTCATTGGACCGAAACCCGTTCTTTGATTATTACTATTTTTTATTTATTTATTTTTATTTGTTATTTTGTTTCTTTTTGCTGAGTCAGTAACTGGATTTGAATACATTGAAAAGGCATTTTATATGCTGTCGAGAAAACTTTGGACAGAATTCCTGAAAACAAACAGGAACTGAAGAAGCTGCTATACAGGCCTGACAAATCATCACCAGGGAAGATGCCCATTGTCTGGTGATGTATGTGTGTCAGACTTATAGAAGTCAAGGATATGCGACCAACTATTCAAAATGATTAATTGGTTCTACATCATGTTGAACTTTCACGTATGTTTTTTGCCTCTGAAAATTGGGAGTACTGTGTAGCCAGGTGTAGTAAGTGTTGGATGTTGCATAAATGTGGTACCTGCTTTTCCTCCTATAGTTATGGGCTGGCATCAGGAAGATTTTTACTTTGTTTTAAGCGAGAGACAAGTCTTGCGAATAGGTGCTTAATAGAACAATACTATAGCGACCTTATGACCTTTCCTTTTGCACCACCTTTAGGCCGAGCTTCATTTTTGCAAAAACAAGAAGTCAAACAGTTCTTTTGGGAATTAGTAAAAATATAGTAATATAGTAAGTATAATAAGTATAGTAAAAATATAGTAAAAAAAGAATATATAGTAAAAGGAAACTTGCATATAGTAAAAAGAAACTGGCAAGCCTAGTTGGGCTGAACAGCCTGTTCTCGCCACTCATAAAAAGAAAGAAGAAAGAATTAGGTAAAATTTACTGTGAACATTCCTGGAGCCTAGAGTTGTCCTTCGTTTTATTTTCCCGACCCTGTACCCTCTCATAGTTCGGCTCTGTGGGGGCACTGTAAGAGTTTTACCTGTGGGGAGAATTCAGTAGTTTCAGGGATATTCACGGCTGCCATCCACCAATAGCGTTTGTCTTTGTCATTGTATCCTTCCTGGCTAAAAGTTCTTGAACAGTCCTGCTCCTGGAGTACCCCTACAGTTCACTTTTATGTGTCCTTTTTTTTTCCCCCTGATGCTCCCAGTCGAGTGCTGTTCTAATGAGCCAATCAGCTGATTCAGCTGTGTTAAATCAGGGAAACATCCTAAATGAGCAGGGCAGGGGTACTGTTGGAGCAGGGTTGGGAAGCATAGTTCTAGATTACAGAACCAAAATTAAGCAAGTGTTACCAGGCAAAACAAACCTCACATGGTAGCACTTACCTCAGTGCTTAAGCTTCTGATTTGACCTTATTAATGTGGTCTTTCTTGGGTACAACTGAAAATTTGTGACCTTCAGTTTGACCTTTTAAGGTCACTCATGGTCAGAGGTTATAGTGTCAAATGAAAGCCCATATGTGACTTCCTGTATGTTGATAATTAAAAAAAAAAACCTCTCTATCTCTGATTTTCAGTTATAACGGAGAATAGGCAAATTTAAGCAATGACCTTGACCTCCCCTGACATTTAACCCCCAACTCAGAAAACTATGAGAGACACCCCATAATGTAGCACGAGTGGAAGCAGAATTGAAAGATGCACGTTCTGGATTTGGTTTGAAGTTCATATGATCGTTTTTACTAAAGTTATCGAAGAAAAATGATTTTGACCTTTCCAGTGACCTTGACCTTGATTGTGACCCGATTCTCTCCAAAATTTGAGTCTATTCTGAGCTCATGCCCACTTATCCTGAAAGTTTCATGAAGATTGGTCTAGCCGTTTTGCTGTTTTGTTGCTAAGAAAGAAGGAAAGAAAGCCAGACCCCACCAAAAACAATACCTTACCTCTGGACTCTGTCCTGGGCAAGGTAAAAATATCACCACCCAATGAAATATAGTTCTCACGGTCACTCAAAATAATGAATGATGTGATAATACAACCTTAATTCTGTAAAAGTTGGCACATAATGGAAAATTCAAATAAAAATAAATAAACCTCTCTCTCTCTTCCTCTACAGTCTCAGCAGCAGATTGAGGCAGAGCGGCAGCGAGTGAACAGCAGCATGCGCTCTATACAGCAGCAGCTGGAGGACTGCAGGGAGGAGAGCGGCCACTGGAGGGAGCAGTTCCAGTCCACCAGGGAGGAGCTGCGCTCCACCAAGCAACAGTGAGTCTCCCTAACCCCCCCCCCCCACCCCCTCGCGGGGGTATTTTTCTGCTGGCGGAGTGAGATATCAGGGCCCCACAATGGGAGCAGATAATGTCTGCCACCAGTTACTTTGATTTAAGCCTGTCTTTGTATTTTACCGAGAACAAACAACACCTGTTTTTGGTACTAACACGTCAGACGGACATGCTTGGCGTAGATAAGTTTCATTTTGGTGTTAGTCTCCCACTATCAGATCAAAATAAATCAATAATCCATGTGGAATAAGCATTTATAATGTATAATTTTTTGTGTTCATAGTGTAAATAGCCTTTTTTAAGTCTTAAGAGTCAACTCAATTTGTGCTGTATTAAATTTATCAGCATATTAACATTGTCCATCTGTCTGATCTTTATTGTCCCAAAATTATTGTTCTTTTCGTTTTTTTTTTTTTTTTTTTGTTTGGTTTTCTTTTTTTAACTTGCGTTCTGCCAGGGGTCAACCACACATCACCACGCCACAGTGAGGGTCACGAATCCTTCCTGCGCTCTCAGCTGTGTCGTTTTAGTCATGCCGTCTCTAGAGCTTCCATGCTTTTGTGATGTTGTTTGTCCGTGTTCATTTATTCAGCTGCTTCGGATATTAACGTTCTTTGATTGGCACAATTTTGTTTGTTGTTTTGGTCTTCAGAATGATAATGATTTGGTCTTCAGAATGATAATGATTTGGACTTCAGAATGAGTTGTGCTCTGTATAATAACCGTTGCATGATTGTTGTGTGATTATGTGATTCCTACAGGCAGCGTTGGACTGCCCTACATTAGACTGAGTGAAAGAAATTGCTGGGCAGATAATATGAGGAAATGAAAAGTCTGAATCAAATGTTAAACGTGGGCCTGTCCTCCATGTGTGGTGAAGAATTGCTCTCAGTTAAATGTTAACTTGTGGCCCTCAAATATGCACTGTTTTATTTACATTCACACAGTGCTGTGACTGCCATTGACCCTGAGGATCACAAAATCCTTTGTGCATTTGACTGTAACCTCACCGCAAGATTACAGCCAGAGTTTCCTGAAAGGCAACACAGATCCTGATTGGCTCTGAGCACTACAATAGGAAAATAATAGCTCAGAATTTAGACTATGGGCCTGATTTGCTGAGCCTTTTGCGAGTCGTTTGAGGTGCACATATGACGTATACTAACCCGGGAAAATGCATCATATGTACAGTTGTGCTCAAAGGTTTGCATACCTTAACTGAATTTGTGAAATGTTGCCATTTATTTTGAAAATATGATTCATCATGCAAAAAACTTTGTCTTTTATTCAAGGATAGTGATCATATGAAGTCATTTATCATCCCACAGGTGTTTCACTCCTTTTTATTAAATCATAATAATAACTGAAATAACCCAAACGGCCCTGATCATAAGTTTACATATCCTTGAATGTTTGACCTTGTTATATAGACACAAGGTGACACACTCAGGTTTAAATGGCTATTGAGGGTTCCACATCTGTGGCTTTTAAAATTGTAACTAGTGTCTGTGTATAGTCATTGAGTTTGTTAGCTCCCGAGTGGATGCACTGATCTGGCTAGATACTGCGCTATGGAGAGAGGAAAAGAAGTGTCTAAGGACCTTTGTAACAAGGTTTTTCAACTTTTTAAAGTTCGGAAAGGATATAAAAAGATATCCAAAGACTTGTAAATGCCAGTCAGTACTGTTCAGTCTGTGATTGAGGTGGAAAATTAGGGGATATGTTGATACCAAGCCAAGGTCAGGTGGGCCAAGAAAGATTTCAGCCCAAACTGCCAGGAGAATTGTCCGGGACTCAAAGAAAATTCCACAAGCTACCTTGAGAAATACAGAATGCTCTGGAAAAAGTTGGTGTGGTTGTTTCAAGGAGTACAATAAGGGGTACTTAAACAACAATGAGCTGCATGGCCGAGTTGCTAGAAGGAAGCCATTATTGCGCCATCCCCACATTTGGAGTGACGAGACCAAAATGGAGCTTTATAGTCACAACCATAAGCCCTATGTTTGGAGACCAGTCAGCAAGGCCCATGGTGGAAAATACACCATTCCCACTGTAAAGCATGGTGGTGGCTCTCTGATGTTTTGGAGGTGTATGAGCTTTAAAGACACAGGGAATCTCGTGAAAATCGATGGCAAGATGAATGCAGCATGCTATCAGAAAATACTGGCAGACAATTTGCATTCTTCAGCACGAAAGCAGCGGATGGACTTTCCAGTATGACAATGATCCAAAGCACAAGGCCAAGTTGACCCTCCAGTGGTTACAGAAGAAAAAGATGAAGGTTCTGGAGTGGCCATCACAGTCTCCAGACCTCAATATCATCGAGCTGCTTTGGAGAGATCTCTAACGTGCAGTTCATGCAAGACAACCAAAGAATTTGCAGGAGCAGGAGGCATTTTGCAAGGAACAACAGGCAGCAATACCACCTGAGAGAATTAGGGGGCTTAATTGGCAACTAGCACAAAAGACTGCACGCTGTTATCGATGCTAGAGGGTAAATACACAGTATTAAGAACTAAGGGTATGCACACTTTTGAACAGGGTTCATTTAAATTTTTTCCCTTGTTGCAATGTTTTATTTGATGGTTGTGCCATTCTACATGAACTACAATTTTGTTTCCAATAAGAAACAAAAGAAATGTGTTTTGCCTGGCCATTCATGTTTTCTTTAAAAATTTTTACCTATTTTACAAATTCAGCCAGGGTTTGACAACTTTTGAGCAGAACTGCATATAACTGACACACGGTCATGAAGTAAGTCATTTGAGGAAATCTTGTGAATATTGTGGCTCCATATTGTGTAAATAATGTGCACAAATAAATAGAAGTTTGGTGATTTTTGTTTTCTGTTAAAATCTTTTGATATGTTTACTAAAAGGATTATTCAGTGGAGTGTTTTTGCTCTGCTTCATGTTCAAGATGGGATTTGTGGACAGTGCCATACGCTTGTTGTGCAATTTGGAGCAACCTTAGCAACTACAGCGTTCATTTCATGCGGGCAGTGCACGCACAGACATTTGTCAGTGGTTGCTGCGACAAATCGTGTTTTTCGACTTTGGTTTTGTACCTGTGTCTGTGTTCTGTGATATCTTTGTTTTAATATGTAAGAGCTTTTGGGATTCTGCAGTCGGTGTGTTTGCTTATTGCCTAGCTGACAAGCTTCTTGTGTGGTGGGACTCTGTTTACCTTTTGTGTAGTATCTTGTTGTGTAACAGTGTTTGTGTATGTTTTTGCCATGAAGTTAGCTTGTATAGTTGTAAGCAATGTTTGGTCGCTGACTTGTAACTGCTGTAGCTATTTGGTGTTCATGTTTCATGTAAAATTTGTGTTTGTGTTCTGTAACGGCCATGGATTTGTATCTGTGTTTGTCTGTTCGTATGCTTGTCTGTGTGCGCGGTGAAGGCTGCTGCAGGTTCGACTGGAGAAGGAAGATTTTGAGGAGGAAGTGAAGGAGCTTCAGGAGAAAGTAAATGTAATGAAGGAGCAGATTCCTGACCCTAAGCAAGCCAACGCTCTCATGCAGGTACGATATATTTACTCCCCCAAGCAATCACGTATACACCTGCCAGCACCTCATACATGCAGGTATACATACCAGGGCAGCGTTAGTTATCAGCGTTTACCAACATGCTTTCACAATTACAGCCTTCAGGAGAGAATACTCCAAGCTGATGGACTCCAGATAATCGGTGGACTGTACTGTAGCCTTTTGCTGTATGTTGTAGTTTGATTAGTTCTGGTTGTGAGTGATCAGTCCCAGCTCTTCTGTGATGATCGTCTCCTCATTTGCATCTATTTTTACTCAAATTCAAATCCACATGCATCATTTTGGAGATGCCTCTGTTGTACTTAATGGGGAGAAAACAAAAACAAACAACATAGCTGGCTAAATGTTTGTTAACCCTCATTAATGTGAGAAAAGCCAGAGCTAATTTATGCCATCAAATTAGAATGAAATTTACTCCCACTCTGTAAATGCAACACCATCTTCCTTCCACATCTTTTTCTAAGTATTTATGTTTAACCTGCATATATTGAAATAAAATTTTGAAAAAGCTGTACTCTGAGACGTGGGGGAAGTGGGAGGCGTTCCTCACTAAAAACCCTGACTATCTGATTGGCTCCTGGAACTGGCAACTGTCTGAATCCCAATGCGATGTAATGCTTTGATGGAAATTGGTCAAGCAAGCATGAAGAGTTAGGTTTTTAATTAATTTCTTCATTTATGTTTTATCTTATTTTGTATGTATTGGTGCTTTTTTATTGTGTCTATGATTGACAACAAGCTCCAGGTTCAGTTATTGAATTGGGTCTTGACAAGGTATTGAGATAATCTTAAAGGTCCGACTACAGCGGACAAACTGCCCCGTAGAGCTACGCCGTCTTTGAGGTATTATTGGCTTTACAGACCCAACATGCACCCCACTGAGCTCATTCACAGACACACATGGGTATTTCTTTACTGTATGTTTGTACCAAGTCTGTTATTGTGGCTATGCTGTGTGTTGAATCGTTAGAGTTATCAGCCATTTCAGATTGGGGCATAAAGCTCGTAGAAATTCAGAAAAACATGAAGCACATTTGCTGGGCTGTTTGAATCCATATCCCTCCTCCGGGTGTGTTTGTACAGGAGCTGCAGACCTGTCGCACTGACCTCAAACGCACACGCTCAGAACTGGAGAAACTAAAGGTGGACTTTGACAAGAGGGGGATGGAGGTAATATCTCTAAAGAAATCCAATCAGGAGCGGGAGGCGGAACTTCAGTATGAGACCGACAGAGTGAAGGACCAATTACGGCGCGATAAAGAGGAGCTGGCAAAGGCACAGGAGAGAATAAAGCAGGTGTGGTGGCCGCTGTCCGTTTTAGACATGACGTAGCTGCGCCTATAGTCACCACAGTTCTCAATGCCAAAACCCGTAGTTGCCGCATTTAATGTTCCGACTTTCAGTATCCTCGTCACAGCGGAATTAAAAAGTGTAAGCCCCTTGTATATTTTGACTCGGTAACTTTCACGAATAGCAGTTTGAAAGTGATACATTAAAGTTTAGTCATGAAGTCTTCACCTTTACTGAGTGTCCCGCCTAAGGGAAAATTCGAAAGGAGTTCTCTCGGGCAGCGATGGAATCGTTGCTGGCGGTGGGTTTCAGCGAGCAGGAAGATCATTTTAAAACGTCTCGATTTAAGCGGTATACCTTTCACAGTAACGTTAGGTATGAACTAGCAGTTGTAGGCTCCCAGGACGGTGAGAGTTGGTTCACAGGCTGACGCCAAGAGGGCTGCTAGTATACACAACATAATGTAAGGTTTTCTGGAAAGAAACGATAAGCAAAATTCACTCAAGTGATATTTGAATTGCAGCACTTTCCTGAAATAAATGAAACTGCTGACAGGATTATTCAGCGTTTGTGGCCTTTGTTATAATCAGTCTCATGAAAAATATGCAAAATTTTAAAATGCCTTGGCGACTGTAGGCACTACCTACTAAACTTCAGATAGCTTAAGCCCCATAGTCCTCAAGTAGCATTTATCTGGGAGATGTAAAGCCAGTCTGGCTGATCAGTAGTGTAAAAAGTTCAGTTTTTTATGTGGAAGGAACAAGCAGCAGGGCTGTGTTGAGATAATCTGAGCGGATGTGGGAATCGCCGGATGAGCGCTCGATTGGGCTCCTGTTTGTGTGCCTGCGCAGCTGCCCGATCAGTCAGTGGTGCAGCAGCTGCAGGAGGAGCTGCAGGAGGCACAGAGGGAGGCGCAGAGGCAGCAAGAGAGCCGGGGCTGCGCGGAGCAGGAGCTGCAGGAGCATAAGGAGCGGCTGGCAAGCGCGCAGGGCGAGCTGCACACCCTGCGGGAGTCACAGCAGGAGCTGCAAGAGTCCGGCACCAGGCTCAGGGACAAGCTGGCCCGTCTGGAGGTAACGCTGGAGCCACAGCACCGCATCTGCCTTCTGTTTATCAATCACCGTGTCAGTTTTTACCTCCGCTAAGAAGGTTATGTTTTTGCTGGCGTGGGTTTGTCTGTCTGTCTGTTTGTGTACAAGCTGACTCAGAAAGTAATGAACGGATATTTTCTGAGATGTTGTGGGTGGGTTGCTGTTACATCAGGGATGGACCCTCTTTATTTTGACTGCAATCGGTCAAACAATACGGCCATCTTGAAATCCTGTGACACACGATAACTGAACTTCGCTCCTGGTGATATCACTCAAATTTTGTAGGCTGATTGGTCTCGCATCAGGGACGGAACACATCCTTAAATTTCTTATGAGCCGTATTCACTCAGCAAGATTTCAAATGTGCTGCCTTGGTGGAGGTTTGCCCTCTCGGAGTGCCTCTTGAATTAAATGATCAGCCCTTTGAATAGCTCTTTTGTGAATGTTCTTTCTAAATTGAAGGATGGTTCTAGAACTTCACTGTTCTCAATTACCTGTAGCAATTGTAGCATCAACAATGGATTGATCTGTTAAGAAAATTTTATATTTGTGGTACCGCACCCTCAAGGTTTACCTGTGTTGATTACTATGCGTTGAGAAATATGTTGCGTAATCATTCCCACTGTTTTCACTACCTCGCGAATATATTTGTGACTCTCTTTTCTGTGCATATTCCAGTGTGGCTGGAGCCTTGGCATTAAGTAGATGATCGTGATTGAACTCATGTACTAGTTTTGCACATAGAGATGCAGTTTAGTCTATGGCTTAACCCCTTGTGTACAAGAAATGTACATACAGCTCGCTGACCCGCATACTGGGAACCTCAGATAAGCAGAGTACTCTGTTGACCACTGTGGCCTGATTTGAGTATGCGGGCACGCTGCCGTGGCCGGGATTGTTGGCTAGCTCTTGTGACGATTGCCAAAGAAGTATTTCATGCACATTCTTCGTCTGTTTGCTGTCATGATTCCCAGGACAGTATTTTATTACAATTTTTGGATGATGGCACAACACGACAGTAGAAACTGAATTTTTATGCTTCATTTTTCACTCTGTATAAATGAATACAAAAAATATTGAAAAATATGCAAAAACACTCATTCACATTCCAGTACACCTGTTTCGTGTGGTACCGTTTATTACACGGTTCGACGCACAAACTAACTTTGCAAGTGTCATGTCTGAACTGGGACTCACGGCGAACTTTGTTCTTGGAACAGACGACGCACTGTTTCCACGGTTTTTGGGTCTTAGCCGTGGGTGGATGGCTCCCAATGAAGTGTTGTCCAAGGAGTCTGTTAGGAGCAGGCGACTCCGCCCATTCTCTTCGCTTATCTCATATCTTCAGCTCAGGATACATACCCAATGAGCGATCAGGTACTTCATCGGTTTGACCCAATATTGGTACAAAATCATTCACTGCAATCGCCTCACAGCAGTTGTATATTGATACCACACACCATCCAGCATACCCATCCATGAATACGTAGTTCCCGGCCGCAGGAACAGATCGCCTGCACGCACACATGCGGCTCCCGCATGACTTGCTCGTAGTATTGCATATACGCCGGTCCCTGAGCATTCAGTCAAATACAAAACCGTACACAAGGGGTTAATTACATTCTGAATGGAGATGATTGTGATGAGACCCAATTTACTCTACGATGAATGTGACTTCAGCCCTATGTATGTTGAGTCCAGGGCCTGACTGTTGATCGTTGTCACCCCTCCCCGCTCAGGCCAGCCTGCAGTCGAGTGCGGCCCAGAGCCTGGAGACAGAGCAGGTGCTGGAGGAGCAGAACCGGAGCCTGCGGCTGCAGCTGGAGGAGGCTCGACGCTCCTCCTCCCGACTAGAGCAGGAGGAGGTGGAGCTGGGCCATCGCCTAGAGGAGAGGGAGCGTGAGAAGGAGGCTCTGCGCCGCAGCCTAACTGAGCTGGAGGACCAGAAGAGGCAGCTAGAACGAACCCTGGACAAGACCAGCAAAGAGGTGCGTGAGACTGTGCTCATATTGCTGCCCACCAGAGGGCGCTGCTGTTCAGCAGCACCCAGAGGCTATTTCTGTTACAGAGGGCTGTTCACTGGATTCCTAAGCACATATTAGAACAGGGGAAAAAGAGTTATTGTTTTGGGCTAAGAGTTAATTTCTACACCCCACCTACCAGTTTATGCCAAATTTCAATGGCTGTTGTAGCTCACATTTTGTAATGGCCAGTTTCACTGACACAGGAAAGCTAATCTCTTTAAACCCTTTACCTCCTTGGAGTGAAATACCTATGAGGCCTCTCCTTCTTACGGCAGTTTCAGCCAGTTAGCTACTTTTTATGGTACCCTCACTAAAAGCTCTGCACAGCAATAACTATTATCTAAACATTATATTACAAAGAAAAGTTGTAGGACACATATTGGACTTGCATGTGCTCATGGCTATAATTGATTAAATGATAAAAAGATCATTAAAAAAATTGTTGCGACTCCAGAGTATATGCATATTCGCAAAAAATCTTCTGATTAACAACTTGGTACTCAAAAAATAGTTTATGCGTACATGCTCCGGCAAGAATCCTTTGAAGTCCGATGCGTCTGCATTAGGGTTTAATCCCGGGAAGCGGGATTCCCGGGATTTGACCTCCAAACCATTTCCCGTTTCCCGGGAAATAGAAAAACGGGAAACCGGAAAAAAAAAAACATTAAAAAATATAAGATAATGGAATATATTTAGAAAATATGTAGGCCTATTTTACTTTCTTAAAACATATTCAACAGCCGTGTGTGTGCGCAGGTGGAACAGCTGTGTGTGTGTATGCGTGCGGGGAAAGAGAGTACTTTAATTAATCGAACTGATTATTCGCACTTATTTAAGTGCGTCCAAGCACAAAAATTGATTGAAATTCGCGTTAGACGCACTTATAAGTGTGGCCAAGATGCACATTGCTCCACTGCCCACACTTATTTTAAGTGTGTCCAAAGCTAAATTTTTTTTCTTGGCCAAACTTTTTTTAAGCGGTACGTTCAAAAAAACTTCATCAACTGGCGCAGCGAGTAAGTGTGGCCAGGAAAAAAAATTCAGCATTGGCCACACGTATAAGTGCGAATAACATCGGCCTTAATTAATTGATTAACAATCACAAAACGCCCTGAATTCAAACGCTTCTGACCTTTAGCGCAGTTAGTTAAGTAAATTGTGGCTCTATAATCTGATTTTTGACATCCGCTGGAAATTCTTCATAATAGCCTACTTCAAAATATTAAATAAGGAGGACGCGCTGCGCTGTCTGAGGGAGGGATCAAATGCGCAAGACTGAGGTTCAACAGTCGGCTCACTGCAACATTTAAAATGTCAGACAAAACTCCAGGTGAAAGCTCAAAACTCCAAGAACATTCATACCTTATGCAAAACACTTCAGACAGAGATGCAGCGGGCTTTGGTGAAAAGGGGCTCTCATTGAACGAAGAAAAATCTCCTGAATCCATCTGAAACCTCACACCCAGTGAGTGGATGCGTTTTGTAACTTTGCCTTTTAACTTTGAGTGATCGCTGACTTTGTTTAGCCGACAGTCTGACACCGTGGCACACACCGTGCTGGCCTCCCGCAGACGCACCCACAGCATCTGAATGCGCGCAGATTATGGAATCTGAGCTCTAAACCATGACTATGAAAGCACAACTACTTGCCTTAACGAATTTCGTTAGTTTATAATATTAAGAATTGTAAAATATAATTTCCATGAGGCTGTTCAGTCAGACAGCGACAGATCACAGGCGTTTTCTCCCTCTCATCTGCAGCGAACGTCAAGCTGCATGCGGCTTGCGCAGTTTATATTGTTATAATATTGATTAATGTTGAAATTACATTTTTGTGCCTCAATAATTATATATACTACCAGATAATACATTAAATCAGTCATGTTTGGGACCCACATGTCTCTTTGTTAAGTATGGTGTTGCCTGAACTATGACCAATGTTATATAACGGTAGCCAAAATTATACCTTAAAAACAAGTAAATTTCCCGGGATTCCCGGGAAAATGTGCTTCTTTTCCCGGGATAGTAAATGTCTCATTTTCGGGAAAAATATTAATCCCTAGTCTGCATGGCTGAATATATATTCCACAATTTTGATTACTAAAAAATTGTGGGCAAAAATCTCAAAATATGAGCGTAGCCATGTGATTCTGCAAATGTCATCTATAAGGCTTGCTCTGATTGGTTAAGACAGGGTAGTGACCAATGGTAACATAAAACAAATGTTTTAATTGATCTAAACAGGATTTTATGAGAGTGCCATACAGCACTTTTAGTAATATGACGGCATTATCGGAGAGTGCCATATGACACTCATTGGCCATAAAGGGTTCAATCTCCTCTAATATTGAGCTGAATTGAGAACAAGGCTTTATCTTGGCTTCTGAGGCTGGCTTTTATATTTTACACCTTGCTGTACAGTTTATTTCAGCAAGCAAGGCAAGGCACTCTCTGACTGGCATTTGGCATTTTGGCTGTCCCAACAAATGGGGCAGCCAAATGCTATCAGCCAACATTCACCATGCTATGGTGTCCTTCTCACGGGACTGCCTCTTACTTCCTGCACACACTGGCCGGAACTTCCTTCACTCTCTTCCTCAATGGTACAACATCAGCCTGCTGTCTCCCACAAGAGCTCCCCCCAACGTCCAGCCGTCGTGTCATTTTCTGGTGGACTTAGTCCATTTGTTGGCTTTTTAAACATCCCGGTCAGATTTAGTGAGGGTATAACATTATCTGGGGCGACGAGTACTATTGTGCACGCAATCGCTAAAATTGCTTGCACGCGCCTGCCAAGGCAGAAATGTAGACCAAGTGGTGTCTTGGTAGCAAATCCGACACACACCAATATTCAGACCCCTGATATTATTTTAACGGTCCCTCCTGTAGTTTTAACACCTGTAGCTTTTCAATCTCGTAAGGGTGGGTTGGGTCTACTGTGTCTTAATGTAAGGGTCTGTTATCAAAAATGGATTGAATAAGGGCTTTGGCTCTTTGAAGTAATCCTGATGTATTTCTTGCTACTGAATCTTGGTTGAATGTTTCTGTGTCAGACCATGATATAGCAATGGTTGGTTATAATGTTTTTAGGTGTGACAGGAGTAAGAGAGGGGGAGGGGTATTGATGTTTGTAAAATCCTCTCTCACTGTGAATGTTTTATTATCCTCCTCTATTCCTGAGCAGTTTGAGTGTCTAGTTATTAAAATAGGTTTGGGTTGTGCAAGTTTAACACTAGCAGGTGTGTATCGCCCACCAAGCGCTCTTTCCTCCTCCACAATCAATCTCTCTAATATCTTGTCCACTTTTGCTCACACTGAATTATTGGTTGCTGGTGATCTCAATATAGATTGGTTATTACCGTCCTCAAACCATTTTAAAGAGGTCTGCGACGGCCTGACTCTCACGCAACTTATTTCGGAGTCTACACGACCAAATTGTAAAGATTCATCTCGGTCAACTTTGATTGATCTGATTTTAACAAACAGACCACACAAGTACGCCCTGAGTGGCGTCTTTCCCTTGGATGTTGGTCATCACTGCCCAGTAGCATGTATTGGAGACATGAAAGTTACAAAGGCTCCTCCATGTTATATCAGTAAAAGAAATTTTAAACATTTCTGTGAACAGGGCTTCCTGCACGATATTTTCTGGAGTGATTTAAGCTCTGCAGGTTTTATTCCAGACCCTGACCTAGCATTGGCTCACTTTACTACTGTGTTTAATCGTGCTGTGGATAGGCATGCTCCGGTTGAGAGACTTAGGGTTAAGAATAGAAGAAACCCTTGGTTTTCGAATGCCTTATCCACTGCACTACGTGTCAGGGATGAAGCATTGGTTAAAGCTCGGGAAACCTAGGCACTCTCTGACTGGCACGTTTTTAGAGAACTAAGAAATTAATGCTGCTTACTGATAAAAAAAGGCAAAATCTGATTATTTTATCTCTTCACTGGCTAAAAGTCAGGGTAATCCTGCAAAATTTTGGAAAATTTTGGAAAGTCCCTGTATCATAATCCTTCCTCATCTAGGGCCCTATGAAATCCGCTTTATTTTTTTCCAAATTCCGTTTTATTTTTTCCCAAATTCCGTTTTTTCCGTTTTAATTTTTTGGAATTCCGTTTTTTACCAATTACACCAATTTTACCATCAGAGAGTGTGCTATTTATGTTAATGAATAAAATGTTCATCGAAAATCGAAATAACCTTAAATTAGTTGATGCAACCCTCCATTTTCTTCAGTACTTAAAGTCAGAACAAGTACTGCTTAATGACGCAATATGACATTGCACTGTGATGAAAGTATTTTTTTTAACCTAAAGTAATACTACAAAATAAAATTGTCTCTTTAAAGGAAGTGTAAGCTACAGTCAAAAAGGCAGACAACGGCCGTACTGACATGTATTATTCTGACTGCCCCTTTTTAATCCTTTATAATCTTATTGTATATACGTTGTGTATATATATGAATGTATGAGAGCAGCAGTAATGACACTCAGTTTCCCCCACGAATCAACAGTTGTCTGATTGCGATGCATTAGCTATATTTATTTTTTTTATTAAGAAACTTTTGTTCAGTAATCCCAATACTGTATATTCCATCCTAGGACAAAATGTTCTACAGTAATGATTAAACATGAACAAACTGACACAAAGATGCATCAGCTATGATTTCACCACTGGGGGACGAAGTTACGTCATAATTTGCATGCACGCAATTTACTAAGTAGACTGTTAAAAGAAATATTGTAGGCTATTTAACAGTTCTATAAGTTGTTAAGCTAACATAAGATGACAAATGACGATGTTAAGGACCCTGCAATCCCTGGCATCAGTGGTCTCGTCTACAACAACGAAAAACTTCTTCCCACAGATCTTCTGTAGCACCGAAGGGATGTGTTACTCGAACTCTCGGGGCAGGTGAATTTGACGAAGACTTCTCACAGTTTTGCGTGCATTCGCGTCTTTACATTGACTTTGAATGTAATCTGGATGTGGGAATATTTTGTTTAGCGTTGGGTGGAAACGTGGCTTTACGAACAGCATTTCAGTCAAATCATGCCGATTTCTGCAAAATTCTGCGTTTATCAATAGATTCCATTTTTATTGGCCAATTCCGCGATTCCGTCCGCGATTCCGTGATCGCGGAAATCATATGGCCCTACTCGTCATTACCACACTCTATCCACACTGATTCTGGTCCTATTACTGATAAACACAAAATCTGTGATTTTTTTTTTTTTTTTTTTACCAACATTTTATAGCGGCTGGAAACCTTTTTGAAAATTTTATTAATCAGTCCACTACAGGAGATATGTCTGACCTCAGCTCTTGTTCATTCACAAATTCTCTAAAACCTAGAGTATTGTTTTCATTTAGGGAATTTCAAGTGAATGAGGTCCTTCAAGAATTGAAACGAATTGATGTAAATAATTCCACTGGAGAGGATCACCTACTTCCGAGTCTTTTGCGTCCGCAGCCCCAGTGATTGCGCATTCAATAACTAATATTTTTAACTTGTCATTATCGACGGGGACTATTCCCAGTGTATGGAAAGCTGCTTATGCTTTTCCATTATTTAAGGGTGGTGATCCCAGTTCAGTCAACAGCTACCGTCCTATCTCAAAATTGCCTTGCCTGGCTAAGATTTTAGAATCTCTCGTTAAGCAACAACTTTGCAGCTTTTTAACTTTCAACAACATTTTAACTTCACAGCAATCTGGCTTCAGGCCTGGTCATACCACCATTTCAGCAGCCTCATTGGTTAGAAATGATTTAGTAGCAGCTGTGGATAATAAACAAAAATGTGCCGCCCTATTTATTGATTTAGCAAAAGCTTTCGATACAGTAGACCATATTATTTTACTGAAAAAGTTGTCCTCCATTGGTCTTGATCGTGTTGCCTGCTTGTGGCTCTAGGACTACCTCTCTAATAGAACACAAGCTATTTTGCTTGGGGATGCGAAGTCTCAATTTTTAAAATTGACGAAAGGAGTACCCCAAGGATCCATACTTGGACCAATTTTATTCACAGTTTATTTAAATAATTGCAAATTGCAAGGTTAATTTTTATGCAGATGACATAGTGTGGTACTCCTCTGCACCAACATGTGCCCAGGCCCTTATCTACATGCAATCGGCTTTTAATCTTATTCAGCAAGCTCTAGCTGATCTTAAACTTGTTTTAAATACTGATAAAACTAAGGTCATGTTTTTTTCTGCACAGAATGCAATTATGCCAAGTGACTCAATTTTCTCGGTGACTGAGCAAGTTGAGCAAGTTCAGTCTTACAAATATTTGGGTATCTGGCTGGATCATGACTTCTCCTTTAAAACACTTGTCCAACTTGTCCAAGAAAATTAGAACAAAAATTGGGTTTCTTTACAGAAACAGGTCCTGTTTTTCTTTGGACAGCAGGAAGAGGATTGTCCATGCGACAGTCTTACCCTTATTTGACTATGGGGATGTCCTGTACATGCATGCCTCCGATAGTGCTTTAAGACCTTTGGACGCAATTTATCGTAGCACTCTGCATTTTATCACTGGTGATGGTTTCCGAACTCATCACTGTATTTTATATGGTTCAGTAGGGTGGTTTTCCCTTGATTTTAGAGGGAAGCTCCATTGTATTTTATTTATTTATAAAGCATTTCTTTGCAAACTTACTTCATATCTCACTAGGCTCTTGTCCATCAAAATCAGAAGCCAGCATATCAGATCGCAAGGGTGGATTTTGTTAGAGGCACCCAGGACTAGAACAAATCTGGGCTGTTCTGCTTTTAGCTCATATGCATTTTGTTTCTGGAATAAATGCCAAGACACTCTGAAGCTTGATTGCTTTATTCCATTTGAGTCCTTCAGGAATCTGCTGTGGGAGATGTTACTTGAGGAGGCCAGATGTACTTGCCTTTAGTTTTAACGTAGGACTTGTTCTCTGTCCTTTGTCCTTGTATGTTTTTATTCATTTTATAATTTTCTTTTTATCCTATTTTTAATTGTATTTTTAAAGTTTGTTTTTCCTTTAATCTGCAATGGTTGTGTGTAATGTTGTGAATTTTTCTGTGCTCTGTGTTACAAAGTAGGTTTTGTAGGTTTATTGTAATCAGGGCTCGCTTGCAAAACAGACCTCGGTCTCAGTGGGACTTCCCTGTAATAAAGGCTATTAATAATTAAAAGTCTCATCATACTCTGATCATGTCATGTTTTCCTCTTCCATCCTGAGCCTGATTGACAGGTAGAGCTGTTTTCTGTCCTCACCTCTCTCTCAGCCATCCACCCCATTAGACTCTATTGTAATGCAGAGCTTAACTGGGCCGTGACAGTAAGCACTGTGATTAGACTGTGGGAAAGAGGAGATGTTCCAGTCTGTCTCCAGTATACAGGAGGCTTCCTGTAGCTCCAGTCTCCTCTTCACTGAAGAGCTTCTCCTCTGACACCTGGATGACTCTGTCAGCATTTCGCACGGAAGTAACTGGATCTGTTCGTGTGATACAATTTCACTTATTTCAGTGTAATTATATTTTGCCTGTGGCTCATTATGCACACTTGATATATTTATATATTTACTGGCTGCGGTTTACTATATATAGTAAGTGCTGCGCATGAGGTGTTGCCTTTACAGCTTGCTGGCCACAGTAATTACCAGGTGGGTTGTTATTGAGTGAAACCAGCCCCTCTTTCACAGCTCAGTGGATTAACAATGTCTCACTGTCATATTATCAGTGTGATTTATGACTTGAGGCATCAGAGCTGAATGCAGTCGTGTTTTTATGAATTGCTCACAGACTAGGTAAGAATTTCATCAGGTTCTGACTGGGTCTTATTACATGCTTGAAAGTCTCGGTTCTTGGTGTCCAGAGAGGCAGATCAGGTGTGTTTCTTTGCACAGATCTCGGCAGACTGCACGTGCAGGGGTTTGAGAGGGTTAGGGAGAGTTTCCCAATGAGATTCTGCTAAGCTTTTCATCCACCCTTATTACATAGCAAAGGGGACAGGCTTCAGAGCAAAACATTCTCATCCCAGCTCTTTATATAGTGAGGCTAGCTGACCAAGTGTTTGTATACAACGAAAAAGGAGGCTTTTGGCGTCCTTACTTGAAGTTTGGGTTAAGGGTTAGGGGGTAGGTTTTTTTTAAAAAACCGGTGTCGACGCTCGGTCAGGTATCATCACTGTATGACGAGTCGGGATGAGACTGGGCTCAGAGCCCCATGTCATCTTTCTCTCAGTTAATCAGTCAGTTGCTGTGCTTTTGATGCATTAAGAATATTTTCTAACATCTTATTCATGTTCTCTAGAGATTGTTGCTGAAATCTTCCTTTTAGTTTCCATGTCCTTAAGCTCTTAGAAAAATTTCATCAGTTTAATCTTAATCATTCTATCAGCATGTTATTATTTCTTACTTCATTGTGATGATGCTGATCATGTGACTGCATGTGTCCATGATGGCAGGGATTGCTGGGCAGCTGGCTGTACTTCATGTGTGCACTTCAAACAACAGCTTCACCTATGACGCCTCGCTTCTATATTAGCATCTTACACTCAGTTAACTGGATCACTGCATGTGGTATAATGTCCTCCATTTTAGTGTCATTGGTGATTTTCCCTCTCATTGTGCAGTACCTTATACACGTGTGAATGATGCCCGTTTTATTGCATGGCAGTTGGCTGTACATAGTGAAAACGGTTGTGATGCAGCATTACAATGACTGAGCCCTGTGACTCCGGTTTGCCCCTCCTCTGACCCCTGCATCAGTCGCTAGCATCCGCTTTAATGCTCAAAGGTATGAATGGTAGCAACTGTTGAAAAACATTCCATTCATTGTGAATGTCTGTGCCATGGATTATAATGCGACAAAGGAGTGCTGAGAAGTTAACTGGCTTTGAAAAAAAAATGCCTGGAAGTCAGTGTAGAACAATTTAGTCTCTTCTTGATCCGTAAAAACAAACTTGTCTGCCCTGATGTTGGGTGAACTATTAGGCAAGACCACCTACATTTATCCTGCTAAAAAGCAATTTTGAATCAACTCACTTCTATCGCTGAAGTGCTCTGCCACAGAAGACCTCGCAAATATAGTCTTTGCATTCTAAGCTAAACTAGCACTACTGACTGCTGTTCCTCAGTTACTCACTCCATTTGCTCCTGTTTACGCTGCAGATGGAGCAGCTGTCCTCAGAGAGCCGGCAGTCAGTGCAGGTTCTGCAGGCCCAGCTGGAGGAGCAGCGCGATCGCTCAAAGAGGGACCAACAGGAGGTGCAGCGGCACGGCAAGGAGCGGCAGGCAGAGCTTGAGAGAGCGCAAGCCAGCCTGAGCAGCCTGCAGGAGGAGGTGAGTGTCCGTATCCATACTGCACGTGTGCGCACATTCACACTGCAAGCGTGTATGTACTTTTACTCTAGCCCTGTGTGTACTCACACTGCAGGTTTGCCATTACCCACGCTGCAGGCCTGTCCATACTTCGACTGTATACCTGTACATCGTAAATCTGTAGGCCTGTCTATAATCGCAGCACAGGCCTCTATGCACAGGCACTGCAGGCCTGTGCATACTCACAAGTTTCTTGACTCACTGCCATGCCTAGACTAAAATTTTCCTGAAGTTTCTGGCTCAATTATTCTGTTTTATTATGGTTTTGTTTGTTTTTTCCCCTCATTTTTTGGCATGCAGCTCCAGTTCCTGCAGATAATTTTGTTGAATGCATGGCATAAGTTTTGCCTGTTGCTGGAGCCCCCCCAAAACGTACGTCTCTGTGACCGTGTGCTGTACTGTGTCCCAGGTGTCCCGTCTGAAGAAGGAGCTGTTATCCTGCACTGAGGAGAGAGACAACGCCCAGCTGGACAAGGAGCTCCTCACCAACCGCCTCAAACACCTGGAGGGGGAGCTAGAGAGCCAGCGGGGCTCCCAGTCTGACCGCAGCAGGGAGATCCGGGGCCTGGAGGTGAGCACTGAGAGAGCCGGGTCTGCTGAGAGGCAGGTCTTACTGTTGATCTTATGTCTGTTTGTCTGTCTGTGGGCCAGGACAAAGTGAAGCTCCTGGAGATGGAGCTGGATGAGGAGAGGAGCAGTGTGGACCTGCTGACCGACCGCATGAATCGCAGTCGGGACCAGGTACTGACCCCTGGGGGACTTTTGAGAAACTCAGCCAGAGCAGTCTGTACGGGTGACTGTACTGACTACACCCCCACTGTCGTGTGGCACTCTGAGTTTGACTGAACTGACTGCACGCCCCAGTGTTTTACTGCAGTCTGTACTGACTCTGTGCCCCTCTTATTTCCTCTGTCTCAGATTGATCAGTTACGATCTGAGCTGATGCAGGAGAAATCATCCAAGCAGGACCTGGAGCTGGACAAGATTGCTTTGGAGAGACAGGTCACTGTGTCCTCTGCATGTTCTCCTTTGTGTTTCTCATGCTTTCATGTGTGTGTTTGCACTCCTCTAAGTGTCTGTCTGTCTGTACATGCACTCGTCTCTGTGTGTCTGTCTGTATGTGCACTCCTCTCTGTGTCTGTTTGTACATGCATTGGTCTCCGTGGGTCTGTGTCTGCATGTGCACTCGTCTCTGTGGGTCTGTCTGTCTGCATGTGCACTCGTCTCTTTGGGTCTGTCTGTCTGCATGTGCACTCGTCTCTGTGGTTCTGTCTGTCTGCATGTGCAGTCGTCTCTGTGGTTCTGTCTGTCTGCATGTGCAGTCGTCTCTTTGGGTCTGTCTGTCTGCATGTGCACTCTGTCTCTGTGGTTCTGTCTGTCTGCATGTGCACTCGTCTCTGTGAGTCTGTCTGTCTGCATGTGCAGTCGTCTCTGGTTCTTTCTGTCTGCATGTGCACTCGTCTCTGTGGGTCTGCCTGTCTGCATGTGCACTCATCTCTGTGGGTCTGCCTGTCTGCATGTGCACTCGTCTCTGTGGGTCTGTCTGTCTGCATGTGCAGTCGTCTCTGGTTCTGTCTGTCTGCATGTGCACTCGTCTCTGTAGGTCTGTCTGTCTGCATGTGCACTCGTCTCTGTAGATCTGTCTGTCTGTACATGCACTCGTCTTTGTGGGTCGGTCTGTCTGTCTCTACATGCACTCTGTCTCTGGGCATAAGCGTGTCTGCGTGTGTGGGTCTGTTTGTCTGTCAGGGATTGCGCTAGCCGCTCGCCACGTTCGCCAATGCGAACAAAATAGCGTTGTGGCGAAGAAATTTTGCGGTGAATAAGCCACGCTGGCGAAGGCCAAGATAAAAAAATAAAAAAAGAGGCAAGATAATCCTATGTTACAGTGATCTTCTAAATTTTGTCGGAAATGAAACGTATAAAACATCCTTGCCGTTATCACACATAGCTAATCATCCTGAAATCTTCGCACTGCACCGTGGACTACTCCTCTAACATTCAGGTTTACAATGAGCAGCCCGCTTAACCAATCAGACAGCTGGGAGCCAAAATTATTCTCTTCGCGGGAACGTAGAGAACTGAGACCAACAGCAACAGTATACCTGTGTCGTATTGTGAAGCCAAAAAAGCCGCTCAGCTAAATCAAGATCTTGTACAGCGAGCACCTCATGATTTCTTTGGGGGAAATCCTCCCCCATCAAATAAGCCTTAAGCTTCAGAGCAGCCATACGACAGAAACGAGAAACGGCTATTCAGCCCAAATGGTTCCAGGATTTTCCATGGCTGGAGAAATCCAAGAATGTCGACTGGCCACGGAAGCTCTGCTGCGTTTGGTGTGAAGAAGTTAGTCAGAACAGTAAATTTGCCAAGACATTCAGAAAAGTGACAATATTGCGAAGCACGAGCGTGTTAACGACAAGTAAGTTACTTGTTCTGTAACGAAACATGCTCATGTAATGTCATGACAATAATCCACGAGCCTGCAAGAGTTAATGAAGTAGGCTTAGTCAGTTTGCTGGAGTTTGACAGTGCATTACATGACCTAGAACCGTGTGCACTTATTTGGGTAATTCGGTCATTATAGTAACCGATAATATTTTGCGAATGATTGTCCGCGTGCCATTGTTTGTAAAATAACAAGCTGATGGGTGCTTTATGGAGTTTGGATAATGGAGCCTGACTAAACAAAAATTAAAAACAAAATAAATTTCAACTCAGACCTCCCTTTTCCGCTGCCGAATTATTAACCCTGCTTTTTTCGGCTGTTCTGTCATTTTACGGCCCGTCTTCATTTCTGGCGAAAAAAATTAAGTAATAACAAAGGAAACTGTCCTGATAAGAATATGCATTTCAGCTAATGTCCCGCCCGAGTTAAAAAATCTTGCTAATGATAAACAGTCAGTTGGCTTCATTCTCATTTTCAGAATGGTGGCCGAAGCAAAGATTTTTTTTTTTTTTTTGGAACAAGCCACCTAAAAGCGTCCAACAACGCGAAGGATGCAATCGCTGCTCAGATGAGGACAGAGCATTGGGTGGTGCAAGAAAATATCGCAAAGCAGAAATTCAGAAGTGGAATCGAACCGCAACACCGCAATGCAAGTTAAACGGTATCAGTGCCAAACCTAAGATTTCTTTATTCCCCTGAACCAAAATTGTCCCTCCTTAACTGATGTCTGCTTTGCAGTATAGTTTTAAAGGAGAAGGGGTTGAGCAGAGGAGGAGACTCGGAGCTGTAACTACAAAATGAAATTTCAGAAGGCCGATATTTTTCATTCATGACTTAGTGAGTTAACAGGGTGATCATTGTTGGCGTCAATTCCTTTAAACTAAAACCTTGAAAAAAGAGGCCAAAGATAATTGAGCTGAATTCGCCACAGTGGCTAAAATTTTTTTAATGTGGCTAAAGAAATTTGAGATGAATTGGCCACAGTGGCTAAAAAATTTTTTCTCCTAGTGCAACCCCTGGTCTGTGTGCATGCATTGCAGTGGTTCTCTTCGTGTGCGTGTGTGTGAGCATGTATGCAGGTGCTCGTGCATATGCTTGGGTATGGGTGTGTATATTTGTTGTTGTGTGTGGGGCAGTGCTCACCCCTGCTCTCCTGCAGATGAAGGAGCTGAAGTCACGGGTGGCAGATATGGAGGGCCAGTCCCGCTCCTCAGCAGGGGTCTCGCAGCTGGAGAGCAAAGTGCAGGAGCTGGAGGACCGTCTGCACAACGAGGAGAGGTACTGTTACCACACACACAGACCATTACTACAAACTGAGTCACATGTACAGTTCGTACAGTCTCTACAGTGAGGAGAGGTACTGTTACCACACACACAGACCATTACTACACACTGAGTCACATGTACAGTTCGTACAGTCTCTACAGTGAGGAGAGGTACTGTTACCACACACACAGACCAAAACTACACGATGAGTCACATGTACAGTTCATACAGTCTCTACAGTGAGGAGAGGTACTGTTACCACACACACAGACCATTACTACACACTGAGTCACATGTACAGTTCATACAGTCTCTACAGTGAGGAGAGGTACTGTTACCACACACACAGACCATTACTACACACTGAGTCACATGTACAGTTCATACAGTCTCTACAGTGAGGAGAGGTACTGTTGCCACACACACAGACCATTACTACACACTGAGTCACATGTACAGTTCATACAGTCTCTACAGTGTGAGAGAGGTACTGTTACCACACACACAGACCAATACTACACACTGAGTCACATGTACAGTTCATACAGTCTCTACAGTGAGGAGAGGTACTGTTACCCACACACAGACCATTACTACACACTGAGTCACATGTACAGTTCATACAGTCTCTACAGTGAGGAGAGGTACTGTTGACCACACACACAGACCATTACTACACACTGAGTCACATGTACAGTTCATACAGTCTCTACAGTGAGGAGAGGTACTGTTACCCACACACACAGACCATTACTACACACTGAGTCACATGTACAGTTCATACAGTCTCTACAGTGAGGAGAGGTACTGTTACCACACACACAGACCATTACTGCACACTGAGTCACATGTACAGTTCATACAGTCTCTACAGTGAGGAGAGGTACTGTACCACACACACAGACACACAGACCATTACAGTTGCACACTGAGTCTCTACTACTGTTACCACACACACATGTCACATGTACAGTTCATACAGTCTCTACAGTCTCTGTTACCACACACACAGACCATTACTGCACACTGAGTCACATGTACAGTTCATACCACACTGTTACCACACACACAGACCATTACTACACACTGAGTCACATGTACAGTTCATACAGTTTCTACAGTGAGGAGAGGTACTGTTACCACACACACAGACCATTACTACACACTGAGTCACATGTACAGTTCATACAGTCTCTACAGTGAGGAGAGGTACTGTTACCACACACACAGACCATTACTACACACTGAGTCACATGTACAGTTCATACAGTCTCTACAGTGAGGAGAGGTACTGACCACCACACACACAGACCATTACTACACACTGAGTCACATGTACAGTTCATACAGTCTCTACAGTGAGGAGAGGTACTGAGCCACACACACAGACCATTACTACACTGTGACACACACAGTTCACACTACACCATTACTGTTACCACACACACAGACCACACTGAGTCACATGTACAGTTCATACAGTCTCTACAGTGAGGAGAGGTACTGTTACCACACACACAGACCATTACTACACACTGAGTCACATGTACAGTTCATACAGTCTCTACAGTGAGGAGAGGTACTGTTACCACACACACACAGACCATTACTACACACTGACATGTACAGTTCATACAGTTTCTACAGACTGTTGCCACACACACAGACCATTACTACACACTGAGTCACATGTACAGTTCATACAGTCTCTACAGTGAGGAGAGGTACTGTTGCCACACACACAGACCATTACTACACACTGACCACATACAGTCTCTACAGTGACTACAGTCATACAGTTCATACAGTCTCTACAGTGAGGAGAGGTACTGTTACCACACACACACAGACCATTACTACACATGTACAGTTCATACAGTCTCACTGAGTCACATGTACAGTTCATACAGTCTCTACAGTGAGGAGAGGTACTGTTACACACACACAGACCATTACCACACACTGAGTCACATGTACAGTTCATACAGTCTCTACAGTGAGGAGAGGTACTGTTGCCACACACACAGACCATTACTACACACTGAGTCACATGTACAGTTCATACAGTCTCTACAGTGAGGAGAGGTACTGTTGCCACACACACAGACCATTACTCTACACTGAGTCACATGTACAGTTCATACAGTCTCTACAGTACTGTTACGACACAGACCATTACTACACACTGAGTCACATGCCACAGTCTCACACAGACCATGAGTCACATACTGCACACTGAGTCACATGTACAGTTCATACAGTCTCTACAGTGAGGAGAGGTACTGTTGCACACACACACACAGACCATTACTACACACTGAGTCACATGTACAGTTCATACAGTCTCTACAGTGAGGAGAGGTACTGTTACCACACACACAGACCATTACTACACACTGAGTCACATGTACAGTTCATACAGTCTCTACAGTGAGAGGTACTGTTACCACACACACAGACCATTACTACACACTGAGTCACATGTACAGTTCATACAGTCTCTACAGTGAGGAGAGGTACTGTTGCCACACACACAGACCATTACTACACACTGAGTCACATGTACAGTTCATACAGTCTCTACAGTGAGGAGAGGTACTGTTGCCACACACACAGACCATTACTACACACTGAGTCACATGTACAGTTCATACAGTCTCTACAGTGAGGAGAGGTACTGTTACCACACACAGACCCATTACTACACACTGAGTCACATGTACAGTTCATACAGTCTCTACAGTGAGGAGAGGTACTGTTACCACACACACAGACCATTACTACACACTGAGTCACATGTACAGTTCATACAGTCTCTACAGTGAGGAGAGGTACTGTTACCACACACACAGACCATTACTACACACTGAGTCACATGTACAGTTCATACAGTTTCTACAGTGAGGAGAGGTACTGTTACCACACACACAGACCATTACTACACACTGAGTCACATGTACAGTTCATACAGTCTCTACAGTGAGGAGAGGTACTGTTGCCACACACACAGACCATTACTACACACTGAGTCACATGTACAGTTCATACAGTCTCTACAGTGAGGAGAGGTACTGTTACCACACACACAGACCATTACTACACACTGAGTCACATGTACAGTTCATACAGTCTCTACAGTGAGGAGAGGTACTGTTGCCACACACACAGACCATTACTACACACTGAGTCACATGTACAGTTCATACAGTCTCTACAGTGAGGAGAGGTACTGTTACCACACACACAGACCATTACTACACACTGAGTCACATGTACAGTTCATACAGTCTCTACAGTGAGGAGAGGTACTGTTACCACACACACAGACCATTACTGCACACTGAGTCACATGTACAGTTCATACAGTCTCTACAGTGAGGAGAGGTACTGTTGCCACACACACAGACCATTACTACACACTGAGTCACATGTACAGTTCATACAGTCTCTACAGTGAGGAGATACTGTTGCCACACACACAGACCATTACTACACACTGAGTCACATGTACAGTTCATACAGTCTCTACAGTGAGGAGAGGTACTGTTACCACACACACAGACCAATACTGCACACTGAGTCACATGTACAGTTCATACAGTCTCTACAGTGAGGAGAGGTACTGTTGCCACACACACAGACCATTACTACACACTGAGTCACATGTACAGTTCATACAGTCTCTACAGTGAGGAGAGGTACTGTTGCCACACACACAGACCAGTACTACACACTGAGTCACATGTACAGTTCATACAGTCTCTACAGTGAGAGAGGTACTGTTGCCCACACACACACAGACCAGTACAGTTCATACACACTGAGTCACATGTACAGTTCATACAGTCTCTACAGTGAGGAGAGGTACTGTTGCCACACACACAGACCAGTACTGTTACACATTACTACACACTGAGTCACATGAGTTCATCAGTCTCTACATACCACACACACAGACCATTACTCATGTACAGTTACAGTCTCTACAGTGACCATTAGCACACTGAGTCACATGTACAGTTCATGACCACAGGTACTGTTACACAAGACCATTACACACAGACCATTACTACACACTGAGTCACATGTACAGTTCATACAGTCTCTACAGTGAGAGAGGTACTGTTACACACCACACACACACAGACCATTACTACACACTGAGTCACATGTACAGTTCATACAGTCTCTACAGTGAGGAGAGTTCACTGTTACCACACACACCAGACCAGTCACATGTACACACACTGAGTCACAGACCATGTACAGTTTCAGACCATGTACAGTCTCTACAGACCAATACTCTCATGTACCCAGTTCATACAGTTTCTACAGTGAGGAGAGGTACTGTTGCCACACACACAGACCATTACTGCACACAGTCAGTTCAGTCTGTACAGTGAGGGACACACACACAGACCATTACTCACACACTGAGTCACATGTACAGTTCATACAGTCTCACACAGAGTCACATGTACAGTTCATACAGAGGAGACTACTGTTACCACACACACAGACCATTACTGCACACTGAGTCACATGTACAGTTCATACAGTTCTCTACAGTGACTGAGAGGTACTGTTACCACACACACAGACCATTTACTACACACTGAGTCACATGTACAGTTCATACAGTCTCTACAGTGAGGAGAGGTACTGTTACCACACACACAGACCAGACACTGAGTCACATGTACAGTTCATACAGTCTCTACAGTGAGGAGAGAGTACTGTTACACACACACATACTACACACTGAGTCACATGTACACACAGTCTCTACAGTCTACCACACACACAGTGAGGTCACATGTACTGTTCATACAGTCTCTACAGTGACAGACCATTACTGCACACTGAGTCACATGTACAGTTCATACAGTCTCTACAGTGAGGAGAGGTACTGTTACCACACACACAGACCATTACCTACACACTGAGTCACATGTACAGTTCATACAGTCTCTACAGTGAGGAGACCATTAGTACTGTTACCACACACACACACACAGACCATTACTACACACTGAGTCACACACTGTCTCTACATGTACAGTTCATACAGACCATTACTACACACTGAGTCATGTACAGTCACTGAGGAGAGGTACTGTGAGGACACACACACACACTGACCATTACACTCTACACACTGAGTCACATGTACAGTTCATACAGTCTCTACAGTGAGGAGAGGTACTGTTACCACACACACAGACCAATTACTACCACACACACACTGAGTCACATGTACAGTTCATACAGTCTCTACAGTGAGGAGGAGAGGTACTGTTACCACACACACAGACCATTACTACACACTGAGTCACATGTACAGTTCAAACAGTCTCTACAGTGAGGAGAGGTACTGTACCACACACACAGACCATTACTGCACACTGAGTCACATGTACAGTTCATACAGTCTCTACAGTGAGGAGAGGTACTGTTACCACACACACAGACCATTACTGCACACTGAGTCACATGTACAGTTCATACAGTCTCTACAGTGAGGAGAGGTACTGTTACCACACACACAGACCATACTGCACTGAGTCACTGAGTTCACATGTACAGTTCAAACAGACCTCTACACAGTGAGAGGATGTACAGTTCATACAGTCTCTACCACACACACAGACCATTACTGCACACTGAGTCACATGTACAGTTCATACAGTTTCTACAGTTGTTACCACACAGACCTCTACACACTGAGTCACATGTACAGTTCATACAGTCTCTACTGTTACACCACACACACAGACCATTACTGCACACTGAGTCACATGTACAGTTCATACAGTTCTCTACAGTGAGGAGAGAGGTACTGTTACCACACACACAGACCATTACTACACACTGAGTCACATGTACAGTTCATACAGTCTCTACAGTGAGGAGAGGTACTGTTACCACACACACAGACCATTACTGCACACTGAGTCACATGTACAGTTCATACAGTCTCTACAGTGAGGAGAGGTACTGTTACCACACACACAGACCAATACTACACACTGAGTCACATGTACAGTTCATACAGTCTCTACAGTGAGGAGAGGTACTGTTACCACACACACAGACCATTACTACACACTGAGTCACATGTACAGTTCATACAGTCTCTACAGTGAGGAGAGGTACTGTTACCACACACACACTGACCATTACCACACAGTCACATGTACAGTTCATACAGTCTCACAGTGACTGTTCACACACACAGTTACTACACACTGAGTCACATGTACAGTTCATACAGTTTCTACAGTGAGGAGAGGTACTGTTACCACACACACAGACCATTACTACACACTGAGTCACATGTACAGTTCATACAGTCTCTACAGTGAGGAGAGGTACTGTTACCACACACACAGACCAATACTACACACTGAGTCACATGTACAGTTCATACAGTCTCTACAGTGAGGAGAGGTACTGTTACCACACACACAGACCATTACTACACACTGAGTCACATGTACAGTTCATACAGTCTCTACAGTGAGGAGAGGTACTGTTGCCACACACACAGACCAATACTACACACTGAGTCACATGTACAGTTCATACAGTTCATACAGTCTCTACAGTGAGGAGAGGTACTGTTGCCACACACACAGACCATTACTGCACACAGACCATACATACAGTGAGGAGAGGTACTGTTGCCACACACACACAGACCATTACTGCACACTGAGTCACATGTACAGTTCATACAGTCTCTACAGTGAGGAGAGGTACTGTTACCACACACACAGACCATTACTGCACACTGAGTCACATGTACAGTTCATACAGTCTCTACAGTGAGGAGAGGTACTGTTGCCACACACACAGACCATTACTGCACACACTGAGTCACATGTACAGTTCATACAGTCTCTACAGTGAGGAGAGGTACTGTTACCACACACACAGACCATTACTGCACACTGAGTCACATGTACAGTTCAAACAGTCTCTACAGTGAGGAGAGGTACTGTACCACACACACAGACCAATACTACACACTGAGTCACATGTACAGTTCATACAGTCTCTACAGTGAGGAGAGGTACTGTTGCCACACACACAGACCATTACTACACACTGAGTCACATGTACAGTTCATACAGTCTCTACAGTGAGGAGAGAGTACTGTTACAGTTCATACACACACACAGACCATTACTGCACACTGAGTCACATGTACAGTTCATACAGTTTCTACAGTGAGGAGAGGTACTGTTGCCACACACACAGACCATTACTGCACACTGAGTCACATGTACAGTTCATACAGTTTCTACAGTGAGGAGAGGTACTGTTACCACACACACAGACCATTACTGCACACTGAGTCACATGTACAGTTCATACAGTCTCTACAGTGAGGAGAGGTACTGTTACCACACACACAGACCATTACTGCACACTGAGTCACATGTACAGTTCATACAGTCTCTACAGTGAGGAGAGGTACTGTTACCACACACACAGACCATTACTACACACTGAGTCACATGTACAGTTCATACAGTCTCTACAGTGAGGAGAGGTACTGTTACCACACACACAGACCATTACTACACACTGAGTCACATGTACAGTTCATACAGTCTCTACAGTGAGGAGAGGTACTGTTACCACACACACAGACCATTACTACACACTGAGTCACATGTACAGTTCATACAGTTTCTACAGTGAGGAGAGGTACTGTTGCCACACACACAGACCATTACTACACACTGAGTCACATGTACAGTTCATACAGTCTCTACAGTGAGGAGAGGTACTGTTACCACACACACAGACCATTACTACACACTGAGTCACATGTACAGTTCATACAGTCTCTACAGTGAGGAGAGGTACTGTTACCACACACACAGACCATTACTGCACACTGAGTCACATGTACAGTTCATACAGTCTCTACAGTGAGGAGAGGTACTGTTGCCACACACACAGACCATTACTACACACTGAGTCACATGTACAGTTCATACAGTCTCTACAGTGAGGAGAGGTACTGTTACCACACACACAGACCAATACTACACACTGAGTCACATGTACAGTTCATACAGTTTCTACAGTGAGGAGAGGTACTGTTACCACACACACAGACCATTACTACACACTGAGTCACATGTACAGTTCATACAGTCTCTACAGTGAGGAGAGGTACTGTTACCACACACACAGACCATTACTGCACACTGAGTCACATGTACAGTTCATACAGTTTCTACAGTGAGGAGAGGTACTGTTACCACACACACAGACCATTACTACACACTGAGTCACATGTACAGTTCATACAGTCTCTACAGTGAGGAGAGGTACTGTTGCCCCACACACACAGACCATTACTGCACACTGAGTCACATGTACAGTTCATACAGTCTCTACAGTGAGGAGAGGTACTGTTCCCACACACACAGACCATTACTACACACTGAGTCACATGTACAGTTCATACAGTCTCTACAGTGAGGAGAGGTACTGTTACCACACACACAGACCATTACTGCACACTGGTCACATGTACAGTTCATACAGTCTCTACAGTGAGGGAGGTACTGTTACCACACACACAGACCATTACTGCACACTGAGTCACATGTACAGTTCATTCTCTACAGTGAGGAAGTACTGTTACCACACACACAGACCATTGTTGCACACTGAGTCACATTACAGTTCATACAGTCTCTACAGTGATTTGGTACTGTTACCACACACACAGACCATTACTACACACTGAGTCACATGTACAGTTCATACAGTTTCTACAGTGAGGAGAGGTAACTGTTACCACACACACAGACCATTACTACACACTGAGTCACATGTACAGTTCATGTCTCTACAGTGAGTACTGTTACCACACACACAGATACTACAGTTAACACACACACAGACCATTACTACACACTGAGTCACATGTACAGTTCATACAGTCTCTACAGTGAGGGGAGGTACTGTGCCATGCCACACACACAGACCATTACTACACACTGAGTCACATGTACAGTTCATACATCTCTACAGTGAGGGAGGTACTTTGCTGGACCAGTTTTAAATGTCACATGTACAGTTCATACAGTTTCTACAGTGAGGACCTTTTTGTTAATCACACAGACCATTACTAAACTGAGTCAAATGTACAGTTCATACAATGGTGATGAAAATACAAGTACACCTTTGATTTGGACTGCAATGTTTTTATGTACAGTAACATCTGCTGGCCATTAAATGGAAAAATTACCACACCACAGATTACCCTTTTTTAAAGACATACAGTTTCTGCAGTGTCCATCTTTTCTACTGAGTCCTTGTGCAATTTTGATGCAGAATGTTCACTGTTACCACACACAGTTTTTATGGTCGACCGAGGGAAAATTTTTCATTAGTTTTTAAAGCATGGTATATATGATTGTCTGACCATGTGACAATTTTTTACAGTTACAGATACAGTGAGGATGGTTACCACACACACAGACCATTTTTGATTGGACACAAGCATTTATTTTTCATACAGTCTCTACAGTGAGGTCATTTTATACATGTGAAGACCATTACAGAATCCATTTTCCATAGGTCACAGGTCATTAACATACATTTTGCAAATTAACCCACAGGATGGATAAAACACATCTGAGGACGCACTGATTGGTTACGACCAATACTGCACATTGACGGTCATTTGAAATTGCATTTCTAATCAGATGTGTAACAAGTTGATAATTTAGTGCAGACAATTGAAACCGTTATTATGGGTATTTCTCTGCAATATTTAATTTCACTTTCTTTTGAAATATCAACAGACATGTCATGAGCGCATTTCATGAAGTTGGCTGCCAAATTTTGTAACAAAATATGTCCTTCACAGTGCCTTGGCTGACATGAGGAAACCACTTTTTCTGCTGTGTTTTTGGACCGATGACTTTGAATGTTTTGAATAAATATCTTCAATCCGTTGGCTGCAATGTATATCTTCAAAGGAATAAATATGAACAATGCAAATCATTTAATTCTCCTAGAAAAAATTTTATTGACCATTCTTATACAACACTGTGAATTGTACAGTTTAGTGTGGAGTGACCCTAATTTTGGTTCTTGACTTCAGAACTTTGAGTTTGAGGAGATACAATGATAACGAGGTTGATGTGCTGGCTGTCAGCTATAATATGAGGGTATTTTGATCCGCATCAGATGAACCGTATAGAAAGTACTTCCCTCCTCTTTTTGTGGCACATTAAAAATATTGGACAGTGTCACATAATGTGTAATAATTTTAGCATTTTTAATATTTGGTCGCATTTCTTTTGCACTCAAAAACTGCTTGAGGTCTTTGAGGCAAAAACACTCCCAGATGCTGGGTGTCTTCCATGGTGATGCGCTGTACTGTATTGTACTGTACTGCAGCCGTCTTCAGTTCCTGTTTGTTTTGGCGTCGGACTTCTTTCAGTCTCCTTGTCAGAATGTAAAAGTCATGCTCAGTTGGATTCAGATCTGGGTATTTGAGCCAAAATGGCAAAAAATGAGTCATTGTTGAATGAATTATTGCGCTTAGTGAATTCTGAGCATGATGCAATACAACATTGCATAAACAAAACGTATCTTCATGTTAAGTCTAATTAGCATATGTTACATACTGCACACAGTGATGCACGGCACTTTGCATACAGCAAATGAAGAAACTGCACGCAATGCATTTGAAGGACCCATATTGTGGAAAATACTTTTTCCCAGTTCAGTTCACATGTACTGTGGCCTCCACTGGTTGACTGTGAAGACCCCCCCTCCCCGCCCGGTTTAGCTGTCAGAGTACCCTTTTCCTCTTCAATGTTTAAAACACAAGCTTCGAAATCCCTGCTGGTTTCTACATTACAAACACAGCTGCTCTGCATAGATCATGCCTACCTGATCTCTCTGTGTGCCCAGCTTGACCCACAGCCTCTCTTTCTTTCACATAACCGTAATTATATTTTCATGTTTAGATCTGTTCACCGACCAGTTAGAACGGAGCTCATTATCATAGAGGAAACTGCCATTCAAAGTAGCCTGTTCTTCAGAGGGGAGGGGAATACAGGCAGTGAATGGCCTAGAAATTCTGGCATTTGATGTTTTTTTGCTAGTTTATAAACCTGCATTTTGGACATCCAAGAATATTGTAACTGGGGGGGGGGGGGTACAGCATCACTTGGGACCTTCAAAGCTTATAACGGACTACGTGTACAACACATGACACAACACCTGCAGTTCACATGTGCCTTTAACACACGGTGCACGCAGTGTGTAAAGTACAGCACACGGCGGCACAGATGTTTCACTTTGCTCTGTGTGTGTGTGTGTGTGTGTGTGTCAGGGAGAAGAACGGCATGCTGGCAGCTCAGCGACGCGCCGAGAGAAAGCTGAAGGAGCTCAGCATCAGCCTGGATGAAGAGAGACAGCAGCACTCTGATCAGAGGGACCAGGTACTCACTGTGCACACACACATGCATGCCACACACATGTGCCCATAGACATACACACCGCACATGCCACACACGCATGCACATACACACGACACACAAATATATTCATGCAATGGCTGGCCTGAGTGCGAAATTCTCACTGGCTGGGAGAGAAAGTGTATTTTTTCATGAAGGTCCGGCTGTGACGCAGTGCTCACATCTGATTGATCACCATTCTAAATTGTGTGCATGTATTTGTGTGCACAGGTGCGTGGTGTTTGTGTCAGAGATGATTTTTCTGTTCCTCTCAGCATTGAGAAACACTTTGCAACATGCATGCTTGGAGAAGGAAATGATTATGACTAAACAACCTGTGAACTACTGACTTTTTAAAATCAAATTTAGGAGTTTGCAATAAATGTGCCTCAAGAGAAATGTAAACTTTCAACCGCTGAGTGTATTAAAGGCTAAAAACAGAAAAGAGCGAAGACTAAAAAATGGTGGCAGTAGACCCTCCTACACCTCTGCCTATAGAACTGTCAGATACTCCTAAGGAACATATATTTACCTTCCAAAAAAAAAAAAAAAAGGCAATTATGTTTTAGAAGTTCTTTGATTTTGGTTAATACTCCTGACCCAGATGAGATGGTGTTTCCATGTATCCAAGCCACTGAGAGCTCCATATTGATAATGTCAAGCTAATAATTTTGTAATCTTATGTGGAGATCTCAACCACAGTGCCATATTTTTTTTGGTTGTTCACCCTGCTAATGAGACGCTGTTTTCATGTACTGATTTGTCTTACAATGAGCAGGGTCGTGGAAAACCTGGAAAAGTCATGGAATTTTAAAGTGTCAATTTCAGGACTGGAGAAGTCATGAAATTTAGTGAAATCATCTAAAGTTTCGGAAAAGTCAGAATTTGTGTTGCTGGAATGAAATAAATTAGGCTGTGTTACAGTAATCATTCATGGCTAATCTTTCACCTAACTTTTTGATATGCAAGTTCAATTTTCTGTTTTTTAGTAGAGTCAGTAGTCGGAGTCACAACAGTTAAAGAATAGGAGCCATATTGTAAATCGTGTGAAACCGAGCTGTTTTGCAAAATGGAAATCTTTTTTTCCCCGTTTGTTCTTGGAGGGGAAACATTAATTTAGGGGGGAAAACAAACAAATTTCCACCTCTAGATTTTTTTTTTTTTTTTTATATATATCAGCTGAATCTTGAAAGAAATGGTAATGGGAATGTGGTCAGATCAAACATAAAGCTGGTTTACCAACACTGCCTGTGGGACTGGATAGACACTTTCATTATTAAAGTGGTATCCTATGGGGGAACTCAAATATTGCTGGCGTTCATGCGATTTGAATAGCTGCCATGGAGGTAAACTCTTGCCCTGGTCCGAGAATAGACCCTTACCCCTCAGCCATTGTCCGTTGCATAAACCCACAGTGGACACACTCTGGCAGGTAACCCATTATTCCTCCTTGCTGCCTCCAGCTGTCCCTGCGTGTGAAGGCCCTGAAGCGGCAGGTGGATGAGAGCGAGGGAGAGGTGGAGCGGCTGGAGAGCCTGCGCAGGAAGGCTGTGAGAGACCTGGAGGAGCAGCTGGAGCAGAAGGAGGCTCTGCAGGCCCGGGTCACCGCGCTGGAGGCCGAGCTCAAGTCAGTGCTGCACCGCTAACGCTGAAACATACGCCGACCTCAACAAGCACTGTAGTCTTATATTGTGGCACAGAATATTTATTTTATTACCTTCTGGCTCTGTAAGGCAATATGCACTCCAGCTTAGCGAGGTGAGTCATGTGGAGATCTGCCTGTGGGCTAAGAAAAATTCACTTGTTTAGTACACAGTAACTTAATACAAAGTAAAGTTCTATTCTTGACAGAGAGAAGGAGATACAAGTTTAAATGTCAATATAGTGTGCCTCGGCACTTAAGGTCCCCTTGTCGCACATTAGTTACGACACTTGCAGTTTGTTACGGACTCACACGCATAGACGGATGTACAGACATGACGACGATAATACCCCCTTGGAAAATTATTTTCTATGGGGGTAATAGTACAACTAACACTGTTGTTTAGACCCCCATTTTTTGCGGCGTGCCACAAGATTTTACTGTCCATCGTATGCATCTCATTTCCTGTGTGTCTCCCGCCTCTCTGCAGTGCTGTCACATTTCCTCATTCTCTTGTCTATTAGACTGCTTTGATAGCAACAGATTTTGGTCTCTGTCAGCGAAGTACATCCTCTGAATGAACCTTATCGGACCATTAACAGGAGCGAACTAAATACAAACACAAATGATTTGATTAAATGGCAATGATGGCAGATTAGCCTTATCTTCTGATGTGGGAGATATTTTTCCTGTGGGACTGTGTCCTGTTAGCCCGTAGAGAAGAGCTTATCCTCTCAGCACCGTCGAACAAGTGGCACAGAGCCCTGAACACATCTGCTCCTGTGTGTGCATAAAAAAAAGGAGCTCAGGTGTGTTTGATCAAAACAAAGCAGGGAAAATCAACAGTGGAGAACTGCTGGCACATTGAGCTGTGGAAGCTGCCAAGCAGAAGCTCCTGCGCCGTGAGCAGCAGCAGTAAGTATGCCTATTCCACAGTGTGCACAGAGCCAGATCGTCACGTGAGCTGGAGAACGCGCGGTGTGTAATGTTGCCTCCCTGCTTTAATGATGGATATTACATGAGTCTGTGCTCCTCTGTGCTGGCCGAGCTGGGTTTGGATCACGGTTCTTGGGCTGTCCCAGTTCAGTGTGTGTGTACGCCCTTTCACTGAGGAGGGCTGTGTGCCAAACAGTTCTTTATTTCTTTGCTTATTCTCATTTCTTATGCCATTATCAAAATACCTGCTCAGGCAGAACTTCCTTTAATAACTGGTGAAGAAATGTTGCCAGATCTGTTCAAATGTATGATCCTTCAGTGATTTGCCAAGATAGAAACTCGTTTGTGCCCCTCCTGGAATTTCAGGCACTTGGTAGAAATCCTGCTTGGTTGAATTATGTGATGTTTCTGGAACATCATTGTGTTGGGTGAGTCAAAGCTGGCAACAAGAAAAACTGCTTGGATGTGTTAAAGGAATGCTTGGGAATGGAGAAATGCCTGCTCACTAGAAGCAGGTCAAGTAAAATAAGAATCAAATAAATTATAGGCCGGTTACCTAATCAATGGAGCTTTAGGCCATTTAATTAGTCTGGGAAACTTCAGGCCAATAACTATCAGGGAAATTATTGGCCAGTAACCAGATCGAGTGCTTCTGGGCTGAACTTCGTTTAAGTTCAAGGGGTGGTTTATCAGCATGCTGGAGAACATTGGGCCACAGAACATGGAGTACTATGTTCCCAATTGCAAATGTGGACCAGGAGTTACAGGAGTTTTCAAAATTTTCAAAATTGGGAAAACATTGCCCTAATTTATTGAATGTATTTTGATAAATAAGTCCAGAACAAGTTAAAACCTGTTAGTATCATTAAATGTCCCCCTGTCTGTTGAATCATTCCCTGGTTGACCAGCAGAGGGCTCTGTTTTACTGCTGTTATAGCCAGCCCACTGACTGATCGCAACATAAAGTAGGGAGGCAACATTGTTATTAAAATAATTGATTTAATTGCAAAAAGAACATTAACAGACAAGTTATTGGCCTAAAACTGCAAAGAGAGCTGGATGGAACATCAGGTGGTTTCTCTCGAGCGAACTTGCTGTTGAACCTCTTTTTGAATGACATCAAACTCCTTTTAAAGGGCCCTGCCACTAATCCTGCAACCAAACTAGCGCAAGACGCACAAAAACAGTAGCAGAGATGTCCAGGGTTGTGACACCCCCCCCTCCATTTAATGGTGACTCAAGTCACCAAACAACTAACCAAAGGGTCCAAAAAGGGACATGGAGTTGCTCCCAGGCAGTGCCGAACACAAAGGACACCCCCGCAGAGTCCAACACCAAAGACGCCCCGACGGAGTCCAACTCCAATGACTCATGGCGCATTTGCTACGGCACACAGGATCACAAAAACATCTCCAGATCTCTCAAGAGAAGTCAGGAAACCAGCACCCCAACGATGCCAAGCACTGGAAAACGACACAGCCAACACTGAGCAAACGTAGCCAAAGCATGCGCAAAAAAATGGCTGAAAACAGTCAAATAAAGCCTCACTCATCTGAACTACTAACCTCCAGAAGAAATGCTTGGAAAATGCAGGATCCAAATGCCCGTTAAAGCTCAAGGCAGGGCCACAAGAGCCATCACAGCCCAAATGCACCTCTGACACCCGGTTAAGCGAGGCCACACCCCTCCATGAGGTAAGCACAGTTGCAATCAATTAATCTGAGGACCAAACAAAAAAAAGTCTCCACACAAAAATCCAATCTACCACTCCAGTAGCTGGAACAAGTATGCCTTTGTACAAGCACTGCACTGCAAACATGTAACTACCAAAAAAACAAATGTTAAACAAACAGCAGCTATGAATTCGAGCTCACTCTTTAACTCAGTCAGCCCAAACTCCAAAATGGATGATAAATTACAACGGCTTGGCAATTCTACCGAGCAATAACAGATCCTGACTAACTGCGTAATTCATCTATTCATTGCCTGTTCTAGTCTTCACTTTCTTCCCATTCTCAAGGCGACTTTGAACGCTGAACTTGTAGCACAATGAGAAAACAATTCCTCCATTTGCGCTGCGATGCATACCCCACCCAGAATTTAAAACGCAAAAAGGCAAATTAACTAATTGACAAGCCCAGCGGGACCTGCCCGACGACTCACAAACTGGGGGAAGGAATCATAATGCTCCAAACAATCTCCAAATGGACCAAGTCACTATTTGTATATCAGAGCAATGAAGCAAAACTTTCTATGGTTTAATCATACTGGATTGTGCATCCCGGACGAACCCCGAACTGTTATGACCAGCCCACTGACTGATCATAATATAAAAATGGGGAGGCAACATAGTTATAAAAATTAAAGTAAATGATTTGATTACAAAAAGCACATTAACAGACAAGTAACTGTACTAAAACTATAACAAGGTCTGGATGGAACATAAAGTGGTTGCAGTCGCATGAGTTTGCTGTTAAGTGTGGTTGCTGTCCCCCCTTTCTTTTGGACATGGAACTGCTTTTGAAGGGCTTTGCCAGGTGCCACCAATCCTGCAAGCAGACAAACGCAAGAGGCACAAAAAAGACCCCCTGTCACTAGAGGCAGCAGAGATATCCAGGGTTATAACACTGCACACATTATAAAACTGAGCATACATTTACGCAGTGGGGACTATAAGGTCTGTGAAAATGTTTATAAAATACACTGGAAAAACAAACCTCTTGAGTACGAGGTCTTGTAGAAAATGGTATCTGCATGTAGACGTAACCATAACGTTTATTCACAGGCGGAAAATACAGCAGTCGAGACGTGCAGTTCTGGATTCCTCTGCTCTGAGCTCCGACGAAGAGGATGATGAGGACGGATTCTATGACCCCTCCAGCATCACCTCCATCTTGACGGAGAGTAATCTTCAGACCAGTTCCTGCTGAGGAGTGAGCAGAGAGGTGGGGGAGGGGGAAGAGTGGAGTAATGTGGAGACTATGTGGAGATTTCATCTGCTCCAGAGTACACTATACTGCAATTGGAAACGATTAGCTGCAGGTTACGCTGCACTGAGGCAAGGAACTGTCTGATACAGAATATACTACACCGAGGCAAGGAACTGTATCGTACAGAGTGCACTATTCTGAGGCGGGAGTTATCAGAAACCAAGTGCACTACACTGAAAGAGGAATTTTCAGGTACACAGTCCACTACACTGAGAGGGGAATTATCAGGTACATGGTACACTACACTGAGAGGGGAATTATCAGGTACATGGTACACTACACTGAGAGGGGAATTATCAGGTACATGGTACACTACACTGAGAGGGGAATTATCTGCGGCATGGTACACTACACTGAGAGGGGAATTATCAGGTACATGGTACACTACACTGAGAGGGGAATTATCAGGTATGCTGTACTCTACACTGAGAGAGGAGTTACCACGCACACAGAACACTACACCAAGAGGGTATTATCAGGTACATGGTGCACTACACTGAGAGGGGAGTTATATGTTGTACACTACACAGAGAGGATTCACCAAGTACACAGTATACTACACCGAGGGGGTATTATTAGGTTCATGGTGCACAACACTGAGAGGGTATTATCAGGTACGTGGTACACTACACTGAGAGGGTATTATCAGGTACGTGGTACACTACACTGAGAGTATTATCAGGTATGTGGTACACTACACAGATAGGGTAATTATCAGGTACGCTGTACACTACACTGAGAGGGGACTTATCAGGTACATGGTACACTACACTGAAGCAAGGAATAATCTAAGTGCAGTACGCTCAGCGCAGTGTACAATCAGCTCCAGAGTACACTTCATCGAGAGAAGGGAGGGGAAAAAAACGTAATTTTATTGTGCACTGCTGCACGTCGTCGAGTGATGAACAGTGGGAGGGAGTATTAATGGTACGTGGTACATTAAATATGGGAGGGACAAAACAACAGGGACTTATAATGGTAAACTGGGGGGGGGGTACGTAGAGCACTGACATTGTGCTCAGTCCTTCTGTGGCTAAGCAGCACTTGATTGACTGGGTTGGCGGTTAGAGAAGAGCTCAGTCCATAATTGTACTCTGAGAGAGTGAGGAAGTGTAGAGAGGCAGAACATGAGAACTGCTCTGCTTTCTGATGCCCATCAATGCTAAAGGACAGACCTCTTACATAACTGCATTAGCACTGTAATCAAATGGGCTTTATTGTATTCTGATGCCAACTCACGCTTGATTACCCTCAAACAAAGTGTGGAGCTGGTCTATGTACATTCAGTCTCCTGCTTGCCGTCTTTCATGTACTGTTTTTGTTTTTCTGCCACACACAGAGCCCATTTCATATATCTGGTCCGTGAAGTATTCTGGTGGTTCTCTTTAACTGGCACAACCAGTTTGAGCCCAGCTGTGGACTTTCCCATACTGACTTACTGGAAAAACATTTTGAACAATTAATATTGAACGAGTTGGTTCAGTAGAAAATTCATGCTTACTTTGTATTTTTTACACATGTCCTCGTATAGAAAGGTCAGGAACGTGTTTTGAATACTTGATGTGCTCATTGTATTCAATTGTAATGTAGTCCGTAAAACCACAAAGCCAATAACTGACTGAAGAATAACACTGGAAGAGACGTTTTTGTTTTGCTTTTATTGACAGGAATACCTGCTGTCACATCAACTTGTTTTGTGTGGGTATCATGTACAGTGTATTTTATAAACGTTCACTGATGGGCTACAACATTAAAACCCCCCATGGGCCAAGCAAATGATGTTGATCATCTTGGAACTTCGGCGTCTGTCAGGGTTTACGGAGAGACCTTAGACATGAACCAAACAGTCAATTCTCATATTCAATGTTGGATGTGGGAGACTTTGGACCTGAGCAACTTTGACAAGAGCCTAATCATCATGGCTTCTGAGGTGCTCCCAGTCCACAGTGGTGAGTACCTTGCGACTGTGGTCTAAGGAGGGACCGTGAACCCGTAACACGGTGTTGGCCGTTCAAGACTCATTGATGCGCAAGGGAAACAAAATCTATACCATCTGGTCCGAACTGACAGAAGGACTTCTATGGCACAAGCGGCAGAGATTTTTAATGATACTTGTGTTATGAATGTGTCACAGCACACAATGCATTGTACCCTGCTGCATGTAGCACTTAGTTGCCGCAGACCAGTCAGAGTGTCCATTCTAGCCCCGATCCTTCACCAGAAGCGCCTAAAATGGGCACATGAGTGTCTGAACTGGACCTTGGAGCAGTTGAGGACAGTCGCCTGGTCCACTGGTCTTTCACATAGGGTGCATAAGCTGGATATGTGTGCACCATCTACCTGGGAATGAAGTGGCATCGGGATGTACTGTGGGAAGAAGACAAGCTGGTGGAGGGAATGTGATGCTCTGAGAAATGTTCTGCTGGGAAACCCTGGTTTGGCAGAACCAGGGGGACTTGGCACAATATTAGGCAGGTGGTTTTAATGTTGTGGCTGATTGCTGTTTATGGTTTCTGTTTTATTGTTTTTGTTTTTTCTGTGTTCGCCACTGATCTTTTCTCGCACTCTGCCTATGCATTCCATAAAATTCTGAGTGGTGAAAATATATTTCACTCAGATGCCTTAAGATTATTTTTTATAGAAATTATTCCAATATATTTTTTAATTTTATAAGTCATGATATTGCTATTTAAATTGATTACTCTGATGTGAAATGATACTTGTTGAAGTGATCGATGAACGACAAGAAACTGTCAAATTGACTAAAATCATTTGCTGCAACTTCTGATATAATTTGTTTTGCTTAAAAAATATTCTTGGATTAAGTTTTTCTTTGTTTTTATGCAATTATGCATATATGTTTGAAATATTTTAATGATTCTTTGCTAGGGAAGGATTCTCAGTTGTGTTATATTTGATCAGTTTAACTATGAATTTGAATTTTTGAAATGTTGAAATGCATTAACTTTTCCAAATTTTCTGCGCATAAAGTTCAAATTGAACAAAATTGCATGAATGTTATTTCTCTGTTTCATTTTATTGCATTAATCCCCCCCCCTCCCCCCAACTCCCCAAAAATAAAACAACAGGGCAAATCTTCATCAAGTCCCCTCTTACATGGAAGGTGATTAGGTATTTGTTATATTATGTTAAATAGATTGGAATGGTCAATTAGGGTGACATTTGGGTTGAAATCATTTGGTCACTAACAGAGTTTTCATAACTGTTCAGATGCCCTGATACTGAGCCTTTGCCGATCTTCGGTTAGTTATCTACTTGTAAATGCAGCGCTTGAAGTGGGTTGGAATCCTTAAGGATTGATTTTCGAGTGAGTCCTCCCATTGACACGTGCAAATTCACTTCATCACCCAGATAGTACTTTGTTACCTTACACAGATTCTGAAGTCTGGTATGTTACTGCCCTACCAATTCCTTCTTTCCCACTCCAACATTATTTCCTTTCTTTAATGGACTCAGTCGTTTGAACTTATTAGCTTGGCTCAAAAAAATTGGAAGTTGGTGCAGGGATGGTGCTAGTGCCCATTTTCTGACTTCCTTATGTGTGTTTACAGTATGTTTATGTTTCTATAAGATCATGTTTTATCTGTGTCTCTCAAACTTGGATGTTTGCCAAGAACTTCTGCTGCAGCAGGTCCAGCTAACCACGTGATATTTGGACCCTCACCGTTTGCGTAGCTCAGTCTGAATTTTGCATGTGCAGTCTATGCAATCTTGTTCAATTTCCATCACCTCTGACCACCACACACATTACACAACTGCAACAAAGACACCCTTGTCACACAGGTTATCAACTGTAATGTACCACACAACGTGCAAATTCAGACTGAAGTGCAGTGCCTCATGATGCAAAGCGGCCCATTTTCATGTTGGTTTTGCTGGCGAGCTACAGCTACTGCGGCATCCAGACCTGGCACAGACCTGCCTACCATAACATTCCACTGAACTGCTACTGTTGCGTAATGGCTGCCATTTAACTAACAAATGTGCAGTCAGTGTCGGTTATACTGGGCAGGGGCTGGTCACATTCCATAGCAGCAGGCTTGCATTCACTGAGCCACAATAGAAACGCAAGTTCTGCCGGAGGAGGAGTATCTTCACTATCGTAACACTGTTTGGAGCAGTTTGGAGCACAGTTCGAGCGCATTTCTCTAGAAGTTTCAATACCTCTGCCAAAACTGAACCACACCTATTGATTGTTGTTTTTGTGAGGACAGCGCTAAGGCACGGAGTGTCATGTGGGCTTTGACACTCTCCAAGAGCCTACACGGTCAGGTTCTTCAAGTCGAAATCTGCCTTTAGAATAATGCAAATAATTTTTTTTATGATCACGCATAGCAGCTTATCCAGTTCTTTCTTAGGAAAATGACCTCATGGGTTTCCAGATATGAATTATGGGTGCTTTGTTTTACTCCGATAAGGATGTGAAGAAATAGTCATACGTGTGCAACAACCCCTCATAAGCAGTGTCATCATTACGTGCGTGGCCGTAAAATTGTAAGGTGTCTCTTGTACAAGAAGGAATACCTCATATCTGTGCCGCTAGTAATTATATGGTAAGGTGTTGTAATGTCTCTCCATTATTACTCGTCTTTGAGCTCACTTTAATTTAGTTTGCCCCCTCTGTTGGCGGATTCTTTGTCCCCTCTCCCATTGTCTCACCCCTCTGTCACCTCCCACAGATCAGTGCCTCTGCTCTGTCCTCCTCCAGACTGCCATTCATCTGTCTGCCCTCTAACCTCCCACTGTAATTCCCCACTGACGCACTGCCAGCCGGCGTATTATACTGTATGACATCGTCGTGGCCACATTGATTGGCAGGGGTACGTTGATGTGGATCTGCGGTGGTTCAGATAATAATGCTAACGTGTGAATTAAAAGTGAGGAAGGTGCTGGGAGTTTGAGTATTGCGGTCCGGGAGAGTGAGAGCAAAGTTTTTAGAGATAAGTCCTGCACTTTGGGCTGGGGAAGGGAGGTTAGTGTCAATTGCTTGTTTAAAGATTAAGCTGTCTCTAGTCGTTTAATTGAACATGTGAACACGCACTTCCTGTCTGGAGAAGACCCTCTGTGTTTATCTCTGCTTTTTTATGTTTGAAGTTCATTTTGACTTCAGCTAATGAACTTCAGCCAATTCAATTCAGCTAATTGTTCGGAGTGCTTCAAGAGTGTGTTTGCGTACTAAAGAAATGCCAAGGGCGCGCTCCAGTAAGCCAATTTATAACTTAATAGATCTCGCCAAACTTGTGTCAAGCTGTCCGCACACTCCATTTCACGCGGTACACATAAGCCTGTGTTTGGCACTATAAGCACTCGTGGCATTGCGATTTAGTGTGCCAGCTGCAGGATATGAATTTCCTCTCCACAAAACCTTCACCAGCTCCTCTGCTCTGCATGCAAGGAGAGTAAACAAGCACAGGATAATGTGTTTTGTGATGAAGTTTGGAGTATTTTAGTGTTATTTTGGGGGGGAAAAATGTAAAATTGCACTGTACAATGGAGTGTACAATAGTTACAGTAATTCCACTAAAATACAGTTCATTTCCTTGTTCTTTGGTATTTGTCTTCACCTGAGAATCAGTTTCCTGTGGAGAGAATAATATTTACCTCACTGGCATTGGAGCGCTAGGATGCCGAACTGTACTAACCTGATTACATCGATTCTTCATCAAGAATTTCCATACCGTGACAGGATGGAAAATTATACAGCTTCCTGTTTTCCCATTTTTGGCATAATAACTGTTGGACATACCCTCTCTGCGTGGGCTTGAGGTATTCTGTGTGCTGAGGTCATTTCCGTGGTGTCAAAACGGTGGCTGGCGCTGTAAGCAGACCAGAACATGATGACTTATACCGCAGGTGTGGCTTTACATACACACATGCTGCAGTTGCAGGTGTCCGATGGCGTGAGCTTTAGTACAACATGAGCCACCACAACTGCTGGGACAGTTATCATTCAACAAAAAAAACATTGGGGGAAGTCATCATTCTGTATTAGTGTTTTCTTTGTGGCTGCTAACCAGTAGCTAAATGTAAATATAGTTATGCTGTGTCACTTGAATGAATTGTGTATAATAAAAATATTAAGTGGAAAATATTAAATCAAACGTTGTTCCAAACTGTAACTGCGTATAGAGCGGATGGGAATCTAAACTAAATTTGGAATTTCAAGGCGTGCGCATGAAACAACTTTGCGGTCAGGGAGGTTTTGAGATTGCTTGTTCAGTTTGGGAGCTTGAGCAATGACTGAATTGCAGAATTGATCATGTACGTACTGGTGTAAGAATGTGAGATTAGTACAATACATCCTTCGGGACATGGGTGTTTACCAAGAACATAAATCAGACATAAAATGTATCGGCACTTGTGATAGCTGTGAGTATCCTTCAGTGTGAAGAGAATGATATGGTAATACATTTAACACGGCATGCCTGGTCTGAGGAAGTGTCTGAAGGCCTGAATGTTTTTAGGTATGAAACTGGCAGAGCAGTGCCATAACAAGCATTCTCACATTCCAAACACTTGGCCCTTTTTGATCTTATCGACAGCATAATTACTTCGTAAGCACGGTCGCCCAAGGCGAATAATGTTACATTTAAAGTGAATGACGTTGTGTGACAAATTGTTTTTTTTTTCCTCTGTTTTTTTTTTTTTTCCCCCATTCATCTCTTACTGTTAAAGTAACCACAAGCTAAATTTAATACACATAAAAGTTCAGCAAAAATATTATGGTCACATCCTGAAGCAGTTTTCCCAATCCATTTCATGGATCACACGAAATTCACCCACACTTCTGCACAATTTAAATTCTTCAGTTAGACTGATGGAAAAGCACATGAACAGGGAGACAACATACTAATTCCACACAGAAAAGCTCCAGGCAGGATTTAAACCCACAATCTTCTTGCCGTGCAGTAACATTGCCACCCACTGCACCACTCTGTCACCTCAGTAAGATGGTTCTTTGAAGCAAAGTCATTCATTCACATTTGCCTATTTGGAAATAATGCTTTCCAGCACAAATCTCTTTATACAATGGTATACCTGCTGAACACCCTCATATTGTGTCTGTTTAATATAAATATAATTATGTTATATTTGAAATACTTGGCATCCTCCTGCTTATGGAAAACTTGCATGTGAGCCTGATGTCTTCAGTGGATATTTGGAAATGAATGGTACATCTTTAAAACGGAGACCCTCAAAAATTAGAGTCTCTCTGTCATGGTATGCACCCCTGTTGGTTTGCAGTGCAGGTACTCAGTGTGCTCTGTAATATACTGTGTTCATTTATTCAGCGGTTTAAACTTTGCAGATGAGCTTTTCAAAATATTCATATGTAGCAGAAGGTTGCACAAATGAGGTCCATAAACATATGGTTATTAGCAAAGTTGCTATTTTAGCTGTCTGCCATAGGATATTGGATATGAAATTAACATTTGCTGAAATGGCATACTTTAACCATTAATTTGAGGGTATTTACATCCAAATTGAACGGTGTCTGAAATACAGCATTTTACAGCATTTTTTATCCCTGCTGGTCAAATATTTAACACATTACCCATGTTTTTATCCACAGTGAATGAAATTCAGTGCCTTATACTAATTTTGGCACCCTTGGTACATCTGAACAAAAGTAGATATAAATGAATACTTTTTTTGTTTATCCCCTTGATGTTAAATTCAAAATGTACAGAGAAATATAACCTTCAACTGAAATACAATGATTGAAAGAAAATAATTTTTGCAATTATGAGAGAGATGTGTATTTTCCCTAAAATCTGTCTTACAGTTATTGGAACCTCTTCATTTCATACATTGTGAAGCCTCCTTTGGCAAAGCTTGAAGCTCTGCTTCTCCCATAACGTGTAATGAGGTTGGGTAAGAGATAGCAGGGGATCAGTTTCCAGTTCTACATGCAGATTATCTTCTAGTCCTTCAAATTCCTTGGTCCATGTTTATGGACTCTCCTCTTCAACTTATCCCACAGGTTTTCTATTGGGTGAAGGTCAGGGAACTGGGTTGGCCATCGCAAGACCACCTGTGGTCAATGAACATTTTGGTGTTGATTTCAATGCTTGATTATAGATCACTGCCATGTTGGAAGATCCACCTTCAGATCAGTTTAAAATTTCCAGCAGAAGCACTCAGGCTTTCGTTTAATATTTGCTTGTACTTGATGGAATCTATGACACCATGACTCCTAATGTGTTATCCTGGGCCTTTGGAAGAAAAACAGTCCCACAACATAAAATATTTACAGTCAGACTTTACCAGATTTGTTTTTATACTAAACTCAGCTCCAGGGTTTATTGCCGAAGACCTTTTGGTCTCATCTGACCACAGCACCTGGTCCCACTGGAAGTTCCTGTGCCATTTGGGAAACTGTGGGCACTTAATGTTTTTTTTTGTTTTTTTTTAATCCCAACAGAGGCTTTTTTTCTGACAACGGAAAATTAACAGATAAGCAAATTACTTTTTTCCCGAACGAAAACAACCTGTGGAACAGAAAGTGTTTAAAATTCATTAATTAATCTCTAGTGTCTTTAAAATTGTAGGAGGACGAAAATTGTGATTGGTTGTGTATTCGTGGTCCCTCTTTTATTAAGGACCACCAGTAAATGGACGATTGGCAGCTCGGCAGTTTCTGTTACCGTACATGGTCAGGAACGCGTTATTCCCTCACTTATTTCTTTTATAAAATAATGCATAGTGACCAATAATTAGAGAGCGAGATCTTCAGACATTTAAATTAGAAATATATTCTTGCGTCCCTGTCAACGAATGAATGCGTAATATTATGTTAATAGGACCGATGTCAAAATTTTAGGCCGTTTTTAGTTCAAAAAGTGGACTGTAATAGCGATGTGTGACTAGCAATATTCTGTGTTCAAGATCATTGCCCTGTTTTCGCGCTTATTGACGGAATTATATTTGCAAAAGTAAGCGCCGGGTAGCAAGGTAGATCTTGCGAAGTGTCCCGGGTACGGCTACTTTGGAGATGAGGTCACGATTTTTTACGGACAAGTAGGCTTCCTACGTGACGTGGGAAGGGAAACGTAAGGAGGAGGGAATTCGCTGGCAGCGCAGTTCATCATTCTGCACCAGTGGTGCTGCCTCATTTGAAATTGCCTAGAAGTCTTCATGAGAACTGGGGTTGACCTGTATCGACTGCAGAATTTTACGCACGGATCGATAATTATAGCTATACCTTAAAGTAGCCAGGTGTGAAAAGGTCGCTATTTAGCCTATAGTCGTACCTTTTGAAGGGACATAGGCTGGAAAACTAAATATTTATTATTCATAAATTTACCCAATTCGAAAGTGAAGATGAACGGTATTTCTCGGAGCTTGTGTACGTTTAACGAAATCAGAACGGACGACAAAACGCAGGTGAGTTGAACTAGTTCACTGGACTTGGGGGAGTTGGAATTCTATTGCTGCTCATGTTAGGGAAGTGTCCGTTAACCTACATGTGTCCGGTATCTGGTGAGAAACAGACGATTAAAGATTTTATCTCTGATAACGAAAGCAAGAACTGTAAATGCACAGATAGATGTAGATACCCTGAATGGAATTGGTCAGGAAGAGGAAAGTTTCCAATGGTAGCCCAATTTCTGCATATTCTCATATTTTGGAAGTGGATATAATGTAAAATCACTCACATTCAGCTTAATAACTTATTTCTGCTGAACAAGTTTTGTTTTATTATTTCAAACTCGTCGGCTCGAAAAGTGCTGACTGTTCGTAGTTTCGGACGGGCGGAGTACAAATTCATATTGTGAAACTGCACAGCAGGAATCGCAGGATTCTGGGACCTGTTGATATCACGAATGGAGCGGGACAGAAACTATTCACTGTGGTGGCCCTTGTTGAAATAAAACATTGTTTTAAGCACTTATATTTTTAAAAAATGTTTGATCAAGTGGTAATACTACCCCTGAAAACAAATTTGCACTGTAGCGACCTAGGTTATTCGACTATCAAAGCTTTGCTGTCATATTCCTGGCATGTCACATAATAGCTTGCAGGCTATGTCCCTAGTAATCTGATTGCTGAGGGGTGAATGTGAACCACATCGACAAAAATACGCTGTTCTTTTTTATTTAGTTTGCTCCACTTTCGGCTTTTTCACTTCATTTATTATTAACCAGAGATCCGTAATCTTTCAGTATAGGCGGGGATCCAAAATAAAGGCGGTCAATGTTTCTTCCAACCCTGCAGCGCCCTGGATGTTTCAAAGGTCTCACATAATCAGTTATTATTTATTCATGAATTGCGCTTTATCTCGACTGCACACACTGTTTTTGCCTCCGCCAAGGAGGTTTTTCACCCCTGTTTGTTAGTATGTTTGTCTGTCCGTCTGTTTGTCTGTTAACAGGATACCTCGAAAAGTTAGGAACGGTTTGCCACGACATTTTGTAGAATGATAGGTGGTAGTCCAAGGATGAGTTGATTCAATTTTGGAAGTGATCCGGAACATATTCTGGTTTCTCTATCTGGAAGAATTACAATATATCTCTGACCAGGGTCTGTGTGATATTTCTGATCTGGTAACTATTTAAACTCATAAAGGTTCTAAACTTTTTATGGCTACTTATTGTTTCATTTTTGATATTTAGGAAGTTGTATTCCAGTTTTTAAGTTTTTTTTTTTTTTTTTTTTTTACCTATACAGAGTCATTTACAATGTGCCTCTCTTGCACAGGGGCTTCATTGCATCGGAATGTTTCTTTAAATTATATGCTCAGTTTGGTTACATTGACTAAATAACTGTTACCTAATACACCAACAGAAGCTGCTGTGTTTTTGCATGATATTGTGTTTTCTTTCTTTATGTTTCTCACGTGTCAGTTCCTCTCAGTTCTTATTTTAAATGACCACAATTAGTTATGTAACATGATACATAACCCGTTAACCCATCTGAGATGATAATTGTGTGGTCATTGTACTATCATGAGTGTAATGTTTTTTTTACTTGATCTTACGTATTTAATATTTTGAGCATGGTCCAAAATGAACTCAAAATCAAATGGCTCCCCAGAGCCTTAGGCTGTTCATCTGAAACTCTGCTTTATTTTGAGTGATGCAAAGTTTTAAAGTGAGGATGTTATGAACAGAAGGGGCTTCCAGTTCTCTTTGGCTGCTTCATTGATACAGTTAGTTATGTAAAATATGTAATTGAATGATTTACTGAAGTCAGTTCCATGTCAGACAGCTTTTATTGCAGTGCTTGATGGGGAGATCAAATGTCATAACACAGTAACATTGCTGAATGGCTCAGGGATGGAATATTTTGTTCTCTCTGTTTGAAGGAAGCATGTTTTTTGTGAGTTTTTTGCAAAATGGGAAAGAATTGAGAACTTTACTGCACTGAACTATTTTACGTGTTCCTGAACAAGGTGTCAAATACAGCTATCTAGTAGTGAAATGTTGTACACATGAGGTGCTTAACAGACACTCTTGTCTGAAGTGTCTTTGTAGTCATTTCTCTTTACATACAGTCTATTTATAAAGCTATGTTTGTATTGAAGCTACTTTGCCCAAGGCCAGTATATAATCATGTTTATATTCAAAGGAAACTCCTATTAAACTTAAGTCACCCTAAACTCAATACTCAAGCTATTGTTATTCCAAAAGCATTTGTTGATTTTCAGTCCTAAATGACTTATAAACAGTATCTCTGGGCAAGTAAGTGATAGATAGATATTGTTGTATCTAGCACAAAGTAGCTCCACATCTTACACCTATCAGTACAGAGAAAATATCAGATTCAGTTTTACAGTAATATTTTTTTGTCAGGGCTGTCAGTAGTCCTCTTAATTACAGACTATGCCAAGTTTCATAACTGCATCCATTGTATTGCGCTCTACCTTAAACAAAGTGCTGGATCTGCAGTGTGTCTCTCAGCCCGGGGCATCAAGGCCTGTTTGTGTCTGTATCTTTCACACCTTTACACACTGTCTTATTCTTTCACTCAGAGCAGATGCACATGAAATGCTGAATTGAGAAGCTCTGAAAGCTCAAGACATGCAAGAGGCGGGTGGGACATGTTGTTACACTTTTCACTCTTTCTTAAGTGTTGTTAGTGCAGCACACAATGGAATGAATTGCATCCTGAATGAAAGGATTAGGTCTCAAGAACATATGTTGTATTCATTACATCTTCATATCTCATTTCAGGTTGGTGTCATAGGCAGTTGAACTGAGGGTGTGCTCTTCAGACTACTGAATGCCATTTTTACTTTTGAAGGAGAAAAATAAGTAACAAGACTCACCTTTGACAATGTGACTTTGACCCTATGCAATCAGGGCATTGACCTTGCTACAAGATGTCACAAAAATTAGCTGTTCATTTTTTGAGGCAGTGTCTCTAGTGTTGAGGATATGTACAACATGGTAACTTGCTCATAGGACAACTAACCTCACTCTCCCCTTAGTCCTACAACCCCATGTCCAAAAAAAAAGGTGGCACATCATGGAAAATGCAGATGAAATCAAAAAGGACTGATTTGAAAACATTCACGGTATACTATACTGGAAACGGGTCAACATTGCATTATTTGATGTTCTAGCATGTCCTAATTGCTAGTTGAAAATATACATTGTGATGACTGCAACAATCCAAAGAAAGTTGACACGGTCGGCTCTTTACTGCTGTGTAATATTACCATATATTTTAATCACCCTCATTAAGCATTTGGGCACTGAAGACACCAGTTGGTCAAGTCTTGCTGGTGGAATGTTCCCCCATTCCTCCATTATGCAGGTCTTCAGGTCTTCAGCTGTGCAGTTGTGTGGGACCTTTGTTGCTGTATATAGTGGATCATAATAGTACCATACATTCTCAATCAGAAGCAGATCAGGACTACTGCCAGGCCAATGTAGCACCAGTACTCTCTGCTTCCACAACCTCTGCACGAACCTGTGTAGAATGTGGTTTCCTGTTGTCTAGCGGAAAAATGCAGGGACATTCCTGAAAAAGACATCATCTAGATTGCAGCATATATTGCTTCAAAATTTGTGCATATTTTTCTTCATGAATGGTGTGCTCCCAAATGTGCGAGTCACGCATGCCATGTTACACCATCACCGATGCTGGCTTTTAGACCTGACTCTGATAACAGCTTTACTGCCCAGATGACACCGTGCCCTGAGAAGTCGGCGGTGCTTTTGGACATTATTGATATGGCTTCGGTTTCGCGTAGTAAAGCTTTTACTTGTTGCTTTGGATGAAATAGCGAATGCTTTTGACTGGCAAAGTTTTATTTCCTAGCCTATTTTGCATAACTGTTTTTAATACAGTGATGTCTCAGGGGTCAGAGATCATGTGCATGAAGAAGTGGTTTTTAACCTTTCCCCTTTGTGCCCGATATTCAGCTTGATTCCTTCCATGTTTTAATTGTATCACACAATGTAGAGTTTGACATGCCCAAAATACCACCAGTTTGCCTCTAGGGATGTTGTACTCAAAGTGCTGGATTATCAGCTTGCGCATCCATTAGCTAATGGGTGAGCCTCAGCCCATTTTTGCTCTTGAGGGATAAGGCCTTTTTTGGAGGGTGGTTTAGTACCATAACACCATTAGCTCACCTGTTTCACATCACCTCATTACCTGTCGCTAGTCCTAAATAGCCCATGTACCAACTTTTTCTCAGTCTTTTTCAGTCTGCAGATTATTTAATTATAGAAGTGCATATTTTCAAAATGCTATTGAACTCACAAGTTAAAGCAATAAACTGGTTTTTTTTTATTATAATAGAGAGTGCACAGACTTTTCAAATCACTCCTCTTTGATTTTATTCATATTTTCCATAATGTGACAACTTTTTTGGAATTGGAGTAATACATCACAGGATAAGATTTTTGATTTGTCAGAAGTTGTGGCCATGAGTAAGCCTCAGGAATGCTCCAGATTCTTGAGTGGATTAGTTGTGTGCGAAGTGTTTGCCACCCTTCTTATCGCAGATTAGATTTGAGGCCTGCGTCTGGCATGCAGTCGCCTTTCAGTATCAAATTTGCTGGAAATTGGCTCAAGTTTAATCTGTTACTCTATGAATGAATGAGGTTGCTGATGTTTGTATTCTTGTGCAATTTTAAACAAGTAGAGAAATCCCTTTCTACCATCCCTCTGGTATGACGCCTGCAGTCATAGAGAGTGATGGGAGGATATGAGGGAACAGTGCTGGACTTGGATTAAGTAGTCTTCTGTCCTGCCTTACTTTTTAAATTAAAATATCTGGAGAGAAGGGGACAGAGCCATTGTTCTTCTACAAACAGGAAAATTATGAAAATTGATGCAACACTTTCTGGAAGGAGTTTCCAGAGTGTTCTATTCCTCTAAATAGAAGAAAGTAGCCTGTCGGTGATGCATTTGTATATATTTGTATATGTGAGTGTTAGCTCACATTCATATGTTATAATGGCAGCTTTAGCATTATTCAGGAGCCAAACACTAAAGAAAATGCATTCATATATGCACACACACACACATGCATCTCTTTTTTCCTCTATTCAGCCTGTCGCCATAAAGCATACAATTTGTCATAGGAACAACAATATACCTCTCAAAATCTGGTGTTTGCTTTAGTCAATGCAGCTCTCACATATGAAATGGATTATGACTCTTAATCCCCAGGACCTCTGTCCCCTTCAGGTAACCTAGGCAACTCTTATTCCCTCTATCGCTCCCTGCTTCCCTCTGCGTTGAGTTGTGTTTGTTCTGTCCCTCTGTATGTTTATTTGAGTGCATGTTTGCACTGCAGACTGTACATGTCTGTTTTAATTTGCAGGAACTTGACAGGGCAGTGATGTGGCACCTTTTTGAAAATGTTTTACTGAATATCAGGGGATTCACCCCCTTCTTGGCAGAAAGGGGGTGATGTCATTGGCCATTGAGCGAAAAGTTTTAAATATCAATAAAATTATCAATATTCATCAGACTTTCTTCACATTTGATACAATACATTTTATCAGGGATAGCTAATTGATCGTAAAATATGTTGGAAATCTGTTCATTCATTTATGGTTTCCATGACGACAACATTTTCCCATTATAAACAATGGGAAATTTTCGTGATTTCTATTGTCATTTACTAAAGCCACGATTCAGGTGATATTCCAATATAAACTGATAGTTGATAGGCATTGGTAATTACCAAAAATGGCCCAATTTCACATTAAAAGGCCATTATAACCCTGTCGATTTGCATTCTATTTAACAAAATTTTGCAAACTCTCAGTGGATGTAACTTATTTATTTGTTGGTTTGATTGTCAGCAGGATTATGGAAAGTATACGCGGCCAATTTTTATGAAACTTGGTGGAAGGATGTAGCATGGGCAAAGGAAGAACCCATTAAATTTTGGAGTAGATCCAAATCACAGGGCAGACAAACAAATTGTTATTTTTTACTTTTGTTATTATTGCAAGACGGGGCATTTGACCTTGGCAGGTCTGAGTGCCCCTTTAGTAGTTATTGTATTGGTTTATTGTCCTTATTAAGGGGGTTTGAGTTTCTTAGCATTACTCAGCGTTTTGCTTATTCCACTCTGCCAGCAATACTCTGCTCTATTAAATCTGAGATTCCTGTTCATAAATTCTCTGAAAGAAACCTGTTGGGTTGACTGCTGATATTTTACCTCTTTATAACAGTTCTAAAAATTTCAACATTGTCTATCTATTTCTATTTACACACGCAAGCATACTAAAAATCATTAGCCTTCGTTCCTTGGCTCTCTGGGAACGTATTGTTCCCGGTGTTGAAATGATTCATCACTGTGCACCTGAACCTCTTACTCAAAGCCACCAAAGCCTTGCGCATCGACCTCCACCCTTCATACTTAACGGCAGATTTTAATTGCAAATATCCATGGCAAATCCAAATGCAAAAGCCTATTGAGTGACAAGATTATGACTTGCATGAGTTAAACATTCAAAATGAACTCATTGTGTTTGGCGAGCCCCCTTGCCCTTCTCTCTGTAGCTGGGGTCGTCAGCTTTCTGAGGCTCCCTGCGGCGGAGGTGCAGAGGGACTACTGAAGTGCTGAAGTGCTGCTTTGGGCTGGGTGATGGAGGAAGGGTAGACTCACTCTTGTATGTAAAACAGCTAAGGAGCTTTGGCTCTAACCCTGTTACATCGAGAGAAGTCTTTGAGCTTAACTGCGCTGTGACTGTTTTGTAGTGAATTCGATGTTGGATTTTACATGGGGCCATTTGAAAATTTTTACCAGTCTCGTAATCAGATGTATTGTGACATAGGTTTTATCAACCATGATCAGCACTGGTGGGTGCAACACCATTATTAAGATATGTTCAGCTATCATGAACTTTTAGAGTTTGAAGTCAGGTGTAAACATGACAGTGCTGCAGGGAAATTAGCTTTGAATGAAGTGAACCAGATTTGAATATCACCTGATTTGTTTTGCAGATGACATACTTTCATCGGCGGTCTGAAGTCAGGTATGAAGTTAATGAACTGCAGATTCGGAAAAGGAATGAAGTTCTGTGACTTCATCATTAAACCATGTTAATTAAATATTAAACCAAATTGTGGCCTGCTGTGACACGACTCCTGCGTAGTTGATGAAATATTGAAAGTTGACGTCAATTGTAAATGTTGATTTATCGCTTTGAGTAAATGCTGGAATCTAGATAAAAGTGTATCACATTGTGAAACCTGTACTGTTAATCACATATTTGCCTGGTGCAGTCATATATCTCCCCCTTGATGTAGCCTAGCTAGGCAGACATATTATCCTCATTACCCTAATGTGCATGTTCATGTTGAATGTTGGAGCATCTGTTTTTGTATGACTGTGCATATGCTGTCTATATGCCACATATTGTGCCAGAGACTCTGCGTGCAGATGTAGTAACGTAATGCTTTGCTCCTCTATTTTGTCTGAAAGAGTTCACTTGTGAACTACATTCATGGCATTCATGGCTTTGTTTTGTCTCTGGGTAGTCTTACTCATGCATGCTCTCATATCAGATACGGTCACTGACAAACTCTCAGGCACAGGCCACAAAACTGGGCTGGTAAATCAAGCTCTGTGTCTAGATGTTAGGCAGTACTTATGCTATCCCACCGCCTCCTGCATACCAGCCACAAATGGTATACCGGTATTCAAGGAGCCTGGAAGGAAACACTATATATGTATTAATCCATAAATATTCATTAAAAAACGAGATGTAGTTTTTATTGTGTGTGTGTTTGTGTGTGTGTCCGCGTGCGTGCGTGCGTGCGTGTGCGTGCGTACGTGCGTGTGTGTGTGTGTGCGTGTGCATGCCTGTGTGTGTGTGTGTGTGTGTGTGTGTGCCTCTGTCTGTGTCTGTGCACATGGGTGTGTGTTGAGCTGTGTGTGTTATAGACTGATTTCTATGAATTTTAACACATTCAGTGACTTGAGACCTTTAGAGAGAGATTGTTTTTTTCTGGATGACTTGCGGCCTTTTCAACAGCCTCATCTCCGCCTGTTAATTTCTGGGTTTGTGTTATTTCATTAGCTTTCTTTACACTCTCCTCTGATAGCCTTTTTATATAGGGTGATAGCAGCATAATGGGCTTGTGAAAGCCATAGTTGGAAAGTCAATTTCTATTACAGTGAATGGCAGCATTACTGCAGTGCCCAGTGGACCAGTGTGACAAGGAAGCTCTAAGGCACCAGGAGAGGGCAAAAGCTCTTCAGAATAAGGAACAGGGATCAGCTTCTATTTGAATACGCAGGGTTGAATATGGATGCCACTGGGGGCTGCTCAAGTTGGTACATTGTCAGAATCTGGAGAGACTTGTCCTGTCTGCGATATTTGTGCGCAGTGGCTCTTTAAATAAACAGGAGAACACGAGAAACATATACATTGTTTTGCAGAAAGACTAGCATTTAACCAAAGTTTTATCAGGGTTCATTTTGCTATGGAAGTGGTCTAATCATTGTGAAAATTATGTTGCAGTTGAAGACCCCAGTGCTGTGTATATGGTTGTGTTCATCCTAGGTACCATCAAACTGCACTTAGGGTACAATCAGATTTATCAAAATGTTCCTCGATTTGTGGCATTCCTGACAAAATGTACCCCAGTTTTGCCAAAGTGCACCAGAATTGGGGCACTTGTCGACTGGCATTCCAGGAACCAAAGTATAATGCGATATATCTAATTGTACCTTGGGTGCAGTTCGATGATACCCAGGTTGAACATGACCCTATTTGCCCCAGTGCCGAAAGTACTTACATCATAAAATGCCCATTTTGAGAAAGTTGAGAAAATCTACTTGGGTAACTATGAAAGACTTTTTCCCATCCATACCTCTCAGTGTGTGAAAATGTGACTTAAGTTCTGTTAGCTCTAGGCTCTTCAGTATGTTCCAACCTTGCCAAATTGGTATTCATGTTAATAAGCCAGGAAGCGGTTTGGTTTATTTTCTCTTCCTTCCTGTTCACACGTTATGTTATGGGAATGTGGCAGTTTGACTCTCGTGCTTGTGCTGTGAACAGACTCTCGATTTACAACTCCCTGAAACTTTCAAAACACGTGCAGATGATGATCCTGATTGATGACTACTTTTAAAAATCGATCAATATTCCAAAATCATTTTTGTTGAAACTTTGTCTGTTTCCTCCTCAGATTGTTAATTAATTGTTTTGCTCTTAATGCTGCATCGGTTTCTAAGTTGTGGGGTAGCACAGGTAAATATGTACGTAATACAAGTATATAAGACAAGGCAAAAAAAAAAAAAAAAAAAAAAAACAGGGGCAAAGCCACTGTGCCAAACATGGCCAAAATCAAACTTGGCCTAGATTTTCATCCCATATACACAAATATAAAATATGAAAAGGATCCTTGAAAAACTGAAGGCGCTAGAGCACTGACAAGGCAAAAAGTTTACAGACACACGACAAACCACCCCGAAGGCATCTAACCGGGCTAACTAGCTCAAAGATCAGAGAGTTGACAGTTGATGTCACCAATAAGTATTTGGGTGTTATTGCATCTTTAAGTGATAACTGGGAATAATGAATTAAGTGAATAATGAACAAAATGTATGTCTGTAAGATTTGCCAAGAGGAAAAGAAATGGCGTGTTACATTCTGACATATGAATCAGGGCTAAGCAGTATGAAGTAAATTAGGAGGAGGGATTCCAGGTTAATCTGCGGCCTTTTGTAATAAAAGCAGAGGCATTTATATTAAGCTTACATCCTCACTGTTTTCATTAGCTTGCCAGGAGCTTATACAGGATTGGCGGTGGTGAATAAGAATAGTGAATTCTGCTTCTTTCAACCTGTGTGTTCGTGAGTGGGAGGCTATGTGCAATGCTTGTTCAGCCTTAACCTTTCTGCTGACTGTGTTTTTGAGGAAAGCTCTGTTGAGTTGCTCTTTAAATGAGCGCCACTGTGGCTTGAGTCAGAACAGTTGTCAAGGACAGCAGAGCTATGCCAGGAATGCCTCTTATCTGTTCTCCCCTCCTTTACCTCATCTCTCTGAGTACATGGTCTTTTTTTCTACTATGTCAACACTGGGAGAAAGTGAACAGTGTTAGATCTATTGTTTCAGAACAGACAAACGTCACTGACATGATGATTATCAGTGTGCTATTTTCAGTTTTGACTGATAGTTCTGCAGCTCAGTTGACTCTTGGTTGTAATTTAGTGAACTTCATTCTTAGCATAGGAACATGTTGAAGTGGATGTTAGACACACTCCTACGCACAAACACACGCATACACGCATACTGACACACACATAAAGGCTAACACATACACTCAGACGTGATTGAATACGCGCACTTGTAGACCCTGTAATCGCAGCACTGAAACAACGCCATCCTGTCTGAAGCATGGCTGGTAAACTGGCTGTATTATGTTTCAAAGGCTTGAACTATATACTCTTACTGATCACTTTAATAGGAACACCTGTGAACATCTGCTTTTTTATGCAGTTATCTAATCACCCAGTCGTGTTGCAGCCATACATCATGCCAACACAGGCTTTACTTAATGTTTTCATCAAATCTCTGAATGGGATGAAAAATATCTTGACAGTTTTGACCGTAACATGGTTGTTGGTGTCTGAGAGGCTGGTTTGACTATTTTTGAAACTTCTGATCTCCTGGGATTTTCACATGCAGCAGTCTGTCCAGTTTGCACAGAACGATGCACAAAACAAATATCATTCACTGAGCGTCAATTCTGCAGACCAAAATGCCTTGCAGATGTGGAAGGCCCAAGGAGAATGGCAAGGCTGGTTCGAGTTTATATAAAAAGATGTGGTAATGCTGTAATACTGTGGTGAGCAGAAAAGCATTTTAGATTGCACAGTACCTCAAACCATGAGGCAGACGAGCTACAACAGCCAACAACAAGACCACATCGGGGGTCCACTCCTGTTTCCCAACGACAGACATCTGAGACTGCAGTGGGCACAGGCTCACCAAAACTGGATAGTTGAAGATTTGAAAAACATGACCTGACCTTATGAATCTTGATTATTGATGGGACAAGCAGATGGTCAAGTCAGACTTTGGTGTCAACAGCATAAATCCATGGGCTGAAACTTCTTAGTGCCAACTGTTCAGGCTGTTGGTGCAGTTTAATAATGTGGGGAATGTTTTCTTGGCACTTTTTTGTTATATTAATACCAAGCAATCTTTGTATCAATGCAATAGCCTAGCTGAGTATTGTTTCTGATCACATGCATCCCTTTATGATTATAATTTACTTATCTTCTATTGGCTGCTTCCTGTGTAATCATGCGCAATGTCACCCAGCGAGAGTCTTCTCAAACTGGATTACTGGACATAACAATGCGTTCTGTGCATTTCACCTGCCACCACATCCATTAGAACTGATTCCTATAGAGCACCTGAACAATGTGGTGGAACAGGCGGTTTGCTCATGAATTGGTAACTGGCTAATTTGCACAAGTTATGAGATGTAAACATGTTAACAATGACAAAAATCTCGAAACAATCCATCCCATGTAGAATTGAAGCTGTTCTGAGAACAAAGGGAAGCCTTGCGCAGTATTAGTATGGTGTTCCTTATAGAACTCTTGGGAAGTGTATGTATACTCTGATATACTCTATGTGTTCTATACATGCACTGACTGCTAACCTGCTATCACACTTGCTATTATCTGTCATTTATCAGGTATGTAGAAAGCACCAACATGCATGGAGAAAAGGGTGTCGACAAGAGAGCCTGATAAGTGTTGGTCTTATCTGATTATGTTCAGACTATTTACTTAAGAAAAAACAAGCATTAAAATTCCGTTTCTTGAACACTATGCAGTGAATTCAGGAAAGAATTTGACTTGTACACTTTCACACTTGAATGGACACAGTGTGCAGCGGATGAATAAGTAAACAAGGACCCAGACGGTTTGAATTCCGTGTTATGTAATCTCAGTCCCGCCTCCTGCTGTTCTACTCTGTCTTTGTTTCATCTCCCACTCTTTCTCATTGCGCTTCTCAAATACCCAATCCCCCCTGCACTTAGTGGGGGTTTCTGTCAGGAGAGAGTAGACAGACTGACTCACAGAGGTGTGTGTATGTGTGTGGGGGGGGATGTGCATGTGTGTGTGCTTGTGTGTATTTGTGCAGTCTCCATAGGGTGTAGTCTCTGCTCCAAAGTCCACAGTGCCTGTGCAATAACGGCCCAGTTTCCCCGCTCCGCCCTGCCTGGTTGCCCGACTCCATAGAAACCCCAGCAGCACGGTTGATGCTACATCTACAATTGTGGGCAGCCGTCTGTGCATTAATGTTTATGTTGCTATGGAAACAATAACGGTTGATGAATGAATCCGATCCAGAAGGGAATTTAGTCCATATTTTAAGGGGTTATGACTATATTTCCCTTCAATTTTTTTCTTAAGTTTGAATTTAGAATTGGTTCAATACTGTTGACATAACTGTAGACTCTTTGAATTAAAAAAAGTACTATAAAGAGGCTTGACCAATGAGGCATGGTTATCACTTTGAACATAGTAAACATCCTCGTTATCTCTGTATTCACTGAATTGACTGCTGGCCTCTCACGGTTTCTCCTCCCTCCTGTCGCTCGTGGCCTACAGTGCTCATAAATTCTCCCTTCAGTTATTTCTCCTGTCCATTGTGGTCCATTCTCTGTTTTCATCCACATCTTCATCTTTGTGCCTCTTAGTGTAGTTCTCTTCAGTCGCATCATGCTTTGTTCTCCTCCCCACCATGTTTGTCTCACAGGACAGCTGCAGGCGGCTCAGACTAACTCTGCACGAGCAGAACCAGCCTGCTTGGGTCCCAGCACAGCCTAGAAGCAAGGTAACCACACTTACTGTACTCACACATGACCATGTCAGCAGCACACTGTATTAAAGATTCAAGAGCACTACCTGAATGATGAGCATTACGGCAACCAATATTTTTATTGTAATGATACATTCTTATGAGTTCAAATGCTTAGGAAAACTCAATGGTGTCCTCATAATTAGACCCAAAAGCACGTCATCTTTTCAAGTGGCATTAAATCACGTGACTAATATGGAAGGAAAGGACTAAATAAATCAATGGAGTGCATGTACACAAAGGAAGAATAATGGGTTATAAAGGAGTATTATATATTAGATGGATTAGATTATATTTATGCATGTTTAGCATTAGCATCAGAGATAATTACCTTTTGAGTTGTGTTTTTACATTTCGAGATCTAGTGAAAATGGAAAACTCACTGAAGAATAGGAAGAAAGAGACATATCATGCACCTGCATTACCTCCGGCCGAATCCACTAATTAGCTCAGTGTCAGTTTTAGCACTGAAAGTAGCTCTAATTAAGTTTCTTGAATGATCCTTTTGTTCTCTTTATTCTGCTATCAGCTTTTCTCACTGCCGTGTTAACTGTCAAAATATGAGCATCTCATACAAAACAGCTCAGTGAATAGAGGACAGGGCTGCTTTGAAAGAGAAACTGCAGAACACAAGTTACATAACAACCAGAGCCTGTCACGTTCCTGCCCTCCATGCCGCTGACGTTTAATATTATGAATGTAATGCTTGGTAGTTTATCCAAAACAATGTTTAATTCATATGTGTGAAACCATGCAATGCAAGACATAAAAGTTCTTTACAAAATTTCAGTGCAGTGTTTGTTTGCAGTAAGTTAAGTTTGTTTTTTGAGTAAAATTTTTGTGCGTGCACTGCGTGTTAGCTAACTTTCTTTGTTTTCACCGATGCAGCCAGTCGGCCGAGCGTTCGCATTGGTGCAGCCACCGAGCGAGAGGCAACCAGTGAAGTTTGAATCCATCCAGCCGACAGAAGAGAAAGTTGAGATCATTAAGGTATGTTTGGCGGAGTTGCATCAGCTACCGCTGATCTGGGAGTGGAAGTGCTGTAGAATTTGGAGCAATGTAAATCGCTAGTGACCTACGATAGGAGTTTATTTTGCCATATTCTTTATCTTTGTTGTTTATCTTTGTTTTTTCCCACTCTCTGTTGTACTTGACTGTGTGTGTATGTGCCCGCAAAAATTATTTTTGAGCGTCTTATTACAACCGTGTAGACTGTATCTGTAGATGTGGACCTAGTGTATTAATTAAATACTACATACTACGTGTGATGGGATTTTTTCATAATGAATAAGTTTGTGCGTGTGACTGTGGATTGTGCTGTATGACATGCTGTGCAGGTGTACCTCGAGGGGCGTAAACAGGAACAAGCCAGAGACCAACAGAACCTGCGGATGTTGTCAGATGAAGTGTCTCAGATACAGGAGGTCAGTGCATCTCTTCTGCTTCTTTCCTTCATATCCTGTCCTGGTGTCTTTCTATCCTCTCTATCCTTCCTCTCATTCCTCCTACCCTTTCCTTTCCTCCCTCTTCTGTCTCTCCTCTGCTTCAGTGTAACAGTGCTGTATCTCTGCAGGTGCGGTACTGTCTGAAGACCTTGAGAGAGGCGATGGCTACCAGGAACAACAACAATGGAGAGCACAAGGTAGTGTGTGTGCGTATATGTCTATATATGTTTCTGTGTGTGTTTGTATGTGTGTGCATTAATTTTTATGTGTATGCGTGCACGCATATGTGTGTGCGTGAGTGCGTGTGTGTGTGTGTATATGCCTGTGTGTGTGCATGTACTTGTGTTCTTTGGACTGCGTGAGGGTGAATGTGCATCTGTCAACACTCACATGCTAACATGTATGACTGTACTCACCCAGTGTTAGATAAGCTATGTTTATCCTGTCTGATTTTGTCAGTACGTAACAAGTGTACTCCTTTCCCTCTCTGTCTTAAGTTCCCTCCCAATGGCTTCACAGTCCACGTTCCAAGTAATCAGTCACTTATGTCCAATCAGAAGGAGGACAGCCCTGGCACAGAGAAGCAGGTGAGATGTGCTTCACACGCCTTGTTTGCACCTGTTCTCCCTTTTTCTTCATCAGACATGGCTGTGATAGTGATGTGCTTGTACAGAAGCGCTCACGCACCCCGCGCACAGAAGCACTGGCTGTCTTTCACACATATATCTCCTTTCCACTGGCACAATGCAGCCACAGCACTGAGGTAAGATGATAGGCCCTTAACCGCAGGCTTTCAGGTACAAGACTGAGAGTGACTTCATGAAAATGTCCTCAGGCTGCTTGGGATGCAGATATTAGGCACGTTAGACTGTTTTTTTCGGATGTACAGAGACATTCGAGGAGAAGGAATGTGCTGGAAAGATTAGAGTCTGGGCGGGAAAATCGGAGAGAGCAGAACAAAGAGAACTCCCTCTGCGACAAACTCACCCGAGGGCGTACCCTGTGATATACAGTTAGAGAGATTCCCCCTCTCTTTCTCTCTCTCTCTCTCATGATTATGTCAACTGTTGACACACCTTGGCGAGGTCACCTGCACCTGGGAGGTGAGGTCAAACCTGCCTGGAGGGGTTTGTACAAGCCCTCATTAACAAAGAAGGCAGCTGACTCTCAGTGGAGGCTCTTACATTCAGCAGTAGCAGTTAATGCCTTCCTGTTTGTCAGTAATAGAGGTGTGAGTGATAAATGTCCTTTCTGTCCTTATAGTGAAACTGTGTTCCATCGTTATTCAGAGTGCGTGTGTCTGTGGCCATTGTTCATATTATTAAGGTTCAAGGTACTTTATTTGTCACATGCATTGAAATACAAAGTAAAACATGCAGGGAAATGCAAGGGGTCTTATTGCTTCACTGTGCAAAACATCAAGGCAGAGCAAGAGAAAAAGGAGTGGTAGTGGTGGTACAGATTATGATTTGCTATATTGTTATTAATAATACAATAAATAACCTAATTTAAAAAAAAAATCTCCATTTCATAAATAATCTTGACAGTTTTCTCTGTGCACTGTTTGAGAGTACACAGGAAATAGGAACAGTGGAACTGGACTCAGATGCGAAGATGGATCGGGTTTATTATGCCTTCGCGGCAATGCAGGAAGGCAAAGTAGACAAAGCACAAAGGAACAAGGAAACAAGGTTCCTGGATAAATGATATTAGTAACACATAGAACCATGACTATGATAACAGTGCTTAAGTATTACTAAAATGAAGGAACAAGGAAACGAGGCTCCTTGTTACAAAATCGAAGCGCTGAACATAAAAATTAATAACAGCGCTTAATTAAAGAGTTCCAAATTCCAAGCGAATACACAGAATCTAAGTCTATGTACGACTACAGTTAAACAACAGGCTTGTGAGGCTTACGCGAATGTGTGCGAAGCTCCCTCTTATATAGGGAACACTATTGCACTGACACAATAGGGAACAGATGCAGGTAATGATGAGGTATGTGGAATGCGGTCCAGGTCTTAATAGGCTGGTGAGTTAGAGGGCTGGAGGCTTGGCCTTACACCCCTGCAATAAATACTTTAAATACCTATGAATAAAAAAGTAAATAAATAAAATGGCCCAATTAAAAAAAGCCTAGCCTAAACCTAATCTAAAAAACCTAATTAAAAATCTGCTTTTCATAAAAAATTCTAAAATTACCCTGCAATAAATATGTATAAATACCCATGTATGAAATACATTAAAACAAGAAAATACTACCTCTGCTGATCAATATTGTTAAGCAACCAGTCCGCCTGTGGGGAAAAAGCTTCTCCTCAATCTCTCTGTCTTGGCCTTGGCCTGTTGGCCTATTAGAGGGCCTGTTCAGTAAAGTGTGGGAGGTTTTCTCCATACAAATGTCCATCCTTTGGTTTTAAATACAGAAAGTCAGAAAAATACGCGTCAACTTACTGTCCTTGTGTTGGGATAAGCAGAGATGGCTGTCTATGTGAGCAGACAGAAGAAGATTGAGGACTCAGTGGAGATGGATCTGACTGCTGTTCAGTAGGATGCTGTAAGCCAGAGTGATTGATTTTAACCATTACAAAGAGGTGAAGGATGTTGATCAGTTCAGCTTGATGTGGGCACATGGTGACATGGTGCTCTGTGATAGAATGCCAGCTGTTTCTTTTTCTGAGGAGCTGTTGTTATTTTTGATGACTATTTATTTATTGTCTGGTCTGTGCTTCTGACAATAGTATTTATTTGTGAAAAGCTATTGGAAAAATGATATCATAAATGTATCTTTAAAATGAAAAAGTCTCTCTCTCTCTCTCTCTCTCTCTCTCTCTCTCTCTCTCTCTCTCTCTCTCATGTATCAGCAAAGAAACAAATTAACAAATTACTGGGAAGCTGGGATCAGTCAGCGGCAATACCTCACAGATTTTTTTTTTTAAACTTTCAGTTGCAACTGTAAAAATGAATTGGTGGAACAACGAATCATTGCGTGTTTGGTTCTAGGCTCTGGGGCGTGGGATGACACGTGACACATTGGTTTGGTGGTTTCCTTGGACATTGATCGATGTATTGATCTCAGTAAAAGTATTTCAGTCTAAATGTTTTATTCTCACTTATGTCCCACTTGCCCCTATCATCTGTCTGCTACCCCTCATCATCTCCTGCACACCCTTCCGCCTCTCTCCCTCCCTCTCCTGTGCTCTGCCCTTACCTCACTGTGTCTGCACACTCATCTGTTCCTCTCTCCCTCTCTCTCTCCCTCTCTCAGGACTGGGAGGATGAGCAGGAGAGTGCTCGTCTGAGGGAAGTGAGTAAGCGTTTATACGGGCAGCTCCAGGACGCAGAGAGAAGGCATCAGCAGGAGACAGAGAGACTGCAGGTCAGTTCCTAACGGTCTGTGCTGTCCCATGTACGCTTGTACCGTTCTCCCCTCGCGTTCTGATGTAGCGCTTTCATCGCTAGCTTGGTTTTAAGATTTGTTGTCACTCTCTTTGTGGCTCGTCATGTGTGATTTGTCTCTTCTTTCGCCCTCTTTTTGTGTCAAAACAGAGGGGCCACGTAATTGCTTATCAAATGCAGTAGTGCAGATATGCTGGACAAAGTGTAATGCCATAAGTTGCATGTTATTGTGCGAAACTTTTAAAGACATGTTCTTGTAAAATTGTGTTGGGATGAACTTGGCGTTAAGTCGGATGTCATGTTAATAATCTGTGCTGCTGGCGTGCTGTCTCTTTCCCATCCTGTGTAATTTTGTTATTTTGTGTGTTTGTGTTTGTGTGTGTGTGAGTGCATGTGTGTTTGTGTGTGTGTGTGCCTGTGTGATGCCTACTTAACTACACTTATGTGTTTGTGTGGGCTTGTATGGGTGTGTTTGCTGCTAAGGGTTGAGTAATGGTGTGTGAGCGTATGTGTGTGTGTGTGTGTGTGGTTATGCATTTGTATGTGCTTTTGTGTGTTCTGCATGCTGACTCTTCTCTCCTATCCCAGGTGGACAGCTGTCAGCATCAGTGTGTGTGTGTGTGTGTGTGTGTGTGCTCTCTGAACTGACTGCTCCCTTTCTTTGACAGATGGAGAGCAGTCAGTATGTGTGAGTGTCTCTGTGTCTGTGTCTGTATTCTCTGGACTGACTCCTCTCTCTCTGTTACAGGCGGGGAGTGGTCAGCATCTGTGTGTGTGTGTGTGTGTGTGTGTGTGTGTATTCTCTGTGCTGACTCCCCTCTCTCTCTGACAGGCGGAGAGCAGTCAGTACCGGCAGCAGCTGAGTGAGCAGGCGGAGCGCTTGTTGCGGGCGGAGGAGGGGGTGCAGGTGCGGGACAGGCGTATTGAGGAGCTACAGCGGCTGCTGAACGGCATGCAGCAGGAGAGCGCCGCCCTGCAGGAGAAGATGAGGAAGAGCGAGGAGGAGCTGCTGCAGCTGCGAGCGCATAAGGAGGAGTCCCAGAGGTGAGGAGGCTCAGGTCTGGGGATATAGTGGTATCTCTCACCATTATACTGTCTCATTCCTCAACATAAGCTCTTACTACTCGTTATACTGTCTCACTCCTCAGAATAAGGTCTCTCGCCGGATTATACTGTCTCACTCTCCATCAGAATAAGGTCTCTCCCGTCCGGGATTATCCATCTGTCTCCTCCCCCATCATACGGTCTCACTCCCCATCCTACAGACTCACTCCCCATCTTACGGACTCACTCCCCATCCTAACAGACTCACTCCCCGTCCTACGGACTCACTCCCCATCCTACCGACTCATTATCCATCCTATGGTCTCACTCCCCATCCTACGGTCTCACTCCTCATCCTCACTCATTATCCCCATCCACTCCCCCACAGACTCCCATCCCCATCTTCCATCCTATGGATCCTCAGTCTCACCCCATCCAATCCAGACCCATCCTGCAGTCTCCCCCATCCTACAGTCTCCTCCCCCCACGGACTCACTCCCCCCATCCTCCCCCATCCCCGACTCATCCCTACGGACTATCCATCCCACGGACTCACTCCCCCCATCCCTCCCCACCGGACTCCTCCCCATCCTACATTATCCATCCTCCCCATGGTCTCCTCCCTCATCCCCATCCCACGGTCCCCATTCTACAGTCTCATCCCATCCTACAGTCTCCTCCCCATCCTGCAGTGTCATCCATCCTACATGGACCCCATCCTCCCCATCCTACGGTCTCACTCCCCAACCTACGGACACACTCCCCATCCTACCGACTCATTATCCATCCTATGGTCTCACTCCCCATCCTACAGTCTCACTCTCCATTGTACAGACTCATTATCCATCCTCCGGACTCACTACCCATCCTGCAGTCTCACTCCCCATCCTACAGTCTCACTCCCCATCCTACGGACTCACTCCCCATCCTACAGTCTCACTCCCCATCCTCTCACTCCCCATCCTACAGTCTCCCCATCCTACGGTCTCACTCCCCATCCTACGGACTCACTCCCCATCCTACAGTCTCACTCCCCATCCTGCAGTCTCATTCCCCATCCTACAGTCTCATTCCCCATCCTACGGTCTCACTCCCCATCCTACAGTCTCACTCCCCATCTACCGACTCACTCCCCATCCTACAGTCTCACTCCCCATCCTACAGTCTCACTCCCCATCCTGCAGTGTCATTCCCCATCCTACAGTCACTCCCCATCCTACAGTCTCACTCCCCATCCTGCAGTGTCATTCCCCATCCTACGGTCTCACTCCCCATCCTACAGTCTCACTCCCCATCCTACAGTCTCACTCCCCATCCTACGGTCTCACTCCCCATCCTACAGTCTCACTCCCCATCCCCATTCACTCACCATCCCACGGACTATCCCCATCCGACTCTCCCCATTCTCTCTACCCATCCTGCAGTCTCATTCCCCATCCTACAGTCTCATTCCCCATCCTACAGTCTCACTCCTTATCCTACGGTCTCACTCCCCATCCTACGGTCTCACTCCCCATCCTACGGACTCACTCCCCATCCTACAGTCTCACTCCCCATCCTACAGTCTCACTCCCCATCCTACAGTCTCTCCCCATCCCATGGTCTCCTCCCCATCCCACCCTCCCCCCATCCTCCCCATCCTACAGTCTCATTCCCCATCCTGCAGTCTCATTCCCCATCCTACAGTCTCACTCCCCATCCTACAGTCTCATTCCCCATCCTACAGTCTCACTCCCCATCCTACAGTCTCACTCCCCATCCTGCAGTCTCACTCCCCATCCTACGGACTCACTCCCCATCCTACAGTCTCACTCCCCATCCTGCAGTCTCATTCCCCATCCTACAGTCTCATTCCCCATCCTACAGTCTCACTCCCCATCCTGCAGTCTCACTCCCCATCCTACGGACTCACTCCCCATCCTACCAGTCCCTCCCCATCCTGCAGTCTCATTCCCCATCCTACAGTCTCACTCCCCATCCTACAGTCTCACTCCCCATCCTATGGACTCACTCCCCATCCTACGGACTCACTCCCCATCCTACAGTCTCACTCCCCATCCTGCAGTGTCATTCCCCATCCTACAGTCTCACTCGCCATCCTACGGACTCACTCCCCATCCTACGGACTCACTCCCCATCCTACCCTCACTCCCCATTCTACAGTCTCACTCCCCATCCTACAGTCTCACTCCCCATCCTACAGTCTCATTCCCCATCCTACAGTCTCACTCCCCATCCTACGGACTCACTCCCCATCCTACAGTCTCACTCCCCATCCTACAGTCTCACTCCCCATCCTACAGTCTCACTCCCCATCCTACAGACTCACTCCCCATCCTACAGTCTCACTCCCCATCCTACAGTCTCACTCCCCATCCTACAGTCTCACTCCCCATCCTACGGACTCACTCCCCATCCCAGTCTCACTCCCCATCCTACGGTCTCACTCCCCATCCTACAGTCTCCTCCCCCCATCCTGCAGTCCTCAGTCTCACCCCATCCTACAGTCTCCCCACTCCTCCATCCTACAGTCTCACTCCCCCATCCTACAGTCTCACTCCCCATCCCTCCAGACTCACTCCCATCCCCATCCTACAGTCTCACTCTCCCCATCCCACAGGTCTTACTCCCCCTCAGTCTCCCCATCCTGCAGTACAGTCTCACTCCCCATCCCACAGTCTCTCATCCTACAGTCCATCCCATCCGGTCTCACTCCCCCCCATCCCTCCAGATCCTCACTCCTCCCCATCCATCTCCTCCCCATCCTATAGTCTCCTCCCCATCCTCGGACTCCTCCCCATCCATCCCCATCCTACGGACTCACTCCCCATCCTACCGACTCACTCCCCATTCTACAGTCTCACTCCCCATCCTACAGGCTCACTCCCCATCCTGCAGTGTCACTCCCCATCCTACAGTCTCCCCATCCCTACAGACTCCTCCCCCATCCTCACTCCTCATTCTACCGACTCACTCCCCATCCTACGGACTCACTCCCCATCCTACAGTCTCATTCCCCATCCTGCAGTCTCACTCCCTATCCTGCAGTCTCATTCCCCATCCTACAGTCTCACTCCCAACTACGGACTCACTCCCCATCCTACAGCCTCACTCCCCATTCTACAGGCTCACTCCCCATCCTACGGTCTCACTCCCCATCATTCATTCTCGCTCTCCATTATGCCCATAATGTTGACTCATTCCCTTCATAAACTCTTACTTCCCACCATGGCATCTCACAGCCCATCCTGCAGCATCACCCCTGAGAAAGGGAACATGGTTATATAAGGGAACATTGTGCCATAAGTTAATCATCACCTCAGAGGGTTATCTGAGAAAATAAAATATGAACTGACTGGCCTCATTGTGGTTCCTGATGAAGCGTGTGCTCCTGTCTCACAGGTCTGAGCAGCTGGAGAAAGAGCTGGCCATCATGAAGGAGAAGCTCCATCACCTGGATGACATGCTGAAGAGCCAACAGAGGAAGGTTCGCCACATGATAGAGCAGGTGAGAGAGAGGATTCAAACTGCAGGAAGTGACTCCATAGGACACTGCAACAAGTGTCTGTCTTAACAAGTAACTTCATCTAATTATGAGACTTAACTTCTCAGCTTTTCCCTTACATGTAGAACATGTTTCTTTATTTTAAGTTACCATGTGCTTGACAAGTGAAATTTTCTCATCTCATGGACAAATCTAGAAATTAGTCAAAATTATTTTATATCAGTTGCAGAATTTTTGTGTGACTGAGAACAAAGGCAATAGAAATAAGTGTTTTAAGTTTAAACATGAGATTAAAATGCTTGGCAAGATTTTTTTTTCATTGGCGTTATGAGAGGGAAGCAGTCAAATTGTCATGAACACTGTCTTCTGGGAGTCCCAGCCACTTAATTGTAATGTGTTTTGAAGCTCATGACAGGCACCATAATTAATTTGGCAGCGCTGTATTAATTTATTATTATGTACTGAGTCTGGATTCTGCATCGAATAATTGATTAGCGTGTGAAAGTATGTTTGAGGTCAGTGTGTGACCTGATCCCTGCTCCTTGTGTTTGTCTTCACACAGCTGGAGAACTCGCGCATGGTGATCCAGGAGAGGGACCACATGATCCGAGAGCTCGAGGAGAAAGTGGCTTACCTGGAGGCAGAGGTGTGTGTTAGTGTGTGTGTCTGCTGCACCCCTACAGCCATGGCCCTGGTGTGATCTCTCTTCCTCTCTCTCCCCATCTCTGGCTCTTTCTTTGCCTGGACCTCCTGTACATCTCACTGAACTCTGACCTTGTGCTTGGTCTCCTCCCTTTAGAACAGAGAGCTTCATGATCAGATGGACTATTTCCTTGGCAGCCAGAGACCCAACTCAAAGCAACCAGAGCGCAGCCCACAAATTGTCTACAGGTAAACACACACAGAAAAAAAAAACACACACACACACACACACACACACACAAAAAAAACCCCACTACTTATACTCAACATTCGCCTTTTTACTGTATCATGCTTTAATTCTGTCAGTGTTGACATCATGTCTCATTCGCCTCCTTCTCAGGCGCCAGACAATGACACATTATTTGAGAAATGATATCGGATGTAGTTCCCTTGTATCAGCTGCTTGTGAGCTTGAACATTTTGCGCTTCTTTTGTGTCCACAGCAAACCACTCAGGCCCACCAATAATGGCAACAAGTCTCTGCCCTTCATCAAGGTCATTGAGATCAAGTCCTGAGCTCCCTCAGGGAGCGGAGAGGCCTCGTGAAGGCTGTTGACACCACCAAAACACCTCAGTATTGTCTAGCCCTATTCCTCTAACGCACTCACCCCGCATGGCTCGATCTCTGCCTTGATTCTGGAGTCAAAGTAGGAACCAATATGGATGAAAATGTACACAGGAGATAGACATCAGTTTGCATTGATTTGACTCTAGAAATTTTTTCCCAGTATCTTACCAGAGTCCATCCCATGGAAGAGAATCAGTCTGTCAGACTTCAGAGCATAATGTAGTGGATGCTTAATTTGTCCATTAAATCAGCATAGAGGAAATGGAGTCTGTGTACTAGGGCTGCCAGTGATGAAAGCTGAGTCTGGTTTCAGCGGATGTAATGAAGACCATCAAGACCTACTCATTCTCTTCATGACCATGAGACAGTAAATCTATTAATTTAGTTGAATCTTCCTGGAAGAAAAGTCAGGTAATTGATTTAGAGGCTCCTGCAAAGATTGAGTTTCGAAAGTCTGTCTGGGTCATTGCCCAGATAGGAGGAGAAAAGAAAGTGACTGCAAGCTAGGCCTGGTTTGAAACCACAGTAGAGCACTGGTAATGTAATCACATCCGATCAGTTGAAAGCACTCTGTGTTCTTCTGTACCCTGCAGTATTGTCATATCACCACCTGAATAGCAGAGGGCAATGCCAAGCTGAATGCTTTACTCTAGACTCCCTATCCCTGAGAAGCCACGCTGTCGGTACGTTATTTGTGTTTTCCAGATTCATTAGGTCACCGTTTGGCCAGGAGGTCTACACACCTTGTCTCCAAGGCGTAAGCTGGCCTCTTTTTGAAAGAGAAAAACAAAACCGTGACTGCAGCCCCTCCAAGAGATAAGTTAGTTATTCCTGTGCGGCGATGGGCTGGCCACTGTTGGATGATTGCCGTGGCTTCACTCGTCAGGCATAAAAAAGGCTCTGTATTTCCATTCATTCAGATACTTTTCTATTTTGCGTAAGAGGATTTTATCCATGTTTTTTTTTCTCCGTCCAATGTAGCACAGTAGAGTGAGCTGATGGATGTCTTTGAGCAACCACACAAAAGCACTTACAGGAGCAAACAAACAGCCACTTTACTCTCTGGATCTTTCATGATAATGAAGTAAGATGGGAATAATGATAGTTAGACTTTAGTGTAGTTTACATTTGTCTCTAAAAAGTAGCAGAATTTCGTATACATTCACTGAGCATTTCATTTTCTATTTGTGAGTCATAATATTTATATGTTTGTACATTTTGTTTTCTCGTGTCCTTATTTTCTGCATATAGTCTGTCCTTTTTTCAAGTTGGCTAATTTTGTGAAGGTTATTTTACTATTGTACATAGCTGTTTTAGATTTTTAGGATAGAGCTTTACCTGAAGGAAACTCCATACCATTTGCTGTGAAGACTTGGTGGCGAGAAAATGTTCACATTTTATTGTTCCTTGCGATAACTGGTGTTTCTTGCTATGTGTTTGTTTTTGAATAAATTTATTTAACTTAAGGGAAAATCAATTTCTGTTAATTGTTTTCTTTGTGTTGTTGCAAGTAATTCTGATTATGGAAGAACAATTTTAAAGATTAATGGCAGAGTTCAGAATATCTAATGCCTGCCTTATTTACCTTTATTTTTTTAATCTAATAATTGTAAACATCAGCTCCTGCATCACTGCTGCCACCTGAAAATTGAAAGGTTGGTCTACATGTTATTACGTCCGTAGAATGTGTCAAATACTGCTATTGCTATCATTTTTGTATCGAAGAGTTACCTTTGCCTACACTAAATGTGATGGTGCTCTCTAGTGGTGAGATCTCAGAACTGACAAATTAGGATCACCTCACAGTTTCTCATGAGCTGGAGTTTCCCGTGAGAAAAAGATGCTGTACTTTAAACTTGTGCCTTTTGGAGCTTACATTTAGTTCGAGTGGAAATACTGGGTAGGATTTCCTAATGTCTCAACATGAATTGTGGTATCAAACAGCAGTGTCAGTAAGGCATTCTGTAAACCAGTGCCATGTATGTATATGTAGTATAATGCCAGGATATGGCCCAAGGAACAACCCACCACATTTTGATGGTGATCCAGAACACCATCCGGATCCAGGAGTTTCTAAAAGGATTCTTCACCATTTCGGGATAGCTTGAAAGGGCATTTGCTGGAATAAATGCCACACATCCTTAAATTCACTACATGGTAGTAAAGTTCAATGCAACAGAACTTGTCCAATTGTAGAAATATGATGGTTTCCCATGCAGATTTGTTTATTTCATTTATTTATTTATTTTACCTGGGAAGTCCCGTTGAGATGAAATCTCTTTTTCAAGGGAGCCCTGGGGATTGAGGTGGGGAGGGAGAGGGCAATTTGCACAGCCAATTAGATCAGGGGATGATTAGGTGGCAGGTCGAAAGAGCCAGGTTGGGACTTTAGCCATGACACTGGGGAACCCCCTACTCTTATCAAGGAGTGTCATAGGATCTTTAATGACCACAGTGAGTCAGAACCTCGGTTTAACGTCTCATCTGAAAGACGGCAACTCAGTGTTCCCGTCACTGCACTGGGGCATTGGGGATTATTCCACCAGAGGGAAGATTGCAACCTACTGGCTCACCAACACCTCTTCCAGCAGCAACTTGGTTTTTCCAGGTGGTCTCCCATCCCAGTACTAACCAAGCCCACACCTGCTTAGCTTCAGCCAGGCAGCTGGAGCAGATTCAACAGTGGTATGGCTGCTAGCATATATCAATCAAGAGTGGACTATAATGGCCTTCACAGATGTCTGCACTCTCTGAGTGCCACTCTAGTTATATTATGACTCTCCTTGGATACTGCACCCTCTGCCCCAAGGATTTGAAGGTCAAACCTCACATGGGATTGTCATAACTTGTATCATCACTACAAGATCCCTTGGCAGTAAGCTACAGGACCCTTGGTCCTATTTTCACTCCGCCCCGCCCGAAGGGGGAGGGCAAGGGGTATTGTTTTTGGTTCAGTTTGAGTGTTTGTTTCTTTGTTAACACTTCAGCAGCAAAATTAATGGCCAGATTTACCCCAAATTCAGTTTAGGGATTGCCACTGACCCAGAATAGATGCCTCTTGAATTTAGGAAAAGTAGGTCAAAGTATGTGCAAGGGGTGGGGTTTGTTGTGCCTGGCACCACTTGTTTTAAAACATGCAATAAGTCAAGCAGTTCTCATAAAAATGGTATAAAATTTTCTGTGAACATTTCTAGAGCCAAGAGTAAGTCCCCTCTTGGCTTTCAGAACCCTGTTCCCTTACCTGTAGTGTCATTACAAGGCCAAACTATGAATTCCTCCTCTGGGGAGAATGCAGTATTTTTGGGGATATACCTTGCTGTCATCCATGAGCAACATTTGTCTTGTTGAAAAACTAAACTTCTCAAATCCCTTGTATATTAGCTTGTGTGCTGGAATTTTCAATGTGAACTCAAAGGCGAGACTTCAGATATTTTAACGATTCAGCACGTTCCAGAGACTTGCGCCAAACAGGTAGAACGGAGTCAAACACAATCAAACGATTGTCACTTCCAGCATGAGGTCCATATACTGCTGTGGTACATAGACTGCAAAGGCATGTAATGGCACCTCAGAGGCTACATGCTCCACACCTTTATTCGTGGGCAGCAAATATCAAGATGGAGTTGCTGCCCAGACACTGCAGAATAGGCTTATTAAAAGATCTGAAAGTGATCTAGTGTGATTCACCCATTGTACTGTGTTCTTGGGAACATCACCAATAAAGTAGAGCATGTGGCTTCATGAACTGATAAAATTCAACATGCCGTGAAAGTACCGAGCCAGTCAGACAAAGAATAGACAAATTTTCATTTACTCCGATTAATTTTGCCTGAAAAAAGAAAATTGGGTACAGTACACTTTCAAAAACAGACAGACACTCATAGACATACAGCAGTTTAAATTACATCAAGGCCAAGCTACACAGGTCACACAACCCTAGAATTCACACATAATTAAAAATACATTCTGGCATCTATTTACAGATATACACTTGAAATAGAAAATATACTCAGGAAGGGCACTTATCGCATTAGAATTCAGGTTTTGTTGATTCATTTAAAAACATCATCCAGTAGTTCTCACCTACAGGAGTTGCGCACACTGCGATTCAATGCACGAACCACAGCCACGAGATACTGAAGTGGGCTATGGAGAATGTCACATTTCTGTCAGTAACTGGTCTACACAAGAGCAAATGAGGCCCTGTACTATGCTGCATGCTACATTTGACAGCTCAAGGTGCTGCTCGTCTCCATCAGGTCAGTGCAACACCTTGGTCTTCGATCGAGCCATTGTGCATTCTACAATTCATTCTAACTGCGTCACAGGTCCCTGCAGTGCTTTTTGCGCACTTTTCCATGAAGCACAGGAGTCACTGGAAGGGAATGGACCTCTTGCATTCCATGAACTTATAAATACCATGTTATTTTTAAATCAAAACTAAAATGGGCTCCAGTGTGTAAGCACTTTTCTTAAGAGATATTGTTATGTGTGACCCACTGCAGTACTCCTATCCATGTGGTTCATGCCCCTCCATAATGTTCAGCATTTAAAGCTCCTCATGTCCCACACAACTAAACACGCCTGTCGGCCAGGCAAGTCCAAGGCTTGGGGCTTCAAAGCGTGCTCTCCAATGTGTTGTAGTTGTCCTTGAAGTTCTTGAGCTCCAGGAAGTGTTTGGGTCTCTTGCTGCGCTGGCCAGAGGAGGGCAGATAAGTCACTTGGATGGTGGAGGAGGCAGGTGGGCCAGGGGAGCTGGTCAGATCTTTGGCTGCAGACTGGTGCTGCTGGTTCAGACTGGAGGAGCTGGAGTGGGCTTTCACACTGGAGGGAGAGGAAGAGAGATACAAAGGGCAAGAGAAATGGAGGAAGAACACCAGAGAGGCTCACTGTTATCGAAGCAAATATACTGCGTGCATACAGCAGGATTATTTCAAAAGCGTATGAAGAGATCAGTCAGCCTCACTGACTGAGTGCTTTCCAAAATTTTGTTTAACAGAATGACAATCTTATAATATTCAGTTTTGAATTTTCTATTTATAAGTCAAGTTTCAAGTGAATAAAGCAATTTTGGCAAAGTTCTGGCCTGAAATCGGTTTCCAGTTTTTCACCAACGTTGACCCTGGGGCAAAGTCATTTAATCGCTGCTGTTTTTAGCCATGGCCGATACCTATAAATATTACAATTTATCTGGAAAGATCTCCCAAAATTGTGGCTTTCACAAACGATAATTGGTAAATTTCCCATGTTCATAAAAGAAAACTCTGCTGACATGGAAACCAGAAGCGAAAGAACCGAATTCCAACATAATTTATGGGCAGTAAGATAGCCCTGATAAAATGTCACGCATCAATTTTGAGGACAAACCGATGAATACTGAAAATTGTATGAACATTTAAAACTTTCTGCCAGACCCCATAATTTTACTCCCCTACTGCCAAGCAGAGAGTGACCCCTCTGGTATTGACTTTCACATCCTATGATGCGGTGTTAAAAGGACATCAAATAAGTTTAAGTCAGTCAGACTATTCTGCGTTACTGCAATAAAATGGTTTTAAAACTTTGCCTACATATTTGTTGAACTTTTACCCACTTTCACAAGAATCAGTAGGTTTTTATTCTGAGCCAAGATTAACTTGTGTGTGAAGTTTTGTGAGGAGTGGTATTGAACTGAAAGCAAAAGAACAGATACAACTAGGAAAGCAAGCAGGCAAACAACCAAACCGATATTTTATTTATTTATTTATTTATTTAACCCTTATTTAACCAGGGAAGTCCCGTTGAGATTTGAAATCTCTTTTTCAAGGGAGCCCTGGGGGTTGAGGTGGGGAGGGAGAGGGCAATTTGCACAGCCAGTATACTTGACAAAAAACTTCAGCAAGCAATGAAATACACTGTGTTTAAAGTGCAGTAAGATGCAATATGTTCAGCGTAGGTCTTTCTTACAAATTGCTATTCATAAAGCACTTTATTACCCTGTTCAACATTTCAGACTCCAAACAGGGCTGGATTCAGCACTGTGCTCTGAAACAGGTGAAATGTACAATGTACTCACACAGCCGCCAGCTGAGTCAAAGCTTCCTGGTATTTCAAAAACTCAGACTCCCCAAAGACCTGCAAGAGAAACAGCAAAGCCAGTCTGATGCGTGTCAGGGTTTGGACATATGGCTCAAAATCCTCATCATAGCATAAATTCCATATTAAATCAGCAGTGACACAGCACGCAATATGCCTTTAGGACTCAATGTACCACATCATACAAGTATTGAGATAGTTAAATTATGGTTTAATTGACACAATCGCATAAGCAGAACAACTGACCATTTTGCGATCAAATGTATATATTGTGCCAGACAAATACAGTGGAACCTCCCAGACAGTGCTGCGGAAATGTATTTGCCCCTTCCAGATTTACGTTGCTGCCAATTTTCCATATTTAAAGGTTTCAGATCATCCAAATAACTTTAATATCAGACAAGGTTAAAATGAGTAAACACAGCTTTTAAATGATCACTTCATTTATTGAAGGTAAAGAGTTGTTCAAAACCTTAATCATCCATGAGAAAATTTTCCCCCTAAACCTAGTGGGAAAGGTACAGGGAATCATCAAGATGTTTCTGGCAAATGTAAGATGAGCCTTTCTGGTTTTTTTTTCTTTTTGACCAGCAGTGGTTTTCACCTTGTACGGATGCCATACACCATTTATTCCGAAGGTACGACAACTTCTCCTCAAACACCTCCCAGCCTGATCAAGATAATTCATGAGTTCACCCTTAACCAAATCTGATGCAGTTAGTCCAGGGCTTGGTCAGGAGCACTCTACATAGCCGTAAGTATGAATACTTCACTGAAAACTGATTGACGTGCATAGAAAACTGACATTGTAATGAAATTTCAGCCCTCATTTGATAAGGGCATTTTCTTCTTTTCTAAATTTAGCATCTTCAATCCCACCCCAATCTGGAGTGCCCAATCAGCAATACATGTATGAGCATGCTCATTGGCGACTCATGCTGCCATCTCAGCAGACTGCAGACAGTCCGCAATTCTCCTCAGAAACAGGCGCCTGTCAGCCGCCGCTTCTTTCTCACTCATAGCATCAAGCTCAGAACGAGGGCCTAGGAAACCAGAGCACTCCCTTGCTTAGAACACTCCTGACAAGTGCTCGAATGGCCAGTAAGAGGAGCTTGAGCAACGAACAATGCTACCCAAAACGAGTGTGCCCTCCCATATCCCTAAGCAGCACGAAGCCAATTATGCACTGCTCTCAGACGGCTGCTGGGCACAGTCGGCACTGGCAGGGCTGGATTGGATCAAAGTAAGACCATTAGAACTGAAAAATGTTCATCTTCTCTAGATGTTAAGGAGGTTTCAGTGAAAAGTCCACGTACTTTTGGCTACATAGTATATATGGTGTGCAAGAGGTGGAATACATGAAATACCTGGATACAGCATAATGTACGAAAGGTTGGATTTGGGAGACACTGATTTATTTATTTATTATTTTAAGACACTTTCAGCGCACAACTATTTAATCTGTAACGTCATCTGAGTCCCTCAAATTAGCCTGACATGCATGTCTTCTGACTGTGGGCAGAAACCCACAAGAACACAGAGAGAACATGCAAAATCCACACAGAAAGGCCCCAGGCCAGATTCAAACCCACAACCTTCTTGCTGCGAGGCGAACATGCAACTCACTGTCCCACCCCTCTATTAAAATGATTGGATTATTACAGCCTTGTATTTTAATAGGCTATCATGTCAAATCAACTACCAACACGCTAACTGTGCGCTCAGAAAAATAAAAACATTACACGTCAAGAGGTAGCCACTATGTGTCTATACAAGAAAAACCAAAGAGCTCATAAAAAAGCAGAATAATATGAACAGCGGTTAAAGGTGCTTCATGGTAATATCACAAAAGCAGGCCAATTATGTATTGTAGGATGACGCGAGTGGGCATCTCAGCATAACACCAGGCTGCTAATTTATATGCGGACTATGAAACAGGCAAAACCCAACTATAAATTTTTAGGCGGTTAGGAACCCTCCGTTGATAGATGCACAAAATATTTTCCAACACAAGACATTAGCAAAAGTCCCATCGGACTCTGTCACCCACCCCTGTTCCATGGCGCGCATTTTCATAGCCTTCCAGCAGGGCATCAATGAGGCTGGTGCGGCTCTTCAGCAGAGAGTGTGAATTACGCAGCTCCAGGAGCCAGGAGCGGAAGCTGTGCCCAGTCACTGCACTGGGGCTCTGCCCCATCTCCAGCTGAGGAATGTCTGACAGGAGGAGAAGGAACAGGGCAACTCAGCTCCTTAAGCAACTGCACTACAGCCAGGGCAATGGAGCTGGACACAAGATGAAGGCAAATACTGCATATTGATAAATGATCACAAAAAACAACTGACATGGCAGGCAGTTGGCACAACAGAAAGGGAGTACAAAGGTGATGCGTTGATGGCCAATTTCTCACCGGTGTCTCTAATGGCATCCAGGGTCCTCATTCTGTACAGGTAATTTTCACATCCTGGAGAAAAACAGTATAACAAATTAAATATTGATCATTTTTAAAATCCATATTATTGCCAAGGGTCAGCTGTGGTGTAGACATTGGTGCATCATTTCAAAGATGATTTGATATCCCACCATTCTGGCCCCGGTGTTTCAAGCGATCATCATCCTCGGCAAGCAGCCTTGGTTCATACCGGATGTCGTGCACCTTCAATAAGCGCGAGTCAATCTCCTCTCGCAACTCCTGGGGAAGACAGCATCATTTAAAACACATAAGACAAGCAGGCAAGCTTCCTGATTCGAAAACAGTCAGAGCAGATTTAAAACTCATCCATAGAGAAAAATGGGTGGCCAACTTGGAACACATTTCTTCAACTAATTTGATGAGGAAATTATACAACAATTTTGGGAGCTCCTGGCATCTTCTATGACAGGTAATCCAAAGTACTCGCCTTTGGTGCATTGTGTCCCAGTGGCACATGAGGACCTCTGCGAGACTTCATGGCGAAGCGCATGATCTGCCTCTTTACGAATATGAACAGCAACACAAACACCTACAAATCATCAGAAATAAATATCATCTCCCATGTGAATTTTATACAATATTCAAATTTCAAGTGTAAATTATTCAAAATGTAAACATAGCCTAAACTCTCCATAGCCACTGGTCATTCCAAGTCAAGCTGACAAAAATTCAGGAGCTTAGGGATATTGCCCTCTTTAAAAATTCTGGAAAATTTATGTTATGATACATGAATACAGAGGATAGTTGTCAAAATTGTTGGTTCTCATCTTCAAAACTGGACCGGATATGGCCTGTTGAAATTTCAGCCTCAGCCAAATTTTTAGAGTGCCCTTGATTTTCCTACATTTTCAATTACAAAAAATAATTCAGAAGACGGATAGAAAGATCTAAATTAGCAGTCTTGCATAACATTCTGCAAAAAAATATGCAAGTGTACTCGGGTACTGAACAACAATAGGCCCTTTTCCACCGCAGGAACTTCGGGGTAATTTTACGGGGCCGGGGCCGTTGTTGCGTGTCTCCACCGCCGGAACCACCCCCGACGGACAGAGTTCCGGAACTTTTAGAGGGGCTAAAAAAGTCCCTGCCTTGGAGTAGGTACTCTGAACGGCCCCTGAAAAACTACTGGGTGGGGCTTTGGGTTTACTTGGTGCTGATTGGATTTACTCAGGGCGGGATGTGAAGTCAACAGAAAGCGACAGAATAGCCGGCATTTTTAAAACTCAGCAGACGACGAGGGGTCGCATTTTTAAAAGGACGTCACACAACTTTACAGGAACCTTCCTCCTGCTTCTCCCTCTCGGTGGAGACACGGCAGTTGAGAGGGCCGAGTGAGAGGACGTTCCTGTAGTAGTTCCTGCCCCCCAAATACTACCAGGAACAACTTCTGTGGAAACGGGCCAATTACTAGTGTGAAAGCTGACCAGCGGGGGGAGAGGGGAGGGGGGAAAATTGTACAGTGGCACGGTACGGAACAATTATACCAAGCGTGAAAGCGCCCTTAATGCTTTAATATCCTTGGCTCCTGTGATTTTACCAAAAACAAAAAAAAAAGCCCATTCAAATAAGTACTGATCAGAATAACCATCCTAAATGAGTAAATCAAAAGTTGTTGCACGATTAATCACCGATAATGAATGTCCACTAAACCCTCAGTGTCCATAGCCCCTTATCCATTATCTACAGAGCATATGTAATAGGTTCTTTGATAACAGAATATTTTTAGACAATTTTGTAAAAAGTAAACAACATATAACATTGCAGTTACCATGGAGAGTGGATTCCAGCAAATGTCTTTGAAGCACACCTTGAGTGTTCGTAGCCCACCAAATGCTGTGCTTTTTTTTGCCTCAAAACATCCAACTACCATGTCTGTTCAATTTATCTCGCCTGGGTAATGTTTATACAGGTGCATCTCAATAAATTAGAATATCATCAAAAAGTTGATTTATTTCAGTAAATCGATTGAAAAAGTGAAACTCATATTATATAGATTCATTACATACAGACTGATAAATTTCAAGTGTTTATTTCTTTTAATTTTGATGATTACAACTGACAGCTAATGAAAACCCAAAATTCAGCATCTCAGAAAATTAGAATATTGTGAAGAAGTTCAATAATGGAGACTCTTGGTGTCACACCTGAGCCTTTAAATGGTCTCTCAGTCTGGTTCAGTAGGCTACACTATCATGGGGAAGACTGCTGACTTGACAGTTGTCCAGAAGACGATCATTGACACCCTGCACAAGGAAGGTAAGACACGAAAGGTCATTGCTAAAGAAGCTGGCTGTTCACAGAGTGCTGTATCCAAGCACATTAATGCAAAGTTGAATGGAAGGAAAAAATGTGGTAGAAAAAGGTGCACAAGCAAGAGGGATAACCACAGCCTTGAGAGGATTGTGACAGGAAGCCCATTCAAGAATTTGGGGGAGATTCACAAGGAGTGGACTGCAGCGGGAGTCAGTGCTTCAAAGGCCACCACGCACAGACGCACCCAGGACATGCGTTTCAACTGTTGTATTCCTTGTGTTAAGCCTCTCTTGAGCCAGAGACAACGTCAGAGGCGTCTTACGTGGGCTAAGGACAAAAAGGACTGGACTACTGCTCAATGGTCCAAAGTCCCCTTCTCAGATGAAGGTAAATTTTGCTTTTCATTCGGAAATCAAGGTCCCAGAGTCTGGAGAAAGAGAGGAGAGGCACAGAATACAAGTTGCTTGAGGTCCAGTGTAAGGTTTCCACAGTCAGTGGTGGTTTGGGGAGCCATGTCATCTGCTGGTGTTGGTCCACTGTGTTTTCTCAGGTCCAAGGACAGCACAGCTGTCCACCAGGAAGCTTTAGATCACTTTATGCTTCCCTCTGCTGACCAGCTTTATGGAGATGCTGATTTCATTTTCCAGCAGGACTTGGCACAATTTTGGGTTTTCATTAGCTGTCAGTTATAATCATCAAAATTAAAAGAAATAAACACTTGAAATATATCAGTCTGTGTCTAATGAATCTATATAAAATATGGGTTTCACTTTTTGAATCAAATTACTGAAATTAATCAACTTTTTGATGATATTATAATTTATTGAGATGCACCTGTATGTCATTATTCTGTAAGGATTTAAACCAAGTATAAAGATAACGTTTTTAACTGATGCTCAGTAAGAATTGAAAGAAACACATAAAATTGTTGAAATGTTGAAGACATGATAGTTTCTGTCCTGACATATGAAAGCTCGTCAGTAATGCCACTTTTTGAATAAGATGCATTTCTGATATTTTCATTCAAATAGCAAGATGTTTAAGTTTGTTTAAAATAATGTTACAACTATGACTTTTACGTTCATATGCAGTGCCCGTAGCCCAGGGGTGGGCAATCCTGGTCCTGCAGGGACGGTGTGTATGCAGGTTTTTTATTTCTATCAATTACCCTAATTAAGCTAATTGGTTGCAAATGCAAATATAGATTTGTGCAAAGATTTGATCATAGAAAAATGTTTTATGTAGGGAGACAAGAACAGTCTTTGGTCATTCATGATAATTTAAAGAAATGCGCCTGAAATGTCAGATTTCATAATTAGTTTGGCTAATTAATTTAGATAATGAACTAATTAAAGGCCAGAAGTTGGTGCGAAAACTAGGGACAGATACGGCCCTCATTGCCCACCTCTGCCGCAGCCCCAACCAGGGGTGCGTTTCCCGAAATCTCACATGCTAACTTAAAAAGTTGGGCCCATTGACTGTGAATGGACGAACTTTCGGGAAACGCACCTCAGAGTGGTAACACACAAATTAAAACGGAAGTACGAAAAAGCACTCAAAATTGGGGTTTTCAATGTGCGATTATTGCGTTATATTATTACCTTTATTTTTGCCAAATACTTTCAAATTAGTTATTTCATTTTTGCTCAAGTTCTACACACCTCGTACCCCTGATTTCGATTTACTGGTATCATAATGCCACAGAACGTGATTGCAGAATATCAAATCAATTACCGTCGGCGGCGTCTACAGAACAACCTGAATTTAGAAACGATAAGACACAGTCGCACGGCTTAATTGATACAAGAATTCAATTAGGAAGTTTTTGATTTAGCTTTTCCCTATGCAATTAGATTTTTCAAGTAATGCATCATCGAGTAGCTATCACGCTGAGAGCCAATATTCGGAGGCAGATTAAACTGCTGCGTGGCTACCTATAACGAATGTAAGTGTATACAGAATGGATGGCGGTGCAGATTAACGTGATGTTATTGAAAATTGAGTTTACTCGCAATTGCTGCGTCTATGGATAACTAATCGTAACCTACCAGACTTCCGTAGGCCATGACGAGCACTACGTTCACACCAGACAGCGTCGGCGTAGTCGGTGTTGTGTCAGGCCTCATGATGAAAAACCTAAAAATAAAAAATGAGCCCGTAGAACGTGGTCAGTTACTCATCAGAACCTGTTCCCTTCATTTACGACACATTTCCAAGATCAGAAAAACGTAAATTCAGTTTTATCCTGAGACTGTCACCGAACACCATTCAGCCAAAAATGCTAGCTAGCTACTATTTACAATCGACAATGTCATGTGACTATTTCTTCTTCGTTCAAAATATAAAATTCACTTTAAGCGTGAAATATTGCCACCTATTGCATAGGAGTCTATGTGCGCACTTGAGATAGCCACTGAATCAGCATCTGCTGCGTGCTCCAACTCCAAATCATCCAGATGCGTCAGTGTTATGCCACCGTGACACCTGAGCGATAAATGGTTTACGCCATGGCACGAAATTTGGCGTGCCAATGAGGGAAGTATTCATGACTGTGTGTGGGGAGTGCGGGGTTGGTGAAAAAGTGCGTGCCAGGCCCTGTTGGGTATTTCAAAATTTTTTTTACCTGGATATCACGACCTAATTTTCATGCCACATGCGTGAACAGTTCTTAAACTATGGGCAAACTAGGCTCAACTATTGCGTGAGAAGGCTTGCCAATGCATGCCTTGGTGTGCCATTTGACCGAGTGGTCTGCATTTTAGCTGATGGTCACGACAAGTTTGCACATAGTTCGCGCATCGCCACGCCATGTTCACGCCTGTGCGGGACAAGTCCTGACTTAAAAAGTTGGCACGACGACTTCACGCATGCGCGACCTTGTCTTTTCAATGAGTGACAATGCGTGCCACTGTGGTAAATTATGCTTGAACAGTGCTTAACTTTGGCGCAGATATGGCGTGCCAATGCGTTTCATGGCGTGTCCATGAGTGACATTGGGGTCTCACGCATTTTGCGAACAGTTATTATCTTATGCGTGAGAGGTGGCACGACATGGCGCAAACTATCCCTCACCTTGCCATCTTGACATGCTTAGTGCCACTAGAATTGCAAGCCTTAGAACGCCAAATTGCGGGGCATTGCAGGACCAAAATTCGTGCTAATGTCAGGCAGGCATTAGCCATTAGTGTCGGTAAGGGATAGGTCAGGTTTTGTCATCACTTTGCACAAACGGATCACTGGATGTTCGAAGTTCACAGCTTCACAATTTACTACTGAGCATAAATATGATAAAAGCCGGGAATTTAATCTGATCAGTGCCTGATTACCTTTCCTCCAGCTTGTTAAAATACACTATCAAACAAGCCGACATTCATAGGATCTGTCAGTCTTTGTGTAAACTGTAAGCTTAGTATCATCCATTCATACAACTGAATATTAGAGGAACAATTTAAAATGAATATTGTGCGCAGATTTTCAGATTAGCCTCTCAAAAAAATGATCAAATTAAGGCCCACCATTATCCACGCAGTAAATGCATTCATACGCTCAATATTTTGGCGGAATTTATATTAGACTTTTATTTTCATTTTTGTTAAACATGCATACAGTCCAGGTTTGCTTAGACTAAGTTTTAACACTGACTTATAAGATTGGTCCTATTACTCTTCATATGACAAGCTCAGTCCAGCTAAGATTTCAAGATCAGTCCAGATTGCATTCAAAGTCAATGCAAAGACGCGAATACACGCGAAACGCGTGTGAAAGCAGCCTCTGACTACATAACCTGCATTTCACATCGCGGGTATGCGTTGAAGTCACGTGATATTTTGTGGTCGGTGAGTATCCCTAGTATCCCCACTGAACCCCCTTGCGTTCCTTTAACCACGTGACGCAACTCTGTCGGAGTGTCAGTGCGGATGAGAAACAGGTAAACTCAACCTCTTCGCGTAATGTCTGCGAGTGCATTACGCTTCACACCGAAATTTTTGGCATTCATATTTGTTTAGCGTGACCGAGATGTGGACATGTAAGTCTCGTGGTTTGATTAAAGGTTGAACAACTCGGATCACGAACAGTTTTCGGCCAATATATCGCCAGATATTTATATCCGGTTTCTCAAGGCCTTGTGGCCTAGCTGCAGCCACGGCTTCAGTTTTACTCTGGTACTCGCTCGCATGGAGAATCGCCCAGCGAGGGTGACTTGTGTGCTGGCGCGGTATACTTCGGCGTTTTCCTTACGACCATGATGGATTAGATTTTGCATACGTAGTGTGTCATCTTCGGACTGATTTATCAAAACTCGATCTTCGAGTAAATGGCTTTCTTATGTGAATGTTGAAGTGTTTTCGAGTACTAGCCAGCTAGCTCAGTTTTAAGCGTTCAATGGCTGTGGCTATCGACCATGAGGTCAGTCGGCTAGCTCGCAGGTTAACATTAACTTTACGTTAAGCTCATTTGTCATCAGTTGGTACAGTGTTACTATGAATAAAACAAAATTGATCCCTAGGTAGCGCTTTGTTTGTTGTGTAGCTGCTAGTTTATGATAACATTAGCTATAGCTAGTTTATGGGGTTGAAATGGGTTTGTAGCATTGTTGGTTAGCTGCCTAGCTAGCAGTTAGAAACCGATTGTTAAAGTTACTAGTTAGCGAGCTAATAATTGCTGTTGACTGACAAAATAATATTGTCTGTATGAAGTTGAACTTAACATCACCGGGGCTAAAGTAGCTAACATAGCGTTACATTTTTTCCCCAGATTTCACTGTCCGTTAAGTTGATTGAATTTGCATATTAACGTTAATTTAGCCAATCAACGCTGAACTTGCAGTCAAACTTTATTTGGGGAAAAAAAAACCCAAGTCGTGCACGCTAAGTGGAGCGATGTTTCCTCTCCGCAGTTGTCAATCATACTTTAGTATTCTGTTTTGATTTAGGGAAATAACAGCGAAGGTGGACGAGTTAGTGAATGCCAATGATTACATCTGATTTTGCTTGAAAGCTAGGGTAGCTATTGCTAACTGTTCTCACTATGAACCTTGGACGTTTCTATTAATTTCCGATACATTTGTGTGACTTGCTTTCTAATTTGAGTCAGCATTGTTGTTGCCTATTTACATGCAGAAAAGGAGAAACGAATCCGTGAGTTGTCTGTAGGTGGTTAGTGAGTAATGAACGAATCTTACGTAACTATATGGGAGATAGTTGGTAAATAACGTAGGTGTCAGGCGGCATTAGAAATAACTAGCTAGCTATCTCTTTGACCAACTTGGCTGACTACAAGTTTTCAAACCGATGTTAGTGGTCCTATCCAGTTGCTATCTGACTGCGCGCTTGCTGGCGGAATATTAGCCAGTTCGATTTTCACGCTGCTTGAAATGATTTCACTGACATTTTGCTTTTACTCATTGAAAACTTTTCTAAGACGGCCTACACTGATGGTATCCCCCACAACGAAATTTTGGTTAACTTTGTAGCCTGCTGGTAATTTGTGCTACTAGTAGTTGAGTGTGCAGTGTTGCTACTTATTTTGCAGTTTTTTTTGTATGCTGCATTTTCATTTTTTACAGCTGATGCTGTTAAATATTTCTGAAATGGGCTGTACTGCAACTACAGCCACATTTTCTGACAGTTATCTGGATGAGAGGTATTTATTCTGATTGATATTTTTATTAATATAGCTCATTGTAAGTTTTTGAGAGGCTTCCTTCAATCCTGCAAACGGCTTAACCTTGTGCCTGTCGATTTCTGTGTGATTTTGGCATGACTAGTTTGCCAGCTACAGGCACAATCCCAAATCCAATGGGAAAGGAGTCGATCTTGTTTTTCATTTGTTTCCGTTGGTGTACATGATTATTATTTTCTGTATTTAACACATTGTTAAGTCCTGTTTACTGCGTAGATTAATTTGGGATGTCATTTTAAGTGACGGGGAGGTTTGAATCAATTTAAGTGTAAGCAAGATCATAACAAAAGTGTACATGGGACGCAATCCTCAAAGCCTTTTACTGCCGAAGAGTTTGACTAGCCAGCTAAGTTAATATTGGCTGGGAGATCTAAGGACTTTTCTTAATTATTGATTGTATTTTATGGCATTTGATCGGATCATTGGCTAATGGAGTCTGTCTATTCACAGGTGTTTTACTTTGTAAATACTGTTATTTGTATATACTGTAAATGATGACATCGGTGGGCGGCAGCCGCACCCGGGGCAATTGGGAGCAGACTCAGAGCCAGTCACAGAGTCAGACACAGCACAAACAGAGACCACAGGTACAGTAACCCCCCTTCACATGGCATTGTAAACCCCCTCTAAACAGTGAAGACTGCTGTGTATGAAGTATGTATAGTGCAAAGTGCAAAGAGTTGATGGTGAATTTTTCGGCAATTGACTGGCATTACTTTTACGAATGGTAATTGGGCAATATTACTGCAGATCTTTCTTGCAGTTGTGATTGGGTGTTTGGTAGAGGTGGGAAGCCCAGTGTTGCTCTGTGTGGGCTGGTTGTGCGGAGGGAGTAGGTGTTTTAACACAAGCTTGTTTTTTCACTTAGGCCACAGCAGAGCAGATCCGACTTGCTCAGATGATTTCGGACCACAACGATGCAGACTTTGAGGAGAAGGTGAAGCAGGTAAGACATTCGTTTGTTTTGTTTTATCAGTTTGAGAGCTGTTCCGGCAGCTCTGTCCAGATCGGGTCAGTGTGGTACTTTGACGGATCTGAGAAACTCCTTGAAACTGTTTGTGCCATTTTGTCCTCTCAAACCACTTTAGTACAATTCAGACCATTCTCAATAGACCCTTGAATTGCTGTAGAAGAAAACCTGTCAGTAATCTTATGTAGTCTCTGGATAGTTGGATACCCTTGCTGGCCCAGAAACCTTGCTTGTTACCTTCTGTTGCAAGATGAGGCCCTCCCTTAGGATGGGCAGTGTGGCACAGCCAACCAGGAGCTGGCACTGGAAGTCCAGGGCAACACAGCTCTGCGACTTCCACTGTCAATGCTCTCATTCAGTCCCCAGCCTGACGCTGGTCGAGCTGTAATCAGTGGTAATCTGTATTGTTCTGTACATTTGAGAGGCCCTGCATTCCCTGTATAAGAGTCTGTTAGAGTTCGGTTTGTCCCAGTGTGCTGAAGCTGCCTCTCGCCCTCCCCATCAAGCTGATCGACATCACAGGGAAGGACCAGGACGAGTCGATGATCGCCCTGCACGACTGCAACGGGGACGTCAACAGAGCCATCAACGTCCTGCTGGAGGGGAACCCAGACACCGTGAGTGCTGGGAGGGCAGTAGGCACGGCTGGGCTGGCTCCACACTACCACCATTGTTCTTAATCTGCTGACCTGCCCGGTTAGCTTGTATTTGTGCATTGGTCACTTTGCACCTGTCCTCACTCACTTGGGAATATTAATCGCCAGCTCTGGTGGTACTCCTGGTATTGATGTGGTGAACACCCGTATGGTTCTCCACCTACGTTTTGTGTTCCTCAGGATTAGCACGTCTGCTAAATGCATGAAATGCAATCCTTGTAATTATGGTGTAACTGCGTCAGCAGGTTTGGCGCTAGTAATGGGAGGTTTGAGTATTTCCATTGTGTAGACTGAGAAAGTGATATTGAGTAGATTTGGAAGAGCATATTGGAGGCACATATGGCGCTTAATTCTGAGAGAGCAGTAAGAGTTGTGCAAGATGAGCTGACGCCCACGGTTTGAGTGGCAGAATGTGGCATTGATTGGGCGTATAGATGGAGAGACTGCACAGATAGGAAATAGCCATTGCAGGCGTGTCTAATGGATGCTGGTCTCTGTGGGGTTAACCAGAGTAGATGGTGAAACTCACCCCTGATGTTTTCCTCTCTCCTCCCCCTCAGGACTCCTGGGAGATGGTGGGTAAGAAGAAGGGAGTGTCTGGTCCGAAGGAGAGCGGGCCGGCGGACACCGGGGAGGAGGGGAAGGAGAACAGGGAGAGGGGGGGAGACAGGGATGCGGCGCGGCGCAGGAGCGGGGCGTCCCGGAGAGGCCGCGCTGCCAGCAGGGGGCGAGAGTGTGAGTACTGCAGACCTGCCCCTGGCCATGCCTTGCTTCCCCAGGCTGGTGTGTGTATTAATGGGAATTTCCGACTCTTACATGCTCCCTCTCTCTGTTTCTCTCCACCCCTCTCCCTTCCTCAGTTCGTGGGCAGGAGAATGGTCTGGACGGGCCGAAGATGGGAGGCCCCTCAGGGCGGGGCGTGGAGCGTGGGCGCAGGGGTAGAGGAAGAGGCAGAGGTCAGGTCATGCTTCAGCTCTTATAGAGACTGACCTTGTAATGTCCACATGGATGCTGACTGTTAGTGCTCAAGCCTTTAGCAGCAGCTCTGTGTCCTTAATGTGCAGTGGCTGCCATTAGCATACTGTGGTTACAGTACAGAAGAGCTGCACTCTTTATGACCATCGTGGAGGCGCTGCAGTCAGGCTTCTACTGTGATGGGGCCAAGCAGTGATAAACTCGTGCATTTTCGCTGCCTCATGTATTCAAGGATTTGCTTGTGAGACACTTCACCTATCAGAATTCCAAGCTGAAAGGCCTCTCTTGTCTTGCAGAGTTGTTATGACTGGAGTTTTTAACAACAAGCCTGCAAGTAATTGGATGTTTTTTTGGACATTATCACTGAGAGGTGTACTGTATTGTCTATAATGATGTTGAAAGTATTCTCAAATTCTGCTTTTGGTTTGTTTTTGTCTATAGGAGGCTCTGGAAGGCGAGGGGGCAGGTTTTCAGCCCAGGGCATGGGGTAAGTTTTCCCTCGCGCTGTCGTGTGGGCCGCATCTTCCTCTCTGCTGACACTAAAATTCAGTATCGGTGCCCCTAGACTGGCCCAGATACCCAATATGCACCTTGAAGCTCAAAAGGACACTTCGCCTGTTTACCACCTTATTTCTCTTTGTCTGGGTTTGGTATACAGTGTGAAAAATGCATGCGGTTTTGGCCAATTTTTCGTATCTCTGGAAACCAGCTGTTAAATCTGTTGTATTTCCACCTCCAGTGTCATCGTTCGGCATGAACAATGATGATATTGGAGGTAGGGAAGAACTTAAAGCTATTTATGTATGGTTGAATTAGTTGCGAACTGCCCCTTCAATGTCAGAAGGTTGGAATTCTTTGTCTTGCAGTCGATTCTCGTTTCATTTTGTGTTTTTCAGTTCACTTTCAGCTGCTGTTTGCGGGGTGGGTGGTATATTCAGTTTATGTCACCTGCTCAGTCGCTCTTCTCCTATCGGAGTTGCTTTATAAATTTGTCATTATTTTTATCTTTTCACAAGTAAGTGTTGATTGTGAGCTGTCGGGTATTTTAAATAATCTGGCTTTGTTGTTTACATTCTACTTAGGTGAGTAATAGAGCTTTGCTGTGTATTGTTGTGCGATGGCTTGTTTTGATATGGTGGTATTTTGATGGGTTTTGTGGGACATAATGGATTATTGGAGGTCTTTTTGTGAAAATAAGGCTCACTGCTCCTGATTTATGCTGAGCTGCATATTCTGGCCCAGTAGGTCTGTTGGTTTGGCTTTGCTTCATGAGTGTACTCGCTGGTTGATCAAATTTCTTTTTGTTTTTCGGTCTTGACCTAAACACTTTGGATTTGAAGCCAATTAATTTTTCATGAAGGTGGAGATTTATCCGCTTGAATTTTCGGTATTTACATTCATGTTTGGAGAACCGAAGGAATTTCCACCCTTTTATACTGTGTAAATGTCTGCATTCTCTCACATCACTGTGCCTGAGTTCCTCTTTCTTCTTCTTGACAATTAACACATTTTGGTCTACACTTCATAGATTTGAGCGGTTTTTTTTTTTTTTTTTTTTTACACTTCTACCACTTATATGCAGGAAGGTGAAGCCGCAATATCCTCCCTTTCAAGGCTTTACATAAAATGTGTCTTCATGTAGTACCCCAAAGCCACTCTGATTGCTTGATTGTGCACTACATTGCAATAGGTTCTGTTCCACTTACACCACCACCTGTTTTTTACTGTGACCATCCCAAAAGATTGCCAGTCATGATAAATTATTTGCATTGTCTGCACTGGGCATAACCTGCCCTGACGTGCTTGACATGTCACATGCTCTCTTTTTGCTTGAATTTCCATAGTGATGAGGGCCGGCATCAGTCTGCTGAATCAGTAGCTGAAGCTGTCCGACAGAAGGAAGTAGTTCACAGGAAATTTCTTTGACCTGGCTTATGTCTGTTGATGGATATATTGGTGTACACAAGCAGTTTACTGATCCAATGAGAAGTGTGTCAAACAGTTCAGTGTGTAGTCTCTACTTCTGTTATGATTTGTTTCCTTTGACCAGGATTACTCAATGGACAGCTCTGTAGTACTAATGCAGGGACGAAGTTCAGTTGGCATTTCTCATGCCTTATGTGGACCGACTGGTGTTGAGCATAACGGGGCACCTTTCACCCATATGTTAAAAAAGATCGATTTATGATCTATTAAGGGCACTTAATTGGGAGCCTGAGCAAAACTAACTTCTGCCAGACAACGTGTGACCAAATTTTCAAAGCGAAGAGTGTCTACATGATTTTAAATGTGGACACTTTGTTAGAACTTTCCTTTCGAATTTGACATGAAAAGATGTTGATTGAAGGGCAGTGTACAATTGGCAGAGGTATTTTATGAACATCATGCCCTCTGGTACCTGACGGTGCTGCATGAAAAAAAAGTGAAGTTGTTTTCCAGTATAGTACGGTACATATCATTGACTTGAAAATGTTCAAGTCTTTATATTTATTTTCATGGAATATATGCTTTTAAGACATTTGCATGTATTCAAAAGTGAGTTGTCGAAAAGGTGAATTTTGACATCAGCTGATCTTTGAACAATGAGTCTTTGCTCTGCTCGGCCAGCCACACGATCTTTGGAATATCCATTGTCATGCTGAACTCTGGCCAGAAAGTGTGTGCGCGTGGACTGAGAGGAAGTGTGCTCTCTGAGTTCTGCTGTTTGACTCTGAATCACAGTTTCCCATCAGTGTTGCAGTAATTGCAGGTCATTACCCTCACTTTGTGAATCTGGTCTCTGTGGTCTAGGCGGTGCTGATTGAAGGACAGCAATAACACTTTTTCAGTCCTAACCTAAACCTTTCTGAAACCGTGCTCCTCAACCCCACTGTAGAACTCTCAGCATTACAGAGACGAGTGCAGTGCCTGTTCAAAACACACCTATTCAGAACGGGCCGATTGATTGCCATCTGGTATTGCTGCTTGCAGATTTCTCGAGAACCCCTCTGCCAACAACTTCACTCTCGACACTGCACTTCCTTGGGTCCTCAGCAATACATCTGCCTAGTTTGAAGTCCATTGGTTGAATGGTTGTGGATAAAATTGAAGGATAGATATGCATGCATAGACAGATGGAGACTTCTTCCATTTTGGTATGGTTAGTGTTGTGTAATCCAGCCCTGGCCCACGTCAGACTGACCAACCCCCTGCTCCATCTCTCCATCTCCAGGACCTTCAACCCAGCAGACTACGCTGAGCCTGCCCAGGCGGAGGACAGCTACACGGGGGGCAGCAGCAGCTGGAACAACACGGCTGGCCTGGAACCTGATGATGGAACAAGTCCGTGTCTATACGTGCTGTACTCCTCTGTCCCACTCATCCTGTATTATTCCCACACGCTGCCACTACCTGTGTTCATTCTCCCATTCAGTGTCCATTTATTTCTGTCCAATGATTGTATCTTGTCCACCTCTTAGTACGTATATATGATCGTTAAACTTCTCATGTTTGAATGTTTCATGTCCACAGTCTATCCTCGCCATCTTTCTTCTCTCTGTCTGCCATTTTTTGTGCAATGCTTGGATCCCTCTATTGGGCCTTTCTGTTTTCTCTTTCTTTCTTTGATTTGACGGATGGCTTTTGCCGAAGCACAGTACTGCTAATACTGTTCAGAACTGGGGCCAGAAACTGAGCTTTGAAGTTTTTGAACTCTTGGGATGGGTATTAGTTTTTCATTTCTCATGAACGTGGCTTTCATAAGCATCAGTTTTGATGTGTATTGCGATATTTAGGTTAATGTCATAACTGTAGTACTTTTCCCGTAGCGCAGCTCATGACATATTTTTGATATTACCCGAGACTCTTGCGAAAATTTCATTGGCTGAAAGTGTGGGGAAAAAATCGCTGCCAAATATTCTGCAGAACTGAATACCAAGCACAACGTTGGTTAAATCGGTATAGCTCAGCGCTGTAACAAGCAAGCCAAGAGCCACACGCATAACTAGGTTCACGTTACTTACCTAGGAAGCTAGTGTACACGTAGTACTTTTTAGTAACATGAGTTTGTTAGCTAGCAAGCTGACATTGGCTGGCTACTCGGTGGAGTTAATTTATAAACCGTTGCTAGTTCAACGATGAATGTCTGTGACTCAGTGACTGGCTAAGCTAGCAGGGCAGTGTAGTTGGCTCAGTGGTAACATACAATGGGTGCTAACGGAAATTACCTTTGTTTTCTGTTAAATTACGCAATTCAGTTATGTGATAAACAGAATCTTATACTCTTGGTCATGTCATAAAGTTATGGAACTCGTAAAGTAAATTTAGGGTTTTTTGCTTGCAACTAATGCAAAATTTACTCGTTTCATAAAATTCATTTGACATGCCCACTCGTGTAAGATCGTGTATTTATGGTGAGTTTTGTTTTTTTTTTTTTGTTTTTTCCATATGGATGGGTGGAAGCGCAGACAAAAGTCTAGGGCTGAATCCTGCTTGTTAAGGAGTGAGGCACTGTGAGTACAGATGCTCTGTCCCTGACACAAGGCTTTTCCACTTTATGGACCCCTTCTCTCTCTCTCTTTCCAGGGCTCGAGTTCCCTGTGGTCGAGGAAGCAAATTATCCTGGAAAATTTGAATCCTCTCCTGGTATGAGTTTTTATTCATTAATTTATTTAAATTTCATCTGTCATTTTGTTGTAATTGCTTCTCTGAATTATTCCAGGCAATAATTTATAAATTACTTATTTTATTCCTGAAACGCATACTCCCATTTCCTATGAGATTCTCTGGATGTGTTAATCTTGTTTTGAAGGTTATGGCATAATGTCTGTAGAGCCTTTTTGTGAGTAATACAACATTAAGTAATGTCTTGGATCTAAGGTAAAAACAATTGAAGCAGGTCTGTAATATTATTGTTTTTATTTAAGGTTATGTTAAATAAGCTGACGCATTGCTCAGTTTTGGCCAGAAGTTTCTGTCACTGATAGTCTTCCATCAGTGGCTACAATTCATGATCACACTCTTCTTAAAAGAATGAAAAATTTGGCTTTGAAAGAAGTAATTCCTCTTGCCGATGATTATTTTATTTTTTTCCCGATTTAGCTCAACCAGCTGTTCACAGCCCTTTTAATGAGTGCTTGCCCTGCTGTACTTGAGGGATCGAGGCTCTGTCTCCTGTATTATAGGGAAACGCGAAAAGGGCTGATTCCGATAAACTCATATTACATTGTCACCTCTTGATTGGTCCTATTTGTTTTGTTCCAATTTTATCCAATACAATGACAACCAATGAGTTCACTGCGCTTGGTGCTGATGGTGCCCTCTGCTGGTGTGGCTGTGTAACCGTATCCCCTGCATACACAGGTGCTTGGAGAACAGTAAATGAAGAATGGGGCACGGAGGACTGGAGTGAAGATGTGAGTACAACACTGAAAAATGTCTTTTATTCACTGGATCCTGAGAGGTGCTGGCAGGCAGTGATGTTCGGAGCAAGGTTTAACTGTGGGTCTTTTTTTGAAATGCAGTTAACTGTCTTGTCTTTTTCCTCCTTTTGAAAATGAAGACCCTTCAGTGGTTAATGAGGTTTCTTTGTATGCTTATTCTCAGCTGACGGAGACCAAAGGTCTTTACAGCGTCCAGTGTCGCGGCCGTTCCCCTGCCTCAGGAGAGCGTCACAATCACTGCTGGACAGAGGTGGGACCCCCCTCTTTCATTTTCAGGACTCTTTGGACTCATTCCAGTGGCTCATTTTTAACCTGCTTCCTTTTGCCCGTTTCTTGCTCCTGGCTTACCCCATCAAGTGTGCATTTGATGAAAAAAGACATCCAGATTGGTATCGCGAAGATGAATCCGACATTAGTAATGCTCTTGCGCCTTCAAATGTCAGTTTGAATCAACATCTGTTGGCTGATGTGCCACAGATGGGGCGAGGTGGTGGAGAGAAAATTCTTCTGCCCGAGAGACTTGGATGTCCTTTCCAAAGATATCTTCAGGAAGCTTCTAGCTCTTGAAGGGACTATGGATTGTCCTCCTGGGTGGAAACTTGGGAACCAATCAAATTTTTCTCAAGATTCAAAGAGATTAGGAGGTATGATATAAGCAATTGGAATGAGCTCCTTGAGAACCCCTGGGTTACATTGTGAATCGGTGCCAGTTAAAGGAATAGACAGCGGAATTTAAGTATATGCATAGGTTGATAGCTTATAATATTGAGAGCCCATGAGAAAAATTTCAGGCATACTTGACCATTTATGAAAAAGTTGTGAGCGTTTTTGTGTGGCAGTCCGAAGGCCACTACTGAGCTGCCATTTTGCCTCCCGGAAAGGTGATGCATGACGTCACATGTGCTCAAGGAATCTCCACTCTTCATTACTCTCCTGTTGGCGCATTTGGTCTTCTACCGTGAACTTGCATAAATTCAATATTTGGCTGCTGTTTTCTGTACACAAGACCATTAGAAGAGCACTTACCTAAAGCCTAACCATCAATGACATTTGTTTTGAATGATTATGAATGAATTGGATACATTTAATTGTTACTATACAGAGCTGTGGTGACATTACATCATATCTTCATGATAGAGAATAGCTCCAGTTTGGTCTGCGGCACTAGAAGCAGAATGCCAGCAGATAAGTTACTTTGCATTATACAGTATGAATAAATACAGGAAATTAATTTTAATTCAAAGTCAATGCAAAGACGCGAATACACGTGTTTCGCCTGTATTTGCATCTTTGCATTGACTTTGAATGTAATCTGTTGTGCGAAAAATTCGTTTCGCGTCCGATGTGAAAGCAGCTAAACTCAGACACAATCAACCAAAGAAAGGGTTTTACAGGTGGAATGTGTGTTCAATTTGCTTTGCAACAAACTATGGACGTAAGGTAGGACTAGCTTGCGGACTTGTTGATCATAAAGAAGTTGTCTGCTCGCCTGCATCCAAGTAACTGCTCTAACAGCGGGATATTGCGGAAACATCGCTGATGATGTGCCTGACATAGCAGATATGTATAATAATGGAATTGGATTTTCCTGCTCGACATTTTACAATGGACTAAAAAAAAGTTTCATAGCCGGAATGTTTTTTAAATGCACATCCTACCTTTTTTTGTAAACCGATAAAATCCATGCCAGCCACCTCATCTGGAATTTTTTTCCACGATGGTCCACAAGCGTTAGAGTAAATATTCCTTAGATGCTGCAGGCGAGCAGACCAATTCTTTATGATCAAAACGAGCCCACAAGCTAGGCTACCCAAAGTCCACTGTTGGTTGCAAAGCAAACCGTTAAAAAACATTCCGGCTATGAAACTTTTTTTATCGATTGTATAATGATGGAATTGGATTTTCCTGCTAGACATTTTACAATCGACTAAAAAAAGTTTCCGGAATGTTTTTTAATGGTTTGCTTAGAGTACTGGAGTACTGATTTGACAGGCTACAATTCTGTGTCCATACCGCCACGTTACTGTATTGGATTATTAGACATCATACACCTAGATGTAATTCCATCTGGTTGCTCACTTGGGAGAGGGGGAGTGCATTTTTAGTCAAATAGTGGAGCGTTTTCATCTGCGCACTTTTTTTCTGAATCTGTCACGGTCAGCGGCGGCGGCTTCTGCCTTTCTTATTTGTACTATACCCCTCTCTTCCTAGTGATCCAAGCATCAGCGACTATGATGTGGTCTGGGTTCGTTTGGTGCCTCTTGAATGCAGGGTTTTGCAAATCACATGACCGTGGGGACACGAACGCATTCTGCTACCCCATATCTGTGCACCATTTGCAGAGCCAAAATTTCCTTCCCATTACCATTATTTTTTTCTAACCATGAATATTTGAATCTCCACTCTTCGCGCCAGCATCTATGCTTACGGGCCTCGCTGGTAATAGCTGATTTGGGGCTTGATATCTCTTGCGATTGGGAAGTACTCGCAGTAACATCATCCTCCTGCTTTTCTCCCCGCTACTTTTTTTTTCTTACACCAGTCGGTGATTGGGCTTTTGGTTTTACTTTAAACAGCGGTATTTATTGCGAGACAAAGCAAAGGGTAGTCGAAGTCAGACTAGGCTCATACATACTAACATTCAGTACAAATAGGAAGTATTGATGGCATAGAGAAACAACGTAACTCACATTGATCTCTGTGATTGGTCCGTAGTTATATTTATATGACCGGGAATGGAATGACTGGGGATTGCTGAGTGGTATAAAAGATTGCAAATTCTGCCGTGTTAAGGGTAACTTGGCATTATTTGATAAACTTGGGAAAATGGACAATGCTACTGAGAGTAGGTATTGCATTTTCAACGACAGAGAACCCAGCAAACAAAATAACGTCCCCAGGACATCCTCTAAAGGTCCCCTCCGAACGTCCTTGTGCGTCCCCGAAACTCATAGTCATGGCTGACTGTGCGTCCTGTTTGATTTTCGTGTGTATTTCACCCGAGGTCTCGGGTAATCGTGAGCCCTGTCATAATCATTCAAAACAAATTTCATTGATGGTTAGGCTTTAGGTAAGTGCTCTTCTAATGGTCTTGTGTACAGAAAACAGCAGCCAAATATTGAATTTATGCAAGTTCACGGTAGAAGACCAAATGCGCCAACAGGAGAGTAATGAAGAGTGGATATTCCTTGAGCACATGAGACGTCACGCATCGCTTTTCCGGGAGGCAAAATGGCAGCTCAGTAGTGGCCTTCAGACTGCCACACAAAAATGCTCACAACTTTTTCATAAATGGTCAAGTATGCCTGAAATTTTTCTCATGGGCTCTCAATATTATAAGCTATCAACCTATGAATATACTTAAATTCCATTGTCTATTCCTTTCAGGGCTACAGTCCACTTATTCTCTGTCCCTTTGCTAATGCTCAGTTCTGCGCCCTGCAGGATCGACCTGGCGGTGCTCCTTGGGAAAACGCCCACCCCCTCATCCTCCGAGCAGGAAGTGGGTGCCCTGGAGAATTCCCAGCCCTCCAGCCTGTCTCAATCATTGGTCTTCAGCAACTCCAAACAGGGCAGTGTGCTGTCTCAGCCCTCCTCCAGCTCTGCCTACCCCCAACACAGCATGGTCAGTTTGTGTGTGTGTGTGTGTGTGTCTGTGTGTGTGTGTACACACGCTTATACAATTGTGTGCTGTGGTAATTATACACCACCACTTTCATCTGAAAGGGGTCCTAATATATTGCTCATCTATAATTTTTTGGTGAAAACGTATTGAAAAATACTGTTGTGGGCAATGAAAACAAACAAAAAAATCATTCCCACAAGTATATTGAGGTAAAACATGCGTAATAAACGAAAAAATTGAAAACATCAATTTTATTCTAACAATTTAAAGTTATCGCAAATTTTATTTTTTTGACTCTTGCATTGCCTGAATGCATGTTTGAAGGCTCAATCCATGATTATTAATGCAGAGAAATTAGTTTAAACTGGTTTGAGGCAACATTATTTGGCAAAATTACCTCTGATTGTCAGTTGTTCCTGTATGTAAGGTGACATGAACTTTGAGCAGTGTCACCGCGTTAATCATGATGGCACGACAGAAGGAGCTCTCTGAAATTACTCGTGGAGGCATTGTGGCCTTATATGATGCTGAAGACATTAAATGCTGCCATGGCACTGTAAGAAACTCCAAGCATTTCAGAGATCGGCTGGCTGAAAACTACAGGCAATAGAGGCAAAAACGGAAGTTAGGTGCATCTGATGTTCGTTATCTGTGTATGTCAAGTAAAAAAAGAAAAAAAAAATGGCGGTTGACGGCACAGCAACTCCATGATGATATTAAAAGCACTAGAAGTGAAGAGATGAAAGTATCAAGATCTACCATTTCCAGACGCCTGTGTAAAAATGGTCTGATTGGTCGTGTTGCTGCCGAGAGCTGGCAACATCAAAAAAAAAAAAAAAACACTTGATAGCTGCCAGGTTAGCTCGCTCGGATAAGGCACCATATTGCGGAGCAGTAGTGACAACCACGGCGCGGGTTCGATCCCCGGTCGCACCAGCTGGCAGTGGTCGGCAGCTTTTTCAGAGCAGCGCACTATTGGCCTCGTGCTGCTGGGATGCAAATTGGGAAGGGACTGCCGGGCTGGGATATTAAAAATGGACGCTTTGTTCATTGCTCAAGCACCTCCTGTTGACCAGCCTGGCGCTCGTCGGTAAGATTCTAAGCTTGCACGTGTTAAAGTACCCTCTGCCCTCGCTCTGAACTTGTAAAAGTGTCAGCAGCGGCTGACAGAGAGCCGTGACATGTCCCTCTCTCCCGAGTTGGCAGCATGGGTTCGCATACGACCAAGCCTTGTACATGATTCTCGAATTGGGCATTCCGAACTGGGTTGGGATTAGAGATGCCAAATTTGTTAAAAGAAAAAAGACACGATTTTGCCACGAAATTCAAGGATTGGACAACAGTGCACTGGGAACAAGTCCTTTTGTTCTGATGAATCAAAATTTGAAATTTTTTTTCCCAAATGCAGAACTTGTGTGCATTTAAAAAATGACTGTGAACCAGTTAAACCAGTAAGATATGGAGGTGGAAATATTATGGTTTGGGGTTCAGTCTGCTTGAAAGGAGCGGATGTTCTCATGAAAATCGATGGAATGGAGGATTTTTTTTTTTTTTTTTTTGAACTGTTGTGTCAAGATTAGGTTTTTTCCTATAGAGGCTGAACCACAGCTTGTTTGAAACTGAGAGGAACTGAACCATATTGCAGGCTACAGTTTATAATGGCCATAATGCTTGGCCCAGTAATGGGCAGCAATTCTTTAAGGAGACTTGATGGCAAGAGGGCAGTTTGTGGGCCTCATATCCGTGACGGTGTCACTGAGCTGGGAAAGGGAGGCAGGCTTGAAACTGGTCTTTCAATCTGTGTGGGACTTATTTGGATTTTTGACTTAAGATACCCATTGGTGTCTTTCCATTCACTCCTATATCTGTTCCCCTACCCCTCGCTCCCTCTCTACACAGGCCAGTATGTTAAGCAAAAGCTTTGGGGAGGTGGCGGACCCAAAGGGGGGTAATGGAGGGCCGACCAGCGGGTCTCAGTTCCTGGAGCAGTTTAAGACAGCCCAGGCACTGGCTCAGCTGGCTGCTCAGCACTCTCAAACGGGCTCCCAGAGCGCCCCGTCCTCTTCCTGGGACACCAGCCCTGCTTCTGTGGGGCAGTACGGTGAGTGAACATTTTCAGGACAACGATTCAATCTGTAACCTTGAGTTCTGATGGTTAAGCTTTGAAAATGGTATGTGTGCATCTGAAATGCGTTTAGTCTATTGTTGGTATAGTGAGGGTCAAATGGAAACCACCTTTTGAGTAATATGGTTCTAATGAAGAAGAGCAATGCATGTTCCTGTAGGTTATTTTCGGTGTTATTCAATATCTTTCTGTTCAGGAGTATATGCACTGCGGTTTAAAGGCAGTAAAATTGGCTAGTAATGTGCTGGAGATGAAGAAATATTACATTCTGTCTTTTTCTCTCCCCCCTCTATCTGTCCCCCTTACTCGCTCTCTCCCTTCACACACTCTCCTCCTCTTTCTCCTTCTCTCCTTCACACTATGTTTTTCTGCTCCTTTTTCACTCTGCCGTCCCTAATGTGCTCTCTCTCTCTCTCTCCCTCTCTCTCCCTCTCCGCCCCCCCTGGCTGCAGACTTGAAGCCCCAGCCTGAGGCTACAGCTCACAGCCCGTTCACCAAGCGCCAGCCCTATCAGCCTGCTGGCTCTGCTGCCTCCTCTATGATGGAGGCCTTCCTGCAGGAGAAAGTCCCTCCCTCGTCCGTTTCCTCCCTGCACACGCAGCCCACCCCCGGTCCCCTGGCGCAGCCCGTCTCGCCCCACCCCAAGCCCCTTGGCCCCGCCTCGGGGCAGCAGACCTCTCCCGCATCCTCGGACAGCCAGTCCTGCAGCCCTCAGCCTCTGCAGCAGCATAAGCTAAAGCAGCAGAGGAAGAGGACCGCACTCTCCTCCAAGGTACTGCAGCGCATTGGAGAATAGCTTGACCTTTCATCATTTCTGTTCTCATGGTGAATATCATATCTTCACTGTGACCATGCTCACTACATTTGTGGACTTGGAGAATAGCATATCTTCATTATGGTAATGCTCACTACATTTCTGTGCACATGGAGAGTAGCATATCTTCATTCTGACCACATTCACTATATTTCTGTACACATGGATAATGGCATATCTTCATTGTGACCACGTTTGCTACTTTTCTTTAAACATGCAGAATAGCATATCTTCATTATGATCATGCTCACTACATTTGTGCGCACATGAGTAATGGCATATCCTCATTACTATTTTCACTGCATATCTGCATCAGTAATGGCATGACCTCATTCTAACCATTTTCATCACTTTGCTATTCAGATGGAGAATAGAATAATGGGGTTTTTATCAGCTCCACCTCATGTTAATTTCCTCTCACATGGGCCTTGGCACAAGTTTATTCAAACCGAGTTCATTATATTTGTTGTTTGCAGCATTTGTGTGTACATGGAGAAAAGCAATTCTTATTCCTCCCCAATAGCTAATTGCCAGACCTCATCAAAACCAATTTGATATTCCCCTAACATTTGACAGTTGCAATTCAATGATTTACTGTGGGCTAATGTACGCCTAAGTGCACCCATATATTGGGTGCAATTGAACTGAATCTCTGTTATTGTAAGTACATGCTACTTTTCCCACTTAACAGCTGGTTATATCCCTGCCTATCCATCCAAAGCTGCCTGTATAATTTGTGAACTCTCACCCTGAGCCAAGCCAGCTAGAATGTGGAGGGGTCCCCTGTGTGGAGTCTGGTTCTTCCTCCTTTATACTCGTCGTCTAGGGTGTTTTTCTCGCTGCTCTTGCCTATGACTGACTGTGTGGGGATTAATTTTTGATAAACTGAAAAATGATGTGGCAGGTCTTAATGCCTGTGTTAATGACATAATAACTCTCTGCCTTTGAATGTTCTGGTTTTTGCAGATCCCAGCAATTGCGGTAGAGATGCCTGGTTCTTCTGACATCTCTGGGTTGAACCTGCAGTTTGGGGCCCTGCAGTTTGGCTCAGAGCCTGTGCTGCCGGAATACGACTCAACGCCGGCGACTAGCCAGGAACAGAACAGCCAGGAACAAAACAGCCTATTCACCAGTACAAGCAGGTATGCGGCCCGTTTCTGCGCCCTCAAGTACAAGTCAGATGTGCCCTGACATTTTGTTGTGAACTGTGCTGCTATCGGCCATTACGATCAAACTAAGAAATTAGAATAAGAATAATTTTTTTTGCAATAAATATTGTTTGAAGTCACAAATCAGACACGGCAAATTTGTAGGAAAAATTTACCTGCCTCATGGCTACTATTGGCTCTTTCCACATGCTTTTTTACCTCCTTGCATCCTAAAATGAAATTTTATTTTGTAATTTGCCCCCATTTCTTTGAAATGCTCTGGTATTTTAGCCAGAGGGGGCATAAATTTCATGCCCTGCCTCCTGTGAGGTTTTGGTTCCATGACCTATTGAACCATATCAGTCCAAGCCTAGTGCCTGTCAAAGCTGAGCATGTGCCAAGCTCACCCTCCCTCCTGTCAATCTTTCAGCGAGTCCATGCCAACCATTCCAAACCCCAGTCAGGACCAAGGGTATCAGAGCAGCGCTCTCCCAGGAGGCGGGCCCTCATACCCACCTCAGACGGGCCCAGCGGGCGGGGTTGGGCAGCCCGCACTGTACGAGCAAAGGGCCACCCAGACCCGCCGATACCCCCCCTCCGTCTCCTCCTCCCCACAGAAGGACCTGCAGCCCAGCAAGGCGAGTCCAGTGTGCCAGTGTGACTGATTAGAGTCATGCTTTCTGTGACTGTATTAACCTGTGCTCATCTTGCTGAATACAGTGTTTCTAGAGCTCTACTGACACGCACACCAGTTGACCCTGTCTGGCTGCCCATGGCAGTACAGGGGGACAGTGTGTGCCACAGAAACGCAGAGCTGCTGCATTTGTTGCCAGGCCTGAATGTGCAGTGTCCTTTAGTGAAATGCAGAGTCCCTCCAACAGTCCAAGTTAAAGCTTTGTTATATGTTGATCTGACCATGTATTATGGCAATCCTTGCGAGTTATTTTTCTCTGTCTTAAATTAAATTAATAAATTAAATTTATTTCAAAAATTGCATGGATTTCAAACCCAAATATTGCATATGCTCCAAAAAAGAAAAACATCCTAATTTCTTATCTACGGGTTTGCTGAATTTCATGCAATTTTTATTTAATCAGGAGTAACTCAGGAATTATCATATGTGCATAATCTTGTTGTATCCCCGGACGATGAGTCGGGAACACTATCGATCAGCGATCGTAACGCATTGTCTACCATGAAAATGTGCTAATAAATTGGTGTAAGCATCATTCCTGCACCTACGCTCTGTTTGTAAGTGAGACATGAGGCCTTTTGGGTGAGACATTTTGTGTGTTCTTAATTGAGAAACCATTAAAAATCCCAATTTTCTTTGCTGATGGGTAGAAATGTGTTGTATTCCATAGTAATGCTGGGGTCTAAGCTTGGCTTCAAGCAATGTCCCCTGGGCTGTGAATGTTATTGCCACAATGGCAAATTTTACTTCATCTTTTTAGTCCTTCGGATAGCCATCTCAGTCTTCTTCCATTCAGATCTATAGAATTTTACCGCTGAGCAAATATAACTTTTTACTGCGATTCATTACCTTCATAAAGGTGCAGGAACCAAGCAGCCTGAACAGAAGTTGAGACCCAACACAATTTGCAAGTAGTAAGGATTAGACCCCCAGTTCAGTACATGAGATTGGGAATACATCACAATGTTGTTAGTAATTTTGCCTTTCCTCTTCACCATTAAATAGAACTTGGCTGCTGCTAATATGGGCTGATTGCGCTAGTATGATGCTCATTTCTGTTTGTTCTGCAGAATGGATTCAGCTCAGTGCAGTCCGCTCAGTCTTTGGAAGGTAAGTGATTGGGTTTGGTGCCTCAACATTAGAAAAGCGACTCCTCTTTTAGTTGGCATCACCACTGACTGGTGCTAATTGGCTCCTCCAGCTGCTGCAGGAGCTGAATCAGCCGGCCCAGTCTCTGTGTCCATCATGGACAGCGTCACAGGCCCTCCTTCCTTGTTGACCACGTCCAGCCAGTCCTCCCTCGGCGCTCTGGGACACGCCGAGGACCTGGTGTCTAACGCAGTCACCCAGCCCCAGCACTGCAAGTAAGACTCGACCAGCAGGTTGTGTAAAATGCTGGCCTGGTGCGGGGATGACCGACAGGCTTTTTTTCTCTCCCTTCAGCTCTCTCTCCACCCAGCAGAACAACCTGGTGTCCTCCTCCACAGTGCGCACCACAAACTCCAGTCTGCTGGTGAGTACAGCTGAGAGTAGGGCCTCACTGTGTGTGTGCAGGAGCTCTGGAAGGTGTTTCATGTGGACATGTATTGAATTGAAACTTTATAAAAAACTTATGAAATTTTTTAAAATAAATTGATAAATTTGGTATCATTCGAAAGGGCGTGCAGTACTCTTAACAATATTAACAAATATCATTTTTCACCTGGAGATGAATAGAATAGGGCAATCATGGATGTAAAACGGGCTTTTAGTAACCCCCAATATCGCCCATGAACAGCACTGTGAATCGGGCCAAGAGCTGTGATGTCACTCGTAGGAGCAGTTGTGGCACATAGGACTTTTATGTGTATTTTACATTGCAAGATAGACGTCGAAATTCACTAAAAATGTCAGAATTTTTGGTTGACTTAGACATGGAAGTTGAAGAGGATGATTCCAGTGCAAGTTCAACAAGTAGCGACAGTGATGATGACAGTGGAGAGGTAGGAGGTCATGGTCAAGGTTACATTTATTGCTAGAGCACATTTTAAAAAAACAAAGTTTACCAAAGTGCTTTACAAAAAGTAATAAAATACTAATACACAAAAAAGAAACATCAGTAAAAATACTATGCGCAAAAATAGAGATAAAATGCAGACTATGAAGTAAGACCATAAAATACAAAATAAAATGCACATGGACATGAGACAGAGCATATGACAATTATAGTGCCTTACACAATGTAACAAAGATAAAATACAAAATGGAGACACAAACCATAAAGTGCAATATGAAGTACGCATGGACAGAGGACAGAGCATATGTCATATGATCAAGTCTGACTCACAACGGGTCCAAAAGCCAAGGAGGAGAAGTGAGTTTTAAAAAAAAAAGTAAACATTTCTGAAGACTCCGCATGTCTGACATGCGGTGGCAAGCTATTCCATAGGAGGGATGGAAAATGAGGAAGAAATTGGCGACTATAGGGATGCAACTGAACGCCAACAGCTACCGTAATCGTACCAGCACAAATCGGAGCCTTGAGCACGGGCGAGTGTGCGGGAAGCAAGCTCTGGGGTGTGTTTCCCAATAGCATAGTTGGTAACTTAGTTAGTTGGAATGATTGACTGTATATGGCCAAACTAACTATGTAAGTTGCTGACATGGTTAGCAGCTATGCTTTTGGAAACCTAGAGTGCCTTTTTGAATTTCTGTATTTGAACGCCATCTTGATTCCATCTTTCAGTGCGCGAGCATAAGGCACAGTGAGCAGTCAGCTCCCCCCCTCCCCAGACAAGCACAGATCTACGTACAAAATAATAATAATATTAACAATAAGGGTCTTTACACACTAGATGCCTTTTTTTTTTGTGTGTGTGTGTGTTGTGCGCGAATGATGCGCGCGAAAAAAGTGCATTTATTTTCGCCATCCTTACGATTGTCACTCAGCTGCATGTCGTGCTTAACAACGCCCTTTAACCGTGACTTCATTTGGAATATAGAACCGATTCTGGTGTCTTATTGCTAAATGAGCCTCGCAAACTATACTGGACAAAAAAAAAAGTTAAGGATCATGATTTCAAATGTTTTTTATTTTTCAAAATGTTTTTAGCAAAAAAACATACAAATAAACCGCAAATATGCTAGAAATATTTTTTGATTTCTCAAAGCATGTCTACTTTGAAGAAGCTGGGTTACGGAGAGCTGGACAAATGCACCAGGTAAAACCTGAGAGCTCCTCACTTCTGTCCAAGTAAAGCCTGGTACAGCTCTTCAGTTCCTGGTCTAAGTTTGGGAGCCCTCCAGGCTTTACCTGGTGCTTTTAGCCAGCTACCACTGTAATCCTGTTTCATCTTGAAGGGCCCTGGTTGGTCCCAGTGCTGTGCATATTCTCCGTTCAATATTCGATTGGACTCTTTCTGTCACCACTGACCTTTCCTCCCACCTGTAACCTCTTCCCCTCGGCCTCATCAGCACCAGAGTGTGGACGGTGACTCCAGCCTCCTTCACTCGTCCTCCTTCCCCGCCTCCGTCACTGCGGCCTCCTCCAGTTCCGCCTCAACGCTCAGTGCCCCGCCCCCCTCAGCCAGCATGGCCTCGGCCCCGCCCAGCCTGGGTGCTGTCAGCGGCCTGAACATGGGCCTGGGCGGCTCCGGCTCAGTGGGCCCCGCCGCCACCTCCTCCGCCTCAACCTCCTCCTCCTCCTCGGCCACTGCCATGTCCTCCATTTCATCACGCGGCACTGCTGCAGTGTCAGGTCAGCTCACCGTCGGTCAGCTCACAAGTGACGCTGCCCAAAAACAGTAAGGCTTAGACTGGTGCCTATGGGTCAGTCTGTAGATGGAGAGAGTCGCGACAACTCGAGATTAGGGACCATCTGAGCCGTTTCGCAGAAAGCAAATTGTTTGATATTTTCATTCTTTTTTTTTTGGAAGGGAAACATACTGATTTCGAGGGGAAAAACGATATATCAGCTTGCAATGGTAAAGATGAGCATAAGAGGGTAAAATGGTTGAACATGAAAAATGATGAAAACATGGAAAAACTCATTCAGTGAGACAGTGTCCAATAACGCAATGGAAATAAAATGGCTCCATGACCAAATTTTATGGAACCCTCGGGTCACAGCTCTCCATCTTGGAACTCTGGTATTATGGGCTAATATGGCGTGTGCCAGCCAAATTCACACCCAGACGGTGGCTGGAGGGAGTGCTGAGTGCTCCAAAGAAGTGTGCCATGAAAATCGCAGTAATTCAAAATGAAGAAGGCTAGTTTCCTTCTGAGCTTAGACCCTTTTTGACTTCTCTCTGTCTGGTCCCATTTACCCAACACTGTTGTGTGGCACTTACTGACCATGTGAGTGTCTGTATATGTGCATGTTTCTGAAATATTATGGTCTTATGTCTCTGCAGGGAAAGCTCCTCCGAACCTTCCCCCTGGGGTGCCACCACTTTTGCCAAACCCTTACATCATGGCCCCTGGGTTACTTCACGCATACCCAGTGAGTGCATACACCCGATGGCATGCACAGCATATTGGTCTTATTGCCTTGAGGCTTTACTATAACAAAACATACTCATGATGCCAAAGCTTTTATTGTGATGTGCCCCAGAAAATGTCTACCTACAGCTCTCCTTAGTGACTGATGGAAATGAAGGAACTGGAGCATCTCTTGCGACTGTTCAGATTTTTCACTGCATGGCAGTCTAGTGTTTGCCTCCGTTATTGTGACATGGCTGGTGCAGAGATTGCATGCGCAGTCACAACAGAACTCAAACTGCTCAAGCCCGAAATGGGTGCCCTCGCCGGCAGTGAACAGCAGAGCCCCCGGGTTGCCAGGTCTGGTCACACCATTGTTTGTTTACACAAGTTTTGTATCCGTATGGAGAGTGGCTTCGTGGAACTGAAATATCCAGAGTGCGTCTTGTGAGCAGAGCGTTGGTCACAGTGTTTAGTATCGTTTATTCTAGGGTTTTTAAGGTTCATACCATGGAGTGTGTGTCTCTATTAAATCCTGAGCTAATTAGTTGTCTTGTTGACCCATCACAAGTCTGTAAGGCAGCCTCAGGTGTAATGTTAACTCTGGATGAAGAAGTTAGATGACATTCATGGTTAGCAAGCTACGATTAGCTAGCTAGCGAAGATTAGCAACCTGGCCAACATCATCTCGATAATGTGGGCTACCACTCAGGCTACACCTGTGGGCTATTTTTGGATTAATAAACAGACTATTGCATGGAGATGCATCCATACATCACCACATTTGAACAGTGGTTTAGTGTAAAAGCCAGATTTGTGCAAGTGCTTTCTTTGTACTGATAACGTTGGCAAACACATTTGCATCACTTTTCAAACATTTCTTCACCTTCAGTTCCCTCCAGTGAACAAACCCCAAACCAAGGTTGAGCCTTGTCTTGCTACAGTTCGTGTTGAGGTACTGTGGTTTCTTCGGTCCTCTGCCACTGCTGGTGGAGGGCTGCAGGAGCTGAGCGGTCTGCTTTTCTTCAAATTCAGCAAAATCTGACAGCTCTGAGCAACGAGATGAGCCTTGCATAACAGATGGGTGTGTTATCAGTGTCATTATTGGCAGTTGGTAGACATTTATTTTCTCCTTGTGCGTTTCAGCCCCAGATGTATGGCTATGATGACCTGCAAATGCTACAGACCAGGATACCACTGGTGAGTCAGTTTTTCCAACTTGGGGAAACTTCCACTACTAAATGGTGTAATTGTGACACAGGTTTCACAGAATGACTGGATTGCTCCGCACCTGCAGTCCTTACTCTCTCTGTCTGAAGTGCTGGTTGGTTGGAGGTTCTGTTGCTTTTATTACTGAGGAATTGAGAGCCATTAGAGATGTGCCGGATGGCAGGTCTTCAGTGCTGTGCCACTGCCCTTGTTCATGTTTGGTTTCACCCCTTTATTGGTAGGATTTTCAGCACTGGAGTGCTTGGCTTATCAAGCCTTGTTGCTCTGCAAGAGCCTTATATCATGTTCTGAGCTGCTGCCTCTGAGTGGAGCTTTGAAGGCTGTTTGTACATCTAAGAAGAGTCTGTCAACAGCGTCTGATGACCCAAATGATGTCAGATGCAGAATAGTGTCATCCAGTGTCTTGTACCTGTGGAATATTTGTAACATTGCAGACGCTGTCATTAGTGGGCGATATTGATACTGTTTGTGTTGTCAGGACTACTACGGCATCCCCTTTGCTGCTCCCACCACAGCACTGACCGGTCGAGAGGGAAACTTGACCAGCAACCCTTACTCTGGTAAACGCCGCACACCTCTGTCCTCTCAATTCATTTGTGTTACTCAGTCAATCTCTGTGGATGCATTAGTTTCTGTAATTCTGTGTCTCTGGGACACTGGTGGTGCTAAAAAAAAAAAAAAAAATCTGCATTTTGCACTGATGCATATGGGTTCTGGTTTTGCCAAAATATGCCAACACACAATGATGGCATTAGAAAAGCATTTTGTTCACTTTTGAAGACCCTGGTACTGAAAGCACTTGAGCCACAGAATGTCTGTTATGAGAAAAAAGGATCTGAATCTGTAATGGATCATTAGAATCTACTTATTGAAGACCCAAGTGCAATGAGCATTTAAGTCACGAAATGCCAATTATGAGAAAATTGAGAACATTGACTTGGGTAACACATTTACCCATCTTAAACTCATGGTGTGTGAAAATGTGACTTGAGTACTTTAAGCTCTAGGCTCTTCAATTTTTGGAAGGAATCAGATTATGACTTGGATTTTTGCTCGAAAGGAATAATTTCAAAATGAAATGGCGTGTTTTTGGATTAAATTTGCCACATGCGTTGTAGGCCTGCTAAACTTCAGCACTCAAGTTTCTCTATTCCTAAAGGTAATGCGGTCATTTCCATTCCTCAGCAGAAACACAAGTTCTCCATTGTTTTTAAAGGATTAATACTTAATGTAATAAACCATAAAATAACCATATTAAATCATCAGAGATTAAGCAAACATGCGCTGTTGAAATACTGGCTTCTCGGACAACGATGTTTCAGTCATCATTTTTTCCTTTGAGATTTCCATTCTATCTGGGAAAGTTTGTTTTGGCCCATGTTGACTCCTGAGGTTGCCAGGTGTGACTTGAATTGGCAGGCTCACAGCATACTGTGGAAGCCGAAGCAGAGTGGGGCAGCTGAGCTCACATTAGACCTGACCTGAAAAAGCCTTGGAATCCTACTAAAAAGTCTGATGATTGCAGACTTATTAAAATGTTGGTAAATATTGGAGATGTGCTTAAAAGATGGAGATGGCAGCCTAGAAAATGGAGACTGATGCAAAGTTTGATAATGTTCTCCAAAACAGATAACATTAAGCTTCAGCAAATGTTGGCAAACCTTAACTAGCGAATTTATCACTTCTACCACTGGTTATTTATATATATCTTATCTAATAGGAACTATACACCTGTACTAGAAGAGTTTATGCAGTTTATGACTTTGTTCAAATTTTGCTAGCGTTAAATTGCTAGCTAGGTGGCTAGATATTTTAGTGAAACAATGTGGCTATGGGTAATGTACAGATATTGCTAGTCCTTGCCAGCCAAACAACAAATGTTTTTCTCCTTTGGCTCGTTAGCGTTGCATTGTCTTAGTAATTCACCCTACACTGTAAGTTGACACATGGATTGTGTTCTTTTCAAGCAGTGTTTTCCTTTGTTGTTAGACTAGTGTTTTAGTTTATCCAGTCACCGTGTTGGGTAGTAACTCTGAGCTGAATATTAATTGGAAACACGAGAAGTGAAGCTCCTTGCCGAGTGCAGTTTAATTGATGTAAATGGGTCATCTTGGGGTCATTTGGGGTCATTGATCCAAAATGGTCAGAATGTGACTGTATCCGAATACTTCAGTGGACTTTCATGGTACTTCGACACGATGATTGTTGGGTTACATCACACGTGACCCGAACAGTTGTGGGGTCAGAGGTCATATATGGGTCATTTGGGGTCATTGATCCAAAATCCACATCATTTGGTCACTGTATCCACATACTTCAGCGGATTTTCATGAAATTAAACTTGGTTGAAATGATCCTTGAGTCAAGTCACACAAGTATGCCCCCTACAGGTGTGGTGGGGGGGTCAAAGGACATCCATCATGTTTGGCGAGGGCATATTTTACGTATCGTGTAAATCTGAGTTTACTTTTTGTTGTTGGCTGCTAAAGTGTTCCTGCACACCAGTTGACCCTGTCTGGCTGCCTGTAGCAGTACAGGGGGACAGTGTGTGCTAGAGAATTGGGGAGCTGCTTCCTCAAATGGACGGGCCTTATGCACAGTGGCCAACCTGAGTGAAACCTCTCTCACATTCTCACATCTCTCTGTGTACAGATGTGCACCCCTCAGTTACTGCCCCCGCCTCCTGTAACACGTCCTCCCTCTCTCCCACAGCGAGTGACCTGTCCAAGTTTGGGCGGAGTGACGCTCCTTCCCCGGCCCCGCCCACCACGCTGGCACAGCCTCAGCAGAGTCAGACACAGACTCATCACACGGCCCAGCAGCCCTTCCTGAACCCCGCCCTTCCACCCGGCTACAGCTACACCAGCCTGCCCTACTACACGGGTGTGCCTGGCCTGCCCAGCACCTTCCAGTACGGGCCCGCCATGTTCCCGGTGAGAGCTCTTACCCTGCCCAACACCTTTTAGCACAGCCCCTCCATGTTTCTGGTGAGACCCGTAAACTCGTATTCCCTAAATCATCACACTGTGCTGCACCTACTTGTACAGTTCCCTAACATGAGACTTGCATCGATATTCCTTTCTGGCACCTTACAGCTCGGTGCTGTCATGTTTCTGGTAAAAACCCTTTACCTTTATAACTGTGTTCTGTATAAACCTGAAAGCTAACTTTAACTGAAACCCTGTCCTGCCCCTTCAGTCACGAGAAGGCCATATTCCTGGTAGGACCTTAATCCCCTATAACCCTTACCCATGTAGCCCCATGTTTGAGGCTTTGCGATAATATTACCTACCAGCTTCCAGTGAGCATGCACTGCCAGCATGGCTTGGACACCATATGACCTCATTATTGTGGCGTTTATGGGTCCTTATGTTACCTTGACATGTTAATGAAGGCTGTTGTGCAAAAAACCTGAAGATTTCTCAAAACATCAAGTCCTACATTTTCAGGGATAATTCTTGATGTTTAAATTGCTGTATGATTTGGTCAAATTAGGTTTTAAAGCAATTGTGTCTGCTTTAGAGCTTGCTGCTCAGATGGTACTTCAAAGCTGAATGAATGCTTCCTATGTATGTTTAAAAAGGAAAAAAAAAAGCCAAAATTACATAAAAATCAGGGTAGGAGTTTCTCTGTGCCGTTGCTGAAATGTGCAGCAGTGGCATTTTTCAGCTGATGTGACGACCTGTCTCGGTCTGCAGGTGGCTCCTACCTCATCCAAGCAGCACGGAGTGGGTGTGAACACCTCGGGCACGCCCTTCCAGCAGGCCAGCGGGTACAGCTCCCACGGGTACAGCACTGGTGAGGCTCCGCCCGCGGCACTCGGGTTCGCTCTGCACACCGCACCCCACACTCGCTTCCGCCCCACGCTCCTACCTCACCCTCACACGCCGGGTTCTGCAGGCTGCCTGGGGAGCTTTGGGTGTTTCTGAGGGAATTTGGCCAATGTGGGACAGAGGGGGAGAGCACGTCCTCTGCTGGTTTCGGCTATTTTTGTGTAATTGCTAGCAGCTGGCGGTAGCCGTTCAGCAATGACTTTGAGCTGTTAAGTCCTGAATCAAAAGACGATAGTTGAGACAGAGGCAGTCTCTCTTGCTGCTCCCTGTTGCCATAGCGGCCCTGGCTGTGTGTGTGCTTGTTGCAGGGTATGAGGATATGGGCCAGGCTTCTGGGAGTGGGGATTTCTGTAAGGGTGGATATAGCACTGCTGTCGCCGCCGCCGCCGCCGCCGCTGCTGCTGCTTCTGCACAAAGCAAGCCGGCCAGCTCGGTCACCGGGCCTGGAGTGGGTGAGTCCGTCTGTCGCGCTCCCTCACTCGCCTCATGGGTCTCTGTCGCGTCTCTCTGCCCCTCGTGCACACACGCCACGCCTCGTGCACACACGCCGCGCCTCGTGCACACGCCGCCCCCCCCACCCCGTAGGCGCACATCCTATCCATCTTACGCACACCCCAGATACGCCACCACCTGTTCACGTTCCCCCCCAGCCTTTGTACACCCATCTGGCTGCTCATGCAAGCACTGCACTCTCGGTGAGCAACATGAAACACCAGTATTCTGTACACTCTCTGTACCATAAAGCAGGGCTGCCTAATCTTGTTCTGGAGATCTACCTTTTGCAGATTTTCACTTTAACATAAATTTGGCACACCTGACTCTACTTATTAGCGGCTCTACAATATCCTCCCCTGTTTCATGAGGTATGTATTGCGTGTGTTGGAGTGAAAGCCGACCAGATGGTGGATCTCCAAGGGCAGAATTGGGCAACCAATTACTTGATAAACTGTGCTGTCCTGAGTAAAATTTATGTCTATATCAGTGCTATTTATTCTTTTCGTCAAACCATTTTTAGAGACAGCCACACCTGAGAAGCTCCTGAATAACTTCAATAATTGACTTTGGCTGCGTGGGGTTTAAAATGGCGACCTGGGGAAGAATTGGCTGTGGTGGAGTGGAGGAAACTTTCTTGACAAATTTTGCCTTTTTTTAAGCAGATAATTTGTGTTCAGATAAACCGTAATCATCTGTGGAACCTTTAAAATGATTAAAGTCAAATGATTAATTTTATTTACCATGTCAAATTACTGACATTACACTGCTTCTGCAGCGATGTTTGGCGTGTCATTTTGGTGTCTCCTCCCCCCCCCTTCTGTTGGTCAACATGTTTAGCTATATTTTTAGTTATTTAGCAATAGTTCCTTATTATTGAGTTGATTGTTGAGTTGTCTAATTGAAAGTAATGCTGTGCCATTAGAAACTTGGGATGTAGGATTAATAGAACTGCGATTATTTTAAGGGTAATGAGAATAACTGCTGCCATGGGGTGAACATGAGAGCTTGGCTCTTTTTCTTGTGCTTAAATCATGCTTGATGCGGTCTTGAACTAACATCTGCCAGGCATCAGACACTGTGTGAAATGCATCCGGAACAAAACTTCACCGTCAACAATATTTATCGGCGAGGTGCTGAACAGAACTGTTAAAGGAAACCTCAGGAATGTAGAAAAACCTTACCTATTGTGCTTCTCATGCTATAAATAAATACTATCAAGCAAAGTCATTGCTTTCTGGCCTTTAGTTTTTATTTTATTTCCTGCAAAAGTAAGGCTGTATCATAGTTCAAATTTCTTAGGGGCCACCAATATTTGTAAGCTCCCAAAGTATCTTGGGAGAGTGATGTCATCTGGTTGCTTGACCATATAACACACGCTGTCTGAAGCACTCCGAAATGTGAAATGCGTTGTGAAATCTCCAAAACCATCCTACAATGCCATATATTTTGCCACATCAGTTTGAACCAGAGCATTCCTCAGTCCGTGTATAAGCAAGGAACGTCATCAACAAGAAAGTGTTTTTCTTTTGAGCTTCTCGGGTTAACACTGTCTTAACTCTTGGCCATCTTGGATGGCGGAGATGTGCACTTGAAGCTAATAGTTACGACAGGGCAATTTTCAATTCGGCAAGCTTTTTACATATAGCAACCAGTGCCAGAGCAATTGTGAAACCCAAATTTTTGCTTTTTGTTTTAGGCCGCTTCAGGTATGAAGGTATGTTTCAGAAAAGAAAAGGCATGTCATTGTTTATGTTCCCTTTAGTGGCAGGTGGTCTCATTACGCTGTAAAAAAAAAAAAACAAATTGCTGTTCAACATTCCTACTCGAAACTAAAATGCATGTTGAGAACATTGAGTGGAGCTAGCTGTTCTCAGTGGATGGAAATATGAGGTGCTCTTGGCAAAAGTGTGATGGAGTGTCATTATCTTATTTTTTGGTCAAAATTGGATCTATAATTGACAATCAAAAATTGTTGCTAGATAGATTTTTCTTGGTTATGATTAATGCCTGTGCAGACTTGGAAACATCGTCATATCTGTATTTTTCGATAAAAAATCAATAGAACGCGCATGGAATACCAACCTTCCATGTTACTAGGAGAAAAAAAAAAAAAAAAGGCTGCCTTTAGCATTGTGTGCTGAGAATTCCACAAGATATCGTTTTCAGTTTTCTGCGCTATGCTTGATTTTATTTGCTCCTCTTTCTGCAGTTTGTGATTTCCCCTCGAGAACACTCCCCCTCTTTTGTGCTCTGAACGTGATGAAAGCTGTCCCCACTGGTTGATGCTCTCACTGCTTATAAATGGTCTGCGGCAGGTCCTGCATGGTGATTACAATGAGGCTGGTTGTTCTTGATTACTAGATGTGTTGACCAGCAGGCTCTGTTCCACTGAGTGCAATTGGGTAGACTCATTTTTATTTGGATCATGTGATGAATATGAGCGAACTGGGGCACAGAATTGGAACCCCATGGCATCTGGCTCGACCCTGTGACTGGCTGCTCTTCCTGCTGGTGTATAGACAAGATGCCGTGCTCAGTTGTGTTTGGGTGGGCGCTTTGCTCTTCTGCGTTTGGGTGTACGCAGTGCTCAGGGTTTTGTTCCCTTGGGCTGATCTCACTTGCATGGCTTAATTCTTGCACACACTCTGACCCAGTCTGAGCAACTGTGGCTCTAGAGATGGGCAGCAAGTGCTGCAGAAACAGGAAGCTGCTTACAGCCACGGTCATTCTGCATGTGCTGTGGCTCACTGGAATGAAATTCCCCTCTGCCTGTCCTTTTCCACTTCTCCCTTTTTATTTGAGCACATTTATGTTTATCATGGCTGCCACCTGGCCTTCCCTTTTCTTGAGCTGTTATTTGCACGTACGACTACAACATGTACCACCAAAGACTGGCAATATTTAGTTTCAGTGCACTTTGTCTCCCTCTACTGGTGAATGCTTGGGAAAATTTTCACTCCTTGTGTGTGAATTTTGAGAGAATGTGACCATAATGTGGTGATAATCCCCATTTCTCCTCTCTGCTGCCTTGCCAACCACCCCGTTCCTTTGTGCTTTTCCAGGAGTTTCTGTGACGTCCAGTAACACTGGGGTTCCAGACATCTCAGGGTCTGTTTACACAAAGACACAGGTGAGCTATTCAGGCTATAATGGTGTGTCAGTCATCGGCATTTCTCTAGATCTGCTGATATCAGTAAGAGAATCTGAAGGGCTGCATAGAGGAGCTGTGGTTTGTTATTTGTTTGCATTTACAAAATGTCGCTTGTGTGAATACCTCTTAAGAGAATCTGAAGAGCCAGTACATTTTTGCAATGTGTCAGTGACTGTGAACGCTTGTATATACGCACACGCGTGCACTTGCACCACTTGTATTGTGAGTCTCATCCATCATTCATTTTTTGTTGACTCACACTGATGAAATGGTGATATTCCAGAGCGTAAATCCTGATTGTGCACTCCACCCAGTCTGGAAAGTGCAAATAAACGGCAACCATACAACATACCTCCTTGTCATTTGGCCAATTTTCAAGCAAGGTGTTGAAGGCACAAGAGGGCGTTGATTCTTATCTACAAATAAGAGCAAATGAGTGCTTTAGCTGGGCCCATGTTTATAAAGGCAGCCCGCATGAGGCCTCGGGGAAACCCGCCCCAGTGCATCAGCAGTGTTTGTGGAATACAGTTCCCACAACCCAGCAGTTCCTGTCCTTAGTGCTCCAAACACTGATGCCCTGTGAGAACATCTCTTGTAATAACACTTCAGGGGGTCTACTTCTAAAGCTAAGAAGTATTATTCTGGGTCATTCTCTCTTTTTTTGTTTCCTTCTTTTTTTCAATAATTCATTAATTCTTTTTTTTTTTTTTTTTTTTTTTTTTTTTTGCTTGTTTCGTTGATTTTTCCAACATTTTTGGCCATCTCCTGACGTGCTTTTTCATGCAGTTCTGGGGTGAGAGTTACTGTGAACTGTGCCTATGGCAGTGACTTGTGCCACAAATGCAGCTTTGCTGTCTCATTGTTTATGCCTCCACTGCATACAATGGATGGGAGGCGTGCTGTTTTCCGGCTGCTCATCCTTGCATGCATCTGTCATACCGTCTGTCACAAGTATCTTGTTCGCGTTATGTCTGCTGAAGGAGAGGAGGGACTTTCACCAAGTTAGTCTCGTTAACTCTCAGAATAGTGTAGCTGAACTGATTAGTTTTGGAGGTAATCGAGTCAAAGGTTAAATTGGCATAAGATCAGCTGTACGTGGGCTCCGAAGATCAAATTTTATGTTGTGTGAAGCTATGGCCGACGATGGCGTTTCAATCATTGAGTTGTGCCTTTTCATTTGTCTGGAGTTATAACTGCTAAGCACATCCTTTATTAATATATTTTTATGTAGGAGAAAAGTACAGAGAGAAGAAAGCAGGCATAATTGGCTGGAATGGAACATGAACCCTCTTCATACAATTGACTGTCAGTTATGTTTGACTCTCCAAACTGACCAAACGCTCTCTGCCTCCTCCAGTCCTTTGATAAGCAGGGTTTCCACGCGGGGACCCCGGCGGCCTCCTTCAATCTGCCCTCGGCCCTGGGCAGCGGCGGCCCCATCAACCCCCCCGCAGCGGCCGGCTACGCCCCCGCCCCCTTCATGCACATCCTGGCTCACCAGCAGCCGCACTCCCAAATTCTGCACCACCACCTTCAGCAGGACGGACAGGTACAGCAGCAGTGCACTCTCTACGAGCTCTTCGGTTTCACTTACAGACAGGGGACTCTGAGAGGTGTGCTTTTGTGTGTTTTAGGAATGGTGAAATGGGTGAGCCATTGTTCTGCTATGTAAAGGATTAAGAATGGGATTTATTCACTTGTGAGTAGGACTGCTTGAGCAAGTTGGCTCTTGCAGAATTGGCAGTGTTTAGATGCTTATGGGTATTCTAAGAAATTTAGTTTCATCAGGGATAGAGGCGTGTGACATGGTTGCCTGAAATATTGGGTCGAAAAAACATCTTAAGTTATAGATGTGTAGCACAATCGTCATGCCCATGTGGGGTTGGCAGAAAAAAGAATCTTTTTTTTTTTTTTTTGGTTTATGATTTTCAATAGTCAAGACTTCTGCTCACAGCTATGGTTGTCTTACTATACAGGCCAAAATGGGTTTAAGGAAATTATACAGTACCCTCAAAATGAAGGAAAATGATTGTTACATGATACAGATTTGCCTATTTTTCAATCATACTGGTCAAAATTCTCAACATCTATTTTGATAAAAATGAGGGTTCACTTGGACAAAGGGATTACACCCAGTGATAATCCACAAATTACCCTATATTTGACCTGAGTTGAAGCATTTTAAATTTATTAGAACACTTCAGAAAGATCCACCATTTTGCAGTATCCTACCTGTAATGGTGCTTCTGAAAAAGTAGAGATTCAGAGAATTGTCATCCTTAGCAAGCCAAAGCTGAAACATAAAAATAAAACATACCATCTAAATGCTCACCCGTACCTTGAGTTTTCCCTTCGGCAAACTATTGATCAAAAGCCCTGAATATAAAAAGAAATTAGATTTCATAGAATTTGCAACAGGATATTTTAAGGGGATTACGAAGCATTACATTTTGCCAACTTAGATTTTCCTGAAGCCATTCGAACAAAATAAAGTACAGTGGGCCTTCAAACCCAGGCAGATATAAATGCCCACAAGTTCTTTGTTATTTCCATGATTCTGATCTGATGGGGAGGTCTTGGTGGTGATATTTCTTAGACAGCGGCAGAATTCTGAGGCTAGGCTGCAATTTCTGTAGCCTTTGTAAATTTTTTTAACTTTTTGTAATGGGCCTAATATTTCATGAATTTCTGAGCAACTTCAACCCCTAAATCATGTCTATCAATGTTTCTCTTGCGAGAGAAGATATTCCTAGCATGCAAGGCTATCAAATTTTGTAGGTAGGCCTATGATGCAGTGATTTTTTTTTTTTATTTGGACTATTCTGTACATTTTAATTTTTTTTTTATTTAACTTCATTTGTTTTGATGATAATTTGCTCTGTATTAACACATTATAAGTAGGCCTATAGACTTTAAGCTGCTAGGTAAAAATGGTGTGCAGCTTTACTTAACCTCCTGAGACCCAGAGGAAAAAAGGTTTTTGTATTTTGATTTCTTTTACATAATTCAAGTAATTGAGATGTAAGAAACATGTCACAAAGATTTTTTTTTCAAAAATATTATTTATTTATTTTTTATCACATGTCCGTTGTAGGGGACAACAGGTCTCCCTTGACGCAAAAAATACATTCAAAGCCATCAATACATTCAATTGAGTACAAAACAAAGACAATATATTTAATGTTCATACTTATAAACGTTATTGTTTTTTTTGAGAATATTCACTCATTTTGAATTTGACGCCTGCAGTGTGTTCCAAAAAAGCTGGGACAGGGGAAACTAAAGACTGGGAAAGTTGAGGAATGCTCAAAAAACACCTGTTTGGAACATTCCACAGGTGAACAGGTTCATGGGAAACGGGTGACTGTCATGATTAGGTATAAAAGGAGCATCCCCGAAAGGCTCAGTCGTTCACAAGCAAGGATGGGGTGAGGTTCACCACTTTGTGAACAACTGCATGAGCAAATAGTCCAACAGTTTAAGAACAACGTTTCTCAATGTGCAATTGCAAAGAATTTAGGGATTTCATCATCAACAGTCCACAATATCATCAAAAGATTCAGAGAATCCGGAAAAATCTCTACACGTAAGCGGCAATGCTGATAACAAACATTGAATGCCTGTGACCGTCGGTCCATCAGGCGGCACTGCATTAAAAACCGACGTCACTCTGTAAAGGATATTACCAGGTGGGCTCAGGAACACTTCGGAAAACCATTGTTCAGTTAAGACAGTTCGTCGCTAAATCTACAAGTGCAAGTTCAAACTCTACCATGCAAAGCGAAAGCCATATATCAACAACAACCAGAAACGCCGCCGGCTTCTCTGGGCCTGAGCTCATCTGAGATGGACTGACGCAAAGTGGAAAAGTGTGCTGTGGTCTGACAAGTCCACATTTCAAATTGTTTCTGGAAATCATGGACGTCGTGTCCTCTGGGCTAAAGAGGAAAAAGACCATCCAGTGCAAAGTTCAAAAGCCAGCATCTGTGATGGTATTGGGATGTGTTAGTGCCCATGGCATGGGTAGCTTGCACATCTGTGAAGGCACCATTAATGCTGAAAGGTACATGCAGGTTTTGGAGCAACATATGGTGCCATCCAAGCGACATCCCTGCTTATTTCAGTAAGACCATGCCAAGCCACATCCCGCACTCTTTTACAACAGTGTGGCCTCGTTGTAAAAGAGTGCGGGTAATAGACTGGCCTGCCTGCAATCCAGACATGTCTCCCATTGAAAATGTGTGGCGCAATATGAAGCGCAAAATACAACAATACAGACCCCGGACTGTTGAGCAACTGAAGTCATACATGAAGCAAGAATAAGAGAATTCCACCTACAAAGCTTCTACAATTAGTGTCCTCGGCTCCCAAATGCTTATTGAGTGTTGTTAAAAGGAAAGGTGATGTAACACAGTGGTAAACATGCCCCTGTCCCAGCTTTTTTGGAACGTGTTGCAGGCATCAAATTCAAAAAGAGTGAATTTTTCCAAAAAAACAATAAAGTTTATCAGTTTGAGCATTAAATATCTTGTCTTTGTAGTGAACTCAATTGAATATAGGTCAAAAAGGATTTGCGAATCGTATTGTTTTTATTCATGTTTTACACAACGTCCCAACTTCATTGGAATTTGGGTCCATACATCATCTCCTGACAGCTCAATGTCTGACTCTCCCTCAGTGATTGTCATCAGAATCCTTTCTGCCTCACTCAGTGCTCTGTTTCCTTAAATATGCAAAATGGCTGAAAATGAGTGGAAGCAAGTCCCACTGTCCTCTAGAAAGGACATGAACAAAAAAGTGTATTTTAAAAGGCTTAAAATTAACATACACCTCTGAAATCTTCCTAATAATTTTGTTAAGGCTTTCATACATAAAAAACAAAAGCATTATTAACAGTACAAATGTGATATTTGTATAAATTTGATCAACTACCTCCCTTATGACCATGGAAGGTGCTTGCTGTGACTCCGGCCATTTTGCAAAGACAGAATATGTGATCTGTTGGCCACATCCCCTTTTGTGAGATATCACTGGAAAGCCCAGGATGTACTCTTCACAGTACATTAGGACTGAAACAGGCTACATGCATGGTATTTAAAATAGAGGCCTCAGTGCCATGTCTCCCACAGAGGACAAAAATGAATTGCCGGGTCTTTAAATCAAACAGTCCAGATTTCAGACTGTAAGTAAAGCCGATATTTTATTAGACTACCTAACTTTTAAATTTTAGTTTGATTTTACGTTTAGTTATTTACTCATTTTGATTATAATTTGCATTATATTATATGCGCAATGTATTTTAGATTGGTGTAAGCTAATGGACATCTTATTTGTTTGAAAACTCCTAGTTTACATTGCTGTCTCGGCTTGCGAATATTAAGGCATTTTTGAACGATGAGTATTGACAATCACTGTCAAAGCATGATGAGCCAAAAGATCACATAATGGGTCTTTGTAAGGTGTTGGGCCTCCAGAAGCTGCGAGATCTGCTCAACACGCTTTGGTATGGAGTCTACAAGTGTAAAGCCCTATAGGAGGCATGGAGTACCTCTCTTCCAAGAGAGACTCCCTCATTTGGTGTTTTGATGATGGTTATGGAGATCGCTCTGTGACATGTTCCAAGATCTCCCACATGAGCTCAGTTGTTTTTAGATCTAGTGTCTGTGAAGGTGGCAGCATGTTTTGAGGATTATCTTCATACTCAGACCTGTTCCTAAAACCTCTTGTGCCCTGTGGGGCTTGGAACATTGTCATCCACTCCCATCAGGGTAGGAATTTTTCATCAGAGCATAAAAAGTTGAACACTCCGAATAACTCTGCATTGATCTCATTAACAGGACGAGTGGACTGATGCTCTGCTGGAAAAATAAACAGAAATATCAGCATTCATGGTTGTCAGTGCATTTATTCAAGTTTTTTGCTTCAATTGGTCACCCGTCTGCAGGTCACATTGGGCTCATATTTGGGGGAGTTTGAGTTATTGTGGTCACTAATATGGTAAGATTGTTGTGCCCCTTGTGTGTTTTAGAGCAGTAGAAGGATCTTTTTGCTTGGAGAGTCTGCGCTTCAGCCTGTCCATTTCAGACCTGTCAAATCCACTGTTTCAGGGTGCTGTTTTTAATTAGCACGTCTGTTATTTTGTTTCTACAGAGTGGCTCGGGCCAGCGTAGCCAGAACTCGTCTATTCAGCAGAAGTCACAGGTCAACAAGTCTCCATACAACAGCTACACCTGGGGGGCCAACTAACAGGCAGCACCTGTCCAAGCCTGGCACGAGTCTAATCCCCGTTTACCCTGGAGCGTCCCCTGCTCAACTCCTCTAGCCCCAGTCCCCCCCTGCAATTCCCACTCTGGCCACAGGTGTCGCTATACACAGTGCTTCGACTGTGGGTGTTGTGGCAGGATAACAGGGTGTTTAATAAGAGAGGCAGGAGGGTAAATCACTGACCTTTTTTTAATTAATGCCCTCAACATCCCTCTTGTATGTTTGTTGATTTTCTATGAAGGCATTTTGGTTATATTTTGACTGATTCTGGGAAGGAGAGGATGGTCAGTCGGAGGGGTGGGGAGATTTCACACCCCTGCCCTGTTGTTCTCCTCTCCCATGGCCCTTCTTCCTCTGTCTCATCACACACAAATAACTCATGTGATTTTAATTTCTTCCCTCTCTTTACCTTTGGATGCTATCAGTTTGAGTAGTACACCCACATTCTCTGCATTAAATGTCAGCATATCACATGTATATCTGTATAGTGTGGCAACATGCACTGTGTGCGTCTGTGGCTGTAAACTGACTGCACTTAGAGGGGAGTTGGCTGACTGTAGCAGGCCCCTCTCCTTTGTGGGAGAGGGGGGGTGGAGTCCTGCTCCTGTGTTCTTACTGTTCCTATGGAAGCCAATGTGAGCAGGTGGCTCTCCCCTCCCCTCCCATTCAATGTGCCGGGCTGCGGTAACATGGCAGCCTTCCTCTTCATTCCACTCGTTCGTCGCGTTCATTTCCCCAGGCAGTCAGTTTACCGCTCCCCCCCCGTGCTGTGAAACCAAGTGTCTGTTGGAACTTCATTTTAATCCGTTCACCCTGGGTGGGCTTCCTTCTACTGGTCTGTTCAATTTGTGAATTTAATGCATGGAGTGGAATCATCAGATGGCCACCCCATGTAAACGTGTTGTACTTTTCTGTTCCTTCCTCTCTCCCGCCTCACATGTATTACTAGGACCCTTCAAGCCCAGATTAATGGACAGAATTGTAACATTTTTTTTCTGCATTTTTTTTTTTTTTTGTCAGTGACCTTTTTGTACTGTGCATTTCGAAAACTTAAATGGATAAACTTGTATATATAAAATCACACAGAAGTACTGTAGTCCTGGTTTGTTTGATCGCCTAATTTTTTGGTATGCTCCAAATCTGCACCCTCACAAGTTTGATTTTTGTTTCCTTTTTATTTTGTAAACTATATAAATATATATATAAATATTAAGAAATTGTATCAGAAAAGACATTTTCCTCCTAGGGATGTGAATGTTTTTAATGTATTTTTAAAAGCTTGCATTGCTTGTAACTACAGCGGGCAGTTTTGTGTTGGTTTTTATCTCTGACACGCTTTAGGTTTTTGTAATTTTCATTGTTTGGGGTTCATACATGGTTGAGTTGTCAGGGAGGGAGGCTGGGATGAGCAGGGCCACGACGTTTAAATAAAGTGAATAATTCTCAGACGCAAGAAATCTAACCTTGGCATGTGCTTGTTTTTCTACCCTGCTGCCCCCCCTCACCCTTTACATGCGGTGGAATCTTACTTGCAACGGTCCGATAGGATTTGGCATAATAATGTTTTCAAGATGGTTGTTGTCACTGCCATGGCTGTCTGTCGCCCTTAAAACCACAGCCCTCACTTCCTGTCAGGCTGTTTGGCAGGTGATGATACGTATGCTTAAAGTGGCATGTAAGCTTTTGTTAATTGCAGCAGCACTTTTTGTGAATGTAAATTTTATTGAACTCGGAGTCTATGTCATGCAACACACTTCTTGACTGAGTAATTAATTGTTAGTATGGTTTCATGTCTACTCTTATAATTTGCATAAATATGGTAACTCATCCGAGAACTGTTTGAAAAGCAGGCCTTTAGTATTGTAGATGTATTAAAGTTGCCTTTACATTTTCATTTTCAACTAAGAACAGGTTGATGCAACAAGTCCAGGTTATTAAATTCAGTTTCACTTGGTTTTGATCAAGAAGGTAAGTCCCCATTCTGTTACTTGGCGTCCTCTCCTCGTGCAATTCTGTGCAAAAACAAAAGAAACGGGCTTATTTCAGCAATCAAGATTTCCTCTAGATTGGTTACAAGTTTCCTGGAGGAAATCCACAAAGATACGGAATTCTGAAAAGACAGAGAAATATATTGGTGTTGGAGCAGGATGTCTTGCCATTTGCTGAAGATGCAGCCCTGGTTTTAAAATGCCTCATGAATTGGTGCAGCCTGATGGCATAGTCCCGTGATACACTTGCTGCTGTTAAACTTCGTCAGGAAGTGGTTCTCTGTTGCTTTCGTTTCAGTTGATGATGCGGATGCAAGAAGCCATCTAGACCCAAAGGTATAGCACACTTCGCCTTTTAATATGGGGTGGAATTTTTTTTTTTTTTTTAACTGAAATTTCAAACCACTGTGAATTTTCTAAGCCTTGAATTGGTGGAAATGATCTGACATTACAGGTATTTCATATTCTTTGAATGCCTTTTTACTGTGGCTATATATCCACAAGGTTCATACTGACTTCAGCCAAGTGTTGGAAATTGCCAGCTGTGCATGGATTTTGTACCACCTTGGAGTTCAAAATAATGCTTTGAACCAGTAGTGAAAACAATATTTGTCTCATCAATTTGAAAAGCATTAAATTCTTGTACAATCATTGCAGTGCTGAGGGAAGCGCAAACCTGTCATTTCCTGTTGTGGAGTCATTTTTCAACGGCGCAACTAATTTTGGTGTGTAGTACCAGTGATTTTCATTTGCTGCCCTCTTCCACCGACATCCTTTGTACCCTTTCCTGCGTAGGATGCCTATGTATATTAGAGTAATTTTTTAAATCTTATAATAGAGAAGTATATTCAATGCATTCTTCACTGCTAGTGCGAAGATTTCTCCGTGAAAGGATCACATGGCCAGTGCTATATTTGATATCGACAAGTTGCGCATCAAACATTTTTGCAGTTTCATTGTTTGGTTTTGCTTCAAAAGTAAACCTAGTCTTTTTTTTTTTTTTTTTTTTTTCTCAAGCAGAATCTTGATCTGAAATATGCTTCTATACTTGTCTCCATTATACATGTTTTCAACGTGTTTAGATTGGTGTGAACAGTGTAGAGGAGTGACTTTTTTATGTGAGAAATGAATGCTTAGTGGTTATTTAAAAGAAATGCCACAGCTTTTGTGTAAAGAGCATTTTTGAAGGAATTCTATGTTGCATGGATTGTTATGGAAGGAGTGTTTGCTTGTATTTTAAGTTTGGCTCAGATTAGTCCTGGCGACCCGTTGAACTGGAGATTCATGATCATCCTGAGTGTGACTGCTGTGCTAGGAATGGTCTTTGCATCGCTAACAGACAGACATAAGGGCCACTCAGTGTCCTCATAACTATGGTTATGGTAGCGTAATTTATTTTTGCTACGTTTGGATTTGAGATCGAAACATGCGTTTCTTAGAAGGTACCAGCAATCGGGATTTATTAAATGGTGCGGACATGCGTAAATGTATCCATTTTACAGTACACGCATCTGATGAGTAATTTCAGCTATGTAAATTTAACACATGACCATAAAGCAAAAAAGGAAAGTTTATGGTTTCTGTTTTAAAGCGGTTACTACATAAAGTCCATGACCCACCAGCTTAACCAATCATTTAGAAACTTGGAATTACCCCTCCAGAAATTCTCTAGGGTTACTTTCTGGGGATATTTGTTCAGGGGGTTTTGGTCTCCTCTTCAGCAAGTCTATTCATGCTATGTTAGATTTGAGTTGCTGGCTGACAAAAACCAAGACTTCAGTCTGAAGCGAGTGTACTCTTTATGTAAAAAATTTATGCTAAAGCTAACATGCATTTGCTAACACTAGTCAATCATTTAATGACTTTGCTTAGCTGAAAATTAGGGGCCAGCCACAGAAACGGGAATTTACGGGAAAAGGTGACATTTGTGCTTTTAAATGCTACAATATGAAGCTGATAGTCTGCACTTTTGTTGAAGTGTATAGCACTGCACCATACATGAACTTTGCCATCTGTCAACAAACCTCCAACTCAAAATGCCACCGGTTTTGGTTTGTGTATTTTGTCATGGTAGGGGTTATAAAAACTCACCGGGCCTTTCACCCAGAAACTCCTATCAGTATTAGTTAATGAAATGGAAGAGAACTGGACAAACCTGCCTGACCGCAGCCCTCCTGGACCCCCTCTCTCCGCTCTCTTCCATTTTACTATACCATTATACATGCACATTATACCATACTATTATAGTAGACCATTATATTATACTCCTTCAGTTTTCTCTCAGTTTCCTTCTTTTCTCCATCCCTCTGGTGTTTTGTAATCACATGAGTGCTGTCCCTGCCCCTGAGCTGAACTGGGAGGTTACCTGAGGTTTGGGGCTCTGTACAGAACTGGGTCAGGATGCAAAAAAAAAAAAAAAAAACACCTGCTCATCTTGTCTTTCCCAAGTCTTTCTGGTCCTAAATACCATATACTCATCTGAACAGCATGTTATCAGGTGGTGCGTCGGTTAGTTTTTTGCATGGAGGAAGTGATGCATCATCTATTGTAAGCTGATCCACAAAGGGATCTGTGTCAGGAATGCTGTTCTGTGAGAACAGGCGAGAGGGAAGGAGAAACAATGCGGCAGGCGAAAGAGGAGAAACCAGTGGGGCAGGCTTCACACTGCTGTTAGGATGGATCACACCATAATGACACAACAGTTGAAAGAGCGGAGGATGAGGTGATTGTGTTCTCTCTCGCTCTCTCTCTGAGGGACAGAAACTGAGGACAAATCCCCAGTGTCACTGACAGGTACTGTGCATGTCCCCTTTTTTGATTAACTGGTTTATTGATTAACGTTATTGGTCAGTTGAAGTGGGGAGGAAGTAACAATTAGAATAGCGCTGGTGTTCGTGTAAGCCAGCACTTCACGTCTGTGCATAATTGTGATGTATTATTACTTCACACTGCCATCGCGTAGTGTTTTCTGAAGTAGTCACATGCATTACTCTTCATTTGGACAGATTCTGAATTAATCCCATGTCTTCCTTCTAAGGCTGCTGTTTACTTATCATGAATACAATTTCCTTATGTAAATGGTACATGCTGTAGTCGTCATCTTGAGTTGATCATGTACATACTTAGAATTTTGTTTTTGAAGAAAAAATTGGAAGGATTTGATACTCAAGTGTAATTTCCACACAAAGTTGGGGTATAATGACAAATCTCTCAGCAGTGAATCTTCACTTGTTTGCAATCTGATGTCTTACTGCCATTCACCATTAATTCTACCATCAGATTCCTTTCCAGAAGGGAAATGGAATCATATTGATTTGATTGAAAATTTTGCTGTATCCTCCATGCTGTGTCTGCTCTGCTCCATGTAGGAGCAGTAAAATGGACATATATTTAGTTTGCTGCATTCATTGGCGCATACCAGTGGTGCTGTGGTTGCCAGTGTGGGAACCGGGTATAGTTCTTCATATAACAGGCTGTAATTTTCTCTCTCTTTGCCTCCCTGCAAGTCAGGTTTACTTGGAAGGATTAGTGACATACAGCCCAAAAAATGCAGTCTGCTTCTGTTTATGGCATGTATAGTACTGTGTTATTTTACTGACGCGTTGCGTTAGGCCCTTGTGAGATCTCACTAAAAGCATACAGCTTTGTCTCCTGAAAAAGTTTGTTTCAGTCTGTATTCAGAATTTTATGAATACTTTCTTTTAATGTTTTTGAGGAGGTATTTACTGTGCATATCTCTCTTGTGCTGTTGGTTATGGAGGTTTTATGAAACGAATTATTCATGAAAAGAAGACTTTCTCTGGAGTGAATGATTATTTTGCAGAATTTAGGATTTACTGTTTGTTTGTACTTAGGTTTTTTGTTGCTTGGTAGTGCGGAGTGAAACTTTTGTAACTGTTCCCTGTCTATCAATCTGTCACTTTTCTATTTTCTCTAATGTGATTCTGTCATAACTGTAATCTCTGGTTATTTTGTTCGAAGTGACCTTGCATTGTGAGAGCGCAGTAATTAACTATCTGCAGTTTTGTGGGGAGTTGCCTCAAAGTGACCTGGCTATTATTATCCAAGCATTCCTGTGAATAAATTGGTTATTTTCAGAAAGGGATTTCAAGAAAATGACTATATTTTGCAGAGCTGTGGGCGTTGGTGAACACAACCGTTTGAAGAGAGCACTTAAAATCGAGGACCGAGGAGAGAGAAAGATCAGCAACCTGAAAGAGGTTTTATTGGCACTTGCATCCACAAGGCAGCTAAAGGAAGAAACGAGCTGGCATACAAGGAGCAGCTCAACTGTGAATCCAAGCTTCAGGATAACATCATCTGACACTTTTTTTTGTATTTTCCATTTTACGAGACATTTAAAATGAGAAAAAACACTTGCACATGTGGATATTGTTTTAATCATTTTGTGTCTTCGTTATGCATCATAGTTAAATTTAAATGTGTACTTGAGACCAGTATGAATGGGAAGCAAAATGTGCTTTCATTATTGTAACTACTGGAAGCCTGACTGGAATCATTCTTAAGAAGGGATATTCGGACTTGGAAAAACCTGTTCAAACTGTTGGACACAGTTCCGAATGATCGTTTTATTCTTCAGTTACAGAAATATATATATTTGAACATAGTGAGAACAAGGGGAGTGATTCCCATAAAGATGGACTTATCAAAATCTACTTTGTTACCCGAATCCATAAAATCTCTCTGCTCTTCGTCAAAATCAAGTACAGGGAACACCCATGTTTCAGAATTTGTAGATGCAGGCCCGATCACTAAAAGACCTCCTTCAAAAACCCAAGCCCATCCCACAGCCAGTTTGGGGCGGTCTGCAGCTCCAAGGTTCAACATTCGATCTGCCAAAAGCCTTTCTCTGGATCTCAGCACTCCGAATAAGCAGCACAACCTGAGGCAGCTTTTGAATTTTTTTGAGCAGCAAGACAGTGGGACAAGCACTGAGGACAGCAGGGAAAGCCAAGAAGGCAGTAAGGAGGGTACACTGGATGCATCCACAAAAAAGGTCTCCATGGCGATCGACAGAAACATATCAGAAGCCTGGATTACATCCACAGGAGAATTCTGGCCAAAGAGCCCAAACCATGAGAAAATCACTGCTCTTGACCAACTGAGACCGAATGGCTGGACGAGTCAGGTGATGCCTGAACCAGTAAATCCCATCAGTCAAGGTGACCAATCAGGACAGGGAACCGGGAGGAGGGGGAGATCAGAGTGGAGGAGCACAAACTTTTCAAACCGGAGTAAAAGTTTGGACTGGAGAAGTGGAGTTTCCAATATGGATAAGGGGGAGAGGATAGGTTTGGGAGAATTTCTGAAAAACCGCGGCGCCTTTTTAGCAAGGCGTTCAGAAAGTTTTGAGGAAGGAGGTGGGGGTAAAGGGAGAGAGATGACCTCTCCAAGAACAGCAAAATTGGACCAAAGACTGACTGTTTCATCAAGGATAATGGAGTACAGTGCAGGTGAAAAGGGGGAACTGAACAAGCTCAAGATCGGGTCTGTAGATCAGCCAATGATCCTGGAAGAAAGCAGACTGGCATCAAGGCGAGGTCAGTCTATGCCATTTCGGATAAAACCAAGATTGAGCGATTGTGAATTGAAAAGAGATGTCAGCGTGTCGGGTCTTCGCCGGGATAGAACATGGAGAGCCGGGGACTTGTCTTCAAACAAATCTATTTCGGATCGAATTGAGAAGCTTTTTGGTTCAGGGACATCAGAGTTCAGCACAAAACCTGAAGCTCGTTCGGCAGACTGGTTTAAAACTAAGCGAAACTCTGCACCTGTTGAGGACTGGCCTCTGCACTGGAAGTTGGGTGAGCGTAGCCGCCGCTGGAGCTCAACTTCCAACACCTATGAGCTGGCCTCTGAATCCTCAGGACCTTGGATAGGCGTGGCATATGAGGGAGGTCAGGGTGGAACATTCCCTCGGAGATACTCGAAAGGGGAAAACCAAAACTTTAGGACAGGAAGTTCTTGGATCAGCAGAAATGGGCAAGATGGAAGAATTGTTTCCACTATGAAGAGCTCAAACATACTTGAAGATGGATCAGAATGGTCCGGGGACAGATCTTCAGGAAGACTACATAAAACTCATAATTCTGTGATTGAACCAGACGGAGGTGGTTTCAGAGCTAGGGGCAGTGGACCTTTCTCAGCGGAACCGAAATCTGTGAACACGCCAAAGATCACACCACCTCAAAAGCAGGTACATTCTACAGTAGACGGTGAAGCAATATCAGATAGAGATCCTCCACTGGCTGCTTTGCCTGAGGCGGTGAAGATCAGATGGGAGAAAGAGAGGGAGTGCGAGAAAGGGGAATTTAAGAAAATTATGGGGATGGATCTGGATCAAGAGAGAGATGAAGAGTGGAACATACTACAGCATAAGGGAGGCTTTAAAGATAGAACAACTGACCGTAAGCCAGGAAATGATCAGGGATGTAAGAAAAACTACGGTGACAGCAAAGGAGCACATAAGGAAAAGACTGACAGGGAAGAGAAAGATGATGTTTTTACATTGAACAGAACACCTAGTGCTCTAGGGACCAAGCCAAATGGAGAGCTTAAAACTGGGGTTGCTTCCACCTCCTTGGAAAATGTTCGTAGTAAGATCAACAGATTTGAGTCACTATCCCAACAGAGCCAGTCTATGCCTCATCTCCTGCTGCAGACTAGGAGGACTTTCTCTGCACCTGACCAGCCCAAGGAGGTCTCAGGAGTAATGAGGAGTGAATCAGACAAAATATTGGGTGGGGTAAGAGGGCAATGGTCAGTTAGTACTGGAGAGAAGCAAAATTATAAAAGGGAAGTGCGAGAGGAGGCTGCTGAAGGGAGAAGAAGAAACTGGCAGATCAGGTCACTTTCTGTGGATGAAGTGGGACTGAGGAGTGGTGACAGAGGAAATGAGGTCTTGACTGATGGTATCAGCTTTCCCCAAGAAACAAAATGGAGCTCTAACAAAGGGCTTTCTTACAACAGCACAATTGATTCGGAACCACAGAAGGATTTCAAGGCCTCCCAAAAACTTGACAGTTCTAGACTTAGCCTGCCAGAAACTGGGTATGCATTAGGACAACAAGGAGAAGCTTCTAAGTCACTCATTACAAAAGATATGATGCCAACCTTGCAAACCAACTACAACACATCAAATGGCATTGGCAAAGTCACAGGCATCGCAAACATCAGTAACAAGAATGCTAATGATTCAAGAAATATATCTGAAACTGATGAGGGCCACAAGACGAGCGTTAATTCTAGCAGCAGATCACCCTTCATTTCTTGTACCGAGAGTGATGATGCCCCTGGCAGCGATACATGTGCAGACCAAACTTCAGAAAAAGGACCTCAGGATTCCGCAAGTGCACAAAGCACCATAGAAGCAAGTACACCTTCTGTTTGCATTGACAGAGTCCCACCCACACCTGTCCATAAGTCAGCACTGAGTAATTCCCTCCTCCACCCAGCCACCAGCTTTTTGTCGGCTAACCCCCAGCCATCCAGTGGACGAACTCCTCAAAACCAGCCCAAAAGTCCCAAAGAGACTTCTCGTGTCTGCTTGGGAAGGTGGAGTTCAGATGAAGATTCATCGGATGATGACGACGACGACGATGAAGGAACAGAGAGAGGTTCAGATTACGACTATGACTCCGACTCTGGAGAATCATCGGTGACCATCACCAGTAACATGAGCCAGTCAGATCGGCAGAGCTTCTCAGTGAGGTGGGTTATGGTGAACACACCTTGAGAGTGTGCGGCTCTTTTTCACTCATTCGCTAGATTCACAAACGTCTATACAGATTTCTATGAGACATTCTTTCTCAGAATCACCCAGTGTTTCAGCAACCGCACGTCTTCCCACAGTGATCTTTTTTTCTTCACCCCTAGCCTGGCTGACCTGTGCCATTTTGGAGGAGTTGATTATAAAGGCTATGACGATGACCTCCTGGACGAGGATTTGGATGATCGCCTGTCATATCGCACAGCCTCTCTCAGCTCTGACATCTCTGCCTTTTCTACCATCTCAATTCTGCCAACAGAAGAGCTGGACCGGCTGCTGGATGAAGTAAGGGGTCTCGGCGATGATGCATTGCAGGTAAATCTAGACTGATTTCAGCTGTAGGTATGGTTCTCCTGCTTTACTTACCAGATCAGAACATGCACTTAAGTACCCTTTCAGAATATCATATTTTATTGCCACCACACAGATACCTATGTCAATTTGCATGTTCTACGGGGTAAATTGATTATTTGCAGGCATCCTCATCTGTTTCATTCCTAATATGTGCACTTTGCAGCATGCACATTAACCTGCAAACAAAAATATTTACCCAGACAAATGTGTGCGCACTCACTGCGTTTACATGGACAGCAATGATCCGACTACTGGCCTTATTCTAAATTAGAGAATATTTTGATTAAGGTTTTTACATGAGTTGCTCACAGAATATTCCATTCATAATATTTCCATTTACAATACAAAAGCATGTAACCCTCCTCCTTCATTCGGTCAACAACCTTTTTAAAAACGTCTGCATTGTGATGTTTGCGCCCATCCAAAAACATCATATTAATTTCCTTCAGAACATGCAGCATACAGATGGTCTCAGCTGCACTCCAAAAATGTTGAGACTTTAACAGCCGCAGCCATAATTTAAACAAACTAGAAGCTCGGGCTACACTGAAAAGTTTGACTGCTGTGTCACAAAATGCTGTGACAACCGCCAGTAGTACGTTATAGTGCAATTTAAGGTGTATACATGGCAAAACTGCACTTTTGCTTATAAAAATTGAATATGCCACATCATTAATCCGATTATTGCTTCCTCCGACTTTAACCTTATACAGATTGTACTGATTACGTGGCAGTGGCATATTCGGAGTATTGTCTTAATCAGGTAAATATCGGATTATTGCTGTCCATGTAAACGTGCTCAATATCTGTCCGTGAATAATGGCCTTTGGGATCACTTGATTACAGAAATGTCAGTCTTCCCGCCTTGATCTCTCAACTCAGTCTTCCTCCTTCATGCTCTTTGACATGATTCGTATTTCTCACGCTCTTGTTTATTGCTCACTCAGAACTATGAGGACGTGCAGGTGGTTGTGTTGCATAAAGAGGTGGGCTGTGGTTTGGGCTTCACAGTCGCTGGAGGAGTGGATCAAAACAAACCCATCACTGTGAGTCAGTTCTCTATTCCGCAGTAGTGCCAGATTGTATAGGCTGTTGATTTAAGAGGGGAAAAAAAAATTCAGTTTCTTCAATCTAGCACTGTGCTCAGATATTTTGTGTCATTAACAGTAAGATTAAAAAATATTTCTCTTCATGACTTTGTATTCTTGTGCATCATTTGATAAAAACATTTTCATATTTGTGGATATCTTGTCTAGGTTCACAAAGTGTTCCCCTCTGGTCTGGCAGCCCAAGAGGGCTCAATGAAGGAGGGGGACCAGGTGCTGTCCATCAATGGAACTGCACTGAAGAACTCTGCCCACTGGGAGGCGCTGCGCATTCTGAGGAGAGCTCGCTCGCGAGGCATGGCAGTGGTGGTGCTTCAGAGGGGGGGCGCTGCTGAGACGAGGAGAAACGGTGCTCATCACTCTCAGGCAGCAGTGGACCAGCACACTGTGAAAGAGGGTGAGGGGGTGGGCTGGGTTGGGCCCATACATACATGCTTTAATGTAAATCAGCTGTGAAAGAGAATATTAGAATAACCAACACTGCCATTTAAATGCAAGACAAGGGTAACTAATGTCATGTTTTGTTTTTTTTTTTTTTTTTTTTTTTTTCTCCCCACTAGGCAGGATAATTAAAGTGGTCCTGAACAAATCCAGCACAGACCTGGGCTTCAGCCTGGAGGGCGGATGGGGCTCCAACATAGGAGACAGACCTCTCACTGTGAAAAAGCTCTTCCAAGGTGAGAGAGAGCCTATCAGCGCATTTTAGCACAGTCCAAGGGCTAACAAGAAAGGTTTGAAACCACTGCATTTTCTTAGCTGCGGTTCAAAGCACAGGCAAAAGTAATGCTAACTCCAAAATATAGGTAGAGTACCAAAAAGCAAAGGATGAGAATTAAGCATTTTTCTTTGGACAGAACAAGTCTCTCGTTGGTGCAAATGTTTCAACTCCTTAACCCCTTAATTCTCCTTCAGGGGGCCCAGTGGGTGATGTGCTGCCTGGAGATGAACTCCTAGAAATTGAAGGTCAGACCATGCAGGGACTGCGGCGACTCGAAGCCTGGAACTTGATTAAGAAACTACCTCCAGGCCTCGTGGAGGTGATGCTCAACCGGCCTTTCAAACCATAGTGAGAGAGAGGAGATAACGCACAAATAGGACCTTGGGGATCTCGTAAGCCAAAAGGAGGAGTAGGAACAGACATGGCAGTTACACTCAACTCGGAGAAAAGTTCAGGATGAAGCCAGAGAAAGACGAGCAGTGTTGTACCATGATCTCAAAGGAATTGAGGAAACGTAAAGCTTGGTCTTTAGCTCTGGCTCTTACGGGCCCATAGCTGAAGCTGTTGTCTGAAGGCAACTTTCTCTTTCTCCACCCTGAGTCCTGCATAAAAAGATGGAAAAAAATAAAATCTGGAGCTTTGCTGGCAGAGAGATGTTCACGTTTCTGCAATAAGGCACGGAAATAACCAGCAAAATTTTCCTTCCTTGGCAAGGAGTGTGGGGAGCCAGTAATCTGAAGCAGACCAAGGAAACGGACTGCAATGGCAGTGAGGGAGACAATAAGGGAAATGGGCGGAATTCAAAAATATGGAGGAAAACCAGCCATCAAGAGACTATTATGCTGGTAAAAAAAGGAATGAAGGCTTGAAAGTGAACATTTCTATGATTTTTTTAAGGAAAATGAAAACGCCTCAAGTTTTTTTGCTCACAATTTTTAAGAGATGATGTGTATATATTTATTTGGAAAACTTTCAAAAATTTGCTTTAATATACAGTATAATTAATTAATATATTTTGAAGTATTTGCTACTTCAGATTAGTTTTTTACACTTTTTAAAGGAAAATAGACAAATCTGTCAATAAAAGCCTAAAATGCATTGCTGTGTGTTATCAATTCTACATGGAGCCCTTATGGTGCATCATTCAAATATATAATGCTAATGGGACACGTTTACCAGCTCTGGACAGGTTCTATTGTCAAAATAGCTGGTCAATAAGGACACCTCGGCCACATGGACATTTTTGTTACTACTCCATTTTTGTAGCATTTCTTTCTGCCTTTTTCATGCTTTCAGTTCCTGGCTTTGCCCATAAAGCCTTAAGCAAACCTGTTGGTTTCTGAGCTGTGGTTATTTTGAGTACAGTATCAATATCTCTTGCTCTTCCTTCATTGCATGCATTCTCTGCCATGAGTCATGCCCTCCCCAGGCTAATCTTCAGAATGGTGAGATGGGAGTATGTGGAACCATTACTTGGGCGTTTACTATGAAACTCAGTAGAATCCACCCTGAGTAAAAAGCATATCTGTCAGCACTGTTTATAGACTACAGAGAAACTACTCCTTTTGAATACACATTTGCCTCTATAGCCAAACTACATCCAGAGGCAGCAAACAAGAAAACTTGAGGTCTCAGGTGTATTTTTGAGGAACGTGAATAGAAGGTTGAGCGAATAAAATAAGGACCAAGAGGGAACAGATATCTGCTAGCTCGCTCCATGGAGCAAATCTTTCTGGGTTGCTTTTTCTTCAAACTAATTTATCCAGCAATGATGTTGCTGTATGTGGTTAAAAATGTGCTTTCAGTTGACCTCTGCATTGTCAGGTTATGCAACCATAATGACATGGTTGTACTTTCAGCCTGTATTTTCTAAAGTATCAGTTTAATTTAAAATGGTGTGGCTGTTATTGTGTTTCTCTTCAACCAATATCCAGTGTCTAATGTTGTAGCAAGGGTGTCGATATCCGTAAGACTGTGCTATTTATTGTGTGACAAGCTATGTATTTTTATGTGTCCGGTTGTGTCTATAGCAGCGTGTCCGTGTGTGTGTGTAGGTAGAGAGAGCTGCAGTAACTCTCACCAGGGACAGCTGCAGCCATAGATGCAGCCCATCTCCTCAGTGAGCTTGCTGTCAGACACTGAGTATGGATGAACACTGCAGCAACCTCACTGCTAGGTTAAGAGCAGCAGAGGAATCCTGTGACACAACAACCCTGTTTCCGAAAAGGTTGGGAATCTGTAAAATGTAAATAAAAACAGAGTGCAATAATTTCCAAATCATTTAAACGCCATAAAATAATACAAAAACAACAGACCAGATGTTGAAGCTGAGGAATTTTCTTGTTTTTTGAAAAATATATGCTCGTCTTGAATTTGATGCCAGCAACACATTTCAGAAAATTTGGGTCAAAATTGTTAAGAACTGTGCGGCATCGTGACTACTTTTAGCAACACTCTGCCAGCTTTTGGGAACTGAGGGAACCAACTGTTACAGTTTTAAAAGCAATGTATTTTCCCATGCTTGCTTGATGTAGACTTACACCTGCTTAACACTTTGGAGCCTCCTTTGTCATACTTTTTGTTTCATAATGTGCCAAGTATATTCAGTGGGTGACAGGCTGGCCAGTTTAGCATCCAGACTCTTACTATGGAGCTATGTTTTAATACGTGCAGAATGTGGTGTTCGGCATTGTCTTGCCGATATGAGCTAGGCCGTCCCTGAAAAGAGTCTAGATGGAAGTATACTTCGCTCCAAAACCTGTATAGATCATTCAGCCTTAATTGTGTCTTCACAGATGTGCAAGTTATGCATTCCATGCACACTGATGCGCACCCATACCGTCATGGATGCTGGCTTTTGAACCGTTTGTCGATAGAAGTCAGATGGTCCCTCTGCTCTTTAGCCCGGAAAACACGGCGTCCATGATTTCCAGAAATAATTTCTCATTTTGATTGGTTGCACCTTAATACAGATTTCCATTTTGCCTCAGTCCATTTTAAACGAGTGGTTTCCACTGCAGAATCCTGTCTGTTTCGGATGCGGAGTGGCCTCAGCATGTGCCAGCCCAGTACTGTCACATTAAAAAACTAAAATTGATGATTACTTTGAGAATTTGTGTAAGAATGCTCACTCAGTATTGTAAAAACACTAGAAAATGTATGGGAGAGTGTAATTCTTTTGTGTTTAAACCAGTAGTATTTGTACAGCCCTCATTATGGCTGATACTGTCCATATCAAAGACCAACTGTATCATGATGTGTCTTAATTTGGTAACAGTTTAGTGCATGCAATGTGATGGTGAAGAGAGCATAGAGTACCTATCATTACTGCTAAGGTGAATGTTCATGCCACTGGGGTGCATTCTAAAGATTAATGTGCAGCTAAAATTTCCCAACAAAGAAGTAAAAATTCAATAAAAACAAGTGTCGCTTGGATCATCCATCAGTCCTGATGCTACTAGTGCAGCAATTGTTGCAGCTGCTACTTCACTTTTAAGCCAAACCTCATTCTGCACAGTAACAAGCCCTGACTGTCTCTCGACATTTTCAGTATGATGCCAGGAAAAACGAGCCATCACATTGGTGGTGTCACAAATCTGGTGACTGATCAAGAAAAAATTTGTGCGCTACGCCAAAGTACTAATCAGATCCATGTTTGGTTGCATTTTGTAGAAACTTTTTTTGCGATAACTGAAGGGGGAAAAAACCAAAAATTGACATGTTCTAAATTCATGAGTATATAGTTGTATTTTTTTCAGCAAGGGCAGGTTTTGTTAATTAAACAATGGAGTGCCATATCAACATGCAACTCTCAATATAAGAAAAAGCTTTACTTCACAACTGCTGCTCTGCCATGTCAGTGTAAATGTGGGCTTCACTGAGTGTGTTCCTGGTCCCCTTCCAAGTCTAGATGCTGATAGAAGCAATACTGACACCCTGATTGAAAAAATTGGGCATCGGTTCAAACAGAACAAGATTTCAGAGAAATTGGCAAAAATTGTGTTATGCTGTTAGGCACTGACATTTTTCGAGAATTTTTTCGAGATCAAACAACAGGGAAGCTGATAAGCCTGAAACAAGACATTGCATCATGCTAATAATAATATACGGTGAGTGTGTAGTCATACACATTGTCATAATCCAACTACATTTGAAATTGGGGAATTTTCAGATTTGAAAGGCTAAATTATATTTCCCTAATTCAAATTCAAATTTAAATCAACTGAGCTTAAGCAATGAGAAAGACTTTTCAAAACAACCTGTCAAAGTTCTTGTAAAACTTGAAATTCAGCTTCAAATCACAGCATTCAGTTTAAAAGCCACAGAACTGCATATAAATTTAAGCCTGGGCCACGCCAACAGATTTTTGAAATCTTAAACAAAGTTGAGATGTAAGAGATGCTACGTATAAATAATGACAGAAAATTAAAAGTTTTTAGTCCTCTGTTGTGTGGACAGCACACTCAGCTACTAACCGATTTGGACCCTATACTGCCCAATATCTAATTGAAAATATTGAACATGTTTAATATCTCCGACTTGAAATCAGTGGGGCTCCGACAGGCTTCCAAACAGATCTGGTGACATGAAATGCACTCATAACACCTCACACAATGGGAGAATCGGGCAAGAAATCAATACAGCCATCAAATAAAAACTGGTTTGGGTTAAGATTGTCGGAATGGGGGGAATAGGGCCCAATTATCGGTGGAATCATCCTTTGATGTGAGTCTAGCTGTTTTTAAAACAAATACGCTACAATTAAATTCAATTTAGAGACTAATACCATAGTTGCCAAAGTCATATTTGAACGTTTTTGGGAAACAAGAAAAAACAAAATTTTTAGCAAGCACATTGGTATTTTTTTTTATATTGCAACAGTAAGCCAAAAAAATGACTTGGGCAATTATGCTATGAGGCTAACGATATATGGGTCATTCCATGTCAAATGTCCGAATGGCTCCCACTAGACCATCTCAGATTTGGCTGAAAAAAATCCAGCCAGTGCATGCACCTCCTAATAGGAGAAATCCAAAATTTTAGCTCAACTCCTTACAGTTTTGTCATAAAAAAATAGTTTTGCAACTAAGTTCTGGCCCTTTTTGAACAGCGATTTCTGAGGAGCCACTTTCACATGGCCATATCTAGAAAAGTATTTCAGCTAGGTCCTTCAAATTTTCAGGGGTGAAAATCTGCTACTCTAACTTGAGGAATATGGACTAATGAATGTGTCCCTTTCGTTCATCATATATTTCTGGGTGCTTAAAGTTGCTCGAAAATTTTACTCTACGCTCTGCGGTAGCATATTTGAAGGACTGTAAAAAGCCTAACGTCAAAGACAGGGATTTGGTATTGCACATACAGCTTCCCATATATGTTGTGTATTTTGTATTCTAATTCTGCCCCTCTCTTATGAATAATCTAGAAAATATTAAGGCTTGACATGAAAAAAATAAAATTTATGCCATTTTTAACATTTTATACCAAAAAAATGACGCCATCCACCAACATCAAATTGACTGTTTTAAGAAAGATTAGATGCCTGTTATTAACATATCCAAAATTTGTGATGGGTTTCTGCTATAATTTCTCAAAATAATTTTTTGAAAATATGGTATTTTTGTGGACAAACAGCATTTAATGGCATCAAAGGCATATTCAAACATTATTTTATAAAATGCATATAGTTAATGATAGAAAGCTTAAACTCGACAAAGTGCTTTATTTCATAAATGTTAACTTGCACTTGAATTATAACCCACCCCTGTTCTAGCCTATGCCAAGTTACAAGCCTTTCAGTATCCTGTCTTCTGAAATGACTAAACAAATGACTATTAATTAGGGAAACCTTCTCCCTGCTCTACAGTAGCCTCCAGAGTGGTAACAGAACCCAGCATTCTTCAGCCCTTAGGCACCAGTGTTCACACAGTCCAGCGGGGTCTGCCATTCCAATTGACCATGGACTGACCACTGACCACGGCTTGCTCTATCCCTCTGATCCTCCCCAGTTGCCTGACCTGGACTGTCTTCAACTCTGCCACTGCCTAGCCCAGTCTTTTCTGTTTGTTTTCCTCCGTTTGTGCCAAGTTTGGCTTTGAGTCCCTTATTAAAGTGGAATGAAGGCTACCTCTGGATCTGTGCCTGGTTCCTTTCCTAAAAACCATATCAGCTGTGGAGGAATCATTTTAATTCAGCCACATTGAAGGTTTCTGAGTATGTAGTACTTGATTAAGGTCCTGCCACGACATCCCTTTCTGATTCAAGTTAGGACTTTGACTAGACCACTCAAAATCCTTAAAATTGTTTATTTGGAGCCATTCAGCAGTGGACTGCTTGTGTACTTTGACTCGTCTTGCTGCTTAACCTAATTGCCCTTGAGCTTTAGTTCACAAAATTATGGCCAGACATTCTCCAATTATGGCAAATCACCCAGGTCCTGAAGCAGCAAAGCAGCCCCAAACCATCACACTACCACACAACCATGCTAGACTTTTGATATGATGTTTTATTGAGAAATGCTATGTTATCTTTACACCAGATGCACCGGGACCCATGTCTTCCAAAAAGTTCTACTTTTGACTCATCAGCCCACTGAGTATTCTCTCAAACGGTTTGGTTTCAAATGTTTCTTGTTTTACATTTGCCAAAACAAAAGAAGTCTTTGCGTTCTTTTTAGTCAGCAGTGGTTTTGCCTTACAGCTCCCCAAGGATATCAGTTTTGCCCATTCTTTCTCTTGCTGTGGAATCCAGAACACTAAGATTGCTCAGGCAAGTGAGGCCTGTAGTACTTCAGATGTTAGTCAGGCTTCTTCTGTGACCACATGGATGAGTTGCTGGTGCACTCCTGGAGGATTTGTAGTGGGCCAGCCACTCCTAAGAAGGTTTATCACGGTTCCAAGTTTTCTGTATAGCAGATAATGTCTCTCACTATGGTTCACTGGAGTCCTAGAAGCTAAGACACAGCTTAGTAACCATTTCCAGACTGATAGATGTCAACAACTTTGTTTCTCATATGCTCTTGAATTTCTTAAGATTACAGCATCATGTGCTGATTTTGGCGTGCAGCCAAACAGGCTGTAATTTTGTGATGTTTCGATTTAACATGGCAGTAATAACGCCAGGGTGCATCTTGGGAATTGAACCCAATTATCAATTAAATTTGTTATATTTACATGTTCCGTAACTTAGGGGGCAAAACGTTTGTCAAATGGCGCCAGGTCGAAGAGGATGGCTTTTTTTCCCCTCAATAAATAAAATCACCACTTAAAACCTAATTTTGTGTGCACTCTTTGTCTAATATTTAAATTAGTTTGATGACCTGAAACATTTAAGTGTGACAAATATGCAAAAACAGAAGAAATCTGGGAGGGGGCCAATACTTTTCACAAGGCTGCAGCAAGGCTTAATCACAGGCCCGAAAGATGCGCATATCTAGAGTTAGCGAAAAACTCACTCATTAAAACTACAAACTTCAATCTCAATCGCCAAAAATGTTACATAATACCTCACTGACAACCCTCAAAAGCAATGGAGTACTATCACCGCTAGAGGGAGACATGAGATTGGAGGATGTTAAACGCGGAGTATGTCCTGACTCCTCGCCGTCGACTGTTGTACGCCCTCATTGACAAGCAAAATAAAACGTCAAATTCAAAAACTTCGCCCAATTACAATAGTTGAAAGAAAAAAAATGCAGAAAACTGAGAAGTTGTAATTGTTCTTTTTTTTTTCAATTACAAGCAAATGAAGATTACAAAATTTCTAAAATCTCCCACATCCTCCTCTCAAACACTCCACCACAAATTAGTGAGCGATTCAAAATGCATAGCAAAATGATACAGTCAACCGTTATTTATTTTAAGTTTAAAGAGCTGTCGCCTGTCTCGCGGCAACTTACGTGGTTCATAAAAGGCTTCTTTCACTCCTCGATATGCGTAAAGCAGCTAATTGATATAACAATAATGGTTAATCACGACAACTTATTCGCTATGGTTGTTACATGTACTTCCCAACGTTATTCTTGGATCAGGGCAGGATCGGCAGACACAAGAAAAAGGTAAGTTGCTCACAGCGAAAGTGCCAGAAAGAGGAATTTGCCGCGAAGGTTGTTGCTGTCTGGGTTCTGAAGGGAGGAGGAGGAGGGAATCACCGCCCCGCCTCCCTCCTATCGCTCAGCGACAGTATCTCTCATTGAGTGCTTAAGGCAGTGTTGAAAACGCACTTCAGATGCTCAAGGTGCACGCGTCGGATGGGGTAGCTGGGGTCTATAGTGCATGTTGAACTGTACCAATGTGGCCTTAAAGCTGATAAGGGCAGAGAAAGGGGTTGATAAGTACAGGAAAGATATGTCTCCTACAAGTGACAGCGGAAACGGGGGAACCTGAAAAGGTACGGTTTGATGCTGACAGTTATGTCAATTGATGGTACCATCCGAACTGAAATGATCTCATTGTTTAATACTAGTGAATTGGCTTGCCAGCTACCTGCCAAGAATCCTGTTGGTTAGTACGCTAGTTCGTTTGCTGGTTGGCACTGGATTCAGCGACATAAATGTCAAGACCACTTCCACAAATACACAACGTGTTAGCCACGTAGCCCTGGCTATGTGATGTTAGCAAGTCAATGTTAGCGAGCCGTCTTTATTGGCTTGTTAAATGTAGCGGTCTTGTCAATGGATTTGTTAGACAGAAAATGCATTTGCCTCACTATGGAATGAGCCCATTTAGTGTTTAATCGCAGTCATTAAGTGTGGTGAGGACAATCAGTGCAATGCTTTGTGTCCGTTATTACCTTATGTCCTGGGATATTTCTGGCTTCCAATTTTTCTGCGGTAGGAACGAGTAAGCAGCAGCCTAGTGTGAAGCTGCTTTCACACCGGATGCGAAACGAATTTCTCGCACGACAGATTACATTCAAAGTCAATGCAAAGACGCGAATGCACGCGTTTCGCGTGATCTGTCGTGCGAAAAATTCGTTTCGCGTCCGGTGTGAAAGCAGCTTTAGCCACGTTGTTCACTTGGTTTGTTACAGTGATTTCAGATAACGGTGCGGCTTGTTGACGTTAACGAACAACTTGGATGGCTGTCTGAGATGACAAGTCTAGGTTTGTGTGAACACATCCATCGACGTCAACCACCCCGCTCACTGCTGTTTTCATGCCATAGGAACTAGCGACGTGCAGGACTGATGGCCACGATGCCAAAATTCATTTCGTTAACTTATAAATTTCATCTCCAGGTAGCTAGCCTCTTGCAGCGACCATGGCTTACTTGTTCCTCCTCCGGAGAACTGCTCGGTGTTACCTTCGAGCTTCTGGCAGCGATACAAGTTATAGTCAAGTGTTGGTTCATTCTCAACCTTATCGTATTCAGAAATGAATGATATGGTTGTGCCGCTTCGAGAGTGAAATTAATGTATTTTACCACTGGTGGTATATTTTCCCACCTCATGTTATTTTTTTTTTTTTAATAGACGTTTTATGTTGAGTAGAAGAGGGACCCTACTTACGTTTCAACAATACAAACTGCCCTTTCAGTAATGAGCATCATGATGCTATCTGTTCATCTGACTGTTCAACGTAAAATTTCAACCTGAGTTACCATAATTTCAGTTTAAGGCCACTCAAATTAAGCGTTTGTCCTCTAATATATTGTTCATTGTCATTGCCCAGGTAAGGATTTTTTTTATTTAGAAAACCTATATTTAACCAGGGAAGTTCCTCTTAGAACATGTTTATCTTTTTCAAGGACACCCTGGGAGGAATACCAAACAGAATAGTTACAAGTGAGGGGGCATAGAGTGAAACAGGGGTAAAGCCTTTGGAGTAATTTTATGGTTTTGCGCCTGGCTCTAGGGCCCAATGGCAGAGTTCCTCTCAACTTAATTTCCCCATGCAATAGAATAAAAGGTTAAATAAAATGTAATAAAATGCAAGTCAGAACCTCAAGTCCCAACTTGGGCGTGAACCAGCAACTCCTCAGTTACCAGTCAAACAAAAAACCCCTCTAGGCATTGTGATGAAGGTCAAAAATAGCATCTTGCCATCACTAGGTTACAGTGTCAAAAATGCCTTCACAGTTATGTTGCTGATAGCTTTCATCTCTGACACACTAGTGGTGGTGCGTCTGAAATTTATGGCGATGGGTACATAACGTACTGTTTTACAAAGGTAATTTAGCGAGGATTTTGTTTTTTGTTCTTGTGTCTAGAAATTCCTCTTGCAAACTCTAGCATATTAAAAGGAATTCTGAACAGCAGCCAAAATATGTGCTTTGGAAGGTGCTTATAAAATCATAGCGTCCCTCGTTATTTTAATTCCCCCAACTTGCTCGCTTACTTCCCTAAGGTCAGTCAAGCCTAGAGATTTACGCAGGCAGCCTGAAGCAGAGGTTTGGGTGGTGGGGGTGGGGCTACTTTATACAGGATCAGTTGAAGTTGAAAGGTGATCCATCCCTGTCGATCTCTGCACTTTCTGTTCCGTATTGATCGCCACCCGCGTCCTTCCCGCACACTTAATGCCTATAGGCAAGTCTAGTACAGCAGGTACGGCCAAATTGGGTGCTAGTGACAATCTTGCTGACGTTCACATTATGTCTTCATTTTTAAATGGCGATTTTCCCTTCAGAGGCGAGTGCAGACACACACCAAGTTTGCTTACAGTTGTTTTCAAGTTTTAGCACACCCTCTTGTTCCTTTGCTCTACACTTCTGATTTTAAGATAATTTTTCTTCTAGCAAATGCTCCTAACATGGTGACAAAAGTAAGGTCATGCACTGCTTGTGTATATTTGTTGACAATCAGATGATTTCATGGCATCACCCCTGTCTGACGCCCAATTGCTGCCTGGTCTTCACCATCAACAACATGCAACAAGCAGTCTATGGCACCACCTCAGTCAAGTCCCCAAGTACTGCCTGGTGTACACCATCGATACTGCCCGTTCTATGTCCCCATCTGCTGCCCTACCCAGGACTCGGGGGGTTAAGAGCCATTGTCTGTAAAGTTCAGGCAGGTTCAGGCAGGTGGTGATAGTCACCTTCTTCAATTTTGCTGAAACTTTAGTGGTTTGATGTCCCTACCCTAACTAGAAAATTCCCCAAATTTTCTGGCCCTACCTGCACTGGTTTGGGTTTTGGGGGTCAATCACGTGCAAGCCGAAATAGGGCCTAAACTGCCAAATTATCAAAATGTGATTTTTGGGTTGCTATTATTCACTGCGCGAACTTTATCCCAAAGTAAAAGTTGGAAAATTGAATTATAGGAGGGATGGTCAGTGGAAAGAGCGATTTTTGGCCTGGGTTCTTCTTCGTGCAACATATAGGGGGCGCTCCAATATGGCCGCAATCCATTTTCGTCACTAGTTTGCACCCCTTATACTCTGCTGGATCAGTGCCCCAGAACTTTTACAGCTGCACCACACTGGTATGCAGTTAGACTATCTATTACAGGTGAGAAAAAGTTGAGAGAGTGTATGCGCACACCAATAGGTGGCGCCGAACATGGCGAAATGGTGAAATTTGACGTATTTCAGTACCACCTGGTGGTGTGCGCGGTCGACCGACAGGGCAAAGGTTTGTTGCATAATGAAGAATGGAGATCACCCTTTTAGTTTATGAAAGCCATTTCTTGGGATAAGGACTACTGTCGATAATAGGTGGCGTTTTACAAACAGATGCACTGGTACACGTGTAAAGCAATATCCGCTCAAAATTGCTCATTATTGGTCAAGTTATGAAATGCGCAGCCACTATCCAAAGGATATGTTTTCATGAATTATGTCTTTAGCCTTTATCATGAAATTCCACTTACAAAAATCATGGGATATTCTTTGCACATGTCAATATGAGCTGCTATAGGTGCATTTCGATGGTGTATCCCAGTAGAACAAGCCCTGTGATGTACTTTTCATGCATTACTAGGGTGGAATGAGGAGGTCGCCACGTCTCCGCAGATAGATGTTGCTGCGACTGTATGACTACATGAGGCCATTTTACAGGCAAACTGCATCATCTTCGTGACGATAGCGGGCATGACTGACACCAAATCATCAGGGTTGTGTCATCCTCAATGTTCCCTGCAAAATCACAGTTGAAGTGCTCATACAGTTGCAGCGTCATTCAGCAACTGATTCTGAGTGGCGACATCCCCATTGTATCACGTATTCATATAATCAGCTGCGTTGTAATCCCTACATATAACCGTGAGTTTGACCTTGTTCCATGTTCTGGATAATAGTTGATTTCTTGTGTTCCATTTTATTGTATTTGTACCTATTTTTAAGTGGTTCAGAACAAAATTTTACAAACGAACAACAATCTTGTATGCTCCATTCAACTTTTCATGTTCCACGGAAGTAGTATTTTAGCACCCCTTGTATTGACTTGTGCAGTCATGATCCCATTGTTCCCTTTGCAATAACTGCAAGTATAAGGGTGTAGGATATCTCATACAAAAGTATTTCCTTGGGATTTTCACCGCACATTTCAGCTGGACCAATCATGAGCAATTTTGAGTGGATATTGCTTTACGCGTGTACCAGTACATCTGTTAGTAAAGCGCCACCTATTATGGACAGTAGTCCTTATCCCAAGAAATGGCTTTCATAAACTAAAAGGGTGACCTCTATGCTTCATTATACATCAAACCTTTACTCTGTTAATCGACCGCACACGCCACCAGGTGGCGCTGAAATACATCAAATTTTACCATTTTGCCATGTTCGGCGCCACCTGTTGGTGTGCGCATACACTATCCCAACTTTTTCTCACCTCTGATAGATAGTCTAACTGCATACCAGTGTGGTGCAGCTGTAAAAATTCTGGGGCACTGATCGTGCACAGAGTATAAGGGGTGCAAACTAGTGACAAATGGATTGGGACCATATTGGAGCGCCCCCTATATGTTGCACGAAGAAGATCCCAGGCTGAAAATTGCTCTTTCCACTGATCATCCCCCCTATAATTCAATTTTTCAACTTCTTCTTTGGGATAAAGTTCACACCGTGAATAAGAGCAACCCAAAAATCACATTATGGTAATTTAGCATTTTGGGCCCTATTTCAGCTTGCACTTGATTGACCCCTAAAACCCAGACCGGTGCAGGTAGGGCCAAAAAATTTGGGGAATTTTCTAGTTAGGGTAGGTACATCAAACCACCTAAGTTTCAGCAAAATTGAAGAAGGTGACTATCACCACCTGCCTGAACCTTACAGACAATGGCTCTTAACTGACTCGACTATGTTGTTCATTTCAAACGCATACCCTGGGCCAGTCAGAGGAGGATGGGCTTCCCGCTTTAAAGCCCGGTCCTCCCAAGGTTTTTTCCTACTTGGTCTCATAACAAGTTTTTCCCTGCCACTGTTGCAATAGGCTTGTTTTTGAGAGGGTTTATGAAGAGCGCTACGCAAATAAAAATTTAATTTGATTTGATATTCAATTCAACTCCATTTTATTTGTAGAGTGCTTTTTACGGACTGACTGTCACAAAGAAGCTTTACTAAGCAATAGATATATGACATGAAATGAATGTAATTAAACACCTAGTGTAGTTTTTTTTTTTTTTTTTTTTCTTTTTATATATTTTACATATTTACTTAACTGAACAGAGTAATAATGACTTAACTGCTACTTGGATACAAATCTTTGCTCAAATGTTGTCTCATATTTTTAGTTGTCGAAACATCTGGGCTGGAGCTCTACAGAGATTCACTATGAGGAAAAATAATGGTTTGTAATTGATTCCTTTTATTGAGAGTAATTCACTTCTCTAATCATGGTGTGTGTCGTCTGCACAGTATTGTAGGAAATTAATGCTACTTCAGTTTTTGGCAACTCTGTGTTTATTATTATTATTATTATGTTCCCCGCAAATGTTGCGGAGAACATAATGTTTTACCCTCCGTCCGTCCTTCCGTCCTTCCGTGCAAGTTTGTCCGGGCCATAACTTTTAAACCGTTCAATATTTTTTCACAAAATCTGGTATATCATTAGATCCCATGGTGTAGATGTGCCTTTTGATATTTTGGTTCTTTAGAAATTTTTCTTTTTTCCAGTTCCCATGGTAACAAGTTCAACTTAGTGCATATTGAGGGTGGGGACCTTGTCCGGACCACAACTCTTAAACCGTTCAATATTTTTTCACAAAATCTGGTATATCATTAGATCCCATGCTGTAGATGTGCCTTTTGATATTTTGGTTGTTTAGAAATTTTTCTTTTTTCCAGTTTCCATGGTAACAAGTTCAACTTAGTGCATATTGAGGGTGGGGACCTTGTCCGGACCACAACTCATAAACTATGAGAGATTTCTTTTCTTTTGTTGCGGAGAACATAATGTTTTCCCCTCCGTCCGTCCTTCCGTCCGTCCTTCCGTCCTTCCGAGCAAGTTTGTCCGGGCCATAACTTTTAAACCGTTCAATATTTTTTCACAAAATCTGGTATATCATTACATCCCATGGTGTAGATGTGCCTTTTGATATTTTTGGTTGTTTAGAAATTTTTTTTTTTTTCCAGTTTCCATGGTAACAAGTTCAACTTAGTGCATATTGAGGGTGGGGACCTTGTCCGGACCACAACTCTTAAACTATGACAGATTTCTCCACCAAACTTGGCATATATTTAGATCACATGGTGTAGATGTGCCTTTTAATAGTTTGCTCATTCGGAAATTTTCAATTTTTTGGTTTCCATGGTAACAAGTTGAACTTACTGCATAATGAGGTTGGGAACCTTGTCCGGACCACAACTCATAGACTATGAGAGATTTCTCTACCAAACTTGGTATAGTGTTAGACCACATGGTATAGATGTGCCTTTTGATATTTTGGTTGTTCAGAAATTTTTATTTTTTCCGATTTCCATGGTAACCTTTTCAACTTAGTGCGTATTGAGAGTGTGGACCTTGTCCGAACCAAAACTCCAAAACACTTTTTCTCAACCAAACTAGGCATATTGTTATATTACATGGTATACATGTGCCTTTTCATAGTTCTCTCTTCAAAATGTGCAACCAAATATATATAATGGCGGGGAACATCATAGTGCTTCACAAGCACAGATTCTAGTTGGCCATTAAAGCTGCAGTTGGTAAGATTGAAAAGATGGCAGACTTTGCTGGAGAATTTGAGAGAGCCAAAGCCAAAGCGCCTCCCCTCAGAGGAGGCTGTCCTGCACATGCAGTCTAGTAACCACAGCAACTGAAGAGGCCAGGTTCACGACATGGCGGCTAGACATTGCTGTTGCGAAATACCAAACATGGTTGTCCAACAACTGCAGGCTTTGAATTGAGAAATGCACTGTCAGCCGAACATGAATAAATATTTTCCCTATGAAATGATCTACAGCAAACTCCATTTAGCAAAATAAGTAGCTAGCATTCACTTATAGCTGTGCTTAGATGTTTGATCACTGAAATTGTGGGAAAAGGCTAATGGCACTGACTGAGCAGTAAAATGCTGATGAGAACATCTAGTCTTGAGACACAGACGCACACAAAAATCAGGACAAACTCCAAACTAATAGCTCTGCCTGGGCTCTTCACAAAGACATTTTCAGCCACTCTTCAATAGAATGGTGCTAACTAATAGCATTAACACTGGAAACAAGCTAATGTTAGCCCGACTGCAACCTCACAGTAACATGAGGGCTACGGAGTGCTACAGTGAGTTAACCGTAGCCATCTTGGCAATATGCTTAGACTTTACGGATGGCAAATCATGCGGGGTTAATTACCCTGTGCAGCAGAAATGTTTCCAACTCTGCATCCAGTTTAAAATATTTCAGGTCCCATAACTGTCACCACCTTTGAAAAGCCACACAAACAGTTAAGATGAACTCTAGTTTTGTCTTGGGTGCTGTTTAATTTTAAATTTTTTTTTTTTTTTTTTTTTTTTTTTTTCCTGCCTTACTTCAGTCTTCTATTTGCTTGTTTTTGTTTTGTATGCTGTAGCTGGCAATGAAGGTATGGGAAATGTATTCATTTCAGGCGGCTGTTTCATTTCAGACAGAAGAAGGTTGATAATAAAAGTTTTTATTTCATTAAATGAATGTTTAAAAATGTATATTTGTCTGGTATAAATACCATTACCATCATCCAGTGCCCACGAGGTGATCTGGGGGTCTGAAGTCCAGGGTCTGAAATGGTTATTTTGGCCCAAAGTGGTTTTCAGACCCCCACAAGTCCCCCAGCAATAGCACTGTTATCCTAAAACTTAGTTTGGTGGTGGGAAAGTTCCCAAATGTGAGGGAGAACCACATTTCCAATAGTAACATTCTCTGAACTGAATCCTAGAGACCCCCAAAAAGTGAAAAAATCACTTCATTTTGGGGGCCCTCCTCTCACCCCTCTGTCTCATGGTGATTCTGGCTGCAGAATCCTGATATATGGGCCAGAATACACCAGAACTTCAAATTTTAGCTTCCCATCTCTCTTAGGTGAGAAGTAATGGTCCTTCCAAAATGCTAATGACCAATTCACATAAGTCAAGAAGGAGCATGGCACTCAAATTTCAAGAGGGCGCCACACGAAAACTGTTACAGATATTGACATGAAACTTGGGATTCTTTTGTTTGGTACCATAAAGTATTTTTGGACAAAGTTTGAGCAAAATCTGAGAGGTGTCATGTAGCTACATGGCTGGCTGAGTTGACATGGAATGACCCACATTCATTTTTATCTTCCTTGTCTTTTTTGTAAAGCTTGCTGTTATGATTCTTGAGCCATGTGCCTCCCATCATATCAGCACCCTTTGTGCAGATCTTGATGGCCGAAGCGCCACCCCTTCAGTGGCGGAACACCCTCTTTGTGATCTGAATACAGCAAGATCTCTCCACTTGTTAGTCGTTTTTGTCCTGATTCTATCCATCTGGCCTCACTAATTCCCTGCAGCTCCAGGTGGTATCTTTCCATTTCTGCTATTGCTTGGGCTGTTTTCCCTGCTTGGTAGATGGTCTTTACATTCCAAGTTTTGACAGTGGTGTTCCTAGTTGAGAGAAGGGTGTTCAGTCCTGAGGCTTCCCTCTGCCTTTTACCCCATGACGTGAAGGACCTCTCTCTTACAAGACTTCGCATTTCATTCTCATCACCATTTTTGTAGCATTTGAGTTTTTACGCAGAAGGGTTGGTGGTCCTTCGTCCAACCCTCCTCCTTGCTCATTTGGGCTTGGGAGTTGAAGTGATTGACCCAACCTCAAAAACTCCTCCTGGCTCTGATTGGTTGATTTTGTTCGGGCCCAGTGGATTCTTGCAAATGCCACTTGGAGCACTGGGTGGAGCCAAATTTACCTGATTTTTTGCAGATGACCTGTTTTATGCTCTACTGTGTGTTGAGTGACAGTTTTAGCAAATACAGGGCTCGTAATTGCGACCGTTTTGGTCGCATATATGCAGTCAAAATTAACACTGTGCGACCTTTGAATTAAAATAGTCGCACCTGTGCGACCGCTTTTCTCCCCAATTAAATGCCTCTTTTCCTGTACATTTGCTGGTCCGTAGGCATGCAAACTGCTGCTGCAGTTTGAATAGAGATGGGCGTATGTGTCAGAGCACTGCATGCATCTACTAGACATACCGCAGCCGAGTGTACCGGTATAAGAATGGAGCGCACCCAGTGTGTTTCCTTGAGCTGACAGCGACCATTTGACCAATCAAAGGGGAGCTTGACCTACTGAACCTCAGTACTGATTCTAGAATGGTTAATATTAGCCATCACTCACTCCATTTTGCTGTACTGAGAGTTACTATTGTAACTATACACAAGATTTAGACGGAAAATGAAACGAAGAACAAAAGAAGACTTTTCTTCTGGTACCGTTAACATTCAAAAAAAACGAGTCGGTAACAGAAGTTACTGAAACTGAGAATCATGACAATGACTATAATGGTGATTAGGACGAACCAGCGGTGAAAAGAGTTTATTTTCACAAAGAGTCGCTTAGACATTTTGAATGGCTGAGGTTAAAAGAAGGTGAAGTGCACTGTGTTCATTGTAAAGATAATGGCCCGGATCACACAGGTAACGGCGCGTTAGCGACTGGGTCCAAACACTTTAAATGTAAAAACCCCTCTGTACATGGAGAAAGCGCGAAACAGCAAATTCTGTGACAAATGTGCGTCAACGAGTAGGTCCGGTGTTCTGTCAATCAATATGCCATCTCGCGGTTCTGCGCTTGCCCCAGACCTACAGTCTTCATCTCGGTTTCTTCGCTCATATCTTATCTGCAAAAATCATAAAACACATTTTTTTTTTTCAGCGCGTCTTTCGACCTGTAAGCATTTATTTATTTGCACGTACACGTTGGGTTTTCCTGAAAATTCAGAAAATGATATTGGCTTGCGGCATCTATCTTTAATCAAACGTATCCAACTCATTATAACGTCTGCTTAAGTTATAAGCTAACAAACAACAAAGTTACCTCTGTAGACTAATTCATATTGCAATATTAAGTGAAGACAAAGACTTCACGACTTAGGGTTAAATGCAGATCTAACGTTAACACAGGAACAGATGGATGGAAGGGCAGAGAACCAGGAGACCCTATTTTAAATCCTGGCATAAAAGGAATATGGCATAAAGCCAATGTAGTGGAAACTTTTGTTAATCAATGAACTCAAGACTGTCATATTGTTTAATAACTTTCATTTATTGGAGACAGTTGTATTGTTAATGTGTAGTGTTATATTGTAGTTTTTTAAATATTAAAAAATATATATTGGTGGTGCTTAGATTTCAGTGTTCGCGCTCCTAAATTTTGGCTCGCGCTCCTAACTTTTTGAACTTGGGAGCGCAGCGCTACCAAGTAAAAGTTAATTTTGAGCCCTGAAATATGAGAAAATATTTACTTGTATAAAAATTACCTACTGAAGCTCGAGTACTGTTAGTGCAGATAAGACGAGGGTTATGATTGAGCAATTCTTTGCGGCTCACAAATTCATTGGGTCTTGCTTATTCAAAGGCCAAGTCTGCATTTTAATAGCTTGGTTGCTGCTGTAATAAGTGACCTGAAGTTTCAATGTAGGCCTTCATTCTTTGCATGCCTAATGAAACTTTTATACAGTTTTGTAAGGTACAGATATTGATACAAACTCAATACTGACTCTGACTTCTTATGAATCTGCAGATACAGTAAATTGAGTCCATCGGAGCTGAAGAAAAATGTATGCAGTTTTCTGAATGTGTAGAGCCCTTTTTGTGCTCATTTTAGCTCCTTCCTCATTTCCTGTGGAGAGTGCACACAGACAAACGCACTCTGAAAGAATCTGTAATGTCATCGGCTGCTGCTTTACTCTGTGCAGTTCACACACTATGGCTGCACAGGTGCTGATTTTGTGGTGGTCACATTGTCAGCAGTTTGTTCTAGCGGAAAGAGTGGGTGTCCAGCTGACCGCAGTGAGATCACAGAGTGATCAGACATGGTTGTCTTGTTTCTTGATCTGAGCTCCCTCAAGACACTTGTACACTTTGCTGTGCAACAATACCATATTCTACTGAGATTAGAGGCTGGGGATGTGTGTGAGGTAAGTCTTGCAAGGTTGCAGTTTAGACCCAAGTGATGCACTACACTCTGTATTTCGGAGAGAACCAGTCAAGACATTGCCCAAGTTGAAGTAGTATCTGACGTACTCGCCTGAATGGTACAAGTCTCATCTCCCATTAATTGCATCGGACATTTAGTTCATGGGTGTTTTTGGTTGACTCCACGTGAATGCAAATCCAATTTGTGTTATTTGTAAAAACCAGTGCAATATGTTTTAATCAAGGTCAAGGTAAACTTTATTATCCCCATTAGGGGCAATTTGTTTTACAGCCAGCAGAGAATAAGACAACAAATCATACACAACATACACATATCTCATACACATAATATTAAGACCTCACACTATGTATAATACCAGTGCTAACAGGGATGAATGAGCTTTTAAATCTAGATGTTTAACATTTTGATATAATGTACCTGCGACCAGAAGGCAACAGTCTGTACTCTTGAGACAAGGGGTGACTATGGTCGGTATGCGTTATAAATGAAAACTGGCCGCATCTGATAATGTTCAGAGTTTTCGGAGTTTCTGTTACAGCAATTTGAATGAATGACTGAAAACAGGTCATGACCAAATACATGCGCTGGTGGGCCTTAATTTCGTGCTATTCCAGCAAAGTTAAAGTTCAACTGAGATGTGCAGTTTTCACTTGAATGCATTCATTGATTGTAGGCTTTTGCGCAAGAATTTTACTGTGGCTTACACTTGTGTATGTTCTACCTTGTACAGTTCCATATTTTATTACTGAATGATTTGTTTCACAACCTCAATTCTGAAAAAGGTTGACAGAACATGGAAAATGCAAAATCAAAAAGGATTGATTTGAAAAGTGTATTCACCTGTTACTATATTGTACTATACTTATACTGTAACGCACATGATACTTTAACTTCAGTTTAAATGGCCAAGCTGTAATAAAAGTTTGTCAGATGTCTACCTTTTTCAAATAACCAGCAACACAAAATCGAAAACATGCCACATTCCCGCAAAACTTCGGACCATAACACTTTAAAGTCGATACATATTCACCAGAACCACACTCATAAATCGCACGGCCTGTAACAAAACCCGGAGCTGAACCAACTGCGCATGTGCACTCACATGTAAGTGCACATGCGCAGTTGGTTCGTCTCTAGGTTTGTTACATTTGCATTCTGTTGCATTTTACATTCTGAAGACGAGACTACATCACTGAAACAAGTAAGAACTGAAGATGGCTGCAGCACTGGGCTGGCAGAGCATCACCAGGGGAGATTTGTGGCATCTGGTGATGGCCATGCATCAGACTTCAAGCAGTCCTTGTATGCAAAAGATATGTGACCAAATGTTATAAATGATTATTTTGTTCTACATTGTGTTAAACTATCCAATATTTTTGATGCCCCAAAAATGGGAGGGCAGTAAGAAAACTGCTGTCATTTCTAAACTGTTAATCTGATATGGATGAGGACGCCCTCAAATTAAAGCGGAAAATCTGCACTTCAACCTTTTTGTCACTGTATCCTTCCCAACTCAAAGTTGGAGTACAGAACTGAAATAAAACAATGCGTCACTGTCCAAAGAATTATGGTGCTCGCTGTATTTGATAAACAAAGTGACAAAAACAATGGAGTTTGCTTTGTAAATCGCATTGATTATGGACTTATTAGGCACAAGTGCATTCTGGGTTTTTGGATGGACAAGCAAGGCATATACTGAGGCAGTGATTTCTCTCCATGAAATTGAACAGTAAACATTGCAAGCTGGAGCCCATCTCAAGCCACTGTGCATGGTTGTTGACATGCTTGCCTGCCTGCTGCCATCACATCCATTGCAGTCTTCACTCAAATAGATGCTTGTAAAGTGGGCTTAGAGTAAGCAAAGGGATGATACTGCATATCCAAGGATTTTCTTTGTTTATCTCTCATATTAATAATCATGTGATATACCAGGAGGAGTCCTTGTTAGGTGCAACATATTAATGGCTGAAACGGTAATCGTGAAATTTGAGCTCATGATTATTAGAAATGATAACTTCTTTATCCCTTTGTGAATTATTTTTTTCCCTTGAAATATGAATGGAGGAGGGGACAGTAAGGGTACTCGCAGGCAGAGCATGGTCGTATTCCGCTTATTCATTAACCTTTTTACTGGATTTTGTTGATGGAACAAAACATTTCTCATTCAACAAAATGTTAGGAGGGCTGTTGTCTCCATGTGTATGATAAATGTTACAAAAATGTCAACCTCATTTGTCTTATTTCTCCGCTCTCACTATACTCTGACATCTGCGAGTTGTCAGTTAAGGCTTTTTGTGTATACTGTTGAGATTTATCGTATCATCTGTTGAGCCCAAGTGAACATTAGCAGCCACACGCCTTTTCCTTCTTGCAAATCATCTGGTTTGTGGTGGATAAGTTAATGTTTTTTAGTTTAATTAAAAAATTTGACAGAACTTGAGATAAATACACTTCTGAAACAACAAATTATTCCAGGAGTGAACAATTTGAGACCTGGAGGGCTGTGGTGTATGCAAGTTTTTGTTTCCATCAAATATCCTGACTAAATTAGTTAATTGACTCTATATGCAAAAATGAGCTTACTCTTAGATCAGATCCCAGTATGACAGTGCTCTTCCAACTTTCACAACATTAATTGCATCTACTTCTAGCCTTTGGCAGTTGTATGTGGGTGTTGGGGTATATTTCAGAAAGGATAAATGTGTTCTTTCTGATGGTATTCAGGTCATGACATGTCTTACCCCGTTAATACGATATTGCGCTTGCAATGTTTACATCGTATTTATTGCCACCTGCAAATATCAAAAATCTTCCCATCCTCTTCATTTGTGAGCCTTAGCTATCTTTGCCGAGAGTGTGGACAGGATACAGGCACCAACCTGGCAGAAATCGTTTTCCCGGTGGCAACAGTGCTGTTGCCATTGGGTAATAAACCATAATGAAGTGTCCTAATGGTGGAAAGTGGGTGTTACCATATGTTTAACATTGTTCATTTCTTTTCTTATTTTTTTCGGTCTTATCCCATGTTCATGGTAAATTCAGTGCAGACGTGTCATAAAGGTAAATTCAGCTGTGACCCCAGATTGCTAGGCAAAGGAATGTGTACAGTGCATGTGCTCCATTGCAGAGAAAATTGCCTTCATTTATCAAAATTGAAACTATAATTTTGCAATCTCTCTGAAATTAGATATTGGGATCAGCTACATCTAATGAATGCATACACTCACTTCCATTAGTATTTGAACAGAGACCATTTTCATCGCTTTCACTCTGTACATCACCACAATGGATTTGAAGTTAAACAGTGAAGATGTGCTTAAAGTGTTGGGTTTCTGCTTTTATAGAGTGAGAGTTTTATCGAAAAAGTTGTATGAATCATGTAGGTAAGAAAAGCTGCAAAGTTAGTTCCTGGTATTAAAATACATTTTGAGGAAAGGCTGAGAATCTTAATCTCTTCAGCTTTAGTAAAAGGGGACTTGGGGGTGATCTGATTGAGGCCTTTGCTTGTAGAGCTATAGGTCATAAATGGAAGTTGGACAAGGGGAAATTTAGCACAGATTTTGGGTAAAGAGTTTTTTTTGTTTTGTTTTTTCTCACAGAGAGAAGCCACAATGTGGAATTGCTTGACCGGTTATGTCATTGAGACAGAAACTCTCATCCTTAAGTGTCCTAAGTGTTGAGTAAAGTTTAGTGGTGGGAAAATGGTGTGCCATCTTGGGCCAAATGGCCTGTTCTCACAATTCTGTTATGTTTTATGTTATTTTTAAAATTGTCCAGTACTACTTAAAATTTATCCTGCTGTTTTTGGGGTCACTGTGACCAGAGGATGTGTGAGAATGGTACAGTCAAAATGTCACGTCTTTCGACATCCTCCTGAGCCCATCCTGATACACATCACACACACAAACACACACACACACACTCAGGATAGCAATTTTGATTTCATACATTTAGACAGCAGAGTTGTATTGCAGATTTAGGAAGGGGAGGGACCATAGCTAACATAAAAAGTCAGATTTATTATAACATGCGCTCCTGGTAGAAAAATGTAAAAATTTGACTGCTTAGGTGATCCTTTGCAGCTAGTTCACAGGGGGCGCGCTGGTTAGTTGTATAATTTTAAAAATAAAATGACTCACTAGTGCATGACCAAAAACTTTTCTTTTGTTCAGTTGGCATTGACCAACATTATGGGTTCACAACTGGGATTGTTGAGTGGCTGCAAGCAATAGCAACTTGCACTTTGACTACATGTTAAGTCGGCAAAGTGGATTGTTAATTCCAAAGAGAAATTTTTGACAATTCAGAGAGGTATGACTTTCCTTCATTATACTTCTTTCATTCAGCCTAAGCAACTGGAAGGCTGGTCATGAAGTTGTCCTTCATGCTCTTAATAACTGGTTTGCGTCAAGTGGCATCTTGTCTGTAGGCTATTTAAAGAATTATAAGGGAGCGGAAGGATTATATTGTGGAGCTAGCAATATCAAAAGGTCCGCACTCTAATACTTTTTTACGGCCTATTTACAAAACATTTTTTGTCGTGAACTTTGCATGGCTATAAACTGCCTGCGAGCATACATTTAGTTGTAATTAGTGCTTGGCAATGTAATGATATTATGTTGATATTGTGATATATATTTTATTTTGTCTTGGAATTTGGATTTTGAAATATCATGGTATGACGTGTTGTCCTTGTTTTAAAGACTGCATCATGGTAAAAGGATGCAGGTGTATGCGCTTGGGCAATTCCATGTGTGAGTTGCTAAAACAGCAATTTTTAAAAAGTGTTTTATATTAGAATGCATAAGTTTACATGTATATGACTCATTACCAAATCGGACACTGAAAACCGTTTTGAAATATCTTTGATGGTCTTCTCAAAATTTAGATTTGAATTTTGTCTTATTTTTTTTTTTTAGCAAGGATCAAAAGTTATTTTTCCAAAGCTGACAACTTCTAGAAGAGATTTAGCTATTTCCTGGTATTTACTGTATTTTCATACATCGGTAGCCAAAGTATTTGAGCCTGTCAGTCATTGCAGGAAATTGAAACACACAATTCCAGTGGCTCATTGTGAAATTTGTCATTTTTCAACGTAATTCCGTTACCGAAATTGCGGTATAGTTCTCTTTATCTCATTTCTGCATTTATTTTATTAAGAATTCTCTTCCTTATGTCCATACTGAATTTCAGACATTAACCTCTCTAATATTTAGCTGTAATCCTGGAAAATTTGTGGTAACGGAATTACATGGTAACGGAATTACACCAGTAACGGAATTACGGAATTATTCTGAAAGCCAGTGAAAAACAGAAGATAGCACAAGGTGGCATGTGGACTTTATGGAGCATGGTGGTTCCTTGTTTTGGACATCTATAGTTGAGTGTTTCTTCCTGTGAGTTAAGTTTCCATAACCAGCGCATGAATTATACCACGGCCTAGCGGTAATTGCCATGGTTGCCCCCCTGTGTAGCCATCATGCCGGACTACCCAAACGGCCAGTTTGGCTTGCCCTTTTTTCAAGTGGCCGTGGTGCCCAAGAATTACCCAAAGTGGCGATTTTCGACACAGCGACTGAGCTGTGCGGCTCCCGTCGTCACGCTGCGCTGGACTACTGAGCACTTTGTGCGACCAATGACACGGCCACTCACTCATGAATACGGCAACGTTGTGTGAGGTTCGTATCCTACAACCATACATTCTTCCGGCTTGAGAAAAATCAGCTCACATTATGTTTTAAGTGCAAGCAATTAGATACTGTTGGTGTCAAGTATAGATGTGTTTTTGGGCTGGGTGAAAACAGTGGTTGTATAGCTTTCCTTGACTGGGGGGTGGCGGCAATACCAATATACCAATTTTCAATTGCTTTGTTGTTTTGAGTATAATAAATTTAGTAGATTATCAGAAAATGTAATTCCGTTACCATTTTGTAATTCTGTTACCGCTGTCTCTTTCTCATAAATGGCATCCTACAAAATATCTGTGAGTATACCTGTCAACATAAACTTATCATGGCCTGGTCAACATCCTAGGCCACCAACTTAAGCTTAAACCTACTGCCTATCATTGCCAGATTTCAGAGAAATGCCTGTCAAAGTAAAGGCAAAAATAATGGCATTTTTTCTGCTGTAATTCCATTACCGACACTTTCACCTTCGTATAGCCTTCTACAAATAGATGACCCCAAACTTTGTAATATACTGCTCAGTAGGCATGCCAGTAGAACTGATAAAAGCACCAGCAAGTAGCTACTGCATTAGAGTAATAGATGGCAGGTAAAAATGACATGAAAATTACTCTTGATCGTAATTCCGTTACCATGGAATTGCCCACTTACTATTCTGTACTAGCTATTTCCTGTGTCCGCTTGATCATCATATCCACATTACTAATGACTGTTCATCAAAAAATACATTGTGCAAATATTTTGTGTAAGCACCAATATTTATCCATACAATCTCGCCTCATGTTGATATTAAAGTATTTCATTAAAAATATTGTTATTTTCAGTATTTGTTATTTTTTCCATTTTGCTTGCCCTTGTTTTAATGTATGCAATGTTAAGATCATAGCATTATGAACCAATTTATATGAAATTTTAAAAAGTGTGTTCATCGATTGATCGCCTGCTTACACAAGTTAGGCACATTATACGCATACAGGCTAATTGTATCATAGGCCAGTGCTCTCAAAAGAGGAAACTTGGCTTATGTACGGTGACCCAAACCTATATGAGTGTAGCCTTAGCCCAAAGGGCTGTCACAAATGGGTTTACACCTCATGCGCGGTGGAGCACTGAAGACTTGGTCTACTCCTTGCCCACTGCAAGGGCCTCCTTCAGATCAGTTGACTCTCTGTAAATTCATTGATGACCTGATTTTGGCTCCCTAAAAGAACAGTTTTCTTCTGAGGCTAATAAGTAGCTAGTAGGGCCAATGCCTTATAGGGCTACGCCTGTACTCATTGGAACTAACTTGGATTATGGTGGGTAACCTTTATTCTGTTTCGTTTTGTGTAGGCTTTGCCCTCCTAGAGCTGTTATTAAATGTGAGGCGGTGCAAGCCAGGTGTGGTCAATGCCTTACTGTGTCCATCCGGAACAACTTTAACACATCCTACTTCATGAAGTGTACACACATGCACCATTTAACAGTCCTGTCGAGGGAGAGTAAAGACAGTGGTTACTAACAATAACGGTCCCCTTCTCCCCTGTAAAGGTATCATGAGGCATGCAGTTTGGTGCCATAAGTATGTGAGTGTGTTACTACTTGCCCTCAGTGGACGCATGCAAGAGTAAAGCCTATAAGCAAGCGGGTTGATGGTATGGGCGGTTCATAAAGGTCCTACCTGTCGCCTTAGCCAGTGTTTCCCAAACCTATCCTGGAGTACCACTTATCCTGCATGTTTCCCCTGCTCCAGTGCAGGCAATTCAAATGTCATTATATTAGCTGCTTGATAATCAGCTGATCATTTCAATCTCCTCTGCTGCAGCAGGGAGAGATCTAAAACATGCAGGACAAGTGGTACTTCAGGAGGTTTGGGTAACACTGATCTAGCGCATCTAGCACAGCATGAGTGTGAGAGAAAATAAAAGCAGGTAAAGGGGCAAGGTGACGCCGATGAAGCCACTTTATAAATATCCGCGTCCATTTGAAAACCATCTATGTCATCTGTGGTATATAAATGATTGTGTCTTTCTCTCTGTGCGAGACACAAGAACAGTCAAAGCGCACCTTGGGCGGAGATGAAGTTCAGTCTCCTTTGCATCCTTATGTGGCAGAGTTAAGTACCCAGCCAATGAGGGAACAGTGTAAACTTGTCACATTCTTGGCGATATAACTCAGATTTTCCCTCAGAGTGGAGGAAAGTGCTATTGCCACATATCATGAGACAAGACAAGGCTACAAAGAGACCATATAAATCACTTGAGGTCTTTGCTGATGTCAAACCTCAAGTAATGCTGGCTTTATGGACAGAATTTTAAGTCGCATTTGAGTCAGAGGCTCAAGAGACTAAAGCCCTAGATCTTCAAAATCAACAGCAAATTCTACTGAGGAGTAATTGAGCACATCACCAGTTGCTGTCTACTGGCAACATGTAAACACCCTCATGGCAAGAGGATTTAGCTGATGGGTACATCTTTACTATGGCTGGGGCCAGGTGTCTGTCAACTTGGCCCTGCAGGAAAGACTGTATCACTAATAGTTGGAGCTGTATTGGGGTCCGCATTCCGCTACACACCAGTGTTGCAATTTTGCCACTAAGTGTGATCTAGTAGATTGGGCCCTGGCGCAATGAATGGTCTTAACCATACTATTCTTAGAAGAGGAGGGATCTGAGGATTCGGAGAGTAAAAGTACAGCAGTGTATTGGGCCACAGTCTGTGCGCATGTGCATCAACTCCCAATCCTGTGCTTATGGAAAACAACTGTGTGCATTGAGCATTCTCCCAAAAAGCAAAAAGGTCTACTTTTGCCTTGCTGATCCTGTCCCATGTCATTCAAACAATGATATCTTCAGACACCAATGTAAAAAGCCAGGCCTAATTGATAGTTGATGTACATTGCTGTAGTAGAAAGTGTTTCAGAACTTTCATTACTGTGGTGAGTTGAACCTGCAGGTGAAGTCCTCTCAGTGTATGAGACGGGCATGTGTGCCCCCTCCCTGAAATTTGCTTCTGTGAACATAAGATGTGACATGACTCTGTTCATTAGTTTCACTCAATAATATATGTTATTAATCACTTATTTCCGTATTGCCTTGGTATTGGCCTGAGGGTCGGCCTCAGGCTAATACTGCGACCCGAAGGCCAATACCAAGGCAATGTGAAAATAAGAAATTTATATTATTTTTATTAATTGGTTAAGTATGGTGTGCTATCATGACAATATTATGACTATGACTTCTGAAGTACGCGACTTCAAGACTCATTAAAGAGCTAAATGCTAGGTCCTCGACTGTCTGCTTCTTTGAAGAGAGCAAATGCCACAGTTGCCAACGATTACTTGTGCACGTGCTGAACTCGGCCAATACAGCTTAAGGTCGGCCAATACAGGATATACTGGCAGGCCGTTTTTACTGTATGCGAGCAATAACATACTTAACCAATTAATAGTGTAAAATATAAAAGCGTGTGTGTGGGTGAGGTAGAAACCAGTTACTGGCTTATTTGAGGACCACACCCACTCTCCCTCGGGGCACGGCGTGTTTGAGTATCTTAGTGTTTTTTCCAAAAGTTTAAATCTGATTCTACCAAAGGGGAATTTTGACTATGCATCTTTGGTATCACACTGGGTTTTGCACTGGCAGGGGAACCAACGTTGAAGTCTGCCATGGTGCACTAAGCACAGAGAAATCACTACATGACTTGCTGACATCAAGATTATTGACTTTTACTGATGTTCCAACTGAAGCAACAAACATCATCTGTTTTTTTTAATAAAGAAACATTCAGCAAAATGTGGGTTTCATAATTATTGCCGCCCCGTGGTTTATTACTTCATGTAACCTGCTTTGGCAAGTATGACAGCGTGCAGTCTTTTCCTCTAAGCACCATCCAGTTGGAATATAAGTGACCTTTGGCAAATTGCAAGTGCTTGCTTCTGTGTCTTGGGGGTATGCTTTCTTTTCACAATCCCTCCAAAGAGCTTGTGGATTATGTTGTCTGATGGTGCTTTTTCAAAACCGGGTGACCTCAAGATGTCAACATGACCTGTAACTCCTTTTTTTTTTTTTTGCCTCTGCCACTGTCCTCCTATCTTGGGTGAAAATATTCCAAGTGTTCAACTGTTCCATACAGCTTCTTTTTTTGAGTAATTGCCCTGACTGTGCTGGGTTGTGGATAGTCTTGAACCCATTACCAGATTGATGAAGGTCTAAGAGCATCTGTCTCTTATACATTTTCTTCATAATGTTGGATGACAGTGGGATTTTGCATGCGTTCAGGAAGTACATAATGACAGAATGTAGCTCCTTAAACCTACATGAGTTTATGTGGTTCATGTTATGCCAGCTCACCCGAAATTCAGAACTTTTCTCAGTTCATGGCATGAATTTTCTCAAGAAAATGAATGTAAAAACATCTTTTTTATCCATGGGACCTCGCACAGTCTTATCGCTCTACTCCGCTTTTTACGCCTCTGCTCCAGCAATAGCCATGGCCAGAGGCATTCTATTTTTGGGTGACTCATTTGGCTGTACGTCTGTCCCAATCTTGTAAACGCGTTATTTCTCTTATACACAGAGAGAATTCTTCAAATTGGGCACAAATGTCCACTTGGACTTAAGAAAAAACTGATTTTGGTGAAGGTCAAGGGTACTTCATAGCTGTCCCGTTCGCAGTCCACATAAACTTATAATGGGCAATGTATTAAAACTTCTCATACTTCTCATTTTTTCAGCTATGAACATCAAACTTGCTGTGTATACTGATGTTGGGTCAGATTTGTCATTTTTCAAGTTCTCTTGATGATCCCTCACTCCTATCTCTCCTTTTTCATCTCTTCTTTTTCAGCTAGACTTCCTTTTGCATTTCAAAAGCCCTGTTACTCCCACTATTTGATTGCTTGAGCCCCCAATCTCCCTATACAGCTTCAAACTCTCTTAAAGGATGGATGTTTTTGTTGTCTTGCCCCCCTCTTTTTTTATCACTCCATCCTCCATTAAACTCCATTCATTTACCAAGTCTTCAAACTTTCCAGGTATAGCCTTTAACTTGCTTCCCAGTTTAGACTTTACCAAATGATGGATGTTGATGTCTCTTCCCCTGGCCATACTGGTGCACACAGACACACAGAGCATTCTTCTCCCTTCTTCATTACTTTATCCCACATATTGCCCAAATAAGCGATCTTTGATCATTTATAACTTTTGAACCATTTGCCATGGAGAGTTAGGAACTGGATTGTTGGACTCATGAAAAAATTGTGTGTTAAATGATGAAGCCCCTTCTCCTTTTCCTATTTGGTCAATATTTGACACTTCTTAAGTAGTGAACAGTTTGTCATTGAGCACGTGCGGTTCTGTTATTGGGCTCAGGAAAGAGTCATGTTAATTACCAAGGCCCCGTCCCCCTTCCAGATTTGCTTACCTTTTATCCTTCATAATTATGGGGGGGTGGGGGATATAGTTGTTAGTTAGGGGTCTTTCTGTCCATGGAAATTTTGTTTCTGGGACAGAACTCGAATGCCATTTAGTATTTCTTTAACAAAACCTGCTATGCCTATTAATCAGGTCCTATACTGGTGCCTTTTGATATTTTGGGATTTCTGAGATTAGATTGCTGGGGTAGGGGGTATATGTCATCTTGTGATGACTTATTTAGCCATTTATCGTGGAGAGTTGGGGGATTAGTTAACTCGTGAACAGACCAGCATTTAGTCGAAGTCCTGCTCCCTTTCCTGATGGATTTCATCCCTCATAAATATTGACCCATTTGTTCAGCTGATGTTGTCAACTTCAGATGGCTTAATTTGGTTGGAGATGTGGGTAAATTAAGGGGCATGATGGGGAAATGGCTGCAAGCCAAATTGTCCAACTGCCTCTGATGTCTGGCCACATGACGTTCATGTGATGATCACGTGCCTTTGAACTCTCTTGAGAGCATGTTGAACATGCCATCTAGCGCAACTCCACAGAGGCAACTGCTGCAGTAAGGCTCACCATGCTAGCTCATCCTCATTGGGTGGTTGCTTCTCCCTGGAAACCTAATTTGGAAAAAGTTGCTTCTGAGTTTTACAATGGTGTTCAATGTCATTTGGATGTGTGGAGTTATTTAATCTAATTTTTAAGAAGCATGTTTCATGCCCCTTTTACATAAGTGTTGTACTTGGCTGGCTGCACTATAAAAATTGCAATAAAGGGAGTGAATGCTGTCTGTCTTGGCAGGGTGAAGGTCATGTGGCAGCTGAAGCAGCTCTCAATTTGGAAATTGTCCATCTCGACTACTGACCAAGTCTTGTGCAGATTACCAGCACCACTACTAGTAATTGACAGAAGCACATCTTCATTAACACTTTCTCCTACAGTGTATTTTTGAATTACCAGTCACTGCCAGCATTTTTGAGAATATTCATTGATCTTTCGATACCTATGTTTTCAGAAGAGCTGTAACCACATCCCCTAACATATAACAGTGAAACAAATCAGTGATTGCTGGAATATCTCGTTAGTGGCAAGAGAAGCATTCTGCCTTAATTGGCGGAACATATTTTCATTGGCAGGGAATGAGTTTACTTGTCGCATTTTTAACATTCAGCTTAATCTTATGGAATTGTAAGGTGGCCACCCACGGATTCCAAAATGGGGCATGAATAAATTCCAAGCGGGCAAACTGGGCTATAATTTTGAAGCTTACGGATCTTCTCGAGATGTTGTTTGCTAGTGCTGGTGTGTTTGTGCCAGTAAACTCGCCAGTTTCTTTACAAGTCATTGGTTGCCGGTGCGGAAGAACAAAAGAAAATGGCTATTTCCCAGATGAAAACTTTGAGCTTCTGTGTTTTTGTTTCTCTCCCTGTCTGCGGTCTTGCTGTGCTTGTGTACTTTCTGAAAAAGTGAGAAATGCTTTGTGCATGAATTAAGAGTATGTGGGGTCACTGTACCTCACGCTTATTGACCGTGGTGCAGTCTCTGGCTCCAATTCGCACAACTTGTGTCCTGAAACTGCCCTTCCAGGGTTCAAAATGCTTTTCACCATGTCTGAGAGATGTTGATGAGTGACTGTCACACTGTTACTGAGAGTTGGGAGCGCATTGAAAACCACTATTAATTTTTAAAATTGCTACATTTTTTATTCAACTTGCTGCAATTTGTCGACAGAACAATCAAGACCAATACATGACCAATAATTAGAAATGATAATGAAAAAATGAATGCCTATTGCCAACATTTATATAATTGGTATTGTAAGGATGATAATATAAATGCAAAAATCCAAAACTTGACTTCGCGGCATTTATTTTCGCCATCCTTAGTGCATCATGCCAGACAACGCCCTTTAGCCATGACTACATTCAGAATATAAAACGGATTCTCGGGGCTTATTGCTTAATGAGCCTCGCAAACTAACTTATGCAAATCTGTGCTGTTTCATGAGCTACACGAGCGCAGAAATTATAAAGACATATTGATATTTTACATCGTCATTTATGTGCAGAAGAAAACGCTTCAGCACGGATCTTGGATATAGCACGGATCTTGGATATTAATAGAGAGTTACCATCCCTATTGAATAACCACAACGTGAGTACTATTGTCGTGCACGTCGGATCTAATGACACCTCGAACCGCCAGTCAGAGATTTTAAAGCAAGAGTTTATCACACTACTTTCCACACTACCTGCAAGCAATAAACGACTAATCATCTCCGGCCCTCTTCCTTGCATCGGGCGTGGTTATGGCAAATTTAGTAGACTCTACGCTTTTAATGACTGGTTAAGAGCACTCTGTGAGAAAGGGAATTTATGTTTTATAGACAATTTTGATACCTTTTTGCTAAACCCTGCTCTTTTTAAAAGAGACGGCCTTCACCCGAACTACAAAGACTCCCAGTTACTATCTAAGAACATACAGAATGTCCTCTACAAATGACTATTTTCTGCTGATGCATGCCGCAAAGTCTCGGATGAACCTAGTGTTGCTGTTCGGGATGCAAATTTTACTGTTATGTGCACTGCAAATTGGTTGCTCCTTGGGGTGAAACGCGTAGAAATAGTCACTACTTTGCGCAGGTCTTTGTCAGTCAGAACTAAGAGTTCAAATCCACATAATCTCGTGATCATTAAACCTTCTCCCTTGACAAACCAGTATCCACTCAGTACTAGAGCAAAGATAGCACTTTTTAATGTGAAATCTCTTTCCAACAAGAGTTTTATTATTAACGACCTAATCTGTATTTATGATTTGGATTTTATTCTACTCACGGATTAAGAATGATGAACAGGCTATGCTCATTGAAACCTGCCCTTCTGACTACAATTCTATGAGCGCACCAAGACAATCTTGTCATGGTGGCGGCATTGCTGTGATTTTAAAAAACAGTGGAGGTGTTCCCCGGTATCGCTTGGTCCATTCACTTCCTTTGAGATATTAATGTTCTCTATTTTCAGCCATGACGTCCCCATTCTCTGTGTTGCTGTCTACCGACCCCCCCCAAATCAAATAATTGTTTCCTCTCGGAGTTCTCAGTTCTTTTATCTTCTCTTGTGTTAAAATACGATAAAGTCATCATTGCAGGTGATTTCAATCTGCATATTGACGTGGCATCAAATTCCCTAGCTTCAGAATTTCTAAACGTCACGGAGTCTTTCAATTTTGTGCAACACGTGTGTGTGGTCCTACTCATGATCATGGCCACACATTAGATCTCGTCTTCTCGCTTGGCTTGAGTTTAAGTAATTTCACCATGCAGCACCTGTGCATTTCAGATCACCGCTGTCTTATCTTTGATGTGTTCCTCCCCGTTATTCGCATAGTTGAAAAGCGCACAGTTCGCTCTCGGTTCATTAATTCCCAAACTGCATCGAAGTTTTCCTCCGCTTTTATGAGCTCAAGTGCAAATTTTGCGCAAACCTCTCAACCAGATGTAATGTTAAAAATGTTCAATAGCATGTGTCAAATGACCTTAGATTCAGTTGCCCCAATTAAAACAAAATTAAAGTCTATGGCTACCAACTCACCCTGGATAAATGATGACATTCATTCTTTTAAAAGATATTGCAGGAAAATTGAGCGAAAATGGAAAGCGACAAACCTCCATATTCATTACCAGCAGATGAAGGATTTAATGGCCTCTTATAATGCAAAGATAAAAAAATGCTAGAGCTAAGTATTTTTCAGATTTAATTGCAACTAATTGTCACAATTCTCGGTTTCTTTTTAAAACTATTGATGGTCTAATTAATCCTGCAACTGCTGGTGCCTCTGCTTCATCACATGCTGATAGTGAGCAGTTTTTGTCATTTTTTTTGTTGAAAAGGTTGACCATATTAGATCTTCAATCCCCCTGGCTGCCCCTCCCATTGAGATACAGTGTCCTAATTTGAATGTAAATTTATTGAGCTCTTTTAAACCAATTTCACCGATGGATATTAAACGCATTGTATCACATATGAAACCTTCCTCTTGTCCTTTAGATATCATACCTACTGGTCTGTTCAAGGAGGTCATTGAGACTATTGGCCCTGATCTGCTGTTTATTCTAAATAGCTCTCTCTATACTGGATGTGTCCCTGGCTATTTTAAGACTGCATGTGTTTACCCTGTTCTTAAAAAACCAAATCTGGTTGGTTCTCTATTATTGAAGACCATTTTCTTGATTCAAGAATTGAAATATTGCCCCGCACAATATTTTTGAAAAGTATATGTTCTTTTAATCAAACTAATCTTTTCATTTAACTTTATCAGGTGTGCATGTGCAACATTTTGGAATGCACTGTAAAGGCAAATCCATTTCATTAGGACAGCTGTCTGTTTCCAAGTGCTAGGATATGTCATACTAATACCTCTGTAGTGGATTTTTGATGAACAGATTTTTCTTTGGATGCAGTGTGGACCCTGTCCTCGGGGATCCAGTGTGTGTGACAGCAGTTGTATGGCTGTAAAAATATCCAAAAAAAAAAAAAAAAAGAAATCTCATTGGTTGAAATTTGGCTTCTGCCAGTGGTTTATGAATATGTACAAAAATTTACCTGCACAGTACCTGCACAGGGCATATTTACGTTCCTTGGCCTTGTAATGCCACTCTTAACGCTGAACGCTTTATCCCGGTGGTCCTCTGCATCGGACGCTGAAGCTGTGAAATGGGGACTGTAAAGAAGAATATGCAGTCAAAGTAAGTATAGGGCACTGAGCCAAATGTAAGAACAAGCAAAGGGAACTGCTGATGTAGTTTACTCAGGGGAATAACTTCAGCCGAAGGGGATACCGACAGAAGATCTGCACACGCTAATGTTGGCCAGGGGTGATTCCACAATGTGTGCTCGGGGATAGAAATGACTATGTGAAGAGATTCAACAGCAGATACAGAAGATGTTTTTAGACCGTTGATATTCTTATGACGTTTAGGAGGTGAGGGATGGGGGTGTACAAAGGAGTCAAAGGCAGAAGTTTTCATCTGTATTAAGCTGTGTACTCCATACTATTATTGAGATGGAATGTTTTTAAAATGTAAAGCCAGAAATAATTGCCACATAAATTTCATGTTTTTCCCATCTCGTGACATTCCAACCAACTAAAGTCTAAATGAAAACCCATCTTGTTCATTATTAAGAAAAAGTGAAGTAAAAACAAAGTGTTGCCAGGCAAAACAAACTTTGCCCGCCAGCACTTTTTTTTTTTTTTTGGTGATTTTCAATTTTTACACTGACTCAATTTTACAAGTGTGACTTCAACTGTTTTCAACTTATAGTCCTTTGAAAATGCGTGACCTTCAGTTTGAATTGTCAAGGTCACTCAAGGTCAAATGTCATGTTGTCAAATAGAAGCCCATATAGGAGTTCCTATATGGTCATAAAAGTAAACATCTGCAACGGTCTTCAACCGTTTTTGAGTTATAATGAAAATACACTATTTTCACCGATGACCTTGACCCCCCTAACATTTAACCCCCAATCACTACGGAGACTATCAAAGCTACCCCATCTTGCAGTATATGGTTGGAAAAAGAATGGAAAGATGCACATTTTGGTTTGAAGTAAATGGAATGAATTTGAAGGAAGTTATTGCAAAAAAAGCATTTTGACATTTCTGATGACCTTGACTCAGTCACTCCCAAAATTTAATCAGGTAATCTTGGGACCATTGCCCACGTACTGTGAAAGTTTGAAATCAATCAGTACAACCATGTAGACTCTAGGTTGTCAACACACGGACACACAAACGGACAAAAAACAAACAAATAAACAAACTGTACTGATTACAATACCTCGCCCCGCTAACTCTGTCGCAGGCGAGGTAAAAATGAAAAAAATTATACCATGGTCACATAAGTCTGCAATCTCCTCCAAACTTTGTGAAAGCACCTTTGCATTTTCTCTAGAGCAGCACAAAAGAGATTTGCTGGCAATTTTAAAGGAACTGCTTTGCAAGGAAGAGAGAAGTCTAATCTATGTGCAGAATTTATGGTGTCTTATTCACAAATATATGCACCTGTAGAAAGTCTAAAAGGGGATACACAAAGTATTAGTTGGGGAGGTATGTGGACGAGTGCAACCAGGATGCTGTATATTGGGGCTCCCCAAATCTGATCCTTGAATCCGAATCCAACCTCCCAGGCAATTAATGGACAATTATTGCCACTGATTGGCCAGACTGTCATCACACTGGACACAGAGGTAAAGGGATGGTGGCAAACAGCAGGTCTTGGCCCTTGAGGACCATGATTTGGGGAGCCCCGTAGTAGATGATTAGTGTCATTTTTTATTTCATTCTTTCTCATAAATTACTTGGATTTTTTAAAAGGATATTCACTTGGAAGGTCACATTGAAAAAATGGACAAATAGAGCTGCCGGATAGCTCACTCGGTTAAGGCACTGCGTTGCAGTGTAGAAGTGACTATCACGCGCGGGTTCGAGCCCCGGTCGTACCAACCGGCAGTGGTCGGCAGCTTTTTCAGAGAAGCGCACAATTGGCCATCGCGCTACAGGGTTTCAAATTGGGAAGGGACTGCCGGGAAAAGGGAAATAAACAAATAGCTTTGTTCGTTGCTCAAAGCGCCTCCTGTTGGCCACGGCGCGTCAGGAAGATTCTAAGTCTGTTCATGTCCGGATATCCTCCGCCCTCGTTCTGAACTCGCGAAGATTCAACCAATGAGTGTATAAGAAGCAGTGGCTGACAGGCACGTGCTTCGAGGGAGAGCCGTGAACTGTCTTCGCTCTCCTGAGTTGGCAGCAAGGGGTCGACATCTGAGCAAGCTTTGTACATAGTTCACCAATTGGGCATTCCAGATTCGGGTGGGATTGGAGATGCCAAATTTAAAAAAAAAAAAAAAAAAAAAAAAAGAAAAAATGGACAAATACAGTGCCGTGAAAAAGTATTTGCCCCCTTCCTGATTTCTTAATTTTTTGCATATTTGTCGCACTTAAATGTTTCAGATCATCAAACAAATTTTAATATTAGACAAAGACAACCCAAGTAAATACAAAATGCAGTTTTTAAATGATGATTTCATTTATTAAGGGAAAAAGCTATCCAAACCTACCTGGCCCTATGTGAAATAGTAATTGCCCCCTACATCCTAATAATAGGTTGTGCCACCCTCGGCGACAAGAACTGCAATCAAACATTTGCGATAACTGGCAATGAGTCTTTCACATCGCTGTGGAGGAATTGTGGCCCACTCATCTTTGCAGAATTGTTTTAATTCAACCACATTGGAGGGTTTTTGAGCATGAATGGCCTGTTTAAGGTCATGCTGCAGCATCTCAAGCAGATTTTAGTCCGGACTTTGACTAGGCCTCTCCCAAATCTTCATTTTGTTTTTCTTAAGCCATTCAGAGGTGGACTTACTGGTGTGTTTCAGATCATTGTCCTGCTGCATAACCCAAGTGCGCTTGAGCTTGAGGTCACAAACTGATGGTTGGACATTCTCCTTCAGGATTTTCTGGTAGAGAGCAGAATTCATAGTTTCATCAATTACGACAAGTCATCCAGGTCCTGAAGCAGCAAAGCAGCCCCAAACCATAACACTACCACCACCATGTTTGACTTTTGGTATGATGTTCTTTTTATGAAATGCTGTGTTAGTTTTACGCCTGATGTAACGGGATGCACACCTTCCAGAAAGTTCAACTTTTGTCTCGTCAGTCCACAGAATATTTTCCCAAAAGTCTTGGGGATCATCAAGATGTTTTTTGACAAATGTGAGATGAGCCTTTGTGTTCTTTTTGATCAGCAGTGGTTTTGGCCTTGGAACTCTCCCATGGATGCCATTTTTGCCCAATCTCTATCTTATTGTTGAATCATGAACACTGACTTTAACTGAGGCAAGTGAGACCTGCAGTTCTTTAGATGTTGTTCTAGGTTCTTTTGTGACCTCCTGGATGAGTCATCGATGCGCTCTTGGAGTAATTTTGGGAGGCCAGCCACTCCTGGGAAGGTTCACCACTGTTCCAAGTTTTCTCCATTTACGGGTAATGGCTCTCACCGTGATTCGCCGGAGTCCCAAAGCCTTTTGCAACCCTTTCCAGACTGATAGATGTCAATTTCTTTGTTTCTCATCTGTTCTTGAATTTCTTCAGCTTGTGGCATGACATGTTGCTTTTTGAGATCTTTTAGCCTACTTCACTTTGTCAGACAGGTTCTATTGAAGTGATTTCTTGATTCAACAGGTCTGGCAGTAGTCAGGTCTGGGTGTGGCTAGCAAAATTGGACTCAAAAAATGTGGTTAATCACAGTTAATTCATGATATAAGTGGGGCGCAATTACTTTTTCACATAGGGCCAGGTAGGTTTGGACAGCTTTTTCCCCTTAAAAAATGAAATCATCGCGTAAAAACTGCATTTTGTATTTACTCAGGTTATCTTTGTCTAATATTAAAATTAGTTTGATCTGTAACATTTAAGTAAGAAATCAGGAAGGGGGCAAATACTTTTTCACAGCACTGTATGTTATTTCTGACTTTACATTTTAAAAACTGCAATTTCAGTAATGTTGTGTAGACCTACAGCCATTGTAGCATATATATATATATATATATATATATATATATATATATATATATATATATATATATATATATATATATATATATATATATATATATATATATATTTATATATATATTTATATATAAAAAAAACATTGAGGCCCTCTATACTGTTAATTTTGTGATGGTTTCTCACTTTCAGATTCTCCCATGGGACATTGTGGTGAGGTGCCTTGTGTGTGGAAATGTTCAGAGAGAAGCATCCTCCAGGTAACTGGAACTGATTTACACTCCTGCTAGATCTACCTCAAATAGTTAACCTTAATGATCTTCAGGTGGAGTATCAGTCGCACCCAAATGCAGTCCATGCATTTTGTGACCTTTTGCCTCTCAGATCAGATTCTACTTTGCAGAATTGCTTGCTCAACCAGTAGTAAAGGCAGACCTGCTCTGCTGTCCGGGTTGGCAGCTAGCAGTGCAAGATTTTAGCCAAATCGAGAGGGAATTATTTAATTTTAAATTGCCAAATGCAAATGGTCTCTAGTTTGGTCAACGCTTGTGTTGCTGATCAACTTTTTGGTCACCTGTGTCTACCCATAGACTGTATAAAAAGATGGACGAAGCAACCGTGACGTCACCCATTGGTTTCAGCGTACATTTAGGAGCCTCGATTTTGGCAATTTGAACAGTGCCATTTTTTCATTTTGAAACCGGATGTGATTCCTGATGGACAAGAGCATGACTTGAAGATCCGGGGTGGAGCCAGGGGTGGATGTACGGGTAGATCTGACCGTATCTTAGGAGGACCAGAGGATAGCCACGCCCCCAAAACTTATCTGGCTTTATCCTTTATTCTAATCTATATATGACTATAACTTATAAAAATGAACATCATGATATATCGAAGGAGACTTGCGATAGATACCATAAAATAATGTGGAAAATCATTATTGAAATAATAAATCAGGTGGGGAAAGTAGCGTCATTTTCTCATAGACTTCTATAGCATTGAACTCCTTTCTGCAACCACCGACATCGCCATCTGCTGGCAATGTATAGAATGCAATCTTAAGGTACTTCCGCGTTGGCTTCACTTTTCAGACCCGGGTGCTGCGTCCATCTTTTTATACTGTCTATGCGTCTACCCTGCTATTCTGCATCTCCTCTCTTCTAAAAGGTGGTCAAACTGGGCGTCGGTGGTCGACTCCTGCTCAAAAGAAGCTATTTAAGAGCTAATTTTTGAAAAGTTCAGGGAGTCTGAGTTGTTGACCCCCCTAGATTTGGCTGATATTTTATTTTTGAGATCAGTATGGTACCTAAACCTCAAAACCCAAACCATTCCTCTGTTGATCCCTTTTTGGCCAATTTAACAAAATTGCAAGTTCCCACCTCTCTAATTCTGAACTTCAATGGTGCCCCAGCTCAAAGTCCATTGAAAGTGGGTCTATGGAGGGGGGCAGATTACCAGAATGCAGTTATCCCAAAATAAGAATTGGCAAAAAATGCGCCCAAATTATGGGAAATGCGCCCAAAATCAACAATGGTCACAAAAAAATGGCGCATGTTACTAATCCCATATTACACAAATTTTTCAGCCAGAGATACCGCTTACAAACCCGAAAGAAATCCGATATTTCTCTCGGGTAGTTTCCGTGACTCTCGCAGGACTACAGTCCTAAACTTGTCACCCGCTGATTTGGATGTACTTGCGTGTACTGCTCCAATGCATTTCGATTCTCACGCCGACCAAGGATGCTTCTAGAATTTCCTGAATGCAAATGGCGCTTTAATCATGCCGGGACACTGTGGAAGACCACGAAAAACTGGCAAAAGCTACAATGAAACTAGTTCTACATATGTAGCAGAGCAAAAAAAATGAAAGGAAGTGCCAGATGCCGGCGCTTTAGATCGTTTTTTTTCAGCAAAAAGATGTAAGTACAATGAAATTTTCTGACATTTTGCCAGCATGTCTGCATACATTATCATTGTTATGCTAACTTTATCAACAGCTCATCCGCAGTCATGCATACAAATCTGGTCGAATTGTCGGAGTTGTAGCTGATTATACGAGACCTAGAATTTAAAATACTGCATCCTGTCAAATGTTATTGCTAGCCAAGAAGGAAATTACCATTATTAAGTGTTCAAATGTAGTCTGTAGGGCCACAACAACGTAATTCGCTGTCAGAGAGGTGGGTGTGTCTGCGTGATGTAGGAATCACGTGACGTTGTTTATAAACAGTATACCATGATGTACTCTCTGTGAAGATTTTATAATGATCCTTTCAAGATTAAATTGTGAAACTGGTCTGGTATATCTTATGTCTAATGCTGTAGGTAAATCATTTTACAGAAAAACCACATGATGTCAGTTGTCAGAGGGAATGTTTAAATAACAGATTCGTAAATGTCTCTAGTCACTAACTTCCCATTGTGTCAGAATGAAACTAGTCTTGCCAATCTGTTGACTGTGGTACAGTGGTACTGCTGCTGTCAGAGTGAAACTAGTCTTTGACAATCTGGTACTGCTGCTGGCTGCTACAAATAAAATAATTTGAAAACACAAACTTGTTTATTGTTAAATCTGTCTTTATTTAACTGAATTTTAAAAGGAACAACTGGTCTCCACCAGTCTGTCTCAGCCCTGTCTCCACATTCCAGGACCCACCATAACTTTCTTGATGGCAGAGCACTAATAGAGCCTGCTGGTTGTCCAATGGTTCTGCCACCTGGAAAGTAATGCTGGCTCTCCTGTCGAATTTCCCAGTAACCATGGTAAACCCCAAACGACCATTTAACTTACTCCCCTGACACTTGGGACAATGCAGCAGGGTAGTGGTGCACCCTAGTGGGTGTCGGGGTGTGTCAAAATGGGGATTTGGGCTTTGGAAACGCCGCAACAGCAAGTTGGATATGGTGCGAGAATGTGCCCAAAATAGGACCTGAAAAATGGAGAGTGTAGCCTTGGCTGTGCAATTGAAAGCCCTGGACGTCTTGGTCCCTTATTCCACTGGGCTCCTTCTGAGGTCTTGTGGAGTCCATGCCTCGGTCAGAGCGGTTTTGGTGGCTAAGTGCACATGGCAGGTGGTCATAGTGGTTTTGGATTCCATGAGTAGCATGCAGCTGAGGCTGTCCTTGGTGTATGGATTCTTTTGCAAAAGAAAACTAAAGGCGTTTCAAGAAGGAAGACTGGTAATTGATAATTGATTTTTAGGGTGCATGTGTATGTTATGTGGATGATAAGGCATTTTAAATTTTATTTGGCGCTTGTGTGCCATTTAAAGAAAGAACAACTGAGTGCAGAGTACTCACAAAGAGAACTAATTTGCATACCTGCCCTCTCCTGTGCGTCTTGACTCCTGTTCCACCACCCCGGCAGATGGTAATTTGCATGCAAACTTTGTGGGCTGTTTGGTGATGGTCCACCTGACTTGTCTTGGTACCTGAAATACAGTGCCGTGAAAAAGTATTTGCCCCCTTCCTGATTTTATATTTTTTTGCATATTTGTCACACTCAAATGTTTCAGATCAGCAAATAAATTTTAATATTGGACAAAGACAACCCGAGTAAATACAAAATGCAGTTTTTAGGTCACCTGAGATGAAGTCTCAAAGTGACCTATTCTAATCGCCTTTTGTCCGTCGTCGTGCGTCTGTAAACAATTTACATTTTCGACTTCTTCTCATCCGCTCATCCGATTTCAATCAAATTTTGCAGGAACCTTCCTTGGTCAAATATGCACCAAAATTGTGAATTATATGGTGCCCAGCCCCAGGGGCTCTGAGGGGCAGGGCTAAAACCGGTTAATACATTTTCCACTTCTTCTCAGAACCCGCTGATCCGATTTCAATAAAATTATGCAGGACTCTTCCTTGGTCAAATATGCACCAAAAGTGTGAATTATATGGTGCCCACCTCCAGGGGCTCTGAGGGGCGGGGCTAAAAGTGGTCAATACATTTTCCACTTCTTCTCAGAAACCGCTGATCCGATTTCAATAAAATTTTGCAGGAACCTTCCTTGGTCAAATATGCCTTGCAATTGTTAATTATATGGTGCCCACCCCCAGGGGCTCTGAGGGGCGGGGCTAAAAGTGGTCAATACATTTTCCACTTCTACTCAGAATCCGCTGATCCAATTTCAGTAAAATTTTGCAGGAACCTTCCTTGGTCAAATATGCACCAAAATTGTTAATTCTATGGTGCCCACCCCCAGGGGCTTTGAGGGGCGGGGCTAAAACTGGTCAATACATTTTCCACTTCTCAGAAACCGCTGATCCGATTTCAGTAAAATTTTGCAGGAACCTTCCTTGGTCAAATATGCACGAAAATTGTGAATTATATGGTGCCCACCCCCAGGGGCTCTGAGGGGCGGGGCTAAAAGTGGTCAATACATTTTCCACTTCTCAGATACCGCTGATCCGATTTCAACAAAATTTTGCAGGAACCTTCCTTGGTCAAATATGCACCAAAATTGTGAATTATATGGTGCCCACCCCCAGGGGCTCTGAGGGGCGGGGCTACAACTGGTCAATACATTTTCCACTTCTTCTCAGAAACCGCTGATCCGATTTCAATAAAATTTTGCAGGAACCTTCCTTGGTCAAATATGCACCAAAATTGTGAGTTATATGGTGCCCACCCCTAGGTGCTCTAAGGGGCGGGGCTAAAAGTGGTCAAATTGGCTGCAATTTTCAAAATCTTCTTCTCCAGACCCAGATATGCTGGAAAACAATACTCTTCATACATGGAAGGCTCTTCAGCTGCTTTATCAAAATTGTTCATTTCATGGCCCACAGGCTCCATATTTGCTCCTGGGGAGGGGGTGAAGTTTACTATTCTTTATATAGGAAAATGATACTTTTGGGTATATTTGGTTCATTCACATCAATATCATCAGTTTTTATACAACTCAGGTGACCGTTAAGGCCCATGGGCCTCTTGTTAAATGATGATTTAATTTTTTAAGGGGAAAAAGCTATCCAAACCTACCTGGCCTGGTGTGAAAAAATAATTGCCCCATAAACCTAATAACTGGTTGTGCCACCCTCTGCGACAACAACTGCAATCAAGTATTTGCGATAACTGGCAATGAGTCTTTCACATTGCTGTGGAGGAATTGTGGCCCACTCTTCTTTGCAGAATGTTTTAATTCAGCCACATTGGAGGGTTTTTGAGCATGAACGGCCTGTTCAAGGTCATGCCACAGCATCACAATCGGATTTAAGTCCAGACTTTGCTGAGGCCGCTCCAAAACCTTCAGTTTGTTTTTTTTCTAAGCCACTTGGGTGGACTTGCTTGTGTGTTTCAGATCATTGTCCTGCTGCATAACCCAAGTGCGCTTGAGCTTGAGGTCACCAACTGATGGTTGGACATTCTCCTTCAGGATTTTCCGGTAGAGAGCAGTATTCATAGTTCCATCAATTACAACAAGTCGTCCAGGTCCTGAAGCAGCAAAGCAGCCCCAAACCATCACACTACCACCACCATGTTTGACTTTTGGTATGATGTTCTTCTTATGAAATGATATGTTTAGTTTTACGCCTGATGTAACGGGATGCACACCTTCCAGAAAGTTCAACTTTTGTCTCGTCAGTCCACGGAATATTTTCCCAAAAGTCTTGGGGATCATCAAGATGTGTTTTGGCAAATGTGAGACAAGCCCTTGTGTTCTTTTTGGTCAGCAGTAGTTTTCACCTTGGAACCCTCCCATGGATGCCATTTTTGCCCAGTCTCTTTCTTATTGTTGAATCATGAGTACTAACTTTAAATGAGGCAAGTGAGGCCTGCAGTTCTTTAGAAGTTGCTCTGGGTTCTTTTATGACCTCCTGGATGAGTCGTCGATGCGCTTTTGGAGTAATTCTGGTGGGCCGGCCACTCCTGGGAAGGTTCACCACTGTTCCAAGTTTTCTCCATTTGTGGATAATGGCTTTCACCGTGATTCGCCGGAGTCCCAAAGCCTTAGAAATGGCTTTGCCACCCTTTCCAGACTGATAGATGTCAGTTTCTTTGTTTCTCATCTGTTCTTGAATTTCTTTAGTTCGCAGCATGACGTGTTGCTTTTTGAGATCTTTTAGCCTACTTCACTTTGTAAAACAGGTTGATTTCTTGTTTCAACTGGTCTGGCAGTAATCAGGCCTGGGTGTGGCTATTGAAATTGGACTCAAAAAATGTGGTTAATCACAGTTAATTCATGATTTAACAAGAGGGGCAATTACTTTTTCACATTGGGCTAGGTAGGTTTAGATAGCTTTTTCTCCTTAATAAATGAAATCATCATTTCAAAACTGTGTTTTGTATTTACTCGGGTTGTCTTTGTCTTATATTAAATTTGTTTGATGATCTGAAACAATTAAGTGTGAAAAATGTGCAAAAAAGTAAGAAATCAAGAAAGGGGCAAATACTTCTTCACGGCACCGTACATTTCCCAATTTCCACCATCTAAATGTTCTTTCAGTCTCCGGTCCTAGTGGTTGGGAACATTTGGTTGAATTTAAGTTGCTTCTGAGTTGTGGGAGTGATATTTGGTGTGATAAGCTACATGCGTAATGGGTAGCCACAATGTCCTCTGAGCTGTTTAATGTTGTATTGTTATATTTGCATCTGTTGTGCTGCAGTTGTCTAATGCAGCAGGGTTACAGTTGGGTCCATAAATATTTGGACTGAGACAGTGTTAATTGTTTCAGTTTTGTACGCCCCCACAATGGATTTAAAAAAAATATGTTGTGCTTGAAGTGCGGACTTTCAGCTCCAGGTTTAAGGTTATGTCAAAAAATATTGTCTGAATCATGTATGAATTACACCCATTTTATGTACAGCTCCTCAGTTTTAGGGGCTCAAACATAATTGGTCTAGCTGACATAATCAGCAATTAAACTGTCAATTTTAATACTTGGTGACAAACCCTTTGCAGTCCATGACTGCCTGAAGTCTGGAACACATACACATCACCAGACACTGGGTTTCTCCCCTGTTGATGCTCTCTCCAGCCTTCACTGCAGCTGTCTTTAGTTGCTGCCTTGTTGTTGGGGTATTTTACCAGCAAATGAAATGTACACGCAGTTGGATTCAAGGCATATGATTAACTTTTCTATGGTAAAACATTCCACTTCTTAGCCTAAAAAAAAACTTGGAGTTGATTTTGCAGTATTCTACCAGGTCACTGTCCAACTGCACTGCGAAGCATTTTCCAATCAGTTCTGATGCATCTGGCTGAATCTAAGCATATAATATAGCCCTATACAATTCAAAATTCATCCTCCACCTTTTTTTCAACAATTTTATCAGCAGTAGTAACAAGGGAACCTGCTTATTTAGCAGGCCTTTTCTTGAAAAATCTTTAGGTGCGCAAACATTTGCGCCCGTAAACTTTCATTTTCAACCTTAGGTGAGCATTTTATTTATTTATTTATTTATTTTACGCAGCTTAAATGCTATTTTAGGCGCGTCAAAAAAGTAAAGGCGATATTAATATTGAACATAATTCATTTAAGCTAATACAAGCGACATATTTCCATAATATCTTACCATGTTAAACTGACATGGGTAACAGCTCTCATTCCTGCATTACATCCTTCTTATACAGGCACGCAAATGTACGTTGTAATTGTATCTTAAGATCTGCCCGGGCTACAGTTAAGATTTGTGATGGTGATATACAGGTTCACTTTAGTTGCTCACTTCGATATGGCCTTGGAACTTGAAACTAAAAACAAAAATCAGGAGCTTGGGAGCATTTGGCCGAGTTGGGTAAGTTCCCTGAACGCCGTTTACGTTCACTCAGCATTGCAGTTCGCAAGTTGCGATTTAAGACATTATAGGTGAATTTGCCTTCTATTTATTTCCTCAGTAATTTCTTAGATTAGCCATATAGTTAAGTTATAATTAATATATACTTAATATCAGTGGCGGCTGGTGCTAAAATTTTTGGGGGGGCGCAATATACCTTGGGGCAACACACCTGACAGCTGCTTTGATGTCGACAGTCAGTTATTAAGAAGGAAAATGTAGCCTATAGATTTTATCAGGGTTTGTACCCTTTTTAATTATGAATTGAGGATGTATCCCCTATGTCCACAGATCAATGTATCTGTCCTTACATTACTTACAGATTGATTGTAAAAGCGGTCATGTTAAAGATAGTCCACCAACTAACTGGGATTTTGATGTTTTGTAAAGATGCAAACAATAAGTGGAAAATCGTTAAACAGAAAAACAAAAAAACAAAACACAAATCTAAAAACACAGCACTGTAATGCTGTCTACAGGCTTCGTACACCTTTTCCAAAGTGAAATTCAAGGCACTTTTCAAGGATTTTCAAGGTGCATTTTCATGCTTTTCCAGCACCTTACAGCTGTGGTAAATTACATATTTATACACATAAATGACAGATTCCACAGAAAGTGTGACCAACAGGTCCCACTGTACTTAACAGAATGAAATTATAAAATTAAAAACTCAAACGGTGACAAGATTGTTTGAGCCAACGCCAATAATGGCACAATGAGCAGAGAAAAGGGAAGGGACACCAGTGACCAACCCGCTAATCCACAATAAGCAGGGCTTTGTTAAAGCCTGTATATCTACTCTTGAACAGTGACCTGAAATGCACAGTTTTTACCCAGGATTATTTTGTGGCAATAAAATTCATACACTGGATAATTAGTCAATCCTGCCCACTCATTTCCAAGTTCCTCATCCACCTTGGAGTTCTGAGAGGAAGGAGGGACACTTTTTTGGGCCACCCTGTAGTATGGATGTGCCAACCACTTTAAATCAAGCCAAGGTTGGCTTGATCCATCCAGGGATGGGAGTGAACTCGTCCATATAATAAACCGTGTTCGAACTCGGCTTGCTGGTAAAAATTCAATAACTGATCCGGGTTTGCCATCTAGTGATAGAATATTGTAACTGCGTGCATAAATCTGCACTTCCGTGTCCACTGGCGGACACATCTGCACAAAAGGGTTTAAATGCCCTGCCAGCAGCCGCCAAATCTCATTCACAGCAGTGCTATACGAAGATTACAGGTTATTGCTAACGTTATTACTGTGGACGGAAATTTTTACCTTTTTGATGGGGGACACAGAGGCGAGTTGGTGAAAATTCTAGAAGGCCAGGAAGTAAACATCCGCTCGCGCATGCATGCGCATGCATACAGAGATTGAACATTTTATATTGGTTCAAAAATAAAAGTTGTCAATTGGTCACACTTTCTGTGGAATCTGCCAAATTGGAACAGCAAACAGGGAAAGCAATAAAAGGCATTGCTAACGCCACATCCAGCGAGCCAACTCCGTTTGTCATAAGTGCGGGAGAAGCCCCGGGGGAAAGCTCGTCCACAATCACTTGCCTGCTGCTTAATCTTTAAATCGGGTCGGTCCGGGCCAAGCTCCTTTCCTTTCCTTTGTTCCTCCAGTGAACGCCTTGAGAAAGGCTGTTTTTTGTAAGAAAAGAACCGAATTGTGTTCAGTTCCCGCGCTTCCACTTGAACATGCCATCTCGCTCAGCTATTAGTTCAAGAAGGCGGTGGATAATTCGACCATAGACATTAAGAGAGGCTAGATTGGCCCCTCCCCCTTTTTTCACGGCTGACTTGGCGGCCATCTTAAAGCGGTCGACCGCCCAAACGCAGAGTGGGACTCGGTGACAATAATAAATCACTGTCGTTGCAAAATGCCTCAACATTGTGCAGCCTACGGCTGTAAAAACCGGCGTACTGCACAATCCAGACAACAGGGAATTACCTTTCACAGGTAAGACACGTTTAGTTTAATTTGGTCTTTTAATACTTTTAATAATAAGTTTAATAATCTTTTAATGTATGGCCATGAGAAACCGAAATTGATAACAAATGGACTGACAGGCATCTTAAAATTCGCCATGTCTAATGATAAAGTATGCTTTCTGATGGGCATCTGAGAGGAAAAATCATGCTTCTAGCGAGAATTTAACCCGGGTCTATAAATAATAAGTCTTGTGTGATAACAACTATACCACTACAACTTCAAAATATTCAAGGGGAATAGATATTTATTTCCGAAAGCTTGTATTGGTTATACAATAATGCACAGTGAATCGCGGGGTTGACCGCGGCAAGATGGCCGCCGCCGTCGGACGTCAGTCTACTGGGATTCCACCGTAAGGCATCCAGTCTACCTATATATGTCTGTGGATTCGACAGTCGAGACAAAGCGTCGTGGTGGGTGTGAACATGATTGACAGCCACGAGAATTGTCCAATCACATTAGATCAAAAAACATTAAAACAATACCAATTCGCTGCTAATAAAAGTGGGAGTGCGTAAGGAAATCTGAAGAAACCAATAGAACAGCAGCCTCGGGTCACGTGCTCACCAAAACTTTGAGAGCTTACATAAGGTACCGTTTGGCCGGCGTCCCTCACCCAGGAAGTATATGTATATAGAGAAATCAACCAAATACCATTTGGAACCGATATTTTGGGGCTGTTGACAGGCGCTCACAGACTGAAAAACATGTTTATTTCATAATTATTTGCATTATACGACGAAATTATATTTCCCATGTTTAAGTAAATTTTCATCTCTTGATATTTGAAGGGGGCGGCGCCCCAGCGCCCTCTATTGGCCAGCCGCCACTGCTTAATATTGCTTGACTCAGAGAGAACCTGCACTCGTTTATTTAGCAGGCCTGTTGCGGTTTCAAATAATGAGGAAAAGCAAAGTATCCGTTGTTGTAGTTTGTTGGAATGGTCCTCCGTAAGCGCAAATAAAAAACCCAACAAATAAATCGTTAACAATTAATAGCAGAAATGAATACAATAATAACTCTGATTCAACTCAATTTTTTAATTAATGTTATTTCCAGTTTGTGTCTATTTGAGAGTCACTATCGGCGTGGAAGAGAATTTTCAACTGCATGATTGCTACAGCTAACAATGAAATGATATTGGGACTAGATGAACCAGGTCTGTGAAATAAAACATAACTTACGAAGTGGAATGTTTTGTGGTAAGGTCAAATACGAGCATCAGTCCATTGAGTAGTCATACTTCGACCTCTCACGTGCCGTAGCATAGCAGAATCTACAAGGGCTCTGAACGGAGTTCAGAAATTTTGAACAAATGAAAAAACGACCGACTGTTAGTCGACCGAGATTTGTTTTAGTCGGGGACAGCCCTAATAATATATTAATCAAATCACCGCGAAAACTGAGGTCGAGATGAGAATGAAGCCGATCTGGCGACATAATTAGCAGGAATGTTCGCGCCAACTTTCACCATCCCCCAAAAAAAAAAAAAAAAACTGCAATGAAAACCCTACTTTGTATAAAAAGACGCATACTTCCGTAACCCACACCTTACCATCCTTCTTGACAATTTTTACGGGTTTTATGCCCTAAGTTTCCGCATCAATGTTTTAACGGTGGAAATGCTGGGCGATATGCGCAGCCTGCTTCGCCATCTTTACTGGTTGGGGCAAGTTCCATTGGGTGAAGAAGTCTCGCATGGTTGAGAATCCACCAATTATAAACACATACTGTATGTCCACACTGTTACTCATGAGCCGTTGCGCGCTATGAGAAAGAGTTTGAAAATGTTTAGATGGCGCGGCAGTTTGGATGGCTGGGCGCGCAAAAATGGAACTTTTTTAATGGATACGTGCGCATTTATTTGCGCAGCTAAAATGCAATTTTAGGCACGCAAAGGCGCGTACGCGCAATTGCGCGCCTTTCATAAAAAGGCCTGATTTAGCTACCATACATGCCCCTACATAACTACTATTTACAGATGAGGTGGTATGCCTCAGATCATTAGCAGTTCCAGCCCTGCACCACATCCTTCTTTTCATACTTGTCTGGTATAAGCTGATCTTTATCATTTGCACAGATTAATACAGGCTTTTATTTATTTATTTATTTATTTATTTATTTATTTTTTGGGCAAACTTCCTGTTTTTGAGCCTTACCAATAGATTTCTTGTTAAAACTCTCTGTATTTACTCTGGTGAAGTCTTCCTTAGATTGTTGACTTTGGTACCGATACGCATTCCTCCCAGAGAATGTTCTTGATAAGGCCAACAGTTGTGAAGGGTTTTTTTTTTTTTTCTGAACCAAGAGATCTTCTGTCTATCTGCCACAGTTATTATTTATGGTCGCCCTGGCCTTTTTGTACACCTGAGCTCACCAGTTTTTTTTTTTTTTTTTTTTTTTTAAAAGAACATTTAGAAAAATTCAGTTGGCCGCACCTAATGGTTTTGCTTTTTCTCTGGTGAGTTTAATTTTCATATTATTTTAGTTTTTGATTTTTTCAGCCTAATAATGGCTTGCTTTACTGGCACAAACGGCTCATTTGATTTCATATTGAGAGTGAACAACAACAACAGATTCCAGATAAAAATGTAACTCTGGAAATCACTGTAGACTTTTTATATGTTCACTTTTAAATGAAATTGTGGGGGAATAGAACACCCCTGGCCTTGGAACAGCTGAGCATTCAGTTGTCCAAACACTTTTGGTCTCTGAAAAAGAAGAACCCCTTTAAACAATTCAGTAATTCCTACTTGTCCACCCAATTTTTTTATGCATTTACCCTCAAGCTGAAATGGAATGTCCTCACTTTGAACTTCTATTTATTATTTAATTTCAACCCCAATATTCTATGGTGGACAGCTAAAATAATAATAATGACGTTCTCACTATTCAAATATTTTAGACCTAACTGTAGGTTTGGCACAAAAGGAAGTTATTGTATTGTGTGCATGTGTGTGGCTTTTTGATTTCACGCATTTACTCCTTTCGGAGCTTCGACCTGAGTACTGTTGCGCATTGCAACAAAAAATGTTGAATCTGCACGTGCAGACGCCTGTGCCAGTGCGAGGGTTCGTCTGTCTGCTTGTCCTCTGCTCGCATGAACGCCTCTGCCGCATGTACAGAGATCCCAACCTTCTCAATCACCTTCCGCAGTGTCCTCGGTCATAAACTCCGAACAATCCTCTGGTTTAAGTCCTACAACTGGGATGTCGGTGACGCCACGTTGGCTCAAACTATTTTATAAAGCCGTCCTATGTTTGACTCTGTCTGAGCCAAAATGGCACCGGGTTTCTCTCTCCAGTGACCCTTCCCTCTTCCACGCCCCTGCAGATGCAGTTGCCCTGGCAACGTCATTCGCTGTCAGCTATTGGTTCACACCCTCTGCAAATCATCAACCATACTGCTTATGTAATGCATGAAACGGCTTCGTATTTCTGTGGCGCTAGTCTGTATCTCAGAGAGGCATGTATAACTATTTGGGGCCATAGTTGATGTTTAAGTTGTTGTGAGCTGCGAAAACGGACGGCGCATAGCCAACTCGTCAAGGACGGAGTTTGGTTTCGTCTTCCTATTTGCCTTAAGACAATGCCGTCAAATTCAATCAATTAGTTGTGAGGAGAAGCCGAATCAAGTTCACAGGAAAAAAAAATCGGCGACAGTTACTGAATATCGCGGATCAGGATTCAACGACGGCTGATTTTATCACGGAGAACATTGTAGACGATTTTTTTTACAAGCTGTTATGTGATTATCCTCAACCTCTCCGCAAAGTCTTCCTCTGCCGAAATATTAATGTTGATGATCGTTAAGAAGTACGTATACAGCTTTACTTGAAGTCGGAATCATGGGTTCAAACTCGCGTTTGAACAATGAAGACGCTTCGTAGGCAAGTCTGCACCGTTGATGGATATATGTTTTTCGACCGTTAATGTGTTAAATGCAACGGATTGGGAAGATACTTGGTTAAAGCAACTAACCGGTGGAAGCGAACAAATTGGCTCCATACGGCTGCGGAAAAATAAGCGTGGAGAGTGAGAGATAATCGGAAGAGGTTTTCAAAATTCACTGATATCTTACGATTTTGCATTTGATTTATTTGGTGCAGAATAACAATGTAGCACGCGAGGTTTCGACATGTTGAGCGTTTCTCCGTCTGCGCATCGTCCTGCGCAGAAAACAACATGATAAGTAGATTTTAGTCTACAAGAAAGGCAGTCAAATATGACTGTCCCGAAAGATATCCCTGAGAGGTGGTTTCCCATTGTTCTGCCGCTTAAACGGAAAAAACAAGGACTAAATGCAGCTAAAGAGAAAAATAAAGGGACAGGTACCATCTATGCTTTTAATTATTATATTATAACATTTGTATTAATGTGCTTGTAATGCTTATCTTTTCATGGCTTTGGTCTTCTTTTTTGTATTCTTGCTCTGTATGCATAGTTCTTTTAGATGTGCTTGAGGTGGTAGAGGTTGAATATAATTTGTCTAACATTTATATCTTCAGTACTATGTTACTCTTTGACACTATGGTGATAACAATTAGTGAAAAAATCCTATGTGGATTGTGGACTCTGTTGACAATCCGTACGGTTCGTGAATGAGTGAATAAAAGCATTCCATGTTCCCAGTCCATTAAGTGTTGGCATTAATTCCTTTCTTACACCCCCCCCCCCCCCCACATCATTCCTGTCTCAATCACAATTTCTATGTCATTTGTAATTCACTGTAATTTCTGAGTTTTTTTTTTTTGTTGTTGTTGTTTTGTTTTTCCTCATTGGTGTCCCCATTTACAGTAATTCCATTGATGAGGCCCCCTACACACAAATCTGACCTTGTGGTTCAGCACAGTACTAACCTTAAATATTGCCACCTGCCACATTCATTATAAGGGCAGCTCTGGTTGCAGTTGGCTAAAGGCTGACCTATAATGGTGATGACCTTGGCATGGAATTTTGGAGAGAAAAAAACCTCCCAAGAAGCTCAGAATAGGTTGCTTGAGGACTGAGACGGAATGTTTTTTCTCCCTTCTGTCTTCAATATCGCAGGCTGCTCATTCTACTTGGATAATTAAAAAAAAATTAGTTCTGTTCCAATTTACATCAAGGAAGAACATTAATACTCTGTGCCAGTTTCTTTACACAGGGCTTGTGTTCATCTGGCTGTCTGAACAGGACGTTCTAAATGAGGCTTGTTTGCACCACTGATGAGCCGCTAGTGTAAAATTATGTCGTCTTTGTGACCTTCCCCATTTTCACCTCTCGATGTAATGCTCATGCCAATTTCTTATTAGTTTGCCAAATGCTTTATTCAAATGTTCATATTCCGGGGAGGTGACGCAGATTTAGTTGCGCTGACCTCATGTGAAGTCACTTCTTTGCCAGTATCAAGACTGAAATGCATTGGTAGCTTGTCCTTATCAACCCCCACAAAAAGCCCCCAGGGTTTTGCCCACCTCATGTTTGAAAGTACTGGCTTCAGGAATTTATGCTATATGGATTTGGCTGTCCACTGTGAGAAATTTAGTGAGGATTGCCAGACCTTTGCAGATTGCTGATGGGTTTTTTTTTTTTTTTAAGATTTTTTTTTTTTTTGGGGGGGATTTTTCCTTTATTTGACAGTTACACAGTGTAGAGAGACAGGAAGGTTGGGGAGAGGAATGGGGGAAGACATGCAGCAAATGACCTGTGCCGGAATCGAACCCAGGTCGCTGCGGGAAGGACACAGCCTTTATGGTACGCGCGCTTAGACCGATGAGCCACCGGGGCGCCCCCAGATTTCTGATGGTTGAAAGGAAAAAAGACAGTCTGTCATTCTTTTAAATGCATCTGCAGCAAAGAAGGTGATATGGGGCACATATGGCACAGAATGGCTGTTATCCAACTGTGATTTAAAGGTACTCTAAATGATTAGGTACTTGAACTGCTTTGTCCCCTCTCCTGGGGAGCTTTTGATTTATCTGGCTCTTTCACATCATGAAGGTGAGATTCAGGTCAGTACTACACACCCAAAGAGGAAAGGTGGCTGAGCTATAAATCACATTCTCTGCACTTGAGCTGTACCATTAATGATGCTCCTCTCTGAATTCAGATTTTTTTTTTTTTTTTTTTTTTTTTTTTTAAGCTCACCTGGACCAGCTGTCCGGTGGGCTACCGCTTGGCCGTCCGTCCTCGTCAACGTTCATCTTCCATAAACAACAACATCTCCAAAACTCTTGGGCCAATGAAGCTGAAACTTTGCAGATATCTTCCAGCCAGTGAACACAGCAAAGTATACATAAATGGTTTCAGTCCCATTTCCAAGGTGGCCATTATTGTTGCCATATCAAATGCGCCGTTTTGACTTATTTGGCAACAATGTTTCTGCCACAAATTGGCACACAGGTGCTAGACAGCATGACTCAACATGTATGGTATTTGTTTTTTTCTGTGAATTGCATTTTGATCTAGATTTGACCTTGAACATCGGACGACAAAGCAAAATTTTTTAAATGGCTTTAAAAATCTACTTCTCTGAAATTATTTGACCTACAGTTGTGCTCAAAAGTTTGCATAGCCTAGCTGAATTTGTGAAATGTTGCCATTTATTTTGAAAATATGACTCATCATGCCAAAAAGTTGTCTTTTATTTGAGGATGGTGATCATGTGAAGTCATTTATCATTCCATAGGTGTATGGCTCCTTTTTAAATCATAATGATTACTGAAATCTCCCAAACAGCCCTGAACAGAAGTTTACATACCCTTGACGTTTGACCTTGTTATAATAGACACAAGATGACACTTGGGTTTAAATAGCTATTAAGGGTTCCACACCTGTGGCTTTTTAAATTGCGACTAGTGTCTGTGTACAGTCATTGAGTTTGTTAGCTCCCAAGTGGATGCACTGATCTGGTTAGACACTGAGTCATGAGGAGCGGAAAAGAGCTGTCTAGAGACCTTTGTGACAAGATAGTTCAACTGTCTAAAGATGGGAAATGATGTAAAAAGATATCTTAAGACTTGGAAAATGCCAGTCAGTGCTGTTCAATCCATGATTAAGAGGTGGAAAATTAGGGGATATGTTGATCAGAAGGCAAGGTCAGGTGGGCCAAGAAAGATTTAAGGCCAAACCGCCAGGAGAATTGTTTGGGACACAAAGAAAAATCCACAAGCTACCTCAAGAGACATCCAGGATGCTCTGGAAAACGATGGTAGCACAATAAAGAGGTACTTAAGCAACAATGAGCTGCATGGTCGAGTTGCTAGAAGGAAGCCATTGTTGTGCCAATCCCACAAAAAAGCCCCCCTCAAATATGCCAGGCAACACCTTGACACACCTCGCAACTTCTGGAATAATGTCATTTGGAGTGACGAGACCAAAATAGAACTTTATGTACAACCGTCAGCACTATGTTTGGAGAGCTGTGAACATCAATCCCACTGTAAAGCATGGTGGTGGCTCTCTGATATTTTGGGGGGTATAGGAGCTTTAAAGGCACAGGGAATCTCATGAAAATTGGTGGCATGATGTTTGCAGTGTGCTATCAGAAAATACTGGCAGCCAAGTTGCATTCTTCAGCACAAAAGCTGCTCATGGGACGCACTTTGACTTTCCAGCATGACAACGATCCAAAGCGCAAGACCATGTTGACCATCCAGTGGTTACAGAAGAGAAAGGCGAAGGTTCTGGAGTGGCCATCACAGTCTCCTGACCTCAATGTCATCGAGCCGCTTTGGGGAGATCTCAAACAGAGCCATTGCAAGGGCTGTGCGAAGTGTGCGACCGCACAGGGCCTCGCGCCTTTAGGGGGCCTCGCGGCTGGTGTGTGATTTTTTTTTTTTAAATTTATTTTTTTTTAATAAATTAATTCATTTTTTTGCATCACTGCACTTGACTCATCATGCTCCTTAAATGACAATTCTTTGTGTCAGTTTCATTATTTACCATTTCATCTCGATAAAAGCTTACCCAGATTTTTATTTATTTATTTTTTAAATTTTATGTCGTCATACATAACATGCTCTGTCTCGCTGCTCACTCGCCTTTCCTAACAGTGAGATTGCTCTCAGGGTCTTATTGACGATATCAATAATTGGCATCGGGGTAGCGAAGCTTTTCAAAGTTATTTAAAACTATTTTCGGACCTCCATGTTGCAGGAGAGACTATGCGGGCTCGCCCTTCTGTCTATCGAAAAGACGTTACATCCAGGCTGGATTATAAGGATTTATTGGCTGAGTTTGCGGCCCAAAAGGCATTAAGGAAAGTGACCATCACCTAATCAATGAATGGTGAGCGGGAATCTGATGTTTTAAAGTTATACTGCAGCAGAGCGTTTGTGACTGACTAGTATGAGAAAATATACTGCATTGTAATCAAATGTTAAACTATCGCGGGTGTCAGCGGATACTACGCCTTTGTTAATCTGAGATTTTTCCATAGAAATGAGTCAAAATAAGCGATTGCCACCAGTGAGTGTGAGCCATTAGGTATTAGTGTTTGTTGAATTGTAATTCGTGATGCACTGTCATACTTCAACGTGCCAATATAAAGTGAAAGCTGTGCTGATTTGATGATAAAAGCCAATCATTCTGCAGTTGATCTTTTTACCTTTGAAAGATTATGATATCCAAAAAATCATAGTTGAAATTATTGCCACAATAATGCTGTTTTAGTCGAAAAATGCATTTCATTTCACCGGGTATAACTAGAACAGCTATGTGCTTGCAACCTGACATGATTAATGCGCGTGCACGTGAGCAGGGCCTCGCGCATCAAGTCGGCACAGGGCCTCGCACCCCCGCTGCGACGGCCCTGATCTCAAACATGCAGTTCATGCAGGATGACCACAGAATTTGCAGGAGCTGGAGGCATTTTGCAAGGAAGAGTAGGCTGCTATACCTCCTCAGAGAATTAGGGGCCTCATTGACAACTAGCACAAAAGACTGCTCGTTGTTATTGCTGCTAAAGGGGGAAATACAGAGTATTAAGAACTTAGGGTACGCACACTTTTGAACAGGGTTCATTTAATTTTTTTCCCTTTTTGCCATGTTTTATTTGATGATTGTGCCATTCTACGTGATCTACAGTTGGATATGAATCCAATAGGAAATAAAAGAATTGTGTTTTGCCTGCCCATTCATGTTTTCTTTAAAAAATGTTACCGGTACCTATTTTACAAATTCAGCCGGGGTATGCAAAGTTTTGAGCGCAACTGTATATAGCTGTAGCTGAAACTTTGCGGACATCCTCCAACTGATGTGGACACCAAAATTTATAAAAATTCTTGCAATCCGTTTGCAATTATAGCCGCCCATGCAGCCATTTTGAACCATTTTGACCTCTTTCCCAATTTCTGCATTGATTCAGCTGAAATTTGGTATGTAAATATTAAGCAGCATGACTCAGCAGATATATGTATTCCAGGTTTCCTTGTGTGTTGCATTTTGACCTTAAGTTGACCTCTTAAATCAGACCACGCCCCTAAATTTCCAAAATTGCTTTTAAAATCTTCTGGGCCATTCTTTGAGAAGTGAACCAAAATGTCACACACATGACCAGATGTCATCAAATAAAGAAATACTTTGAAAATTAATGAAAGGTATCAAATTTATTCCTTGCTATTCTCCATACCCCAAAACTATGAAAATTCTAGATTTTTCAACTTCACAGAGTTTTTGAAGTCAAATAGAGTTATGAAAAACCTGTTTCCGTGTGAAGTCACACACGTGACTAGTCGATTTGACCTCTGACCTTAAGTAGTTAAAGTTAATGTAACAAATAACATTTTTACTTGATAGACTTGGATAAGTAGTACTCTTATACAAGGTCCACAATCATGAACCTCCAATGCTTTTGTAATTGGAGGAGATTTTTTCTACTATTTGTTACATTTTTGGTCACACACGTGACTGAGAATGGCCCTTCTCCAAAACTACTTGTCTATGTAAGATGAAACTGTAGGCTTCAGGGTCATTCCATGTCAAATGTCCGAATGCCTCCCACTTGACCATCTCAGATTTGGCTTCAAAAATTCCAGCGGGGGCATTCACCTCCTAATAGGAGAAATCCAAAATTTTAGCTCTCAACTCCTAATACAAAACCCAAAACCAGTGAAGTTGGCACGTTGTGTAAATCGTAAATAAAAACAGAATACAATGATTTGCAAATCCTTTTCAACCTATATTCAATTGAATACACTGCAAAGACAAGTTACTTAATGTTCGAACAGGTAAATTTTGTAATTTTTTGCAAATATTAGCTCATTTGGAATTTGATGCCTGCAACATGTTTCAAAAAAGCTGGCACAAGTGGCAAAAAAGACTGAGAGAGTTGAGGAATGCTCATCAAACACTTATTTGGAACATCCCACAGGTGAACGGGCTAATTGGGAACAGGTGGGTGCCATGATTGGGTATAAAAGCAGCTTCCTGAAATGCTCAGTCATTCACAAACAAGGATGGGGGCGAGGGTCACCACTTAGTGAACAAATGCGTGAGCTGATTGTCGAACAGTTTAAAAACAACATTCCTCAACGAGCTATTGCAAGAAATTTAGGATTTCATCATCTACGGTCCGTAATATCGTCAAAAGGTTCAGAGAATCTGGAGAAATCACTGCACGTGAAGCGACAAGGCGAAAACCAACATTGAATGCCCGTGACCTTCGATCCCTCAGGCGGTACTGCATCAAAACCGACATCAGTGTGTAAAGGACATCACCACATGGGCTCAGGAACACTTCAGAAAACCACTGTCAGTAACTACAGTTCGTCGCTACATCTGCAAGTGCAAGTTAAAACTCTACAATGCAAAGCGAAAGCCATTTATCAACAGCACCCAGAAACGCCGCCCGGCTTCGCTGGGCCCAAGCTCATCTAAGATGGACTGATGCAAAGTGGAAAAGTGTTCTGTGGTCTGACGAGTCCACATTTCAAATTGTTTTTGGAAACTGTGGACGCCGTGTCCTCCGGACCAAAGAGGAAAAGAACCATCCGGACTGTTATAGGCGCAAAGTTCAAAAGCCAGCATCTGTGATGGTATGGGGGTGTATTAGTGCCCAAGGCATGGGCAACTTACACATATGTGAAGGCACCATTAATGCTGAAAGGTACATACAGGTTTTGGAGCAACATATGTTGCCATCCAAGCAACGTCTTTTTCATGGACGCCCTGCTTATTTCAGCAAGACAATGCCAAGCCACATTCTGCACGTGTTACAGCAGCATGGCTCCGTAGTAAAAAGAGTGCGGTACTAGACTGGCCTGCCTGTAGTCCAGACCTGTCTCCCATTGAAAATGTGTGGCGCATTATGAAGCGTAAAATACGACAACGGAGACCCCGGACTGTTGAACAACTTAAGCTGTACATCAAGCAAGAATGGGAAAGAGTTCCACCTGAAAAGCTTCAAAAATTGGTCTCCTCAGTTCCCAAACGTTTACTGAGTGTCGTTAAAAGGAAAGGTGATGTAACACAGTGGTAAAAAGGCCCCTGTGCCAACTTTTTGCAATGTGTTGCTGCCTTTTAAATTCTAAGTTAATGATTATTTGCAAAAAAAAAAAAAAAGTTTCTCAGTTTGAACATTAAACATCTTGTCTTTGCAGTGTATTCAATTGAATATAAGTTGAAAAGGATTTGCAAATCATTGTATTCTGTTTTTATCTACGATTTACATAACGTGCCAACTTCACTGGTTTTGGGTTTTGTAGTTCTGTCATAAAAAAATCTTTTTGCAAATAAGTTCCGGCCCTTTTTTGAACAGTGATTTCTGAGGAGCCACTTTCACATGGCTTTATCTAGAAAAGTATTTCAGCCAAGTCCTTCAAATTTTCAGGGGTGAAAATATGCTACTATAACTTGAGGAATATGGGCCTATAAAGGTTTCCCTTTGGTTTATCATATATTTCTGGGTGCTTAAAGTTGCTCGAAAATTTAACTCTGTGCTCTGCGGTAGTATATTTGAAGGACTGTAAAAAGCCTAATTTCAAAGACGGGGATTTGGTATTGCACACACAGCTTCCCACATATGTTGTGTATTTTATATTCTAATTCTGCCCCTCTTTTATGAATTATTAGGAGTTGAGAGCAAAAATTTTGGATTTGTCCTATTAGGAGGTATATGCATTCGCTGGAATTTTTTCAGCCAAATCTGAGATGGTCAAGTGGGAAGTTTCTCTGAAATTCGGACATTTGACATGGAATGACCCATCTTCCTACCAATGGAGACAACATTATGAAAGCCGTCAAAATTTGTCAGTGGACAGCCTGTCACCATTTCTGTAACTTAAACACCATGCTTACGAACATTAAATTCGCCGGCAATTAATGATATCACATTTTAAAAAGCAAGAAATGCATACATTATCTGTGATTTCCACAGTGTCGCATTGTTCTTGTAGGATCCTGCAAGCAATTGTCAAGTTTGGTCAAAAAAGTTGAATTTTTCGATGAGTTGTTGTCCCTGTGGAACTTTTTTTGTTTCTAATTTATAATTTGTTTGGCAGTAGCCTTGTTAGCAGAGTGCGATGTGTGTACGAATGTGTTTACTGCTTTCGTGTCTACCTTTTTGGCTTTCGGTACTGTTTTCTGAGAAGAGTTTCTTACTGGTCCCATGCAGATGTCAGTGGCTTGAGTGGCACACGAGGATCTAGCAACATATTACCTACCTGCTGCTTTCACAAGTCCATGCTTAAATGCAATTGATGTAAGCGGGGGTATGGTACAGATTTGAAGACGTGTATGTCAGAAGATGTGCAGGATACAAAGGCAATATCACAAACGCGCGTGCACTCTTTGATTTCTCCATTAAGCGTGATCTCCGCTACTGTGGTAGGGATGATCATATGTCATGCATTGAGACTTGGTGCTTTATTTTAAGATTTCCTGGTGATGTGATGTGATGTAAGGTTGTATTTTGATGCTGACTGTGGATATCTGCTAGGATTACCGTTTTTGTTGATGAGGCATGATGTCATTGCTAGCCAATGGGCTGATTGGATCGCCCCACTGTGTGTGTGCACTAGTATGTGAGGACTCCACTGTGCATGTGCTTTGTGTGTATGTGTGTGTGTGTGTGTGTGTGTGTGTGTGTGTGTGTACATCTGTGTGATCACGCATTAGCTGGGGAGAAGGTGTTGATTACCCTGAATAGTGATTACATATGATGGCTGGACGGAGAGGGGGAAATGGGTACTGCGACCTTGAGAGAAAGGTGCATGCAGGAAGTACATAGAAACCGGATGGGATATTGAGGACCGGCTGGCGGCAATCAAATGCTCCTATTGAGTTTATTACCACTGCATTCGCTTTTATATTGATTCTGTTAAAAAATACATATGTAACCTTACATTTATTTGTATCTGAATTCCATAAGGAATATTTATTATGCCTCGGTGTGCGCATGCGCACAGCGAGCATACGGTACTCAGTCTGTGTATTTGTTTGTTTGTTTGTCTGTCTGTTACCATCATAACTGCGACAGCGTGTGCATCCAAGCTAAAGTAACAATGCCAACGAGTGACAAACACTGTTCTCTTGATTTTAAATGTGCCAGAATTTTGAAAAAGGATTCAGTTCATTTTTTGTAGCACTTCATGTTTCAGTATACACGTTCTGTGTACATAATGTTAAGCCACACCCACATGATTTTGGCACAAGGACCGCACTCTATTGACTGTTTATGTATTCAAGCTTGCTTTTATGTTACTGTACAACTATTGTACATCAGTAGTGGCTAAGCAATACACACCGAGGCATCAGCACCTCTGGTGCTTTCATTGGTACAGTGCTCATTCACTTTTATCTAAATCCTTTAAAAAATGAAGACCAACCATTTTCACATTTTTCAAACAAAACGACTGGTGCGTTCTGAGAGGCAGTTGTTTGTCGTAATTGCTGTGCAGCTCTGTGGTACATGCATCAGTATTTCCATATCACCAAAATATAGACTCCTTATCAAACGGTGTGCAGCAGGGTGTTGCCACCATCCAGTTCTCTGCATTTTAAGCCCAGCCAAACTTCAAACTTTTGTCAACTTTGTTTTGACTGAAGCTGTTCACAGCTCTGCTCTGGACAGGAAAACCACAGCAAGCTGCGAGCTCGTCTCTGAAATTGGGTGTTGAGACCTCGCCACTGCTTCTGGTTTCAGCAGAATTGCTGCAGGTGTTCTCCATTTCTCCTGTGACCTATGCTAATGGGGAACAGTTAAGTTTCGTGATGTTTTGTCTCCATATTTTATTCAATGGGGGGAGTTCTTTGACTCGCTTTGTCAGATCTGAGAAACGCTGTGCTTGTACTTCTGTCGTGGAGTGTCACTGTGAATAGCTCAGAAGTTTAGTTTTGCTTCTGTGTGCACACGTGCAAGTATTGGTATGTTTGTGGGTGTGCGTCACACATTGCTGTTGTTTCATTTACTTTTTATTTCTTTACTCAGGAACACTAGTGCAACCCTGCCATCTTTTCATTTTTTACACAGCCTTCATCAATATTAAAGAGGCAGTGAGTGAAATCGGGTTTCCCAAATATAGAGGGAAGGTATTCAGAATGCAGGGAGGGAAAGGGCATTGCTGTCCTATGATCCTCAGCCTCTCCAGCCTGTCTAACAATGCATCTGTAGAAACCCTTATCAAGAGGGACACTTGGCCTTGCTCAGGGCTACATTCAGGTATTGTGGCACAAAGCTTAACACTGAACCTGTGATACTGACAATCTAACCATGCAGAAGTGTTCGAGTGTACGAGGTATTATCCTGACATCATAAAGCATGACACTAAAAAACCGATGCACCTTCCTCAGAAGGTCTCCTGCAGGTCATTAGTAACTGGTGTTCAAAATTCCACCCACTGCCAGGGACACACAGGGCAAATGCTAACCAGTTTGTAGTTGTCAGACCATTAATGAGAGGCGTCTGTACATCTGTGAATGGGGCCAAAATGGGGGAAATGGGTCCTGAATAAATCATCAACCATCTCCCCTGGAGCACTGAAAATGGGTACCGTTTTGTTGGCGCACACACGCTTGTATTCGCATTTGTGAAAGTGGCGAGCTGAATATCTGCAAAGAAGTCACTGCTGTCATTATGCAGGCTCCTAGTACTGCGATGTGTCCTGCTGCACTGGCCATTACATTACATCATGGTGATTTTGCAGAATGCTGCAGAGTGTGTGCCAGATGCCCCTAGGCGCCGTCTTTCTTCTGTCTAGGCTTCATTGCGCCTCAGCTAATCTCTGAAAACAATTGGAGCCAACGTTGCGGTCTGTCTTGGAGAGCATTTGTGCTGCCTCAGGCATCTGTGGAAGTACTTAGGTGTGCCACGAAGAATCAGCTTCCTGATCTGTGGCGGTATTGACCGTGGAGCTTTATTATCGCTGAGAGACTACTGTGTCGGACAAGCATAGCTACAGTCCACCTGCTCACTATCTACGGCTTGGGATTTGGAAATGCTGTGAAGGTTTTTGTGGGAAAACCAACTGCTTATGTTTTAGTGATTTATTCAATTAATTACATGTAGGATCCCCAAAAAAGTCTCGCAATGCCAGCAGTATGTATAAGCTGACAATCTTATTTCATATCTAATGCTTGGTTGAAAAATGCGATTAAAGGACCAGATATTGCACTCAATTTGTGTCCCAGGTCAAACGGAAATGGCTGTTATAGTTAGTTGGGAATGCTGAGTACATAGAATTTTCTGTGTGGGCTTTATCATGTTACGTCTCTCAACTGAACTGGACTGTGGGAGGTTCAATGTAACTAATATATGAAAATTCCTAGTGATAAATGTTTGAAAGCTGTGAAATAAATGGCTGATCAGTAATGAGCACATCCTTCTTTGTACCACTCTTATTGGGATATTTTGTTAGTATTCCGGCCTGATAACCTAGATTGTTCTGAGTCTTCTTCCAAAGTGGCCTGCTGCCAACAAATTGTACAAACACTTGATTTTGTACCAAGTACTTGTTCTCTCTCCCATTTCTGGATGATGACATTGGCCAAAGTAGACAAATACTATCAGTGGATGACAGCAGGGTATATCCCCGAAATGACCACATGCTCCTCATAGGCAAAGTTTATAGTTTGGCCTAGTGGATGCAAAAGAGTCCAGAAAGGGTATAGGGTCCAGAAAATCAATGGGACAACTACTCTGAGCTCCAGGAATGATGGCAGCAAATTATTACAGGGTGACCAATATCAGTAACACTTCTCTATGCACAGGAGACAATCACGAAAAGTGTGATGGGATTCTGATAAAAATTGTTTGAGCTATTGTATTCGCAAGTATTACATACACTGTAGAGCCACCATAATCAACCATAACTTCCTCTTCTATGTACCAGAAATTTTGAAGGCAGATTTGACATGATTCTCATTAAAGCTGTTTGAATTATTGCAATTTTTAGCTAACCTGGACCAAAGGTCTGGTGTGCTTATGTTGTGGCCTGCTTGTCTGTCGACGGTGGTCATCGGTCATCGCCCGTATGTAAATATCGTCCCTTCCGAATTCACTGTGCAGATGAAGCTGAAACGTGGCATGCTCCTACCCATGAGGACACCAAAGTTTGCTCGATGCGATCCAATCCATTTACAAATATGCCCACCACTGCAGCCATCTTGAAAATGCCATTTTGACTCTTTTTTTTTTTTTTTTTTCTTTAATAATTTCTGCTGCAACAATTCAGCAATTCAGATAGTTACATATGAAGTACCTACACTGAACACATATATTACAGGTTTTTGTGTAAGTTCCATTTCACCAAAAGAGAGGTTTTTATTACCTCTCAGCCGACGAAAGTCGTGGAGGGGTATTGTCGTGGCGAGCGGCGTCAGTCTGTCTGTCTGTCCGTTAACTTCTCGTTTCCAGACGATAGCTGAAAAACGCCTTGACCAAATGCTCTCATTTTCTGGTGGTATGTTGGGGGTGGTTAGAGGAAGCTCCCTATCGATTTCTCTCCCCCTGCAATAATCAATATGGCCGCCATGGCAGGGCAAGCGCAAGGCTGAGGGGTCCCGCTCGCGACAGCGCGCCATTTTTACTTCTGTCACAATGCCACACCCCAACATTTGATGAATATATTTCAAAATCATCTTCTGCAAAACTACTTGACCGTGGAAGATGAAACTTAGCATGTTGGTTCTTAGCTATGAGTACATCAATGTTTGTACGAGGCATTCTGATCGAAGTTTGATTATGGCTGCCATGGCAGTCATCTTAAAAATACTATTTTGACTCATTTGTAAATCAATTTTGCAGGAATTCAGCTGAAAAGTGATATATATACACCCTAAGTACCAAGACTCCAGGCATATACTCCAGGTTTTGATGGACGTTCAATTTTGACATTCATTTGACCTCTGTCATAAGGCCACACCCCTACATTTTATGAATGTCTTAAAGTGTTCTTCTCCAAAACAAGGAAGTTGAAACTTGGCATGCATGTTCCTTCTCATGAGTAGATCAAAGTTAATTGGAGAAATTCTAATCAAATTTTAAATATGGATGCCATGTCGGCCATCTTGAAAATTGCCTTTTGACCCTTACATCATCTTTAACTTCAGCAATTCAGCCAAGGTTCAATTTGTAGGTACTGCACTGTAAGACTCAGGACTTATATTCTGGGATTTGCTGTACAGTGTATTTTCACCTTGATTTGACATCTGTCTTTAAGATATGCCACTAAATTTTATGAATATTTAGAAATCTTCTTCACTAAAACTTCTTGATCAATGAAGCTAAAAATTTAGACATCATCTTGCCATCTTGCACCTGGATTTGTTCAGAAGGTCCAAATTGGAATTGCAGTATCGTTGCCAAAGTTTGTTTGCACCATTCCAGTCTGATTCAATACATGCTCAGAATTCATGTGAAGAATGGAGATGTGACTTCAGTCCCTGTTCTAATGGCAAGCTAATTTGAAACATTGCTGCCGTGGAGACCAGATTGCAGAAGTGACTTTTGTTGTATAGGTCATCTTTTATTGTTTTGAATAAGACAAGTTAACAGGTAGGTCCAAACAAACAAGCACGAAGTCAAATTTGGCTAATTTTGCAATTATTTTTTGTTAACTGGCCTTAACTTCATCTCCTTGATATCCTGTGCACTAATTTGTTCAGGTGTCCACGTGAGCTACAGTGCTGTGGCACTATTTTTAAAAATGAACAGTTTGACCTGGTGGTTGCGGTACTGCGAAGGTAACAGGGCAACCAACATCAATAGCAACCCTTATTTCAGCGCCAGAAATAATTGTGAAGTTATTCCTATCTAAACTGAGTTATTGAATTTGGAAATATGAATTCTGACCTGTGATAGCCCTACCGGAAAGGTCGTAGGGTGATGCAAAACAATGGAGTTCATCCTCTGAGCACCAAAGATGAACACGGAAAGTTTCATGCAATTCTCATCAAAACTGTCAAATTACTGCAATTTTAAAATATTAAATGTTTGGCCTGGTGGCGGTGCTATAGCAAGGGTCACAAGGTGACCACCATCAAAAGCATGCCTTCACTTTGCCCCATAAACAAGCACAAGAAATGTGACATGGTTCCCATCAACACTGTTTGTTTGTGTTATTGCATTTGGAAATGTAAAGTTTTATATGGTGCTGGCATTTCCTAGAAATGACCTATGGTCACCAAAAACAATAGGTTTTATTTGCTATGCTGAACCAAAATCTTTTGTGCGATTCACATCAAAGCTGTTTGAGTGATCGCTTTCATGCAAAGGATCTGTGACGGCGGCTAGGCCCAGAACATTATATCCCTGTACAATTTGTTTTTGGATGCAATTGGGAGCAATTAAAGATGTTGATAATAGCCATGAGTAAAGGCAAAGGTCTGGAGCATTGATCTCAATACAAAAACATTCCACCACCCCAACCAACATCCCCACTCTGCATACGCTCATTCATCAGTGTGCAATGTCTTCCTGTCTGAGCCACAATTGGACAGGAATCAAGGTTATTGATCTACCCAAAACAAACTGCCCAGTTACTTGCTCTGTGATCTAAAGCTGTGAATGTCTGATCTCATCACTGTTTATGCTTGAAGAGGCTTTTATTTTATTTATCTTGTTTCACAGAGGAGGAGAGGAAGGTCAGAGCCAACGACCGAGAGTACAATGAGAAGTTTCAGTATGCGGTAAGCCACTAAGGAGCAACAAAGGAAAAACGCTGCCAAGTCAATTATGGTCCAGTCCATTGTGATGCAGTTATTTTTAAGCAACAAGGGGTGGCAGCGGTGCCGTTTCTGAAGCATTGCCAGAAAATCGACACAATGTCAATTGGATTTATCTCATTTCTATTCTAACAGTCTCCTACCTCTGTCTCTTGTCCTTGATGCCTTCAATCCCCCGCCCCACTTCGCCATGTTAGTTTTATCCTGTCATTTCTCTGCATTGCTCTCCCGTTTAGAGTAACTGCATCATGACCTCCAAGTACAACATCATCACCTTCCTGCCGGTCAACCTGTTTGAGCAGTTCCAGGAAGTGGCCAACACTTACTTCCTCTTCCTGCTCATACTACAGGTAAATTAAGTCCTTACCAAATCTGCAAAAGTGCCCACATGCGTGCCCTGGCTAGCACTAACGGTTTGTAAAATGTTGCTGCTAGGTTCTGGAAGCGTTTGATCATTCCCATTACATTCTACTAGCATTAATTTAACTTTTCATGTTTGCTTGGTGGTGTTTATTTTTGAGATGTTGGCAAGGGGAAAAGCTGGTAGGTGTGTGGGTAAGGAGTTGCTCAAATGTTTGAGATCAAGGATGTTCTCAGATGATGTTGGGTGGAAACTGTAATGTATCCGAACACTTGATGTGGAAGCATGATGTTTACTGGGCATGCACACTCACTGCTGAACTGAGGGCAAAAATGCACCCTGGAAGTGTACTGCAGAAAGGTACTTGATTATGATGGGCAGCGGCCTCCTGAGGTTGATCTGTGTAGAGGACTCCATTTCCCATGTAAGTGGAAAAAGACTGTTTTGGATATAGATCCAAACACTGGGGGGACTTTGCTTTTTCTTGTTTATTGTGTCTATACATTCAGTCAGGGGCGTAGCACCAAATTCCGGACCCCCGGAATAGGCCTCCTGAAGGGCCCCCTAATTTTTTTAAAAGGAAAAAAATACTCAAAGTTTAACAAATGCCAGGGGCCCCCCCATGCTTGGGGCCCCAGAACAGCTTACCCAGATAACCCCCCCTTGCGACAGCCCTGCATTCAGTGCACATCGCGGTTTACCTTTGATACAGCATGCCTAGCCTCTGCTCTGAGTGAACTGCTCTGCGGGCTGTTCAAAGAAATTAGAGTGAAGATACTAGCTGCTGATGGTGAATTTAATCTGATGTGTACTATAGTGATACAGCCCAGTGCTTTTCCGGTCTGTGACTACAGCAGGTACTCTAATGTTTTCATGGTATTGTTGACTGTAACAGGTGATCCTGCGTATTTGACTGTAAACTTGTCATTGTCGTTTCCTTCTGTTTGAAAGTTGCATTTTGGATTCGTGTGGCCACTTGGGCTGATTTGTAATAATGCATACTACTACCCCCAACTCTAGGAAAAAGTTTGGACAGTATGTAATATGTTAATAAAAACAGAGAATGGCCATTTGAAAATTCTTTCAGTGATATTGCAAACAATACTAATAAACCTATTTGAAGGTTTCACCTCATTAACATCACTGATCCTCATGAGGACACACATTAATTTTGATGCCTGCAACATGTTGCAAAAAAGTTGGGACATTTTACAGATCGCCAAGTTGATAGCCAACAAGTGATGCTATCATAATTGGTTATAAAATAAGCATCCAAAACAGGCCAGGTCTTTTACGTGCAATGTTTGTTTGAGGTTCAACAATTTGTATAATGAGCAAATATGCCGACAATGTAGGAACAATGTGTCTCAGTGCATGATTGCAAGGAATCTTGCAATCTTGGCGCAGTACATCCGCCAAGTGTCCATGGGATGAATGGTTTTCAAGAAAATCGAAGGACTGGAATGCATACACAAACAGACTCTTTCCATTTTCATTAGATGTCAAGCAAGAATGGGTAAAAAATTCTGTATTCAAAACTTCAATGATTGGTATGCTCCATCTCCAAACAGCTGCTCAGAATTGTTTAAAGGAAAGGTGATGTAAAATGGAGGTTAATGCCGCCGGTCTTATCGATTATTTTTTATTTATTTATTTAATTTTTTTTTTTTTGGAAAATGTTGCAGGCATCACATAGAATACTATATGGGTATATTGACCAAAACAAATTGATTAGTTAAAACATTAATTACCTTGACTGTATATTGTTTTCAGTTAAATACAGAACAAATAAATGTGCAAATCATTTTAGTTTTTCTTTTACATTTTAAACTCACAACTATTTTTGAGTTGGGGTTATAAAATAAGAAGTAATGTGTAGTAGTGTTTGAAGTTATATGGTAGGGATGAATATTTGAATATGGACTGAGTCTTGATTGGCTGTTCCTCCCCTGTCAGTCACTGGTGCGATGCATTGCCCCACACTGTGAGGAGCAGGCATTGCGTAAAGCAGGAGAGAAGGTGTGGGGGTGCGGAGTGTGTGGGCTGCTGTAGCGGGGATGGGGCTATCGATTTTCAGGCCTGAGAAGGGCACAGGTAGTGGCTGAAGGACGCCAGTGCATTAGATGAGGGGGCTTGAGACTCTGCTGCAGCTGCGGTTTGTGATCGTCTTCACATTAAATCCACCAAATCCCTGCGCTCCGTTAATGCATTGTTTAAGAAATAAATGGCCTTCCATTTCTCTGGGGAGTTGCACAGTGTTTAGGTTCCTCTCTCTCCCTCTGCCTCTCCCACTATCTCTGTCTGTCTTTGGGAAGCGGTCTGCTGTATCAGGAATATGGAACAGGATCAGCCCTCTTTTAGTTGCGGTCCCTGTTCATTTATTCTTCAGTGTTGTGCATATTGCTGTAATAATTGTATTCAAGTGTATTGTATTCATTTGTGTGTTCTGATTACCATTTACGTGCTGGATTGTTATAGACATTTGTCATGCTTCAGGTGCTGGTGTTTTCCTTTGGGGGGAGGGGGGTGTTATCTGGCCCTCAGTCTGCTGTAAAGAGTAAATAGGTTGCCCCTCACTGTCTTGGTTGGTTACACTGTCCTCTGGTTATTCGAGGGAGCCCTCATGGGACATGTTTTCTTATTTTCTGAAAACGCATTCGAAGTGGTTTCCAGTTGGAGCGCTTGGTTAAATATCTAAAATGCCAGAAGTGTGGTCAGGAGGGGCACTGGTATTCTCCACTGCCTGACCCCCCCCACTTGCTCTCTCTACTTCCACCATCCAGTTCATTAACTCCACTCGAAAAAGTTTGACTGCATCCCAATATCCAGAAAAGCGCATCCTCCTTCTCATCGTTCAGCTCCTCCCTTCTCTTTTGGGGAAGGACAGAAGGCGGTATCGGAGGAAGGGAGGTTGCCTTTTTCCAAGTGTTGGGATGCACCAGCTTTTACAAAGGTGATGATGCGGTGTAATTCTATCTCTGTTCGTTGTGACCGAATCCCCCCCTACCCCTCCCACTTCCTTCTCCCTGTGCTTTTCTCTCCCTCCCAGTTGATCCCGCAGGTCTCCTCTCTGTCCTGGTTCACCACCATCGTGCCTTTAGTTCTGGTGCTGAGTATCACTGCAGTGAAGGACGCCACCGACGACTATGTGAGTGATGGTGCAGCTTCACACTGCGTCATTTATCACAGTGAAGCACATCCTTACTGAACCCTTCCAGTGCAAATGTTTTAAGTGATGGATAATGGAACTATTAGGCCACTTTTTCTGTCCCAGATTAGCCTACTGCTAACTGTGGAGAATCTAGTTCATTTTGTCCAGCCCCACCAATAGGGCTCAAAATTTGCCACCAACCAAATGCCGATTAATATGCTTGTGGTAGTGGATTTGCTTTACTCACTAACCAAAAAAAAAAAAAAAAAGACAACTATTGAGTGGCTGGTAAATTTTGAATATTCTCCAGCCATTTGGCCGGTGGACAAAAAAAGTGAATTTTGCACCCTGCCCACCAACTGTAAAGGAGACTGGACTCACTTTCATGTTTAGGCTGGACAAATGTAACAATGTCCAACTTGTGCTAAGGGTGCGATCAGTACTGTATGTAGCACACAATGAAATACGCAACACTTCAGCTGTGTGACGCCGCCAAAGTGAACAATCTGGTCATAGCTGTTCAATGCACAAAAATCACTCCGAATCTTTTTGAGGGAGATCAGCCTCTCCTTGCAGCATTGTTGTGCCACGCTTACAGGACTCTACCAATAATAAGATGGAACGTGACTATATGAGCACAGTTACTGCACCGACACACACATACTCACCTACTCGACACAACAGAAACTCCACCAGAAGCAGTGCTTACGCAGTTACACGGTTACGCTGCGAGAGGGAGGAGGGAAGCACTGCAGCAGTCCAGACTCACTCAGCCTGAACAGACAGCCTGGCAGCGTCTGGTCGCAGCCACACTGCAGCACCGGCTGTGCTATCACTGTGACCCTGAAATACCCCACGATGATATTAACTGCTCCTGGCCTTAGAGGATTATTTAAATGTCTCTTCACACACTATTATGTTCAAATGAATATCTATGCTTTTTTAGATTGGTTATTGCATATATTTTCCTCAGATGTAATTTGGGGTCGCATGAGGTGACTCGCAGCTGTAGCTCCCTCATTACAAGGGCTTATATCTCATGTGAATAGATGTGGACAGGGTACACATTTCTGACTGAGGTATGCGAGAAATGGTGAGAGGCGCATTAAGATTTTCATATTCGCAGAGGTGTGCATTTGCTCTTGATTGTGCGATTGCTTGCCCTCATTCTCAGAGCTCTTAATTCTCTGTGTTCTATTTTAAGCTCCACTCCAGGATTTTTGCTTTGGTTCTCGATGCATTTCTTCTGACTGTTACGCGGTGCATAAACGATATCTTTGCCTCGGGGTTGGGAACTGGGTTGCACTGATGTGCCGTGTCTCTGTTCTTCCTGCAGTTTCGCCACAAGAGCGATAACCAGGTGAACAACCGCCAGTCTCAGGTCCTCATCAATGGCATGTAAGTCTCGAGCATTGAATCAGCGATTACTGTGGATAATTGTGGATGTGCTCTATTCAGTAAAGATGAGTGATGACTGAATGTGTAGTTATTGATGATTAATGCTCGATTAGTGGGGATGAGTGATCTCTGCCTGTGGCATCCTGGTGATTGTGGCAGATAGGTGTTGTGTGGTGTTGTATTGGTCTGGGCTTTACTGTGCCCTGCAGCCTCATTTAGAAGCATCCTAAAGACATCTGTGCGACATTTAAGTGACAGCCATTATTCTCTCTCTCTCCTTCTAGTCTTCAGAAGGAGAAGTGGATGAATGTTCGAGTGGGTGACATCATTAAACTGGAGAATAACCAATTTGTGGCAGTAAGTCTAGCCTATTGAGCTCTGTATATACCACTGCACTGCTATGAAGGGGTTAAAAACAAAATATTTTTAATTTTGGTTCATTCTGAGCAGAAACATTATTTTTACACTCCAGTTCCTGTGTTCCAAGGCCTCTCCTATTTTTAATGAACACTTAGAACATTATAGAGGCACAGTTTAAGAACTTTTTTTTTTTTTAAATGATGTCACCTTTAAACTAGAAGGGCACTTGGTTGAGCGCATAGCTCTGCCACGTCATAATTCAGTATTGATGCTTCTGGGTTTACAAAAATATTATCCCAGTCACCAACAACTATAATCAGTTCTACATTCGTGTAGATTCTATTTAACACAGAAATTTTTTGAAAATCTGTTCATTACATAAGGGACAATCAGTCTATTCAGGTATGTTTTAACTTCCTCCAGCTCTAGAATCCGGAATATGTTCCAGATCACTTCCAAAATTGAATCAACTCATCCTTGGACTACCACCTTGGTCTTACCAAATTACGTGCCAATCCATTCATAACTTTTTTGAGTTATACGGTTTACAGACAGACAGACAGACAGACAAACGCAGGTGAAAACATAACCTCCTTGGCGGGGATAAAAATTATTTTTATATTAATAGGATGTAATAAATACGCCTAAAATGGACTATAAATATTTGCTGCTTTTCACAAGGCTGAATGGGTGTAGGGTTTACCTCTTCCATGAAGCCTGACTGCCCCTCCCCTGTGTCCCAACCCTCTCCACATTCCAAACAAACAAGGGGGGGGGGAGGGGATTAAAAATTGATATAAATGCAAAGACACTATTCAAACTTGCTTGCACTTCAGCTTTCATTAAGCTACGCTATTAGGATGGGTGTGGGTGGTGGTGTAAATGCAACTTTGCAAACCGGCCTACTGGGTTAGCCTACAACTTTTAACCCTTTCATTACCATTGTCGCAATTTCCGCGACAGCGCCGATCCCGCATCACTTGCCATTGTTGCTATTTTGTGCCTAGAGAAAGTCCCTCACAAAAACTGTCAAAGCTCCGCAACAAAACACCCCTTTGGACGAGTCTGGTATCGCACAACACGTCATTGATGTCGTCAGGCTTCCCGTAGTTCCCAATCCTCCGGTTATGCACAATCCCTGGCTGACTTCACCGCCATTGCAGGCAGTGCGTGCTGCAGCACGTGTATCTCCGTTTGTACACAAATGCACTTGTATCTCCGTTTGTACAGAAATGCGCGTGTATCTCCGTTTGTACATAAATCCCATAGAGGAGAAATCGTCTTGTCTTGACAAACCGAAATACGGTTTTTATCCTCATTTTCGGTTTTTACTTTTGGAAAAACTAAGTAAAGATATGTGTCAATGGAGAGGTAAATGTATTTTGAACATGTTTTCTGTACACAAAATTGTCCATTTCTGGCATTTTTAGTTTGAAAAAGGGGGTGAAAATCCACATGCAATATCATGCTGTGATAGCATGAAAATTTACGGTAAGCAAGGGTTGTCTTATTCCCAATAAGCGGTAGTGAAAGGGTTAAATGAAATTTAAATGACATTAAGTCAATCAGTTCTAAATTTTGTTTGTTTCCTTGCAAAAGTTTCCTTTTTGACAGTCAGCAACATTTTTAAATCAAGTTGTACCATTTGAACTCAACCATGGCAAGTAAAAGACATGAAATTGAACTACTTTACAAAAAAGTGTTCTCGGTTTATACCATTACTTGCTATATTTAATGACGTCAGTGTCATCAATTGTTGGATAGCATATAGTCAAGATAACTGTGGTATCCTTTTCATTGCTGATACCATACTTAACAGTCATAAATCTAAATAGTTGGTATTAAAATAGTCAGCTAATGTTAGTAACAGTTAAGATGGGTATAATGTTTTCAGAATAAGGTTCGTGCCTGATCTAAAATGTTAGTACAGCTCATTGGCCCTTGGTGCTTTGTGTACTACTACACAATTGGAGTATTTTGTGGGGTTAGAAATCGCCTCTGGACAACATGCTCTAATTTCTAATGCATGCTTGCTAATTTATTCAGAATTATTACAAGGGTAGAAATGTTGTCTAGTTAGCTAAAGTTTGTGGATAAAACTAGCTGGCTGCAATAGATGTGAAAAAATTTACAATGACAGTTACACGCATGACAGATTATCATCCTACCTAATGACTGCTAGCTAACCCAAAAACTGAGCATAGCGTTTTGGCCTACTCTACTGTTCTTCACAGCCAGAAGGAGATGGAGAAAATAATGTCTCTCTTGACTGGAGTCAAATCTGTTGGTGCTATTACCTTTGTCAGCCATTTTCATCATCAGCTCCAGAACACAAACAATGCGGGGTCAGAAAGATGTGCGGGCAATTATTATCTGACGTTTGCCCACAAGCCGTCTGGGGAACACTGGCGCAAGCAACAAGTAAATCACATCGTTCAATAACATTTTAAGAAAAGCTTACTGGAACGGTAAATAACGTGATTTACGGGTCATCTCAAATTTAGAATGCCGTTTACATTCATTGCTTTTGTTCCCATTTCTGATTATGCTCATTCATTTCCGGGTTTTATTTTTGTTCTTTGAACCATTTTTAATTCTTGCTGCAATGTAGGGGTTTATCTGGTCAAATTTAGTCATATCGTGAATGTGAATCTATTCAGGACAAGTGTGGTCTAACTAGTTACTCTGCTGTTGAGTATGCTTGGCACGAGCGAAAGGCTTTTCTCTCCTCTGGTTTGATAAACTCTGCACCAATTGGCCAAAATGTAGGAGGAAATGAGGTCCTGCATCATGCTCAGTCATGATGTCAGTGTAACATACAAACAAATAGACTTGATCCTGGACTTAATTGAGTTTTGATTGAATAATCTCAGTTCAGATTTGCATCTCTCCTTGCACTTTAGGCCTGAGTGAGATACATTTGTAGCTGTTCGGTGATTAGTCATGCATAACTCTTCCTTCTGATATTGGCTTCACATGTTATCTTTGCATTTTAAATCTTTCACTATTTTGGGCATGGAGGCCTATTTGATGAGCAAACTGGTATTTAAATTTGGCTCCTAGCAGTAGTAAAACACAGGAGACATGTTCTTTGGCTTTTTGCCTTGAGTGAGTGAGAGTGAGAGAGAGAGAGCACAGCAAGACTGGCTTCTGTAGCATCAGTGCTGGATGCCACTTGGTCAGTGGTCATTACCCCTTTCTGTACTCCACAGGCTGACCTGCTCCTACTATCCAGCAGTGAACCCCATGGGCTTTGTTACATTGAGACAGCAGAGCTGGATGGGTAACTGACGCCTCTAATGCCAAAGCCACCTGCACTTGTGCTGATAGCCCTCACCCCTGCTCCCCTGGTGACATGTGGCAGCCATGTCTGCAGTCTCATGCTGACTGGCAGTAGACGGACCAGCATGACATTTAACATCTTATGCATTATTCAGGCACAAAATTTGGCTGTGTTATCTTGTCCTCAGCTGTTCGAAGAAAGAGCAGACTAGCCTGAAAATGATTTACAACATGTTATGAATATTACTTTGAGAATTACCACGATCAACTAAGCTGCATGAAACCTAAAGAATTTGGCATTCAGAGTAGTGTTGTTAAATGAATGTGAATGACGTTTGGGCCTCTCAAAATATCCATTCCTTTGATACATGTAACATGCCTGTGCTGCGTGTATCACTCTGCTGGGAGACCTTTCTCACAAATGGAATGGCATTGTGCTTGAAAGACTCACTTGTGGACTGGACCCGGTTCTGAAAGACTTGGTCACTGCAACTTGTGCTTCTTTTCATGTGCTGCCTGCTGCAGAGAGACCAATATGAAGGTGCGGCAGTCTCTCCCGGTGACGTCAGAGCTGGGGGACCCGAGCAAGCTGGCCCAGTTTGATGGTACAGTGCTGACTTGTCTATGAGTGCGTTTCTCACCATGCTGTTCATCGGTGTGGTCTGAGCGGGTGTCTCCGTTTTGGTGTCCATTTGTTTTCTGGTGTTACTGTCTCTTAGTTTCTGACCTCATTCACTCTGCCCGGGGGCTCATTTTGCCTTTGCATTGAGCGCATTTCAGTGTACTTTTCAAATGTCTCTAATTTTCACATTTCTTTTATGTTTGTCTCCTTGTGAGCCTCCAGATATGTAATACAGGGGGATATAGTTGTCAGCATGTCTGTCCGGCCTTCTATGTATCTACAGTAATTATTTTTGTTTCCGAGCCATAACTCAAGAACCATGTGTGTGTGTGTGTGTGTGTGTGTGTGTGTGTGTATATATATATATATATATATATATATATATATATATATATAAAAATTATTATTATTATTTTTTTTTTTACACGAAACTTTCAACAGTGACAATTACCTTTAAGTTTTGGCCTATGACTTTTGAGTCATAGGTTTCTGCAACAAAATTCTTGTTTTCTGGATGCTTTGGGCCTGCACAGATCTATCCATATAGATCACACCCATTTGCGCATATGCACATTATTTTGCTGCTTTTTTTTTTTTTTTGTAAAAACCTTTGAACTCCATTTCTTCCTACGCCAAGCGGCCAATCTGTTTGAAATTTAGTACTCAACATCTTCAGACTAAGATCTTTTAATGCTAGTAACACAACATTGCAAGGATAAAAGATGTGGCCACAGTCAGCTGATTAATTTTGTGGGTGTGGTCACTATTGCTAAAATGATCTCAAACTCCTAAATGCAATATCCAATCATCACCAAACTTGAGATCTGTCATCCGCAAGCCATCAAACTCAAGCCTACCAAATTTAGTGTAAATCCGTCCATAGGGGGCGCTATAGCAAACAAATGGTAAAAACTCCAAAACCAGTTGCCCAATTGACTGATAATTTTGCATACTGCACGTTGGTGAAGGGTCCTATGGATATCTAGACCTACAAGGTTATTTCACAAACAAGATGGCTGCCATCAGCTAATCGCTTTTTGCCATCTGGCCTACTCTGAGCTGTCCTGTATCATTATGAAACTTCACAAGATTATTTAGGATGTGTGAAAGACTATGCAACCATGTGCTTGAGTGTACTGCTTTTAACCAATTTGGAATTCTTAAAATTTTTTATTTTGTGGTGGCTGGGAGGATGTGCCATCTCCTCATGGCTCTTGTTTGTGCCCAACCTTCATTTGTGTGTGTCCTCTCTGCCTGCACGTCTTCTAGACTTGTCGATCATCCAGGCTCATGGTTTGTGTCAGTATGTCAAAACTGAATCTGCTGGGCTTCTGCCAAAGCACATGAAAAATACATGACAGGACTGGCAGTGCAGTGCAGTTACACTTCTCCCTCCACATTCACTGTCCCCTCAAATGCGCTCTCTCATCTCCTCCAAGTCCTCTGTTTCTCTTTCCATCTCTCCCCCTCTGTTCATTATGGCACATGTGCCTTCATGGGGTGTGAACTCTCGCCTTCACATCTTCACACTCATGGAACTTGCACTCTCTCACACACTCAGCAAGGTCCTCTCTGGATATTAAAAGCCATCTCAGATGCATATTCCCCAATGTGCTCAGGCTTGCATCTTTTTCCATTTCCTTGCTCCTCAACATCTGCCCATTTTTACAAGTGGACAAATTATATGCCATAAGACTTAAGTACTAAAGATGTATATAAATTGTAAGACATTTCTAATTGCTGTCTTTGTGTGGTTGGAGCCAGATCTGAGGTTTCCGTGACTGTGGACGTGCAGGTGCCTCTGTTCCCTATTCTACACTTTCATTTTCACAGTGGATTTTCACTTTGCTGTATTCTTATCTTGTCTCTCTCTCCCTTTCTGTACACTGAACTGGAAATTGTGTTTGTTCACCATTTTCAGCCATGGCCAAGGTTTAGCGATACTGTTCTGAAAGTGAAGAGTGTTCCTTTGCTCCACCTCTCTGCCTGCAGGAGAGGTGATCTGCGAGCCTCCCAATAACAAGCTGGACCGTTTCTGTGGCACGCTGTACTGGCGAGAGTGCAAGTACGGCCTGAGTAACCAGAACATGCTGCTGCGCGGCTGTGTGCTCAGGAACACGGAGAGCTGCTACGGCCTGGTCATATTCGCAGGTGTCAGCGCAGGAAATTCATTCGTTTGTCTGCATTCTTCTGACTGCTCATGCATGTATACTTATTGTATGTACGTGCCTGCATGTGTGTTTGTGTGTGTCGTGTGCACACGGGCGTGCATGTGTGTCTATGCTCTGTGTGTGTGTGTGTGTGTGTGTGTGTGTGTGCGCGCCCACATGTATTCGCTCGTGTGGCTGTGTGCCTGACTCGGTTTGTGCTTGCAGTCTCAAAGACTGGCCTGTTTGCTGTCTGACTGAGCTGTAATGCCTGCAGGTTCTTTGGGTCTGGTGACTAATCACGCTCTCAATGTTCCTGCTGCGCTTTTTTTTTCTCAGGTCCAGACACCAAGCTGATGCAGAATAGCGGCCGAACGAAGTTCAAAAGAACCAGTATAGACCGGTTAATGAACACGCTGGTGCTCTGGGTAAATATCAGCTGTGCTCCCACTGTCTCTCTTTATTCTACTCAGCTTGACCGTGCTGTCTTTACCTTAACTGTCCTCACCGTCCCCCTCAGCCATGCTGTCTTTACCTGAACTGTCCCCACCATCCCCCTCAGCAAGACTCTCTTCACCTTAACTGTCCCCGCCATCCCCCTCAGCAAGACTCTCTTCACCTTAACTGTCCCCGCCATCCCCCTCAGCAAGACTCTCTTCACCTTAACTGTCCCCGCCATCCCCCTCAGCAAGACTCTCTTCACCTTAACTGTCCCCGCCGTCCCCCTCAGCAAGACTCTCTTCACCTTAACTGTCCCCGCCGTCCCCCTCAGCTATACTCTCTTCACCTTTACTGTACCCCCATCCCCTTCAGCCATGCTGTCTTCACAATAACTGCTCCCCCGTCCCCCTCAGCCATGCTCTCTTCACCTTAACTGTTCCCTCGTCCCCCGCAGCCATGCTCTCTTCATCTTAACTGTTCCCTTGTCCCCTTCAGCCATGCTCTCTTCACCTTACCTGTCCCCCCCATCCCCCACAGCCATCCTCTCGTCATCTTAACTGTCCCCCCATCCCCCGTAGCCATACTCTCTTCACCTTTACTGTACCCCCATCCCCTTCAGCCATGCTGTCTTCAAAATAACTGTTCCCCGTCCCTCTCAGCCATCCTCTCTTCATCTTAACTGTCCCCCGTCCCCTTCAGCCATGCTGTCTTCAAAATAACTGTCCCCCCATCCCCCTCAGCCATGCTCTCTTCACCTTAACTGTCCCCCGTCCCCCACAGCCATCCTCTCTTCATCTTAACTGTCCCCCCCCTCCCCTCAGCCATGCTCTCTTCACCTTAACTGTTCCCTCGTCCCCCGCAGCCATGCTCTCTTCATCTTAACTGTTCCCTTGTCCCCTTCAGCCATGCTCTCTTCACCTTACCTGTCCCCCATCCCCCCACAGCCATCCTCTCGTCATCTTAACTGTCCCCCCCATCCCCCGTAGCCATACTCTCTTCACCTTTACTGTACCCCCATCCCCTTCAGCCATGCTGTCTTCAAAATAACTGTTCCCCCGTCCCTCTCAGCCATCCTCTCTTCATCTTAACTGTCCCCCGTCCCCTTCAGCCATGCTGTCTTCAAAATAACTGTCCCCCCATCCCCCTCAGCCATGCTCTCTTCACCTTAACTGTCCCCCATCCCCCACAGCCATCCTCTCTTCATCTTAACTGTCCCCCCATCCCCCTCAGCCATGCTCTCTTCACCTTAACTGTCCCCCGTCCCTCTCAGCCATGCTCTCTTCACCTTAACTGTCCCCCCGTCCCTCTCAGCCATACTCTCTTCACCTTAACTGTCCCCACCGTCTCCCTCAGTCATACTCTCTTCACCTTAACTGTCCCCCGTCCGCCTCAGCCATGCTCTCTTCACCTTAACTGTCCCCCCCGTCCCTCTCAGCCATACTCTCTTCACCTTAACTGTCCCCACCGTATCCCTCAGTCATACTCTCTTCACCTTAACTGTCCCCACCGTCTCCCTCAGTCATACTCTCTCCACCTTAACTGTCCCCACCGTCCCCCTCAGTCATACTCTCTTCAGCTTAACTGTCCCCCCCGTCCGCCTCAGCCATACTCTCTCCACCTTAACTGTCCCCACCGTCCCCCTCAGTCTTGCTCTCTTCACCTTAACTGTCCCCCCCATGCCCCTCAGTCATGCTCTCTTCACCTTAACTGTCCCCCCATCCCCCTCAGCCAAACTCTCTTCACCTTAACTGTCCCCACCGTCCCCCTCAGTCATGCTCTCTTCATCTTAACTGTCTCCACCTTGCCCCTCAGTCATACTCTCTTCACCTTAACTGTCCCCACCGTCTCCCTCAGTCATGCTCTCTTCACCTTAACTGTCCCCCACTCGTGCACCTCTCCCTTCCCACCCACGTACTGTACCTCTCCCCTCCCAGATCTTCGGCTTCCTGGTTTGCATGGGCGTCATCCTTGCTATCGGGAATGCTGTGTGGGAGAAGGAGGTGGGCTCCCTCTTTCAAAGCTACCTACCGTGGGACCCGCCTGTTGACAACTTCCTGTTCTCCGCCTTCCTGGCTTTCTGGTCATACGTGATCATCCTCAACACCGTGGTGCCCATCTCCCTCTACGTCAGGTAGGTGTGGCATGGGACTCTGATGTTCTATGGCTTGTCAATTCACCTGGCGGTTCATGTAGTGCACAGCCATTTACCGCATCTAGAACAGCTCTGGTGCATGAGGGCTGAAATTCAATGCTATTGCAATTTAACTGCAACTCAATGTCTAGTTCTTTTTAAACCCACCTTCTCTTTCATACTTGGTGAGGAGAGCCATCTTGGTTCATGTAAGGACACACTTTCTGCTGAATTTGGGTGTCTTGAGCAAGAAAGGCGTCAGACATTGCAGGCCCTCCCGGACCAAGGCTGACTGCAGAAGCTTAGTGGGGTTTTCACTTCATCAAGGAGATGACTTTTACTGATTAAGATGAAAAAGATAAGAAAATGAAAACTATTGCTTGAAAAAAAATGTGCTCATAACCCAGTAATCCCCTTTCGCAGAATCTGTGGAGTTGTTCATTTATTTATTTTTTGTTTTGTTTGTACATGGTGTCCTCAGAGCTACCCAAGCAGGTAAGAATTGCCCCCCAAAACCAAAATCCAAACCAATAACCAAAACCATAATAATATCTGAACCCCCAAATTATCCATTATCTCCTCGAATATCCCCTAACCCAACACCTCAGTCATAATACTGCAGTCTGACCCATGAGAGCTGATGACTGTGGATCCTGAGTCTTGAATGAAAAAACCGCCTATACCCTGCCTGTGCTTGCACTCATGGGGTGGTCGTGCTGGTGTGTCTTCTTTTCTGGGTGCGTGCGTGCAGGTGTGTGTGGCCGCGTTGTATGACGCGCCTTCTTCTCTTTCTTTGCGAACAGCGTGGAGGTCATCCGCCTGGGACACAGCTATTTTATTAACTGGGACAGGCGCATGTTCTGCCAGAGACGCAACACACCAGCCGAGGCCCGCACCACCACCCTCAACGAGGAACTGGGACAGGTGGAGTACATCTTCTCAGACAAGACCGGCACCCTCACTCAGAACATCATGACCTTCAACAAGTGCTCCATCAATGGACATGCCTATGGTGAGATGGGCAGGGGGATTGTTACCCAAGTCTTTCTGAAGTATTCCAGGATAATTTCCTCAAAACTGCTGTCAACATGAATGTGCAGATGGTAACAAGTTACATTTTTAACATTTTTGTGTTAAAAATAAATGTGCATGATATACAACGTAAGTTATTCAGCATGTGTTTTACTAATGACATCACCTCTGAACAAGGATTTGAGACTGTAAAATGTTAAGTGCTGCTCCTTAGTCCAGAACAATGTGAATAGAAATTTCTGTCATGACCAAATGACCAAAATCTAAGCAATGGGAATGGCTACATTTTTTTACAGTGTTCACATAAATTGAATTTATGGACCAAAACCAGGGTAGTCCAATCAGCAGTACTGGTGGCTGTCGCTAATGAATTGAATTCTGCTGTAAGTGAGGCTTTGGACACATCTTTAGCCTCTTGGCCCTGAATTGTTCATCGTGGCATCTGGCCTGTGTGATATTGTGGAGGGTTTTTGTGTCTACCGCACATGCACAAATAGACATCATGCTGTTGATTTGTAAGTCCGTAAGTAAAACTTCTTAGCCTGCAGTGAACTACCAATCCTATGTACTCATTGATTGGCGGAAAATGCGGAGTGATGTAATAGGGCAATGGGGTTGTGCCATACAGTTGTTGAGGGTGTTTTGATCTTGGTGGGTGGCAGTTGTCCGTGATGGATGGTGTCACACACATTTTGACTGTCTGTTTCAGGTGAGATGATTGACACCCTGGGGGTTCAGTCAAAGGTAAGCACAGTGAACACCTGCCAGATTCTCCTCTCTGTGCTTTGTGTGATTGTTAGTGGCACTGCCTCAGGCACTGTCTCTAGGTCTTTAAGTCCTGCGCTTGTGTGGTATTTGAAGCGCAGATTTGTGTCATCAAGGAATTTCCTTTCGAAAGACGGGACGTTTGAACAGTAAAGTTTCCTTAATGCCTCTGACACCATCTCCCCTTGCTTGACTGTTGCCTTCTCGTCAAACTCTTCTTTTGCGAAAGGGCCAAAGCGCAAGAGATGCCTTCACGCATCGGCCCTTTCACAAATGGAAATTGGTGCTCTCAGAATAGGACTAAATGGATCGAAAAGTGGTTCACTGTGGCAATTTTAGGAACAAACGTTTTGACTCTGACAAGGACGCAGTGTGTATCGAAATGTAAGTCGTTTGCGCCTTAATAAACTGCTGCAGTGAACTATGTACTCCAGCACCTTCTGTTCCATCTTCTTTAAAGGGACCTTTTCTTTTCCAACTCTGTCACCATCTCTTTCACTCTGTTTTTCCTGTTTATGGAAGATTGAATATTTGATTTTTTGCCTCACAGCAAGAAGGTTGTGGGTTCGAATCCGGCCTGTGGCCTTTCTGTGTGGAGCTTGCATGTTCTCCCCGTGGTTGCGTGGGTTTTCTCCGGGTACTCTGGTATCCTCTCACAGTCCAAAGACATGCATGTTAGGTTAATTGGAGACACTAAATTGCCCATAGGTATGAGTGTGAGAGTGAATGGTCTTTGAATGGTGTGTGCGCCCTGCGATGGATTGGCAAGCTGTCCAGGGTGGGTCCCTGCCTTTGCCCGTAGTCAGCTGGGATAGGCTCCAGCTCGCCCTGCGACCCTAGTGAGGAATAAGCGGGTATAGAAAATGAATGAATTAATGAATATTTGATTTATAATATTTTAAACTTTGTTGTCTGTTTCAGATGTCTTCTGTTCAGCTTGAGTCAGAGGCTGCATAAAGGCTCTCTCACACTTTTTTTCTTTCTCTGTCGTCCTGTTCTCACAGCGGGGTCAGTCTCTGGACTTCTCCTTCAACCCTCTGGCCGACAGCGACTTCTGCTTCTATGACCAAAGCCTGCTGGACTCAGTGAAGCTGGGGGAGCCGCTGGTGCACGAGTTCTTCAGACTGCTGTCCCTCTGCCACACCGTCATGAGCGAGGAGAAGAGCGAGGGTGAGGGCGCAGGGCAGGAGGGGAAAAGAGAAGTGTCGGAGGGAGGGAGTGAGGGAGCGCGGAGTGAAAGGGGGGGACTGAGGAGAGGGAAAAAGAGGGGAAAGGGGTGTGAGTGAGAGAGGAGAGAGTCAGATGTAGGTAGGGAGCATGGGAGTGTTAGGGAGGGAGAGTGAGAACATGGGGGAGTAGGACTGCAGAGGGATGGAGGAGTGTGAGTGTGAAGGAACAAGGAGAATGAGGAACTGAGGAGTTTTAGAGGGAGAGAAGGATGGGGCAGCAAGAATGAAGCTCTGCCGTTCCTCAGTCATTGTCAGAAGCGAGCAAATGAGTGAGGATGAGGAGTGCGATGCACTGGAGAAGGGACAGAATGTGTGGTAATCGGGGTGAGGGTGAAAGGACTCTCTTGTGTTTGTGGGGTGGTGTGATGTCATGGAGAATTGGAGGAATGACTATCAGGGCAGCTTATCCTGAGTAAGTCGCCGGCTGGCGGGGAGTTTTGGGGAGCCGGGTGAGGAAGGGTCTGTACAGCTCATCTGTCAGAAGACAGACCAGAGAATAGAGGAGATCCGCTCTGGTACCATTACATCCCTATCCTAACGCCTGCCCCCCTCCGCCTTCTCCTCTATCCCTCGTCCTCTCTTAACCCCTGTCTCCGCAGGACAGCTGGTGTACAAGGCCCAGTCCCCAGACGAGGGCGCTCTGGTGACCGCGGCCCGTAATTTCGGCTTTGTGTTCCGCTCTCGCACCCCCAGCACAATAACGGTACAGGAGCTGGGACGTCCGGTCACGTACACCCTGCTTGCTATTCTGGATTTCAACAATATCCGCAAGAGAATGTCTGTCATTGGTAAGTATGGCACATCCAGCATACTGCCTTCCTATTATATAGCCTAATTATGAACTGTTATCTTTTAAATACTGCCTTACAATGATATAGTCGGCACCTCCAACACATTGTATTACTCTAATATAGTGTGATTATGAGCTATTAATTTTTCCAAACTGCCTCACTCTAATACAGTGTCATTATGAACTGCTACCTCTTGCACACTGTCTCACTCATAGACAGGATTATTATGAGCTAATATCTCCGAGATACTTCCTTTCTCTAATAGAGTCTGATTATGAACTGTTATCTCCTACATACTGCCTCACTATGATGTTGTCTGATAATGAGATTTTTTCTCTCAAAATCTGTCTCCAGTGCTGAGGTTATAGTTTTGTGCCAACAGTGATTTACAGAGAATATTTGCTTGATTTTAAATATCTATAAGGATGGACTGAACATGACTGCTGCATCTAATTGGCTGGAATTTGGTTAGCCAGCGAGATGATCAGCCTTAACGGCCATATTTACATCATAACACATTTGCAGTGTTCAGAGTTCCTCTTTGCACAAAAGGGACATTTGCAGGGACATTTGTTAATGAAGCTTCATTTAGCGTAAAGTAAATAGCTCATTACATCCTATAAGAAATGACGTGTTGGCATATTATTCTTGTACTCGTAAACATTTTCCTGGAGGATTTGTCTAGCTGTGCTTCTGGGTATTGGAGGTGAGCCAACTGCAAGTGGGTATCATTTTTCTGCAAACTAATGCACACAGCCAGGATTGTGTAAATGACCTGACAGGCTCATGATTTACTTTAGCCTCTTCGTCGCCTGTGGCTGTACTGTTAAAGCTCTCGCCGTTTCCTCTGTTCAGTGCAGCGGCGCCTGCCTTTCTGTGGACTGAAGATAAAATGCTCCGGGAGCGTTTGAGTTCAGATGGATTTATTGTAGGATAGAAAGTGATTTGCTGAACTAGGTCTATGAGCCAATGTTTGTGAACAGCGTACGGCAGTAAAACCGCACATAATGTCTTGCTGTGAGCTGTCTGTTCTGTGTCTAAAGCGGTGTCAAGCTGTTTGCCAGTCTGTATCTGACTAGGTGTCTGTTTGCGTGTTTGTCTCTCGCAGTACGGAACCCAGAGGGGAAGATTCGGCTGTATTGTAAGGGTGCGGACACCCTACTGTTTGAGAGGCTGCACCCCTGTAATCACAACCTCATGAACATCACCTCAGATCATCTCAATGTGAGTACTGCCTCTCCATCCTTTTCACACTGATTACAGCCTGTGCTTCCTCCTCTGGTCCCCTAGAAGAGCCCACAGTTGGCTCTCGGGCCTCCATTTCTGTGTTAACGTCTGTGCCCTTCTCTGCATGTGTCAGTTTACCATGCTCTGCTTGTTTTGCTTATCTGAGGTGAGTGATTCTCTCTTCTTCTTTGTCCTATGCCTCTGTGCTCTGTTGATTCCCTCCTTTACCGTATTGGTTGTGGCAGTCCATGGAGCACTAGCCCCATCTGGTGGTAGACTGCTGCAAATTGCACATGGTTTGCCAGTATTCTGGGGCTTCTTTGAGAATCCTACACGTTTGTGATGCACTGACCAAAGGGGTTTCATGGCCGGAGCAGGTTTTGTTTTTCGATCTTCTGACTATAGCTACTCTTGTCAAAAACAAAGCCACAAATATCCAGTCTGAACCAAATGGGTGTGTGCAGCTTTGGATAATAATGAGTATGCAGTTGGCATATTTTAAGACCTATGAAAGGCATTTGATACTGTAGACTACACAATTTTCCTTTCAAAGATATTTAAGTAAGGCTTTCTTGGAAATGTTAATAAGTGGCGTAGTAATTATACATTTGTCGTAGAACGCAGTACAGTGCCTGACAAAAGTCTTGTCACTTATCCAAGTTGTAGGAACAACAAATAATAACCTGACTTGTAGTTGATCAATTGGAATCAAAAAATGGCTTATATGAAAGGCAAAGCCCTCTAGATTATGCGAAATATACCAAAATAGAGTTGTGTGTCATTCATTGAGTTTTATTATTTAATTAGTACAGAAAGGTCAGATTTTGCTTGGACAAAAGTCTTGTCGCATTGAAAAAAAATGTGGAAATTATACATACACTTTATTTTGAATACACAAATTTGCCACCATAATATTAGAACATAAATTCATGGTGCCTTGGAAAAAAGAACTAATATTGCGTGGACTCCCATGAGCTTGGAGGACTGTATCCATACGTCTTGGCAATGACTGAAATAACTTGATGATGAAATCATCTGGAATGGCAAAGAAAGCAGTCTTACAGGACTCCCAGAGTTCATCAAGATTCTATGGTTTCATCTTCCAAGCCTCTTCCTTCATCTTACCCTTGAAATGCTCAATAATGTTCATGTCAGGTGACTTGGTCGGCCAATCCTGGAGTACCTTCACCTTCTTTGCTTTCAGGAACTGTGATGTGGAGACAGAAGAATGAGAAGGAGCAGCAGTATAAGTAGGGCAGCAAGAACTTCTTGATATTTCAGGCTGTTGATGTTGCCATCCACTCTGCTGATCTTTCTCACCCCCCCATACTGGCTGTAACAACAAACCATGATTTTTCCTCCACCAAACATGATTGTTTTCTGGGAGAATCTTGGGTCCATGAGGGTTCCAACAGGTCTTGTCTGGCGACTGGGATGCAGTTCAATGGATGATTCATCAGAAAAATAAACTTTCAGCCACTTTTCCAGTATCAATCCTTTCTGCAAGCTGTGGGCCTTGGCAAATGCAATGCAGGTTATTTGTTTTCTGTTTAATGCAGGCTTCTGTGTACTAATTCGGCAATGAAAACCACTTTGAGAGAGAATTTGACAAACTCTTCTTGTAGATAACGGGATTTTTGGTGACATTTCCTAATGTAGCTTTGCTGTAGTTGAAGAAAGGCTAGCCTTGTACAGTTGAAGCAACAAACGGTCCTTTCAAACAGTTGTCATACCGGGGTCTGTCTGACCTGCACTTGCCACAAACATCACCAGTTTCTTCAAATATTTTTCTTATCCCCTCCACTTGACATTTGGATACATTAAAGATGTCTGCCACCTCAGCAGCAGACTCAGTCTTCAGGCTCTTGATGATCAGCACTTTGGTCTGTGGTTGAATCTTTGGTATGTTGTCAGAGGTCTAGTCGCGCCTCATATGAAAGTCTGGTGCGCTGGGGTTATTTCTACGCACATCTGGGAATGTGTTAATTACAGTATTTGTCATAGGTTAAACTCTAATCTGTGATTTGTTGCATCATCTGAAGAAACGACAAGACTTTTGTCCCAGCAAAAACACATGCTATGGGCTTTGCCAGGCTGTGAACATCAGAACCCTTTTTGACGGTTTCATTTTGCACCAAATTGTTAATGTGAAAGCTCTTGACATTAAAATGGACCATTTATTATAACAATTGATTGGTTTGAAATAAAGTTATATGCTATTTTTAGTTACTATGTCTTTATGCGACAAGACTTTTGTCAGGCACTGTATGTATTTATTAATGATCAGAGGCGGACAGAGTACACAGCTTCATTACTTGAGTGAAAGTACAGATACCACTTGTTAAATTTTACTCAAGTACAAGTAAAAGTTCTACAGTCAGATTTTTACTTAAGTAAAAGTACTGGAGTACTTTTTTTTTTTTAAAAATACTTAAGTGGGGCGCCCCGGTGGCTTATCGGTCTAAGTGCGCGTACCATAAAGGCTGTGTCCTTCCCGCAGCGACCTGGGTTCGAATCCGGCTTGGGTCATTTGCTGCATGTCATCCCCCATTCTTCTTCCCAACTTTCCTGTCTCTCTACACTGTATAACTATCAAATAAAGGAAAAATTCCCAAAAAAAAAAAAATCTTTAAAAAAAATACTTAAGTACCAAAAGTAAAAGTAAATTTTCTAAATATAGTATTATTACTGCCACAGTGCTTACCTTTACCTGTAGAAACCTACTGGATGGTGCTTTTATAGATACTTTAATGTTAAAGGCTGTATCAGCGATATGACATCACTATTACTGACAGTTGAAACGTTCTCAAAACACAACAGAGCCGCTCGCCCCTCCCCTTCAGAAGCTTGGAACATGAACGCGCTTTTCTTAAAGTGAAACCTCTGAGTATTCGCGTCCTTGCATTGACTTTGAAAGTAATCTGTCGCGCGAAAAATTCTTTCGTGTCTGGTGTGAAAGCAGCTTAAGAATGGCTCACTCAGCTGGGTAAATGGCCGTGTACAGCTCGTTGTGATAAACGCCCAGTAGCAACAATGACGACCATTGCCAGACGATAAATTTACACCATTAGTGCTAGCTACAACAAGGTGTCTGACAAGTATCTTAGCTCGGCATTACAAAATGAGTATTAACCACGTGACATAGATCACCACTTTTAGCTAAACTTATCACGCGGTTATACATTCATCGACGAATTTCAACTCTGAGTACTAACCAGAGAAAAAATATTATTACACGAACACAAACTCTGGTTTGATCAGACAGAATTGGCAAACTCACTAGCTTGCCAACCGAGAGTTAGCAAAGGTTGCTAACTCGTTCCAAAGAGGAAATATCGATCTCTCTACTGTTTGATTCATTCTGACTAGCATGATTTATGCAAGATAGCCTTACAAAAACAATACACAAGCTTCCCTCAATTTTGCTTGGGATGACAATTTACAATTCACATCCAACCGAGTTAGCACCGGGGGGTATACTACGAAGCAAGATAAGTGGGTTAGCGAGGTATGTAGAGCCTAAACCTTGGCTTATCAATGTCACAAAGGTGCCTCTCTTTTAACGTGGCTAGATTACCATGGTAACTTACTCTGCGAACTTAACCTGGTCGGGAGCAGGTTATGTGCCGAGTTTCGGCTGTAATTGGCTATGTATGTGCTCCCTTATCACTAACCACCTCCTTTGAAGTTGGCATCACCTTTCTTGAATAATCCTGTGGACTTTGGTGCCCGAAACGTACGCGGTTCTCTTCGGAGGGAGACTGGCATGACCTGTTCGCTTTTTCTGAAGATATTCTCTATGAACGCTACAGATTCTCAGCTGAGGGAATTCGTTACCGATGCGATGTACTGGAGCCATGTGTTGGCAACGTAGCAAAGAGAGGCACTTAAGTTGCACGAACAGTATGCATAAAGTTGCGGTTTTTTTTGTTTGTTTGTTTGTTTGTTTATTTATTTATTTATTTTTTGCCACGGGAACCGACAGCATTCAGGTGGTGATGCAGAAAATATGAGCAAGAATATTGTATGCCGCGCTTTACATTTTACACAGCATACCATTAAAATAATTTAAATAATTATGCAAGCAAAGCACCATAGGGCGTACTACTTTGAAAAATGTTCTCATGCTTTGTCTTAACTTGCTGCCATGTCCTCTTGACAGTGCTGGTACTGCAACTATTGAAGCGTATTCAACTATTAGATAGCATTTTATGCCACAGTACTACTGTAAATTTGCAATGGTGCAACTGGTTAGGGTTAGTGGTGGAATATTATTTTATTAAAATCATGCTGTATAAAAGAAAAGCAATGGAAAAAATACTTTAAACCAAAAACGAAGAAATTAGTAAAACGGAGTTTACTATTGGTATTTATCAGTCAAATAATATTCAATCTAATTTAATTTCACTTTGTTTCATTTTGCTGAGTAACTAAAGTGATTTCCACCAGTCCTTCATCAGAGGACTTAAGCACTTACATGATCAGCAATTTTCTGCCAGAATTCCTCACTGGCCTTATTACAACCAACAAGAATACAGTCATATACTAACATAAATCTCAATTGCAATTTCCCAAGTGTCTATCCGAGTAAGCGCATGCATAATCGTGCAGTCTTTCAAAGTGTTCAACCAATCAGTGTAAAACTTCATATGTGCCCCATTAAGCCGCTGGGGTGCCCCCTGGTGCCGTGGGGGGAGATATCCTGCAGTCTTTCTGATCCTGGATCAGGGATAGCTTCCTCAGAGGAACATTCAGCACGCGATCGGTCATTTTATGAAGGGAAATACAGTAAATTGACGCTTGGAATGCCATTTAATTGAGAGCGCTCACGGCGTTAAAAGCACAAAGCCGTTAACAAAGATTATAACCACCGTTGTGATACCAATTATCTCTGAATGCGAGGTCAGGGTTTGTTGAACCGGCTTACTCAAATAAAGCCGGTCTATGTTGAACTTGCTTCGTAGTATACCCCCCAGCTCTACTCACCTCAAGTAGAAACAAGGCGACCTGGGCGTCAGAATTAAAACCATTCAACTCCCGGAATTCTCTCCAGCGTTGGTATACTTTCCCTATGTTTGTTCGGGACTTCGCATAGCTGCAATCGCGTCTCAACTGAACCATGGAGTTTGCGCGTTCATGGTAGGAAAGCTGAAGGTGATTGCTGATAGGCTATCCTGTCAGTGGCACCTGTACAATCCAATCACGTTTGAGAAAGAAACAACCACAAAATACTGAATCTACAGGGTTTCCCTTTTTTTTTTTTTTTTTTAAGAAAAAGTAGCGAGTACTTGGGTTATGGATAGAAATGTAGTGGAGTAAAAATTACAATATTTGCCTTTCAAATGTACTCAAGTAAATGTCATAAGTCGTCCCCCAACACGATACTCAAGTAAAGTACAGATCCCCAAAAAGTGTACTTAAGTACAGTACTCAAGTAAATTTACTCCGTTACTGTCCGCCTCTGTTAATGGTCTTTAGTCTAAAAGAAGTATAATCCACTATGGTGTACTTCAAGTATCCATTTTAGGACCCTTACTAATTTCTTAGTCATATAAATGATATTGCTTCAATATCAAACACTACAGTCCCGTTACTTTTTGCAGATGACACAAACCTTTTTGTCTCAAATAGAGATTTAACATCTCTCATGAGAGAATTGAATCAAGATGTTTCCAACTATGGTCTGAAATAAACAAGTTGACTTTAAATATCAAAAAGTCTAATTTCATTATATTTGCAGGTAAGAAAAAATATGACAGCGTACTAATAAAACTTCACACACATAATGATGAAATTCTTAGTTTCATCAACATGTTTTTTGGGTGTTCAGATTGATTATAAACTCACCGGGAGAGAACAGGTTGGATTTGCCTGGAAAAAGGTATCTAATCTCTTGGGATTTTAAGAAAAATGAGGAGTTTGTAAACGACTCTTGTTTTATGTCATTATATTACCATTTAATTCATCCCTATTTATCATACTGGAATATTGTATGGGCAAGTACCTTCCCAATTTATCTTCATAAAATTTTAAGGCTGCAGAAACGGTGTGTTAGATGCGCTAATTGCACCTCTCTTTCTCAAATTGCGGTCGTTCACCATTTTCAACATAAACATTGTTTCAATCCGTACATTTGTTTTCAAAGTCATCTATTATAATGCATAAGTACCTGATTGTTTTAGATATTTTTTTGTTTATAATTGCCAACTACATGGGATAAGAATCTCCATCTTCCTTTGTATAGAACATCCATTGGACAGTTTTCCATCAAATATCAGAGAGTTGTCTTATGGAACCAAAATGCCCATTTAATCAATCCATTGTGTCCTTATTTATGCTTTAAAACGATTTTAAAATTGTCTGTTGTCAAAAAGCAGTTTGCAACAGTAATGAACACATTCAGAAATTATTGGCCATCCCAAGGTATTTCAAAATCTATAGCTTCATTACTCAGTATTTTGTTATTTATGTTTTATGCATATTTTTTATATTTTTCTATGATAATTCTGCCTCTGTTCTAATGTAAATACTGATTTTGGTCTAATAATTTTTTTCATTGTTTTCTGGGTGTGGTCCTCATGTAAGCTAGTAACTGTTTTCTACCTCATCCACACACATGCTTTTATATTTTCTTTGTACTTGCATTATTGTGTGAAACTAATAATCAAACTAAACTAACTAAAACTGTGAAAAGGAATGGCAATATTACAATTTTATAAATACTTTATTGTCTCAACTTAAATATATGTTGGAAGATTTTTTTTTTTTTTTAATGAATTTTTTTTTTTTTTTTAAAAAAAAAAAAAAATCTGTAAAATTCATGTGGTGGACCCTCAGATAATATTCTGCTGTATTCAATTCAGTGCAGGTAAAGTATATTTACAAGTCTCTGCAATCAGTTTTAATTTTAATTTCACATATCGTTCCGGCCTTTTCTGTTTGCAAAATGAATCAAAAATCAATTTGTCTGATCAGCATTCCACATTGCAACTGCATCAGTTCTCTTGAGTACACTGTCTTGTCATTTTATGAGATTCAGCCAGTAGCCTTTTGCAATCTTATAAGAGAATCTGCTGCAGTCTTGCAAAACGGCTGTCTTGCTTGCCTTCGTCTCTCCAGTTAATGCCAGACAACCTCGGTGATTGAGCGGTCAGGGCTTTGTGGAGGCTACCACTTTTTCAAATGAAATGCATAAATGTCATCGGACCGTCAATGATTGGATATCTCGCATTCCCTCTTGTCTACTGCCAAAATAAGGCAGAAAGCCCTTAAAAACATCTGAGGCTGAATTTATTTGTAAAAAAAATCTTGAGCGCCTGAGAAATTTGAGGGGTAATGCATGTTTGATTAGAAGTTCTCTTCTGGAATGGTTTAGATTATTTGCCTTTTTATACCAAATACAGCCAATTAGCACAATTTATACCAGGGGCGCATTCCGTGGTATTCATTTTTTCACGGACAGGACATTTAGAGAAGTAATTCCATTGCAGCTACAAATGTGTTGGTCCTCTGAATTATTTGAATGGGTGAATTTGGGGTACTCTGGGAGTACTTCAGGTGATATGAAAATGAATGTCATTGACAGTAATTAATGCACTTAATTACATAAAAGAAAAACTGTTACGGACTGGACCGTTTGCATCATGGGTGTTTTTGTGAAGTGGTTAAATCAAAAGGTCTCTTCATTTAGATGATATTCTTCAGATTCAGCTTCAGCTATCCAGTGATGTACCCTTATATCAAAGGAATAGTATTCAGGAATTTTCAAAAAAAATATCTGAACAGATAAATTCGACAGGGGTGTCAGTATGCGTTACGGACAGGACAGGGCAAAATGTTACAGACTGGACACTTTTGTCACTCTATATAAATACCAATTAATTACCACTGAAACTTGTATTGATCAATATTATGGATACATTTGCTTTGTGAGCGAGACGACTGCCTATCTTTTAATAAGAAATATGTCATTTTAATTTCAAATATCAAGGCTGACAGCTTCATATCTATAAGCATGTACAAAATTGTTATACAACATAAATGCACGCATCTAAGTCCAATGCCTGGCTTGATTAACTTGAAAAATGTAAATTTAAACAAAATTTCATATGTTGATGCCGGTCACAGTCATGAAATCGACTACGGTACATAATTGCCATGAGTGCAATGATCCATGAAGCCAAAATACAGTTTTCAGAAACTTTTGGATGTCAACTAACATATCCACCAGGTATTTCATGAAAATGCTGAAATAACATTTTCTGGAGCCATGTCGCAAATACCACGGAATGCCCCAGCAATCTTTTTGCTCTCATTTGCTGAGTAGTTGTGTGCATGCTTTACACGTCTCATTATTTGAGCTGGAATTCTTAGTTTTATGTGTGACATGAAAGATGGCAGTAGTTTACATATTTTAATACATGAGTGATTCTTTGAGGTAATAAAATGTCTGCGGTTTAACTCTGGATTTCACGTGTTATCTTGTCCAATGCTGAATAGCTCCCTCTGCTGGTTTGTACACATACATGACTGTCCCAGAGTTACATTTGCTTTTCCATTTGCCTGTGTTGATGCCATGCACCCTATATCTGTTCTGCATCTCTGTGCAGGAGTACGCTGGCGACGGCCTGCGGACGCTTGCTCTGGCCTACAGGGATCTGTCTGAGCAGCAGTGGGAGGACTGGGCTGAGAGGCTCCGTGGAGCAGAGAGAGCCTCCGACTGCAGGGAAGACAGACTGGCGGCCGTGTACGAGGAGATAGAGCAGGACATGATGGTAAACAGCTCAAACACTCCGTCCTTTACTGGCTACTAACTTGTGTTTATGTGTGTGTGTAATTCTCTGTACTCCTGTCTTGCAGCTCCTGGGAGCCACAGCCATAGAGGATAAACTGCAGGAGGGGGTGCCCGAGACTATTGCCATTCTGTCACTCGCCAACATTAAGATTTGGGTCCTTACAGGAGACAAGCAGGGTTAGACTCGCGTGCTGTGCTACTATTGTGCTGTTCATTATAAAACAACACTCTCGATTCCCAGAATATATCAACTATCAACACATACTTTTCACTCTGAACTAACATAGGACCACATTATTTGCCATTAACTTGCGCATTGAACAACAAGATGACAAGAATGTTCATTGTTTAATTACAGAAATATCATGACACTGTAAACTAAGTCTGTTGAGCTACAAAATGTCCAACACACAGTTCACTATGAACTAATACACAGTAGACATGTAGAAATGAGAAAACTGTTTGTTCATTGTGATGGAAAATACCATAGTACTTTTGTAGAGTCTGCTCACTTATTACAGAGTCACCCACTTAACATACACTACACTGTATGACTTGCTTAGCCTTTTTAGTCCCACACATCTTTCTGATATGACTAACCTCTTATTTCTCAATTGTGATGCCTTGTCTCCTATCCTTCTGTCAGAGACGGCAGTGAACATCGGTTACTCGTGCAAAATGCTCACAGACGATATGAGCGAGGTGTTCTTCATCAATGGACTCACAGTACAAAGTGTACGGGAGGACCTGAGGTGAGGAGAGACGGGGGCCATTTTAGACCTGTTCTTATTTATCACCATTTAGCAGCCTGCTCATTATGAGATGACAGTATTTTACGGTACATTAATTCAGCGCAGAGGGGATTATGAGGTGGTCTTCCCAGCCTCGTGTTGATCAGGGCTCATGATATGACAGTAGAAACATGTTCTGGTCACTGGGGAAACCCAGTCTTCTCTAATGCTGAGTAAAACCACAATCCTTATGATAAATTAGGCTGCTGTGCGTTTGAAACCACATCTCTATACCATACAGCTCACATCAAAACGGAAAAAATGGCAAGAACTCTCCCTAACTTACCGCTGTCTTGCCGTCTTTGTATCGCTACTCTACCGCCAGACTAACTCGTTGTTTCGCGAGATTAATGCTGTAAGCCTTTTAACTGCCGACAGTGATCATGAGGTGGCACTAGGTAAGAAAATATTGTTCCTGACCACGTGTGGTTTCCTTAACTGACAGACTCCACATGACCACACATCTTTACCAGTGGGAGGTATTCTTTGATCTAACCGCTAGTGACAACTATAGGCATTCAGCCTTTGCTCTTGCACTTGAGCGGTGCTCACAGTTATGCTACCCACTGTTCAGTAATTATAGTGCACGTGAAAGCGCGGAAGAAATTTGCTTTTGAAGACGTGGGTCAACTGTGTGTGTGAGTTCACAATGTAACTAAAATCTTCTCTCTGGATGTCAGGAGCACCACAAAGTCCAGCAATCTACAATATAACAGAAACAAAGTGAAAATTTCTCTAAATTATGACAGCAGCTGTGTCCTATACGGTAACATGTATCATTAATTTTTAGCTTACTGGCCCTATGGGCCGATAAGCTATTGTCGTGATGTGGCGTCCGTCGTCCGTCGTCTGGAATTTTTTATCTTTTTTTTGGCCCGATGAATTTTTTTGTAAATTTGCAATAACATACTACGAGACCATATCTCCAGTATTTTTTCTCAGATTTTTGATTGAACCATTTTTGTCCGTTTTATGGGCCCTTGAAATTTTGGCTCCAATGTTAAAGATAGGACTGAGAAATTTTAAAAAATTATTTCTCAAAAACTGCTTAATAAATTTTTTTCTAAATCAGGCAATCAACTTACCTTGGTACCATCAATGTACAGTGCGAGCACCATTTTGATTGAATCGACGGAAGTGGGTCTATTGGGGGCGCTGTACTTCATGAATATGCAAGATGGCCTGTGGAGGCCAAATGGTTGCAGATAGAGATTAAGTTTGTATTACTGACATATAGGAAGTTATATATGACCTATATTTTGGCTGTGTTAAAGTTGACCTCAGATGACCTTGAAAGGTCAAACTTGAGGTCAAGCAAAATGTTACAATTTTCAAAGGTTTCTAGGATTGAAAATATTGAAGATTGGGAACATATGTGCATTGAACACTTGCAGGAAGTCATGTATGAACTTTCATTTGGTGGCCTTGAACTTGACCTTCGGCGACCTTCGAAGGTCAAACTTCACATAGTGAAATTTCAATGACTTCTATCACCAGAACTATTACAGATAGAGCTTAGGTTTGTATGCGGGCATATAGGAAGTCATGTATGAAGTTTCATTTGGTGACATTGAACTTGGCCTTCTGTGACCTTGAATGCCCAAACTTCACAGTGAAATTTTAATGACTTATATCAGCAAAATGGTTACAGATAGTTTCGGTTTGTATTGGAGATGTATAGGAAGTCATACATGAACTTTCATTTGGTGGCCTTGAACTTGACCTTTGGAGACCGTCGAAGGTCAAACTTCACATAGTGATATTTCAATGACTTCTATCACCAAAACTATTACAGATAGAGCTTAGGTTTGTATTTTGGCCATATAAGAAGTCATGTATGAAGTTTCATTGGGTGGCCTTGAACTTGACCTTCAGTGACCTTCAACGGCCAAACTATACAGTGAAATTTCAATGACTTATATCAGCAAAATTGTTAGATTGAGTGTAGGTTTGTGTTGGAGACGTATACTGTTGATGACATTTGAAGGTCAAACTTGACGTAATACAATTACAATGACTTGTATTGCCAAAACGGTCACAGATGGAGTCTAGGTTTGTATTAGAGACATATAGGAAGTCATATATGAACTTTCATTTGGTGACCTTCGTATTGACCTTCAAAGGTCAAATGTAACCTAGTGAAAATTCAATGACTTGTATCAGTAAAATGGTCACAGATGGAGCCTAGGTTTGTGTTACTGACTTCTAGGAAGTCACATATGAACTTTCATTTGGTGACATTCAGCTTCACTGTCAATGACCTTGAGGGTCAAACTCCACAGTGAAATTACAATGGCTTGTATCACCAAAATGGTCACAGATTTAGCCAAGGTTTGTATAGAGACATTTAGAAAGTCATGTATGAAGTCCATTTGCTGACCGCAACTTGACATTCTGTGACCTTTAAAGTTCACAGTTGACATATTGAATACATATTGTTGACATATTATAATGACTTGTATCAGCAAAACTGCTTCAGAGCCTAGGATTGTATTACAGAAGGTCTTATAAATGTATGTGAACTTTTATTTAGTGACCTTGACATGGATTTTCATTGATTCAAATGTCAAACTTCGCATGAAATTTTCATAACTTGTATCATCGCTGTAAGACTGCTTGCCGGTAAGCTACAGGACCCTTGGTCCTATTTTCACAGAACGTTAAGAGTAAACAACAAAAATAAAGGAATTTTCCTGTCTGCACTAAATAGCATTAAAATATATAGAAAGCTTTATGATTTTTGTCGAAAAGAATCGCTCTTTTTCGCCGCTGTTCTCCTCATAAACAAACCCCACATGTCAAGCCGCGTCATGCAGTTTACTTCTGGTTATATCTCATACATCGTTCCTTTACATGCAATGGTTTACCGATTTAAAAACTTGTGATTTTAAAGCTATCTACAACAATAAAAATACAATAACAAGCACCTATTTTAAGCAGATAAATATATGAATAGGAAGAAATAATCTTACGTGGTAGTGTGGGGTTGGTAAGTTTTCACCATTTACAGTGACTGCGTGTGAAACCATCCCCTGCTGGAAGGTGCTTACCGGCGGCTCAGCCAACCATGACATTCTTCAGCACACGCTGGTCCACCTGTGATGTGTATCCTGGAAGGGTTTCGTGACTGGGTACTATATTTATAAATGCTTTGTATACCTGTGCCACGCTTTCTCAGACAACCTACCGCATTTCTACCCTCATGTTGATCTGAAGTTACCGTTACCTTCTCCTGACCCTACCGCGATAGAATTCCGTTTTGATGTGATCTGCACTGTAGAAATCAGCTAGGGTAGAACTATATTTTCTGTTTGACCGAACACTAAAAAGCTTTAAAGTTCTCGAGCTGCTTGTAGATGTTTAGTTAGCAGTGATGCTCAGGACCTGACATGGCGGGTGCAGTTCCTGTGTCATAGAGAGTCTGAGCTGTAGCTTGTACTTTTGCATGGTTACCATCCCAAAATCTGCAATATATTGCATTAAGTTTTTCCCCTGTTTTTGGTCATTTCATTCCTCTCATTTCATACTTTTCATTTGTTTTCATTAAAACTGTAATTAAAAATGGAACTTTATATAAATTTTCCAGACAACTGAAAACTATCATGGTGGAAGAATTGGTTTCAAACTTTTTATATGACATTCATTGTAAATGTAGTTTGACAATGTCACAATGTTTTAATATTAGTTGATGTTAACAATCACATCATATTCTGTATAGACAGAACTATTATTTCTGTCCATTTCAAATATTCCCTATTGCCTCTGAATGAAGATTAGTTGTGGCATGGATGATTATTACTCTGAAAAATTAAAAATTACAAAAAAATGTGTACACTGTGTAATTGTCAGTCTAAAATAAAATTAAAAATGTATTTAATCAATACATAAGTAGAGTACATGAGTGGAGTTTTGAAGTGCATCCCATGACCCCAGTTTAACCATAATTTTTCTGTGGAATACCAAGTAATTCGGATTTGTATGGACTTGGGCCTTGGTTTTCTTGCTTGAGTGAGGTCTGACGACACACTAAAAGATGGATCCCTTGTGTTATTCAGAGTTTCCTCTGGCTGCAAGGACCAATTTCTTGCCAGCAACTGAGCAGTGAATTGGATCTTGAGGATGTTGTTCTATCCATTGTATAATGAAAAGTTGTCTTTATTCTGGAATTGTTTTGATCGCCAATTGCACTGAAGAAACTAGGAAGAGTACGGCAGCGTGAAGCTGAATTGCATGCATGATGCACGGGACAGCCAGGAGAGGGAAAATACCGTGTTAATGGCCGCGTCTGGAATAGCCAAGTCCTTGCTACTCCGTTAGTTCTTGTGGCCACAGTGGCAACTAGTATACAGTATGAAGCCAGCATGAAATTTTCCTGAAGTGAAAGATGCTGAAATGACATGCTACAATAGTCATATATCAGATGAAGCAGCCAGAGCAGTCTTTGCAGTGAACTGCTTTCCACACAATGAAGCCATTAATGGAAACATCCCACAGAGACCCAGGTGATCTTAACTTACCCGTGCAGTACACGTCATCATTATTGTCACATACTGGCCAATACACTGTATACCACAATGATGTACTATCCATTTTGGCACAGTATGTAGCAAACAAGTATGCAATTTCTGACATGGCCTGTGTTCCCTTGGTGAGTACCCTGCATGTATTGTTTTTTTTTTTTTTTTTTTATCCGCCTGGCATATAATGCGGGGGGATATAGTCATGGGTGCGGTCGTCCGTCCATCCGTCTGTGAACATTTCGTTTCCAGAGCATAACTTGAAAACCGTTCGATATTTTCCCACAAAACCTGCTGTACACATTAATCATGACCTGACGTGGCTCCTTTTGCTAGTCCAAAGTTGATCACGTGGGGCCGTGATCCGGATGGCTCTTGTTCTTTTAAGAAGACAAATTAACCAAATAACTCTGTTCCAAGATGATGAAATTCATAAAAATATAAATCAAGAACAAGACAAAAATATAAATCAGGAAAATAAAATCAAGCCCCTGAATGAAAACGTGTGTCAATTACATGTGGCAGATTCCACAGAAAGTGTGACCAATTGACAACTTTTATTTTTGAACCAATATAAAATGTACCATCTCTCTGTATTTTCAATCAAATATGTCAACAGAATAAAGAATATATTTTTTTACCTGTACAAGCATGGCTATTGTTGTTCTTTTGTTACTTTAGCCTAAAAAGATTACTTTATTCTGGAATTGGGCGGTATCAGTACAGAAAATTGTCCCAGTCAATGAATCCAATGCATTAATCCAGTTGCGAACGTCACAAACGTTCTGTCCAGTCCCGTAACGTTAGCATCAGGGCCACTGTGAAAAGAACAGTAAATCTACTACTGAAGGTATGGCCAGGAATATGTTCCCCATTCTTTATTTTACCATGCTAGATACCGTTTTGAAATATCCTGAGCCCTATTTCATGCCTTGAAGCCAGTTTTGGCCGCGAACGTAATTTCTTTCCGATGTGTGGTTGTAACGTTCGCTCTGCATTCCGCATTGAAGTCCCTGGCTGTGTCCGAAATCGGACACTACGCACTACATACTAAACATTTGTACTATCGTTCAATTTACTTTTGTGTATATAAACAGGAATATGGTTTTTCTTTCGGACACACTTAGTTAAGTGTGTTAACAACTATTTTGTAACAACCGGTAGTCTGAAAGCGGGGTAAACCGCAGGCGTGAGCTGATGTTTACTTCCTGGCCTTTTAGAATATTCACCAACTCGCGTTTGTGTCCCTCATCAAAAAGGTAAAAATTTCCGTCCACGGTAATAACGTTGGCAACAACCTGTAATCTTAGTACAGCACTGCTGTGAATGAGATTTGGCGGCTGCTGGCAGGGTATTTAAACCCTTTTGCGCAGATGTGTCCGCCAGTGGACACGAAGCTGCAGATTTATGCACGCAGTTACAATATTCTCTCGCTAGATGGCACACCCGGATCAGTTTTTGAATTTTCACAAGCAAGCCGAGTTCAGAATATGGACGAGTTCACTCCAATCCCTGGATGGATCAAGCTTGGTTTGACTTAAAGGGTTTGGCACATCCATACTACAGGATGGCCCAAAAAAGTGTCCCTCCTTCCTCTCAGAACTCCAAGGTGGATGAGGAACTTGGAAATGAGTGGGCAGGATTGACTAATTATCTAGTATATGAATTGGATTGCCACAAAATAATCTCGGGTAAAAACTGCATTTCAGATCACCGTTCAAGAGTAGGCATCCAGGCTATAACAAAGCCCTGCTTATTGTGGATTTGTGGGTTGGTCACTGGTGTGCCTTCCCTTTTCTCTGCTCATCGTGCCATTCTTGGCGTTGGCTCAGACAATCTCGTCCCCGTTTGAGTTCCGTCCTGTGAAAACCAACTTTCTGTCCATGTAACATTAGCAACAAGATCAAATTTTTAAATTCACTTTTTTACCAAAATTGCAGTGATCCAGGTCTAAAACTTCCTGTAAACATTTGTTTTTATGTTATCAATGAAATAAACCACATATACCATTCATTTATTATTTCATCCTGTTCAGTACAGTGGGACCTGTTGGTCACACTTTCTGTGGAATCCGCCACGTGCACTTTGATCTTGTGCAAACACCAGAGGGTCGATACAGGGTGGCAATGTTCATGTTGAAAGTTGACCCTGCCCCTTTAGATGGACCGCTACTGTTTTTGTCATGCCCATTCGTGGCTATCGTAGAACGCATGCATATGTTCTTATTTACAGAGAAGAACCACTCCTACTGACGGATCTCTTTGCAATAGTCCTGGTGTGTTCTGCATATGACCGGGAAAATCAATGTTAATTAAAATAAATAAATAAATAAATAAAAAGGTGTATATATTAAAGATCATTAAATGTGTATTTTTGAAACCTTAAAGCTTTCTTTTAAGGAAGTTGCTATATTTGGTTGTAATACCAGGGCTAGCTGTCAATTTTGGGCATAACCAAAAACTGTATTATTATGCAGGAGGACTTTACATTGTAGCATTATATGTGATTTTCGATTAATTCCAATATTGATTCCAGCTGCTTTGCTCTGGGCTGGCTCTGGAAGATTTTAATCTTGACTAATTTGATGTTGCTCAAGTTCCTCTGGCTTTCTGACATTTGGACAGTTAGAAACAAGCAATGAAACAAGTGCATTTTCTTGTGAATCCAGATGTTCCCAAGATCAAGAAATCTTGTACCTCAATGGGACCTTCCTGGCTAAATAAAGGAGAGTTAAAATAAAATACAATAAAAATTAATCTCTGCTTCTTTGGTGGATTAATGTGATGGGCAGGGTCAATTCTGATGCCATTGTGCCTTTTAAGATGCCATCTCTTGTTGTAGCTCATCCACTTAACTAAAATGTGCACACAAGGTGAATGGAATGTGATTTTTATGATTTAACATTGCCAGCACAGTGCAGAATCATTTTAAGACTGTTTTGAGATAATTGGGTACTCCCTGTCAGAGTAAAGCTGTTTTAGGCAGAATTCTATTGCTAGATGAGATGTAGGGGGAGTGGGAGGAAGGAAAGCCATGACAATGATTGAGTGGCTGTAATCATACTGCTGAAGTCATGAACAGTAATGAGCATGTGGATAGCGCTCTGTAGGCTGCACCACCAAGACCTTGCATTTCTGCCGTCAGCGATGTTACATCAGTTGATGGGAACCTCATAGGGTAAAACCTGGGTCACACTTTAGATGAAGTGTTGCTCATAAAGGCTTTATACAGCATGTATAGTGCCTTCATAAATGAGATATAATGTCTTCATAGATCATACATAAGTAAATGTCATGCTTTGTAGAGGGTGAAATAACACATCCTCATTCAGCATGTGATGCCAAATGTGATATAACTGACAATGTCACTTAGCTAGTGGCTAAATACTATGTTGACATTGTCAGCGAAGTGACATTGTCATTGTCACATCTAGTATCACATGCTGAAGAAGGATGTGTTATTTCACCCTTTACAAACTGCATGATATTTGCTTCCGTATAATTAATGAAGACATTATGTCTCATTTATGAAGGCATTATACATGCTGTATAAAGCCTTTATGAGCAACACTTCATCTAAAGTGTGACCAAAACTTGTGTTAACTTTGTGACTGGGCATTTTGATGATACCATTAGATTGTATCTTTGCTGTTGTTGTAATACTTCTTTCAGGAAGGCAAGGGAGCGAATGATGGAGTCGGCTCGCTCTCGGGATGAAGGAAAGGAAATGGAGGGATGGGAGGAGAGCTGCTCGCTGGGTAACGGGTTTGGAGGAGAGGCTGCAGAATGGCCTCAAGAGCTGGAGAGCAAACGGCAGGACCCCCCACCCCCCTCCACCCTGCTGGACTCCATCGCTGGAGAGTATGCCCTGGTCATCAGCGGCCACAGCCTGGTGAGGCCAAGTGAAATCTGCCGCAGACAAGGGCCAGGGGAAGAAGCATGGCAGAGATGTGGGGAGTGGGAGCTTTGGACTGTTTGGCTTCTTCTATGAGTTCTGCACCTGAGTCACAGGCAAGGGCAGGGAAGAAAAGAGTCAAATCAGAGTCCGTGGCATGGTTAGTGACGCTCAAATCGAGAACCCTAATGCCTGTGATGGCAGCCAAAGAGGGCCCTGAACTATTGCTGCTTAAGACCAAGCCCTGTTCAGTACCTTGACCTCCACTGTTTTTGGTTGACTATGTTTGGCCAGTACTTCATAACACAAGAGAGCGAGCGAGAGAGAGTGCAAGAGCACACAAACCGAGTTGTGGTGACATCGAAAGGTTGAGAGAGCAGGAGATGAAACCTTTATTTTTTTTTTTTAGAGCAGAGCCGTGGATTTTGAATCAAGATCAGATCACTTTTTTTTTTTTTTTTTTTTTTTTTTTTCCATCCATCACTTCCCTACCCCGCAGGCACATGCCCTGGAGGCGGACATGGAGCAGGAGTTCCTGGACACTGCCTGTGCCTGCAAGGCAGTGATCTGCTGCCGGGTCACTCCGCTGCAGAAGGCCCTCGTGGTGGAGCTGGTGAAGAAGCACAAGAAAGCGGTGACACTGGCCATTGGGGACGGTGCTAATGATGTCAGCATGATAAAGAGTAAGCAATACCCTCATTCCCTCCCCGAACCCTGAAATATGAGCTCTAACCACCACCAGGCAGAAATGAGAAAATGAAGGCGGCAGTGTGGATGGCAATTTTGGGATGGAGGGAGTTCAGTTAGAGGAAAAGAGACTTGTGCTAAAGGCAATCCCCATCAAATGCAGAAGTTCGCCCTGTGTGTGCCTGTGCGTGTATGCTTGTTTTGTTTGTGATGGTAACTGCGGATGGTCGTGCGCAATCGAGTGTGTCGGTAACTTCTGGCTGATGGAGGTAGTCTGCCGTGAATTGGGTTTGGCAACAGCAAGCACTCCACCCTCAGTTCTCGCCTTTTAGTTCTCACGAAAATTTGAGGCTCTGAAACTCCAGTTCCTACGTCCTCTACATTTCATAATCCCCCTGCCATGTCTTTAACTCCCCAGACAACAAGAAAAAGAGAAGCAGTGCATCTCTATAGATAATACCAAGTGTTTCACTTCCTGCACTGGCTTAAAAATACATTTTTTTTGTATGTGTGTGTGTGTGCGTGTGTGTGGTGTGTGTGTGTTGCTCAAGATGTTTGTTCAGAGACTGTAGCTCTGAGATTGCATGTCCACACCTTACAGTGCAAAAAAAAAAACAATTTCACAATTTTTCCAAATTGTGAAAATAAAGTTTTGTTTTCCAATGACAATTACATTATTGTTCATTTTTATTTATGAACATTATTATTGTAGTAGTACTTGAAGCACAAGAGCAACATTTAGTTTCTTTTTTTTCAGTGGTTAGCTTAGAAAAGGGCTTGTGTACAGTAATTGTAACATCGCATTGAAACTAGACAGAAAAGGATTATAAAAAGATGTAAAATGTAGTAGCATTAAAAAGAGATGAGAAACTAAAAAGTTACAATTAATGATGTAAGGACAACTATGAAAATGATATGAAAAGCTGTAGTTAAAAAGATGCGCTTACTTTGTTCTTTGAAACTACAATTAAACCTTGGAATACCTAATAATGAATGTTGTGGCAGGCTTGTCATGCATGAATACTCTGGGACAGAATCTGGGCTCATCTACACGCCAGCTTTAATTTTTCCACACTGCAGGAAGTGGAGCGTAATCGTAAGTGAAGAATGGGAACGTGCTCAGTACATGAGGAGCTATGGTTATGCTGAAATTGATTACCCCTCCCCCCACCATTTTTCAATGTATGCATCTCTGTCATAGAATTTTCTCTACAGAGAATCACAACATTGCAATTTGTAATTGGAATGGAGATTTATTAACCCTGTTGCGCAGAAGCCAAATTTGGCTATTTATGGGTTACCCAATTTGATGCTTTATAATTCAAGATTTAAGCTTCATAAAGAGGACGAATGTGTAGAAAAGACACTTACAGCATTTAGAATTACATCGTGTTTCAGTTTATTTTCATGATTTTGGCAGAGAAAATGGGCTGCAAACATAAATCTTCATGAGAGTTCACCATTGAAACTGTAAAAAAATAATTCTGAGGATTGAAAAATGGCCGGGGGTTAAAACAATACATTTCTGGGATAATAAACTCCTAGACCACACGTACTCCTCATCTGAACATGAAATATTAAATTATCCACTTTCTATAAGCCAAATAAGATAGCTATCCAGGTGGCTCCCCAAACTCCCAGAGCCTTGAAAAAGGCGCACTTTCAATTCATAAAATAATCATATTTTTAACGCAAATCAACTTTGTACTCATGAAGTTCAATATGAATGGATGATTTTCTGGTTGAATTTAGCATGAGTTTATCAATATAGGCGCAGCTGGACATCAATGGTCACCAGTGACCTCTCCAAACCAAAAACATGCCTTTTCTGCTCGATCAAGTTCAGAGTCTCGGCCATTTTTCAACAAAGCTGCGTCAGCAAGCACAGTTACTCATTAGAGGAACTGCTTATTTTACGGTCAGATCGTTCACTCAGATGGAAAGCTTGCTGTTTACAATTCCGATCATCCCAGCGAAACGCAAGCTTGTAACAGCGCTTTTCACACCCTCTATGGACCAAGTATAACTCAGGTCACAGTAATAGCTGTTCGCACTTTAAAAGAGCGAAAATGCAAGGCATTCCATTTCATTGAATGTGGTATAAATTCTAAAACTGATCGCCTAGTTAAGAAAAATGCCAGCACACTGCAGTATCGACGACTCTTTTGTTACCCAATGTGACAAACTAGCTCTGTGATCACGGTGGCAAACCAAAAATAAGAAATAGCTGGCTAGTTAGCTAGCAGGCTAAAAGTAAGATAGAGCTACACCATACAAAGACAGCTTTACTCACTTTTCAAGAGAATGATTGAGCTGCTCCTCAAAAGTATCAATGCTGTCAGCCCTCCTGTTTGTTCCATTCAGAATAACTGCTATTTTCCATCTCAGAATCACATTTCCATCCCGCAAATAAGCTCAGCTCCCCAGGCTCAGTTCTGGAGGTTTTTTGTTCCTATGCAACCACGTCAGTCTGAGCTGCGTAAAGTTTATTGAATACAACGTAACCCTATTACGCAAGTATTAAAATATGTTTTGTAAGGTCCAAGTCTTTCACTTTCTGAGGAAAGCTTATACTGTCTGCAATTGCATAAAAATCGTGTCTACCAACTGGTAATTACCAGGAGAATTTCACGTGGGCCTGAACTACAGCTAGGCTTTCACGCAGATACCATTGAATCACCATTAAAGTGATTGGATTTTCATGAGAGCTTGTATGAGGCTCTACAAGACGGCTAAATTCTTCAACCGACATATCTACGCGTTAATCCATGATAGGAAATTGCACGTTTTTTAATATGTGATGACTGAAATTGATAGTAGAATGACATAGTGTCAATACCATGGCAAATTTTTGCCTCAGGAAACTGATTTATTTTTTAACTACTTGGAATACCGTTGGGTCACTGTAACTGAAGTGGTTGCTACAGAGGACAACGATTTTTTCTGTCACAAGAGATCATTTTTTTAAACTGCTGGATAGATACTATGGGCAAGGATATTGAGCAGTCTGCACATCAGGCTTAGCTGAGGAGTTTAATTCATGCAACTCCTGAAAAACAGGGATAGGAGTGAACTCGTCAATATTCTAGACTGTGTTCCAGCTCCGCTTGCTTGTGAATATTCAATAACTGATCAGGGGGTGCCATCTAGTGATAGAGTAGTGCAACTGCGTCCATAAAAAGAGCTGGTCTATGTCTGCAGGCGTCTACATCTGCAGAAAGGCGTTAAGGGGTCTTCAGGGTAAAGTGTAGAACAAAACCATAATAATGTAAAACTAAGAAATAAGCATACTCAACATGATTTTAACCTTATAAAATGTAGTAATTTGATAAAAATTTACATGGTTGCCATGGAAACGGCACTTTAATGACAAAATCTGAAAATATTTTGTGGCACTGATATTTCAGTAACCCATGGTCAGATTTTACTCAAATTAGTCTCATATGAAAGGTTTAAGATAGTTCTATGAAATGACTGGATTTTTTTTTGTTTGGAACATTTTTGAATATTTAATGAGCTCTGTTATGTAACCATAACGAAAATCGCTATCATCAACTTGCTTCATTTTCAAAATTAACCCCCTAGGGATGCACCTGCCTAGAAAATCCTATGTCATTTCATAGATCTCGAACAGATACAACTTTAGTCCAAATTTTAAGTCAATCAGATAAATATTTATGATTTTATGAATGCCACAAGGTTGAAAATCAGTCAAAATTGTGATTTTCGGTAATTTGCATTTAAAGTCACAAGTAACAATTGAGGCAGAGGAAAAACATAGATTCTTGGTGTTTACTGGCATCTCACTGCATTCCTTTATTTATTTTACATGAAATCAAAAATATTGAAATTTTCGAAAAACATAGAAATTTTTACCCTGAAGAACCCCTTAAGCCAAATGGAAACATTATTACAGTAGGTGACCATGACTGGCTCTGACATGCGACCACACGTGCACATGCAGGGAGGAAACCCTAACTCTCACACCCCCTAGCCCCTCAGCAAAGCCCCCTTTATGCTAAAGTTCTGGTCACCATTATTGGCTTCCATGAAATTTAATCACATCATGTAGAATATCTCCTCAAAAAAAATGAATGTTTGGTACAGAAGAGCAAATTATAATATGCTAATCATTTAAAAGAAGAAAAATGGGGGAAAAAAACAATAAAAATTGAAAGATTTTCACGACACCGGTTTTGGTACCCATGAAATCAGTGTGAAGAAAAGTTAGTTGACTCACCTGTATAAATTAGAAATTAGACTTACCTGTGATAAATTGCCAGCACCCACATGACTCGAATTAGTCAATGAAAGATGACTTAAATGCTGAAAAAAGTCACGTGTTACTCCATGTTCCTTTTTCACAATGGTGAAGACAAGAGAGCTGTCTGAGAACATCAGAAGTGCTGTTATCACCAAACACAAGATATCTAAAGGGGACGTGGCCATTTTCAAAAATCTAAGTATCCCTGTTTCAAAGATGTTATAAAGAAGTTTGCTAAGCATGCAACTGTCAAGAACTCCCCTGGACATGGGGGGTGGGAGGGGAAAATCGATGAGTGAAATCTTTGAAAGTTGGTGTGAAGTGTGGAGGGGTGAGGAGAGAAACACTATATAAAACGTCCACAGAGCTGAAGGTTGACCTGGAACGATCTGGAGTCGTGGTTTCAACCGTACCTTATGCCACACACTAAACCAAGAATGCCTTTATGGGCGAAGACCACGGAAGACCCCACTGCTGAAAAAGACATAAAAAGGAAGGACTAATCTTTGCTTAAGAGTACCTGGACACACCACAATCCTGGGAAAATGTTCTGTGGACAGATGAATCCAAAATGGAGCTTTTTGGCAATGCAGACCGGTGATTTGTTTATAGACAATGAAATGAAGGTTATAAGGAAAAGAACACCCTACCTGCAGGTAAGCACGGTGGAGGATCTGTTATGCTGTGGGGCTGCTCTGCTGCCTCTGGTACTGGAGGCCTTAACCGTATTGAAGGAATCATGAAATCTGAAGATTACCGTGGGATTTTAGAGCAAAATGTGCTACCCAGTGTAAGAAAACTAGGTTTTTGTCAAAGATTATGGGTTCTCCAGCACAATAAAGACCCAAAGCGCACATCCAAAAGCACACAAGAGGAGTTGAAAAGGGAAAAGAATGGACTGTTTTAAACTGGCCAGCAATGAGTCCCGATCTCCATCATTGAAAATCTTTGGACAAAGCTGAAATCTTTCATTTGCGAAAGGAATCCTGTGAACATTCAAGAATTTGAACAAATTGCAAAGGACGAGTGGGAGAATATACCAGCTGACGGGTGCAAGAAGCTTACAGATGGCCACAAGAAACATTTGGAGGCTGTCATCCTTGCCGAAGAGTGTGCAACCAAATATTAAGGAAGAGTGCCTTTATTACTGTCCAGGTCAAATTTGCCATTTCAGATTTCAAAATTAGTACATGTTAAGTCAAAAAATGTTTTTTTGTAAAATTACTCTAGACATGCTATAAAAATACTCAGATGATACAAATTTGGTACATTTCCATTTATGTGTGTAAATATTGTACACGATGTACTTCTTATTCTTATTATTTATTTATTTATTTAAAAGGGACAATGTACATTGATCACATGCCTTACATAAAATGTACCAGATTTAGCCATCAGGCTATTTTGCATCTGTAGTCCCTGGCAGGTTGATGTTGCAAAAGATAGGTAGGCTACAGAGAAATAAACAAAAAACATGACACAACCACAGACAATTAACAAACATACAATATATAAAACAACAATTTGTAAAAGGTGAGAATAATTAAAATAGACCAAAAAACAAACAAAAATTACATGTGATTGCAGATTTGATTATCCAGTAACCATAGTTTAATGGATTTTGAAAAAGAGTGCATATTTGTAATTTCCCTGAGTTCAGTAGGTAAGGTGTTCCATGTATGTGCTGCTCTATAGGAAAAGGCTGACTGTGCGAAGGATGTTTTTCTGTATGGTATTTTGCAGTCCCCTCTGGTACTGGCTCTTGTAGATGTCATTCGAGTTTGTATAATGAACTCACTGAGTGGAGGGGGGGCCAAGCCATGAAAGATCTTATATATTAATAAAATGTCAGCAAATTTGATCATGTTTAAATATCATGGGTGCCAATAATGCCAATAATGGTGACCAGAACTGTAATGGCTAAAGAACATGTCACAATTGAAACACGGCTGTGGAAATTATGCACAAAATGCTTAGCGTTCCGGCAGGCAATGAAGAGGGGATCTTTGTGAACAATCAAGACGCAATGGCCCTCAATCTTCCTAACCCTCGGAGGTTAAATGAGGGTGGATGACGGAGTGTATATACAAGACAATTAGGGATGTAAAACAACGGGATGAAAGGCTTTATAGATGCAAAAATTTACCCGCACAACAAGTTAGCGCACTGCAGAGACGAGAAATTTACAATTATTTCCACATCTTTGTGATGGTTTATGTGATCTTAGTTTTCTGTTCGCTCTTCTCTGTTCTTACAGGTGCCCACATTGGAGTGGGCATCAGCGGGCAGGAGGGAATCCAGGCAGTGCTGGCGTCCGATTACTCCTTCTCCCAGTTTCGCTTCCTGCAGCGCCTCCTGCTGGTGCACGGCCGCTGGTCATACCTGCGCATGTGCCGTTTCCTCTGCTATTTCTTCTACAAGAACTTTGCCTTCACCATGGTGCACTTCTGGTTTGGCTTCTTCTGCGGCTTCTCCGCCCAGGTGAGGGGGAGGGTAGGCGGCAGGTAGAGCCTACACAGGCAGGTTGTGGCAGGTACGGACCTTATCTCGCCGCAGCCACTTTACTCTCTTCTATATCTTATGTTGTTTTAGCATGATTTCCGGTTGGACAAAAAGCCTGTTCAGGCGAAGACAGAGCCATCGTTGTTAGTGGCTCATTGACTAAGGAAAATTAACGGAAAGTTAAAGGTTAAGAATGCCTCACCCGCCACACGCTATTCTCCCCGTAATATATTGTTTTTAAGAATCATTGTTAAACCTACGAAGCTAGCAGCAAAAAATAGACAACTCTCGACCTGTTCTTGTTTACTGCCACTGGACTGCTCAGAACTGAATTGCATGCTGAAATAGAAATTTGTTCACAAAGTAGCCTGCTGCCTGATGTCACTGATTCTGTGGTAGATAAGTTCAGTGGCCCATAATCTTAAACTCGACGTGACCAAAGCTGAGGGCTTCATAGGCCATATGTCATACTACGGAAAAAAAAGTCTTGGGGGTGCCTTCAACCATTGGTACCTCCAGCTCAAGTACTCTTCATCAGAATGATGTGACCCACTCTGTTTTCTGTAGACGGTGTATGACCAGTACTTCATCACGCTCTACAACATAGTGTACACCTCTCTCCCTGTGCTGGCCATGGGGATTTTTGACCAGGTAAACCATCTGAGCAAAGCCTACTTGTTTCTATGCCCTAAATTCAGCCTTTCCCCTGAATTTGTCCTGTACAAGCCAACAAGTTCATGGCTTGATTTGATCCTGTCTATCCCTCACCAACTCCTCCCTTCATGTGTATGGACCATCCCACCACACCCCATCGCAGGACGTCCCAGAACAGCGCAGCTTGGAGTACCCAAAGCTGTACGAGCCAGGACAGCTCAACCTACTCTTTAACAAGCGGGAGTTCTTCATTTGCATCGCGCAGGGCATCTACACATCGGTGGTGCTCTTCTTTGTTCCCTATGGCGTCCTGTCCCAGGCGGCTCGCAATGACGGCATCCCCCTGGCCGACTACCAGACCTTTGCTGTCACCGTGGCCACCTCCTTGGTCATTGTGGTCAGTGTGCAGGTAAGGAGCACTTCCCGTGCTTGCTCTGTCACTGTTCTGTCAATTGTGCTTACTTTATCTCAGGTACTACAGCAGTGGTCTCCAACTATGCTCCAGAACATCCACCTTCCTGTTGGTTTTCATTTCAACTGTGGAAATGACTGCCCTAGGGAGTCCAATTTCAGTATTTTTGGATGGTTGCACAGTACATGTTTTAGCTTGGTTTCCTGTGGATACGCAAGAAATGGATGAAATTTGAATTGATTTTTGGATGGGGTCAAGCATCAATGGATTTGGATTGGGTGAAGTATGGATGAAGACTGGATTTTGGATTGGGTGAAGTAAGAATGGAGACTGCATTTTGGATTGGGTGAAGCATGGATGGAGGATGGATTTTGGATTGAAAGTAAAATGATGAACATTGATCACAGGTAAATTTATCTTTGAATGAATAGCTTAGGGTAAGTTGCAATGCAGCCAGAAAGCAGGCTGGGCTCTGAACAGGGGAATCTGTTCTTGCTTCAAACACATCACTGGCATTGATTCAGGTCTGGTGGAAGCTAAGTGCAGACCTGGAGGAAGAGAAGGCAGGTCTGCTGTTTCTGCTGTTTTTGGGCCGTGATTGTGTGTGTGCACTTCAGTCTTCTGTCAATGCAATGTTATATTTGCGTAGCACTGCATGAGGTGCAACATAAAGTTGATGAAATATCATAAATATAAAGTCCTATTTTCTTTCTCTTCTGTTCGTAGATTTCTTTGGACACAGGTTATTGGACTGCAATTAACCATTTCTTTGTGTGGGGCTCTCTGGGTGCCTACTTCACCATTTTGTTCACCATGCACAGCAACATCCTCTTCAGTATCTTTCCCAATCAGTTCTGCTTTGCTGGTGAGTCACAGCTCTGTCCAAGCCCTGTACAAGCTAGTGTCATTCTGGAATTCAACACTGCAGATTTACACCAAGGAGCCAAAACATTTAGCCCACTAGTAGATGAAGCGAATAACCTTGATTGCCGTATAACAACGGTGCATTTCTATGTCTGACAACATACTGTAGGCTGGTTCTCATAGTCAATGTGTTTGAGGGGAAAAATGGGATCTTAGTAACTTTGTAATGGGCCAAATTGGCTAAATGATCAGGTCGGAATATCTCCAAAAAGGAAAGGCTTGTGGGGTGCTCCAAGTCAGCTGTGGTGAGTGCCTACGAGCAGCAGGTTGAAGAGGGAAAAAGTACGAACTGTAGACTGATTGTTGAGCGTTGAAAGGTCATTAACGCACGTGGGCAACGACGGTTATCCCATCTTGTCTGAACCAACAGTAAGGTTACTCAGGCGCAAGTCGTAGAAAATTTCAATGTCCGTGGCAGGAGAATGTGCGACAACACAGTGCATTGTACCCTATTGTGTATGTATGTTTGTTGTGGCTAACTGATAAGCGTGCCCATTCTAACCCCGTCCAACCACTACAATGGGTACGCGAATGTCAGAACTGACCTTTGGAGCAGTGGAAAAAGGTTGCCTGGTCCAATGAGTCCCATTCTCTTTTACAAGCACATTGACCAGCTATTTGAGTGCCGTTTACCTGGGGATGAGATGGCGCGAGGATGCATGGAGGAAAGTCGACAAGCTGATGGAGGGCACGTGATGCTGCAGAAACTATTCTGCCGGAAACCCTGTGTTCAGGCAGTCATGTGGACGTGAATTTGACAGAGCTGTATTGGCGACATGAGAAGGGCTAACTGCATATGGGTCGTAATGTTTTGGCTCATTGATGTATATTGCTTTTACTACTCTGTGACAATGAGCCAACTTTGAAAGTGGTTTCTGTCTTCAGTGTTGCATAAAATATGTTCTGTTTGAATAGTGGACAAAGTTGTGAGTATGTTGCTTGTTCTAATTGTTTGAAAGTGGATTGTCTGCTCTGTCTCGGCCGACAGGAAGTGCCCAGAACACCCTGGTGCAGCCAGTTGTCTGGCTGACTATCGCTCTGGCAACCGTGGTATGCATTGTGCCTGTCCTGGCCTTCCGCTTTCTCAAACTGGACCTCAAGCCCCAACTTTCTGATACGGTGAGGGGGAGTGGAAGAATGAGGACATCTTGATTGTACCCTGATGTTTTCCTGTCTGTCAGTGTCAGTCATAGTAACCTAATGTTCCTTTGCAATATTAATGATTAGCCTTGTTCCAAATGTGTTCGGCCGGTGAACACATCCATGTCTGTGTCCAACAAATATTTACTCAAGCAAGTGATGTCATCCTCACCGGGTTAGGGCTAGTTTTGATGCCTGCACTGAGGAGCTGCTTTTGCTCAGGTTGCACTGAGTTCATAATGCCGTGCAGGGATCATGTTACCTGACCTCATTTCTGGCAACAAAGTACTAGAAGTGTGTTAATGTCCTTTATGATGTCGGTCTTGCACCTCCTCACTCTGAGCCAAACCCCCGCCCCCTCTTTCAGGTGCGTTACACCCAGCTGGTCCGTCAGAAGAAGCGGAAGCCGGGAGGTCGCGGCGGGAGGGGCATCAGCAGGGGCGTCGGAGGGCTGGGTGGCGGGGCCTTGGGCCGGCTCGGGAGGACAGGCTCGCGGCGCTCGGGCTACGCCTTCGCCCACCAGGAGGGTTTCGGGGAGCTGATCACCTCAGGGAAGAATATGCGCCTCAGCTCCCTGGCGCTCGCCACCTTCGCCTCCCGCCACAGCGCCAGCTGGATCGACACGCTGCGAAAAAAGAAGCAGCAGCAGGCGGAGGGCAGTCCTGCCTCCGCCCCCGCAGCCCCCCTCTCCACCTCCTCCTCTATGCTGGGCCCTCAGGATGAGGGCACCCTCTCCTGCAGCAGCACCGTCACCCCCACCCTGGCCCGCAGCCCGGGGGCAGACTCTGCTGCAGGCAGGCCCATCAGCCTCGGGGCCGTACAGGTGAGGCTTCAGCTGTGAGGTGTGGTCCTAACACCCCACCATTTGTGCCACCAGCCCCCACGAGTCAGAGCACTGACTCTCTTCTACGGTGACCCAGCAAAGTCAGCACATGCACAGGACAGGGAAACATGATGCTGCAACCTCAGCAAGCCTCTCTTTGCAACTCTAGTCCAGTCTGCTTGCGTAAAGACATCCTGCAAACAGGGACTCGTTTTGCCGTGCCGGTGAAATAGTTTCATTCTAGTGGTAACTTCTCGGCAGCTCTGAATTTAAGTTTGCCATTCATACTGTACCTTACTGGGCAGGAGTAGGAAAATCATTAAAAATCTAAAAGTAGGACCAGTGGCCATGTTGCTCACGGGCCCAATAATTGAGCCCATCGCTTAGCATTTTTGGGAAAAGCGTTAAAAATTTAGAGTAAATCCGGCTAGTAGTTTCAGAGAAGAAGATTTTTAAAGTTTTCAGATGAAGAAAACACAAAAAAAATCATAAAAAATGAAAAAAAAAAAAACTTTTTCTCAAAACTGAACAATCTTGGTGGACATTGTCCCAACGAGGGTCCATACCAAACTTGAAGTAAATCAGGCCAGTAGTTTCAGAGATGATGATTTTTAAAGATTTTGCTGATGGGTGACGATCACGACCATTATCACGATTACGACAATGACGCTGAACACTAGTGATGGGTCCTTCATGAAGGATTCGTTCCTTTTGAACAAATCCTTTTGGTGAACAAGATTAACTGACTCGCCTCCACGTAAAGATTCGTTCCTTCCATTCAACTATCGGTTAATAAAGTCAGAAACTTTTTACTCTCAAAAACTCCTGTGGAACCTCACATTTATCAATTTAGCTGCGCTAAGTCGTTAAAAATATGCTACTTACCCATAGCTAACCGCAGAATTAACCACATTATATGCCCTGGCGTCCTTTAGCTGTCGGTGTGTCACCAAACCATCATTTCAATGAACATTTCTGTGTAGGCTGGACAAGCGCATTAGTTTTGTGAACGACTCTGTGGAACTGGACATGCGCAACAGTTCAGTGAACGACTCCAATGGAACGAATCTGAGGAACTGGACCTGGTTGCTGCCCAGTTCCTGTTCCAGTTCATTGAACGAGTTCAGAAAGGACCCGGTTATCATACGACTGCTGCAGCAGTTTGTCTCTCCCTCCGTAAAATGTCTTTGTATTGCAGTGGTAAATGTGCCTAAAATAAGCATCACATCGTGTAAACTGTTATTGGTAATAGTCTTGACTGAGTAATTTGAAAGAGAGTGGCTATCTGGAGATTATGCCTTATGGAGTTCCCTAAATAGTATTGCATACTTAATAGACTCTCGCCTGCAGAAAATATACAATTTTTTAGATTAAAAATATAACATGGCATAGGTTTCTTTCAAAGGCTATTTCTTCCCATTAGCAACACTTAACAAACACATTAGAATGCTTGGTTGATGGATTTTAAGGGCTTGCCCTGGCTGTTAAAAAAAAAGGTTTCATATGCATATAATGTAGACATGCGATTTTGCGGGGAGAAAATAGGCTTAACATTAGGCTTATGTACTTCATGCAATATGGTTCCAATTCTTCTAAGATTCAATATTATTGGGAAAATTGGCCTGTATGATTCTGAATTCCTCCCAAACATAACTGGTCAGGGCCTATAATAAAAATTAAATCCCGAATTATAAATTCTTAATGCCGATGTAGCACTGTGCAAGACAGAAGCATACTGTATGGAAATGCGGGATGTTTTTATTATAGCGGTGGCATAGGCTTTTAATTTTCCCAGGGGCGCAGCTACCCATTTTTGGGGGGGGTATGCAAGGACAACAACAGCACCCCCCCAACACCTACACCCAGTGTTCTCCACTTAGTTTTTCAATGACCGGGCGGTAGGTGGCGTTCTTTTGCGAGCGGGTGCTGCACGTTTCATTTTGTTGACCGGGGGGGTACACGGGGGGGCGTATCTTCATCTGCTTGAGGCCAATTGTTTTGGCGCCCCCCCCTCGCGAGGCACCCCTATGCACCGCATACCCACTTTTTGCGCCACTGAATTTGCCTACAAATTCACGGACAAATTCAGGCTTTTGAAGGTGCAGGTTTTCAAATTGAATGGATATTGGAACTAGCATTCAAATCTACAAAATTGCAAGAGAGTAGGCTAGCTTATAGGTTGAATCATTAAATTGGGTCGTGCTTCTTTTTTTTTCCTTTTTTTTTTTAAACATATGAATCAGGTAACACGTGCTCTGCTAGAATGGCAGCTGTTCGAATACACCAAGAAAAAAGACAATATTATTCCGTCTATTTTTTTTACAACTTTAAGGAATATGTGTATAATATGACTGTGGAAATATAAGATAAAACTGTTCACTGGTGTACTTTAAGTGCAACAGGGGAAATTTTGTTGCCTGATTTACAATTCAAGTCCAGGTCTACAAGCCATAAAATTCTACAGGCGATATAGCTCTGTCCTTCCTTCAAGAGAAACGTTAATGGAAATGGGCTACACTTTTGTTAAGGTGACAGCGTATCATTCACGAATTCACGGACGCATATTAATCCATAGAAATGCCACTCTCTAACTGCAGCCAAACAGTTCAGTGAACTTCAGGAAGGTACCCAGCTGCATGTTGTGAACTAAGTCTGTGCTTGGCTACTTCGGCAGAAAAAGACATGTTTTACTAGCCACATATTTAATGAAGTACTGGACAATTTCTCTCATCAGCCATCTAAATATTTCAGTCTCTGCTGGTGTCCTTTGGTTACAACTTCGGTACAAAGTCGGAATCATCGGTCGCTGCTATATACTGTGGTCGGAATCAATTGCTGCATGACTCCAGTTCTCGTTCACCAGAGTCAGAATGAAGGAACTGGTGAACGAATCCGGGAACGAATCTGCTTAAAGGGGACCTATTATGCTGATCCTTCTTTTAATACATATAAGTAATGTTATAATGTTGGATGTCCATTCTCAACCTCTGAAACGTTTCTAAACATAAGATACAGGGGTTTTGCCGTAATCCAAGAACATGATTTTGTGAACGTGATTTCCTCTCTGAACAGCTCGTCCCTCGATCTTCACGAGATCTGGGCAAAATCTTACGTCAGGTTGTGCCGTCCAATTAACACAGACCTAGCCAGAGCCAATCACGGCGCTGGACCTGCCCACACCAGAAACTTTTCTAGTAGGCACAAACAACCGCAGATCATACTATGCCTAAGTAGCGTCTACACTTTTGGAAATACAGAAGAAGAACCGCAAATCATTTGAGGTGCAGTTTTGTCAGTATCTCTCCCAAAGCTGCTTGTCCGTACTTCACCAGTACTGGGCTAGCTCTCTGATGCTACCATGAAAGCAATCGCGAAACGCACAAGCTCTAACGTGTCTGGTATAACAAACGATTTCTCTGGCGTAATTTCATCCCCCTTTAGAAATTGTTCTGGCTAATAAAAAGCCGAAAAAGGCGGAGATTGAATAGGAAATTCTTTCCTGTAGAAGTGATCGATTCGCTAGCTCCACATAAGCAACTGTCCACGCTAACGGAACTTACGGTCTGTAAAACCTGTATTATGTTCATAGCAGAACCAGAGCTCTCTCTAGCTGTACTATCCATAAAGCTGCTTTCACATCGGACGCGAAATGAATTTTTCACGCGACAGATTACACTCAAATTCAATGCAAAGACGCGAATACATCGCCAAGTATGGGCGCTTAAGCCGCTTTCACACCGGACGCGAAACGAATTTTTCGTATGCGACAGATTACATTCAAAGTCAATGCAAAGACGCGAATACACGCGTTATGGGCGCGTTAAGCCGCTTTCACACCGGACGCGAAACAAATTTTTCGCGGGACAGATTACATTCAAAGTCAATGCAAAGACGCGAATACACGCGTTATGGGTGCGTTTAGCCGCTTTCATATCGGAATGCGAAACAAATTTTTCACGCGACAGATTACATTCAAAGTCAATGCAAAGACAATGCATTGACTTTGAATGTAATCTGTCGCGCAAAAAATTCGTTTCGCGTCCGGTGTGAAAGCGGCTTATCGCGCCCATTTTCCGCGAGCAAATGCTGGTCATTCCGACGCAAGAAGTAAACCATAACCACGGGCAATTTCCGCAAAGGCCGTTTAGCCTGGAGCTTTCACCCCTCCGTCATGTACCAGCGCAGAAGCTGTTGGTTACTCCATGCTAACGACACACAACAGTTATGCACACGAACCAGCAGGTCCTTGTAATACACACCTAAGCAGTCCATAAGTTGTTGGTTCACTTTTTGCTGCTCCTTACTGTCCATGTTTCCCTCTAAACTCAGACCCACCGGATTTCTACGGTCTCTGGTCTATACTTGGGTATGTCGACCCGTTATACAAATGTGTCTGTATGGAGTGAATTCTAGCTTTCCCTCAATCCTAGCTATAAAGTAGAAACACCGGTGTACTTACCATAGTAGCTATAGGTAGATAGCAAATTAGAGCTTGAGCTGCCAGACTTTCACACTGCATCCTCCATTTTTGCCGCTGCGTTCATTAGAACAAGTTCATTTCATTAGATCTATACACATGTACTGTGTTTTGATTGCGGAATTTCCCCGCCGATTGCTTAGCTCAGATGGCAAACGCATCTCACATTTCACACTGGGGAGGCGGACCTGGAAAACTGCATTCTGCCGAGTCCCGCCCAGTTCCGCCCTCCACAGAGCTGGCCTATCAGAAGAAAGTGGGCATACGGGGAGGGGGGGCCATAGCGGAAGAGCCACCCAGAGCGGTAGATAACTCAGAGTGGCGACACCCATTGACTTTGTTGTTCGAGTGGTCACGTGGTTCGTGGGGAAGCGCTATAGTTCCAAACAAACGCCGCGCTGTCATTGTCTCCTATGGGACAGACAGCAGCGATTGCGTTACTGAACGTTAAATATTAAATTCAACCTTACACAATTGTCGCACATTTCTTAATGAATTACATTATTTACATACATGTTTATAGAGGTCGTGCTTTTACTACTAAGATCATGTCATAGCTCTTGGAGGGAAAGATTCGTGTTGGCATCAGTGAGCTAGTAGGCCTACTTATACGTACCATTGATCTGCTATAATTTCTAAGTAAATTTAACCCTGTATTTACACTGTCATGGGGATGGATAAGTTTACATATTTTAGCTATATTAAGTTACATTATTGGATTACCAGGGTCTGCCTTTATCTTCTGGATTTACCCACTTACCATGTTAAAGCTCTGCTGACCTGTAATATCATTCAATGTCACGCCAGTTCTTCCTTAAAGCAAAGGTGCACCACCATACTCATTTCAGAGCCCTTGATATTCTCAATTCTAATGTTTAGATAAAATGAACGAAATACGTGTAACCTACAGCTGGTGAGACTAGGAGACTGAATGAGATTAAATACAATGACTTATGCAAGGAAAGGTTTTCAACAAAAAGATTTCTATTGAACAGTGGACAACAGGACGGCACAGAAATTGAAGTTGATAAACAAATTAAACAAGGAGGGGTGCAAGTGTGAGTGAGTGAACCATGAGTGAACCTTGAACAACAAATAACAAAAGAAATACTACATTGTACATAGTAATGTGGCAGGGTGGTGGTGGGTTCTAGTGTGGGAGAGGGGGTGATCAGTGTCAAATTAATAAACCTTCTTGATGTGTGGAACTACTAAGTGTGTGTGTGTGTGTGTGTGTGTGTGTGCGCGCGCGCATGTGTTTTCAGAACAGGGCAGGGTTCTGAATAGAACTATAACAACTAAATTGATTTAACAGGAATGAACTGAATAGAACAGACAAGTAAACTCTTGGAACAAGAACGGTACTGTGTGGCATGAACATTTGTGGAATTACAAATAATTAAATAAAGGAGTGGGGGACATTACAAATACAAGGGCCAGGAATGTTGGAAGAGGTTTGCAAATTTTATACATCTCAGAACTTCCCACGAATCCTGTAGCCTCCATTGCCAACAGCAGCCTCAGCCCGCCTCCGCCAGCGCCTGCCTCCACCACTGCCAGCAGCACAGGGTACCTGCAGGTTTTCAGTGAGTTAAATTTAAGACCTTTTCAAAGTCTCCCATAATTGACATGTAAGACACTCATGCAATTACAAAAAGTTAACAAAATCATTGCATTATTTTAAAAGGAGTTTTACATTTAATTTGGGATTAAAATAAATGTGTGATTTGCAAAGTTTATACATCTCAGAACCTCTCACGAACCCTATAGCCTCCATCGCCAACAGCAGCCTCTGCCCGTATTAACGGTAAGCCTACATGGCACAATAAAATGAGCACAGAAAAGTAATAAAGACTAAACACAGCCACCACATCTCTTCAAGAGCAAATCATTTAAGAAGACCATCTTTTTGCGAAATACAACATGGCATATAATACAGCTAGCTGACTACAGCAAGATTGCTTGAAAGCTAACAGCGCCTGGAATGACAAATGCAAATTGACGGATGCAATTTCATAATAGCTAGCTAAAACATGATGGGTGACACTTAGGTCGTCAACATCCTAACTTGTGGCTTCGTTCAATTTTATGAATAACAAGTGGTGTGGTTTTCATCCCAAATGGTTCTTGAGAGCTAAACTGAGTTAGAAACTCCGCAGCCGTTCGTGATTGAACTTAAAACACCAGATCAAGCTAGGCTAGGTAAGAGCATGTCAAAATTGTCAAAACTAACTTTAAAATAAAATTTTAAAAAACTTTACCGAAACCAGTCACAGGCACCTCATCCCGTCATTTACCGTCGCGATTTATATCGGTTTTGTGAGAGATAGAAATAGAAACTCTGTAAAATTGATGACTGAATTCCCACAGCTGACCAAGATAACTACGAAGCTAACGAACATGAGCTTAATTCATCACAACCTCTTCAGACTTAAAATATATATATCGTCGTGCCGATCATACACAATTGGAGATTATAAATGTCACATGACCACTGATATGATATATACATTTCGTGAATCATAAGACTTAAATATTTTATTACTTACTGTCGATGTTGTCTCAATGGAAGTGAATCTGTCTGAAGCTGCGAGAATCCTCTTTTGGAACTATGAGAAGTTCCAGTACCCGGAAGTGCGCCGCCATTTTTTGTACACGGGAGTCAATGGGAGTGTCGCAACTCTGAGAATATCAATGGCTCTGGAGCCACCCAAACGAGGCATTTCAGGCAGAGACTACAATGGACTACAAATGGGTTTTTTTGAGGATGGCAGTATGAGCTAAATAAGGACCTTTTTTGGACTTTGAACAATCAGAAGTACTCTAGGGGAGTCAAAGATCAAAATATAAACTTAGAAATATAGCATAATAGGTCCCCTTTAAGGAACTGAGTCAAAGGATCCGTGTCTATGAAAGGAATCGTCATGCCCACCACTATTGGAGACCACCTGATCACAATAATAAAAATGAGCAATTTTAAAGTAGACACTGAATCATGGGAAAGTTGAGACTGCCAATTGGTCCCGTCTTGTCTGAAGTGCATCCAGTTTATTTCACAGGCTTGCAAATGTTGACTAGAGATGGATTAGAGAGTGGTGCGCTCTTCCAGACTAGTCAAATTTAGTCTTGCCGTTCTGGGTAATTTTATAACATAATCAGTAGATTGCGGAGTTGTTTTCTTATAGTACTTTTTACTGCACGTTTTGTTTATTGTACCCCCGCTACGAAGTAAGCGGGGTTATAGAGCGGCCCGCCCGCCCGTCCGTCCGTCCTTCCGTCCGGGGTCGTATCTCAAAAACCGTTGGAAATATTTCGACCAAACTTTGTACAATCGTGAACCATGTCACAAACTACGCATCCAGTCATTTTCAGCTTTCTGGGATGTCAATTTTCTGACGTTTCCATGGAAACGTCACATTTTGTACTTTATTCTATAGTGGACAATGGGGACAAGTTTTCTCGAAACTACTACACCTAGATGAATGAAATTTTGTTTGTAGGTACTCCTGACGATACTCTTGAACGAGTTGAAACCCAGTTCGAAACTTTATTTTTTACGGAGTTATTGCCCTTGAATCTTTGATTCGACTTAGTGCAAAAAAATCCGCGGGATGCATCAATGGGGACAAATTTTCGGAAACTATTACACCTAGATGAATGAAATTTTGTTTGTAGGTACTCCTGACGATACTCTTGAACGAAGTTCGAAACCCAGTTCGAAACTTTATTTTTTACGGAGTTATTGCCCTTGAATCTTTCATTCGACTTAGTGCGAAAATTGGCTGGGACGGCGTCAATGGGAACAAGTTTACTCGAAATTACTACACCTAGATCAATGACATTTTGCTTGTGGGTACTCCTGACGATACTCTTTAACGAGTTTCAAACCGAAGATTCTTAAACTGTATTTTTTACGGAGTTATTGCCCTTGAATCTTAATTCAACTTAGTACTTAAAAAATCGACAGGGAGGCATCAATGGAGACAAGTTTCTACACTAAATGGACCTTTTTGGTACTTGATTTGAATATGACTGCATATTACATTTCCATAGAAGCGTTATTTGCTATTGACATTCATTGAGCGACAAATGGGGAGCGGGGGTACGTGAGCTTTGCTCGCTTTTTTCTTTTTTTATATTGTGATTTGTTGTGTCCCGTCACATCATAAGTCGAATTGAGCAAGTTCATTGTCAAATGTCACGTAAAAAGGGCAAAAAAATCCTCAAACGCTAAGGAAATTAGTGTGGAATTACACTTGGAGAGCAAAGAAGGAAGTTTTGCATGCTCCTTTCTCAGGTTTTCCCACACCCTTGGCAAACCTTTTTCAGGCAGGGAGTTCTGGGTTGCACACCTGGTTCTTCAATTTCCACATTGGTAGTTTTTATTTTTTTCTATCTTGAATGTGCTGCCACAGAAGGCCCTTTCTCTTGTCGCCCATGCAGGAGGCGCTGCTCGGGTGGAGAGGGGTGGGGGCGCGCATCAGCGGAGCTAGCAGCCCTGGCCCTCCCCCCATCGTTGAGGAGAGTTCCCTCACAGAGTGAGGCCCGAACGGGAAGATGAACCGGCCAACTGTGCAGGGCGTGGCGCCAATGCTGTGCGCCTTCCGAGATGAGCAGAACTGGGCCTCCAGTCTGCGTGTGGGCATTTCAAGTCAACGCCACTGCTGAGTGTCCCTGAGACTCCATCGCAATTACTGTCACTCAGGTGACCTTCACGCTCTCCTTTGCTCCCTCCCATGAAGGGGGTGCCTGACAAATATACACTCTTCAGAACAAATGCTGTCTAAAGGAGATGATTTGCAGAAGTGTTTCTTTTGCTGTGCTGACACAAATGTTATTTTAATACTCCACGGACAGGAGTTACTGGTACACAAAGTAATAACAAAAAATTCAATGCTGTTAAGATACAGTGTGATTCAACTTTGATTGTAAACGCAGACCTCTGTCTACTGATACATGTTTGTCAGCCTGCTCCTGAGTTCAGTCTGAAGGAGTGATCAGGAGGCAAGGAGGGAGGACAGGGAATGGAGGAATGACAGATCTCTGGGTGGGTTTGTGGAATGTTAGGGGAAATTAATTTTTTTTTTTTTTTTTTTTTTAATAGACCTTAATAAAATTAGTCATGGATAAAAGGCTGTTTTGGACAGGGTTACACCTGCATGAAAGTACATACCGCATCTTAAGTGTTACCCAGGAAAGTATTAATAAATTGAGGTTTGGTATCTCGCGCTGTGGTCTCGGCTATGCGAGTTGGAGCATTTTGTAATCGGACTCTCCCCAGCAACCAGTTCATCTGTGTTTGCTTCACTGCTCTGATTCTTTGAACAGTTGTCTGCAATCACAGTTTTGCTATTTTCGCGTCTGTCCAGCTTTCTCCCACTTTGACTCAATTCATTCGCTCTCTACTGTCCACCCTTTCAAACTCCTAAATAAGCAATCTGTTTGTGAACTTGTGGGTCTTTGAGCATTTAACTGACATTTTCCATAGGTACTGTCTGTCGGCTATCATCAGTTTCCAGAAGCCTCTGCCGTGTGTCTTCCTGCTCCTGAAGTATATCCCATCAATTTGGAGATATGCTCGGGGTACATTTATATAAACCCAAAGTCCACTACTCTTATGTGTCCCATTCCAGGAGTAAATACAAAAACTTATGTTGATTCAAAACATTATTATATGAGAAAGTATTATTTTCCACAGATGTTCTCTCATTAGCTGTCTGACAGTGATATATTAATAAGAATTTACAAATTTGTGGACATTTGTGAATGACTGGACTCTGAAGCCTCATGCTTGGACTACCCGAACAACATGGGATTGTGCAAGTGAGTAATTCAGAAGTTGTGTACACAATAGTTCTCAGTGAGAACGCTTCATTCACCTTACTGGACACTGCAGGAATCAACGCTCGGTCCAACCATTAGCCCTCCTTTTCTACACCATATTGGTGTTCTCTCCCACAGCAGGTAATCCCTGGCTGAAGACCGTTGAACTGGGCTGTGTTTGGAGGGATGGTAATTCTGCGGAATAGGCAGATAAGCCTTGGGCTCCAGTCAAATGGACCAGATGACAAAATCCCTCTCTTGCTCAAACTGACCTGGACTTTTTCTTTTTTTATTTTATTAACTAATATTAAAACGTGGAGATCTTAAGACTCTCAATTTGCCTGCATCTACAGGTGTTCACAATGTTTGCACTGTGTGTTGGGGTTTCAAATCACAATTGCCCCACCCTGGACAGGTCTGTCATTTTTCAATTAGGACAGACCAACAGACCTCAATATGAATCCTGACATATTGCGAGCTGTATTCTGGTTGCTCCATTTTGAGGGTTTGTCATAATTTTTGTGAGAAATAACTGTTGCAAAGGAAGTTCACATCTTTGACATACCCCCACCTGAGACACAGTTTCTCTCAGTAGTTTGTATACGATGACCTCTTTCATTGTTTTCTCTTGAAAATATCTGGCAATAAAATGGTAGTTCTGTTGATGTTCAAGGAGGGTGGGTCAAAGCTTGGGTGTTCAGAAAATGTTAAAGTGCTCTGACCATTTTCGAATGTGTCCCATATATCTGATTTTGTTATTCTTGTTGAGAATATTGGGTCTTAGAGGTGAAAATGAATGAAAAGTTTGAACAATGGTCAATAAATAATTGTATTCTGCTGTTGAGCAAGACGTACCCTTTTCTGTCAGCTGTTTTCATTTATTTGGTTTGTGAGCGTCCTTACATTTTTTCGCACATTGTTTAAAAAGATGTTTCAGTTTCTCTCTCATTTTAAATATCAAATGAAATTTAAGAAAAGGAGGCTCTGGCCGACTAAAGCTGAAAGTGGGGGGGGCTAAGGGATTATTTGTGTCAAGGGGACAAAAATTAAAAATTTAAATCAAATATAGCCAACAGTAAGCTTGTTCTCGAATGAGAAGGTTGCCATTGGGTAAGGGAGGCCCTGTTTTGATAATTCCATCAGATTTATTCATTTATTTTTCAGTAGTTTAGAAATGGCTCATCGCCAGTACAACGTGTCCGCATACCACACAAATAATCCTGGGACAGTTAGGTGTCTGCGGAAACCCTGGCAATTTTTTTTTTTTTTTTTTTTTTTTCCCTTTGCTTGCGGGTTTGTCTACCAATGACATTGCAAGGGTTTTTCAATGATATGCTTTATAACACTGGGAGTGTTGGGGACTCATAGTGCACACGTGCATTACATGGGTTGTAAACCTTGCCTTGCTTTCCGAGGAGGAATATCAGCGGACATGCGTCAATGTTCATTGACATAGAGAAGATGAGTGACCTCACCAGTTAAGCTAAGTTGGGGCTGTAGATTTAATTCAGCAGATGGCTGAATGTCGGAAGGAGAATCTTCATGAACGTTGCTAATTGATCATGAATGCCTTATGCCAGAGATTTTTGTCAATTGTTTGGCTTGCTGTTTGTTATCTGGATGCAACAGCTAAGTTATTTTGGTGGGAGCACGAAGCGCAGCTCGCACAGTGCACAGGTGACTGTCCCTCTTGGTCCATCAGCCGTCTCTCTTGCTCATATATGGTTATACACAAAAGTTGGTAAAATATCCAGTTCACCTCCATATTCTGCCATCCAATGATGAATTGCTCCTTTACGAGTCCCCAATAGTCTTGCAATATCACCGATGGACAATTCCTCCAGCAAAACCTTTCCAGGACCTCCACAGGCCGCATGTGAGGGCTCCCACCTGTCCCAGAATTACTGGGTGTACGCACAGACATGCATGTGTAAGTGATGGGTCACTTCCCCCAATTTGTTGAAAATAATAGGATCAACCTCTTGTCAGTGATTGCTACTAATTGAAATGCGTTGTCACTGAGCATCTGGTTTTGAATGTTATGGAAAAACCTAATTAGTCTTATTTTGATCAAAACTGACTTGGGACCATTTTTGTACTTGATGGACTTTGTGTCATCACATATCGTGAGATGCATAAAAAATAATCCCTGGTTACCCATATTTTGCTGTCGTAAAACCTAGCAAGTCATCAATATTTAATTGTTTGTGAAGCAAAAACCTAGCAATTTAATCTTATTTTTTCCTCATGAAGTTTTCTATTTTTTTGTAATGGCAGACCCTAGCAAGTGGAATTAACCAATTAGGAAGCGGCATCACACAATGTGTCAGTTCAGTCCCCATGCAAAGCACTGGTTGTGCAGGACATTCATTGTCTGAATTTGTAATTCACTTGCTGTTAACAACAGAAAAATTGCTTCAAGAGAGAAGATGATGGTAGAGTTAGCTCTGAAAACAAACTGTCAAACATACAGATACTTGGCTCAGACTGACAGGATGGCTTACACCTACATCACACCCACAGACTTGGGCCAATGACTATACTTGTGGTCAATGAAAATGATAAACTTGGACACCGCAAACATGTTGGACATGGAAATAGTTGAACCCATCGAATCTTGTGGTGGAATCAGCCGGTCTTACAAACGACTTGAATATGCTTGAGCCTAACCTCGCAAAATCTGATGCCTGATGTCGCTGATGAGGTGCCAGTGAGAGCGTTTTGGTGACATCGAACCTGCAACTAGCAGCCTATATGATGCATTAACTTCGCCAGTGTAAGTCTGTATGACTACAGTTAAATTCTTTTATAGTGTTTTCATTTGTCGATTTTTTTATTATTATTATTATTATTATTATTCAAAATATGAGAGTTGATGGAAGCATTTATGATGATTCTGCTTCCATGGTTTAAAGAGCATTCATATGCCTGAAATGGATTAGATGGCCATAATGACGGTAAAAAAAACATGTAAAGCAGGCCTTCTATTTTCCCTGATTTCAACTAACATGCATATTATTGTCAATTACTGTATCTTGGTTGGAGACATATGCATATCTAATGTATGTGGTTCTTTTTACCATGGAGTTGGCAAGGAGCCATGTCCTAACTATTCACATTTCATACACGACTGCTCTTTGTGAAGTGGTAGATGTCCTCCCTAAATACTGCATATTATGTAATGAATAAATAACTTCCTAGTTAATTCCGTTGTCGGACAAGAGCTTAATCCCAGAGGGATACAGTTTTCTGTCATTTTCTTAAAATCTGCTTTTTGTTATTTACTTGAGTTGTCCATAACACTCACATAGTCCACACGAAAAAGTCCTGAATGAATATTATTCTCAGCTAGATCGGCTAAGCACCTCGGCGCTCTAGTGATCTCCAAACTGGAGGAACCATTTCATGTTGGTCTATACACCATCAACCTATTGACGAAAAGTTGACCCCTTGGCACACTTTGCATGACAGCCTCCTCATCCTCATAATGACGCAAAAATGCATAAATATAAAGAGAAAAAAAACATATGGGGAAATAAATTGGGGAATGCAAAGAAAAATAATAAAGACATAATTTTAAAAAATGAATGAATCATTCGATTGAAAATTAAATGAAGCCATAGGCCAAATAAATAGGGAGATTAATGCAAAAATATATTCTGAAGCAAAACCGAGATAACAATTTGCCACTTTTTATCCAGGCCTACATGCCAACATCGTGTATTGGCCTATACAGGGTGTATCAAAAAAAAGTAGACTCTCTGAAAAGTACCCACCAAATTTACAATTGAACATTTTCATGAAATTTCTTCATTTGCCTAAGTTGGTATGGACATCCTGCTTAGGTCCATACCAAAATTAATTGCATAATTTCATGCATGACTGAACACAGGCCCGTCCGTTTTCCGGTGGGCAATAAAATGTCCTTCCTCCAAAAAATTAAACTGTTAAAATTGGATGAAAAGTCTTAAACTGTAATGCAAAATGTAAATTTTTGTTTTTCTACACCGCAATACTCAAATTAACCCTTTGTTTGCTGCTTTTTGCACTGGGGCAATGGATAGCCTTTCATGTGCTTGTAATCAAACATGCCAGAGGGGCGTGGCATGTTTTTACACCTGATCACTTGTACGAGGTCTGACATTGGGGTCAGACTGATTGTGTAACTAACTCAACACAGGCCTACAATGAAAGTGATCTCCACAAATTCTCTGCACCTGAATATAAGTGATTGTGATGTCAGGGTAGTTACAGCATAGGCTTAATCCTTCTGACGTTTTCATGTAACTCCTTTCATTCAGCTGTGGATAAGAATTGGGTAGGGCCATTGGCTTCACTCATTTGCAAGATGGTTCATCCACAGTTTACGCCACAACAGCGTGCATTCATGGTGAACGAATACCATGCTACCAGAAGTTCTTCGGCGTTTTCGCCGGTGTTTTCAAAATGTTCGGTGTCCTTCGCGAGCAACTGTCTTTAAAAATGTAAACAAGTACAAGGCGACAGGAACAAGTCGTAACTTGAATAAGGATGCAAGTGTGCATCCAAAGAAATGGAGGTCACGTCGAGGACTAAGTTGACGAAAAACAGGGTATTAAAATGATTAAATGTGACTTGGTCCTCAAAATGTCCTCTCCTAAGGATGCGGGTGGGTAGTGATCACTTGTAAACCAGCGTCTGGCCCTCCCACTCATTCCCATACATCTATCACCCCAGAGCAAAAAGCAGCAAACGAAGGGTTAATTTGAGTATTGCGGTGTAGAAAAACAAAAATTCACATTTTGCATTACAGTTTAAGACTTTTCATCCAATTTTAACCGTTTAATTTTTTGGAGGAAGGACATTTTATTGCCCACGGGAAAACGGGCCTGTGTTCAGTCATGCATGAAATTATGCAATTAATTTTGATATGGACCGAAGCAGGATGTCCATACCAACATATGCAAACGAAGAAATTTAATGAAAATGTGCAATTGTAAATTTGGTGGGTACTTTTTGGAGAGTCTACTTTTTTTTGATACACCCAGTATAAAAAACGCGCGTTTGATGGCATATTAATATAAGTACGGACTCGTTTGTTTATTTCGATATTTTTGGTTTTGGAAGTTTCGGTCCTTTATATAAAACGAGTCTAGATTTCGTAAGACCGGATTTTTCGACCAACTGCAGTCTACATGAGAGATGTGGGAGGGCAATGTCAAGTCTTCCTTTTTGCGCTACTGTCATCCCCTGATTTCATGTGCTAACAAGTGAACTATTTTTTTCTCCTTACTGAGTCCTGTCCTAATTTGAGAGGATACGCTGTGACGGTTTAATGGTTAACCTTGAAGGTGTTCTTGTTGAGCTTCTACCGATATCCGCTTCTGCTTAATTCGTGTTGAAAATATTTTTACCTTTAATTTCATAAAGTTTGTATAATGCTTCAATAATTCAAATGATTCGTTAATCAAACGAATTCTAAATCACTGTTCTCTGAATTGGAACAAACCTCCATTCAAATAGCACTTTTTTTTTTTTTGAGGTATGAGGGGACTCCTCTGAGTTGAAAATGCGTATTTGGACTACAGTTCATCTTTTGGGCATTTTTATCCAGATCCAGGTCCAATGTTTTGAAGAAGGAATATGTCCTCGAAAAGGTTTGTCGTTTTGTTGTTGTTAAATCACGTAATTATAATTTATTGTTTTCTTTGTATCAATTCGTATAAGCCACTTACATTTAATCATTTATTTTTATCAGCTCTTCCAAAGTAATGTGAGGACATTTTACATTACAACGTAGGCTATGACAAGTTGCCGGTATTTAATTGTTTTCGTAAAACTATGACCTCAACTAATAGAATTACTCACTGTCTTCTGCATAGCGTTTAAATAAAACAGACCGCTCTTTTCAGTCAGGCTACCGTTAACTCTGGTGATTTGTATAGCCTATTATTAGAACTGGTCACTTGTGTGTTGACTTATTCTCCGCTTTTAAAACTCTCAGTTTCAACACCAAGCAATAGGCCTGCCAAATTCTTCAACATTTTTTTTTTTTTTTACAAATTTGATTTTGAAAATTGTCAAAGGGTCATTTTATTTACTTGCCATAATTTGTTTTAATTATTGAGAGAGAATAGGTGACACGGGAGCAGCCAGCTGCTGTTGCACTGATTACTTTGACACAAACTGAACAAAATGTGGTCTGTTCTGACGTCCGAATAAATTGGAACTTTGCCCTTTTTCAGTGATTGGGTTGAAAGATCCACTTCTGGGACGCCAATGGAATATAAAAATATCCATCTTTACCTGGAAAATTAAAATGATAAACCCAGACCTATTAAGATGGGCTGGCAAAGGGAGGATTAGTTTAACGGTTGATTATGTGGTGCATATTGGGAATGAAGAGATCGGAAGAGGAACTGAAACATGCAGTTGCTTAGTTATGCAATTCAGCTGTGTTTATCAAGACTGCCCAGTTAACCACAACCGCTGTATCAGCCATGTGCGCGTATTCACACACACACACGCACACGCATACACGCGCACGCACACACCTCAGTGCTTTGTATGTATCAACTTATGATCTCAAAAAATAATACAGACTGCCTCCTATTCCTGAGACAGTATTCAGGCTGAAGTCCTTCAATTTGACACTTTCAGATCCTCCACGTGGGGCACAGGTGCTGGCTCCGGGCACTGAGGTGATCCTCCACTGCAGTGGTCGGGTCTCTGTGAATGGTGTTGACATCGCCGAGACAGATGGGGTGCCAAAAGGAAGGGCAGAAGGGGATATCAGAGATAAAGCACACGTGGAAGAAGTTCATGAAGAACCAGAAACTGGGATGGAGACGGTTACTGCTAACCGGTCCAGACTCATGAATGAATTGGGTTTGCCGGGTCGAGCTGGGGGAATGGGCAACCTGACTGGGGAGGACAGGGGGAGCATGGACACAGGGCTGAGCAATAAGATTGCGGGGGGAGCCATGGAAAATGCCAGTGCATCTACTCCAGATGGGGCCTATGCTGGCACCCTGGGGACTGCGGGTCGGCTGGCAAGGGGCCTCAAGGAAGGGGTGCAGTGGAGGGTGAACGGGCGTCTGAGGACGAGGGGAAGAGAAGAGGAGGACATGCTGCTGCTCGCCCCCCTCAAGCTGAGTGACAGGGGAAACTACAGCTGTCTCCGGGATGGGAGAAAGGTCTTCTCGATTGAGATTCTTGTCGGGGGTGAGTGCACACATGCTGCTCTGGCATTACTTGAATCCTTTACATCACTCAATCCACACCTGTACATTAGTTTGCATAGGTTCACTTAATGTGATACTTTCACAACCCAGACTAGAAATTAATATGAAGTCACCAATGTGCCCAATACGTATCTTACTGAAGTTCTTTAAAAGTCTTGATGTCTTAAATTGTAAAAAATATTAAGCCTTAAAGGAATGATAGTCCACTTTTTTGAATTTATAGGGAAATCGGTAACATAATCACTAATTTCATTCAACCATTCATATTCTTTTCTTTGTTTCCCCCTAAAATGAGACATATGTTGGTGCATCAGAGTCAACAATTCTGATAAAATACAGAACCTGATCTTTCCTTTCTACATGTTCTTGTTGGGAAGATTTCATTTAATATAATCGCTGCATGCCATCATACACAAATGGAAGCGTAGACTAAAATTGACCTTTGCACTGCACAAAATTTAATGCTGATGTTCTACACTTAACCTGCTTTGTTTTTTTTGAAAAAGAAAGATGATTTGTCCTCAAACAAGAATTAAACATCATAAAAATGTAATTGGAAAGAAAAATGTCATGAATGAATGAACTTATGGACACCATTACAACACTAATTTTAGGTTTTAAAACAAAATATGAGTTAACAGTTTACGTGATGGAATATTATAATTCTGCACAGGAAGTGAGTTCTTAGGATTAAAAGTTTTAATACTTTTTTCTGTCGAGTTTTGAAATACAACATGGCATCTATGTGAGAGCTGCAAGGCAAAAAGCACTACTGACCAAACAGAACACATAGACTTATGCCACATTTGCCAAAAAAACATTTGATGACCCCCAAGACTTTAGGGATAATATTCTGTGGACCAATGGGTAAAAAGTGAAACTTTTTGGAGGACATGGGTCCTGTTTCATCTGGTGTAAAGCTAACGCAGCATTCTTCAAGAAAAACATCATACCAATAGTCAAACACAGTGGTGGTAGTGTGATGGTCTGGGGCTGCTTTGCTGCTTTATGACATGGGCAACTTGTCATGATTGATTGGAGCTATAAATTCTGCACTCTACCAGAAAATCTTCAGGACCACGTCCTCTGGCGTAACTCCACTGTGCTTGAACTTCAGGTCTCAAACTGATGGCTGGACAATGATTCAAAGCACATAAGCAAGTCCACCTCTTGATGGGTTGAAAAGAAAAAAAAAGAGTTTTGGAGTGTCCTAGTCATCCAATTAGTGTCATGCCGTGACAAACGGGCTGTTCAGGCTCAAAAAATCTCCAGTGTGGCTGAATTAAAACAATTCTGCATAGAAAAGTGGGCCAGAATTCCTCCACTGTGATGTAAATGACTCATTGCCAGTTACGGCAAACGTGACTTGGTTAAAAGGAGGCAATTAGATTTTCACATGGTTGATATCCTGAAAGTTTTGGATAACTTTTTACCTTGATTAAATTACATTATCATGTAAGATCTTCATTTTTGTTTAATCATGTTGTACAACCCCAATTCTGAAATGGTTGGGACAAAGTGTAAATTGCGAATAAAATCAAAACGCAATGACTTTCAAATCACACCAGCCAGTATTTTATTCACAATAGAACAAAGATAACATAGCAAGTGTCGAAACTGAGAAATTTTGCAATTTTATCCTCAAAATGAGCTCATTTCAAATTTGATGGCTGTTACAGGTCTCAAAAACGTTGTGACAGGGGCCTGTGTACCACAATGTAGCATCCCCTCTTCTTTTTAACACAGAGTGGAGGTGTCTGTCCATTGTGGAGACAAGTTTCTTGAGTTTAGCCATTGGAATTTGATCCCACTCTTGTTTAATACAGGCTTCCAGCTGCTGGAGAGTTTTGGGTCTGCTTGACGGACTTTTCGTTTAATTGTGCGCCAAATGTTCTAAATCCGTGAAAGATCAGGACTGCAGGCAGGCCAGTTCAGCACAAGGACTCTTCTGCTACGAAGCCACGCTGTTGTAATAGCTGCAGTATGTGGTTTTGCATTGTCCTGCTGAAATACACAAGGCCTGCCCTGGAATAGATGCCATCTGGAGGGGAGCATATGTTGCTCTAAAACCTTCATATACCTTTCAGCATTCATGGTGCTTTTAAAAACATGCAAGTGACTCCCACACCATATGCACTAATGCATCCCCATACCATCAGAGATGCAGGCTTTAGAACTGAACGCTGATAACAGGAGGGGTGGTCTTTCTCCTCTTTAGCCTGGAGGACACGACTCCCGTGATTTCCAACAAGAATGTCAAATTTGGACTTTTCTGACCACAGGACACTTTGCCACTTTGCTACGGTCCATTTTAAATGGGCCTTGGCCCACAGAACACAGCGGCGCTTCTGGATCATGCTCAAAAATAGCTTCCTTTTTGCATGATAGAGTTTTAGGTGGCATCTGTGGATGGCACGGCGGACTGTGTTTACAGACAGTGGTTTTTTGAAGTATTCCTGGGCCCATTTAGTAATATGAATGACAGAATCATGCCGATGAGTGATGCAGTGGCGTCTGAGGGCCCGAAGATCACGAGCATCCAGTAAAGGTCTTCGGCCTTGTCCCTTACGCACAGAGATTTTTCCAGTTTCTCTGAATCTTTTGATGATGTTATGCACTGTGAATGATGAGACCGTCAAAACCTTTGCAATTTGACATTGAGGAACATTGTTTTTAAAGTACTCCACAATTTTTTTACGCAAGCCTTCACAGGTTGGAGAGCCTCTGGCCATCTTTTCTTCTGAGAGACTCAGCCTCTCTAAGACATCCCTTTTATAGCCAATCATGTTACACACCTGATGCCAGTTAACTTAATTACTTGCTAAATGTTCTTTCGGCTGATTCTCTTATATATTAATTGCTTTTTCAGCCCTTTTTTGCCTGTGTCCCAACTTTTTTGAGACCTGTTGCTGCCAGAAAATTTGAAATAAGCTCATTTTGTGGATAGACATGTAAAAGGTCTCAGTTTCAACATTTGAAATGTTATCTATGTTCTATTGTAAATAACATATTGGCTCATGTGATCTGAAAGTCATTGCATTTTGATTTTATTCATAATTTACACTTTGTCCCAACTATTTCAGAATTGGGGGTGTATTTGTCTTGTGTTAAAATTAGTTGGACGATCTAAAACATTTAAATATGACAAATATCCCAGAAAATATTGTATTTTCCCAAAAGACAAAATTCATAGTTTGGCCTAGTGGTAGCGTAACAGGAAGGGGTATACAGGATTCAGAAAATAAACTGGGGAATTACTCTCGGCCCTAGGAATGTTCCCAGCGAATTTTACTCAATTCCTGTCAGGACTATTTGACTCACTGCATTTTTTTAAAAACCTGAGTTTGGCCTGGATATGATCCCACTTGAACAGTTATAGTGTTATCAGACCAATATAATTGATCTTTTATGCACCACGACGTTCACAGTAAAGTTGATCAGATTCTCAATAGAACCGTTGAACTTATTGCATTTGGAAATGTAGTTTCACCGACTGGTGGGTCCACATTTAAAGTACTAGAGCCATCAAAAGCAATAAGGTTCCTCCTCTATGTACTAGGAATGTTGACTTCTTACCTGTTAAAACTGTCAGTTATTGCAAGTTTAAAAATGAGGGGTTTGGCCTTTTGGTGGTGCTACAGGGAAGGTGATGTGAAGAAGGAAATGTTACATTTGGCTGAGTGGTGGCACAACAGGAAACATTATAGAGCCATCATATTCAATATGCTTCTCCTCTGTGCACCAGGAATGTTTATTTGACATGATTCCCATTAAAGCTGTTCGAGGTATTACAATTTTTAAAAATTAAGCTTAGCCTGGTGGTGGCGAAACAGCAAAGGTCATGACCAATGTCCATAAAAACCCTTCTCTATGCATAAGATTTGATCATATCGAAGTATGACATGATTTCTTTCACAACTATTTGAGTAACTATTTGGAAATGCAAAGTTTGACCTGGTTGTGCTGCTATAGGAAAGGACATACGGCTATACAAATTGATAGCGTCCATCTTCTGTGCAGCAGACGACATGAACAAAAGAAGTTTTATGTGATTCCCCAAAAATATTTCAGTTATCTCGATAACAAAGGATTGGCATCCATGGTGAATCTATAATATTTATGAAAACTCTTTTTCAGGGATTAAATGATAACAATCCCAAACGCCTAAAATGTGCTTAAAAAAGCAGTGAGTAAATCTCACAGGGGATATAATAAGAAATCACAAAAATGGATTACTGCCATCATTTAAAAACTTTTTGCCCCACGACATTTGATGTACAAAATGAAACCTCTCTTAGTACATTTTGGTGTTTGTTTCTCATAATGTTTTTCCAATTATGCAAGCACTTATGCATAAAATAGGAAGAACTACTTATATGATTCCAAACTTTTGACTGGTAGCGTATATGCAGGCATAAGCATAAATTATATAATTTTATAAATACATTTAGTTCTCATATTTAAATTATGTTCAATAAGTAACTTCATTGTTATGAACACTATAATTGTAAAAATTATTGGCACCCCGGTTTACTGCTGAGTGCTTGTGCTCTTTGTTTAGCCAACTGTTGGGAAGGAATTCCCGTTCTCTTCTACAGTATCCTTGGTCCGTAGGGCATTTTTGTGTACCTAGGCTCACGAATGTCTTTTTCTTTTTAAGAATGCACCAAGTACTTGATCAGGCCCTAAATAATGATTTTGCTATCTTTTATATGGTAGGTTTGTTTAGATTGTTCAGCCTCAGTATGGCTTCCATCACTGCCAGTGACAGTCATTTGGACGTCATAATGAGACTACATAGCATAATATTCCAAATGCAAGTCCCATGTTTCATATCAACTGTAGACCTCTATTCTGCTTACTTATTAGTGAGACAATGAGAGAACAACACACGACTTGTCATGGAACAGCTGACCAGCCAATTGTCCTATCACTTTTAGCCCCCTAACCCTTCTGCACAGATGTAGATGCCAGCGGATATGGAGCTGCTCTATTTATGCACGCGGCTACACTATTCTATCACTAGATGGCACACCCGGATCAGTTATTGAATATTCCCTAGCAAGCTGAGCTCAAACACGGTTTAGAATATGGTTGAGTTCAGTCCCATCCCTGTTTCCCAGGAGTTGCATGAATTAAACCCCTCAGCTAAGCCTGATGTGCAAGCTGCTGAATATACTTGCCCATGGTATCTATCCAGCAGTTCAAAAAATGATCTATAGCAACAGAAAAAATTGTTGTCCCTTATATCCTACTATATACACTCATTGATTAGCCACTGACTTAATTGCTTACTTAGGCTCATCTGCGTAACGCAGTCATAGTTCACGCCCACATGAAACTTTCCCAGTAATTACTTATCAATTGACACGTTTTTTTTTTTAATCCAATGCTAGACAGTATAAGCCTTCCTCAGTACTTTAAGACATTGATTGGACTCTCAGAAACTTGCGTAATAGCAGTTAGGTTGTATTCTCTCAATTTTGCACAGCTGAGAATGATGTGTTTGCATGGAAAAAAAGACTTCCAGAACCAACCCTGGAGTGCTGAGCTTCTATTTGCGGAATGGAAATGTGATTCTGTGGTGGAAAATGGCAGTTATTCTGAATGTAACAGACTGTAGGTCTGACAGCACTGATTCTATGGAGGAGAAATTCAATGATGGAGAGTTTTTTCCTCTTGAATGTGAGTAGAACTGTCTTCGTGGGGCGCCCCGGTGACTCATCGGTCTAACTGCGCGTACCATAAAGGCTGTGTCCTTCCCGCAGCGACCTGGGTTTGAATCCGGCTTGGGTCATTTGCTGTATGTCATCCCCCATTCTTCCCCCCAACTTTCCTGTCTCTCTACACTGTATAACTATCAAATAAAGGAAAAATTCCCCCAAAAAAAATCTTTAGAACTGTCTTCGTATGGTGTAGCTCTATCTTACTTCTAGCCAGGTAGCTAATTAGCCAACTATTTCTAATTTTCGGTTTACCACCGTGATCACAGAGCTAGTTTGTCACATTGGTTAAAGGTTATTATGCCATTTTTCCAAGTTTATATTTTGGTCTTTGACTCCCCTAGAGTACTCCTGATCGCGCAAAGTAAAAAAGGGTTCTTATTTCGCTCATACTGCCATCCTCAAAAAACCCCATTTGTAGTCCATAGTGGTCTCTGCCTGAAACGCCTCACTGGGGTGGCTCTTCCGCTATAGCCCCCACTCCCCGTGTGCCCACTTTCTTCTGACTGGCCAGCTCTGTGGAGGGCGGAGTTGGGCGGGATGAGGCAGCAGAACGCAGTTTTCCGTGTCCCTCTCCCCAGAGTGAAACTTGAGACACGGCTGCCATCTGATAAGGAAACGGCGGGCAAATTCCGCAATCTAACGCAGTACATGTGTATAGATCTAATGAAATGAACTTGTTCTAATAAACGCAGCGCCGAAAGTGGAGGAGGCACTGCATAAGTCTGGCAGCTCAAGCACGAATTTGCTATCGGCTACAGTTTGCTACGGCGACAGTGGTGAGTACAGCGGTTCTTTTACTCTAGCTAGGATGCAGGGAAAGCTAGAATCCACCTTATTTAGACACATTTGTAGAACGGGTCGACATGCCCAAGTGTAGACCGGAGACCGTAGAAATCCGGTGGGTCTGAGTTTAGAGGGAAACATGGACAGTGAGGAGCAGCTAAAAGTGGACCAACAGCTTATGGACTGCTTCGGTGTGTATTAGGACCTGCTGGTTCGTGTGCATAGCTGCGGTGTGTTGTTAGCGTGGAGAAACAAACAGCTTCTGCACTGGTATATGACGGAGGGGCGAAAGCTCCAGGCTAAACGGCCTTTTCCGAAATTGCCCGTGGTAATGGTTTACTTATTGCTTCGAAATGACCAGCTTTTCCTCGCGGAAAATGGGCGAGTTATGGATAGTGCCGAGAGCGAGATATAGCTCCGGTCATGTAATGAACATAATACAGGTTTTACAGACCGGTAGTTCGTTCCGTTTGCGTGAACCGTTGCTTATGTGGAGCTAGCGAATCGATCACTTTTACAGGAAAGAATTTAATATTCAATCGATGGCAATGCAGAGAAATCGTTTGTTACACACTGGACACGTTATAGCCTGTGCACTTCCTTATTGCTTTCACCGGTAGCATCAGAGAGCTTGCCCAGACATTGGAGATGTATCAGGCTGACCTCGGTCATGGATAAGTAAAGCGATCGTTCCGCAAGCACCCAAAAACGCACCCCAAGCTCTGCAAAACCTACGTCTGGTCTAACTGCAGCCCAACTCGGCAGACACATACAGCACCTCTCCGGTTAGCTTCAACTGTAGTGGCTACAATCAGGCAACGTTATGATGAAACTCTCACGTTGATGCTTACCGAAGTAACACAAGCATTCCGATCAGAATTATTGCATATAAGTTAACCAGGAGCATTTTTAATTAGCAGAGCACGCGAACTAACATGCAGTAGCTGATAAGCGGTCATGACTTTGAATGTAATCTGTCCCGCAAAAAATTCGTTTCGTGTCCGGTGTGAAAGCGGCTTAATGCGCCCTTAACGTATTCGCCTCTTTGCATTGACTTTGAATGTAGGCTAATCTGTCCCGCGAATAATTTGTTTCGTGTCCGATGTGAAAGCAGCTTTATGGATAGTACGCGACAGCTAGAGAGAGCTCGGTTATGTTATGAACATAGTACAGGTTTTGCAGACCGTAAGTTCCCTTAGCGTGGACAAGTTGCTTATGTGGAGCCAGCGAATCGATCACTTCTACAGGAAAGAATTACCTATTTGATCTCTGCCTTCTTCGGCTTTTTATTAGCCACAACGATTTCTAAAGGGGGATGAAATTATGTCACGGTAGTGCAGAGAAATCATTTGTAAACCGGTAGAGCTTTGCTTTCACGGTAGCACCAGAGAGCTTGCTCAGGCATTTGTGAAGTATCCGGCTGATCCCGGTCATGGATAAGTGAAGCGATCACTAACTGTAGTGGCTACAATCGGGCAACGTTATGATGAAACTGCCACATTGGTGCTTACCGAAGTAACACAAGCATACCGATCAGAATTACTGCATCTAAGTTAACCAGGAGCATTTATAATTAGCACAACACGCAAACTAACATGCTGTGGCTGGTAAACGAGCGGTCATAACAACCACAGAGACAAACCCTTGCAATACAGGTTTTACAGACGGCAAGTTCTGTTACTGTGAACAGTTGTACCAAGCATCCAAATTACAAACAAGTATTAAAAGTTAGCTTCAAATGAGGTTTATGATCACACACCTTCTGTAGAATTTCCCGATATCACTCTTGCATATTTAGGACACAAACATTAGCAACAGTAACATGGCTCGTTAGCGCTGTGCTACAGCCACAATCAACTGGCTATCATCTCAGGTTGGCTTATGCAGTAAAAGCAACTTACAGCTTCTGTGTCTGTGAGTCACGGACAGTCGCGACCAATACAGGCTTTATCTTCAGATATTTTACAAAGCCTGTGTTTGAGGCCAGTTGTTAGTGCTAACTATCGCTAGCAGTCCTGCTAGCCACCCGTAACACGTTAGCTTCACTTACAATATTTGCTGTTATATCTTTACTTACAGCTTGTGGCTCTGAGCGCTTGATCGACGCAGCTGCTTAAGGTTTGAGAAGCAGCTGAAACGCTTATCCTGTGTCGAATTATCCTTTATTGATAAAGCTGTCTTTGGTGAAATGCTGAGCACAATCAGCTAACGTTCCCTTTGGCCGTGGCTGTTTGCTGCCAGCAAACAAAAAAAGCTACCCATTGATTTCTGGTGGCATCCTCTTTTGGAAGAGAAATAAGTGTTTTTCTTCGCATCCAAAAGTAAACGGACAAGCAGCTTTGGGAGAGATACTGACAAAACTGTACCTCAAATGATATTTGGTTCTTCTTTTGTATTTCCAAAACTGTCGACGCTACGAAGGCATAGTATGATCTACCGTTGTTAGTGCCTGCTAGAATAGTGTCCGGTGTGGGCAGGTCCAGCGCCGTGATTGGCTCTGGCTGGGTCTGTACTAATTGGACGGCACAACCTGATGTCAGGTTTTGCCCAGATCTCGCAAAGATCTCGGGAGGAGCTGTTCAGAGAGGAAATCACGTTCATGAAATCACGTTCTTGGATTACGGCAAAACCCCTCTATCTTATGTTTAGAAACTTTTCAGTGGTTGAGTATGGACAACTAACATTATAACATTACTAATATGTATTAAAAGAAGGATCAGCATCATAGGTCCCCTTTAACAAAAGTAGTCGATAGCCTTTGCTAATAATACTGCATGTGCCGGCATTTTGCTTAATGTGGCAATTTGTTTTAGAATTTATCCCGCATTCAACAAAATAGAATATTTCAGATGTTACTGTGTTAGTGAGTTATACTTGCTCCTTATAGGGTGTAAAAAGCGTTTTTACAAGCTTGTGTTTGACTTGGATGATCGGAATTGTGAACAGCGAGCTTTCCGTCTGAGTGAAAGTTCTGACCGTAAAATAAGCAGTTCCTTTAATGAGTATGTGTGCTTGCTGATGCGGCTTTGTAGAAAAATGGATGAAACTCTGAACTTTATCGTGGAGAAAAGGCATGTTTTTGATTTGGAGAGGTTACTGGTGACCATTGATGTCCAGCTGTGCCAATATTGATAAACTAATGCTAAATTTAACCAGAAAATAATTGATTCATATTGAATTTCATGCTTCAAAAGTTGATTTGTGTTAAAAATATGATTATTCTATGATTTGACAGGGTGCCATTTTGAGGGCTCTGGGAGTTTGGGGAGCCACCTGGAGAGCTGTCTTACTTGACTTCTAAAAGAGTAGATGATTTAGAATTTCATGCTTAGATGAAGAATACTTGTGGTCTCGCAGTTTATGATCCCAGAAATGTATTGTTTTAATCCCCAGCCATTTTTCAATTATCAGTATTTTTTTTTTTTTTCACAAATTCAATGCTGAATTTTTATGATTTTTTTAGCTCACTTGGTCCAATGACCAAAGGGAGCTTGTGCGATCACACAGCGGCATCTGCTTCTATGTTAACTTTGATATTCTTCTCCCAAACCACTGAAGGGATCAATGTGAAAGGTCTTGTTGTATGCTATGTTAAATCTATTTGGGCCATTCTTTGAGAAGTGAACCAAAATGTCACACACATGACCAGATGTCATCAAATAAAGAAATACTTTGAAAATTAATGAAAGGTATCAAATTTATTCCTTGCTATTCTCCATACCCCAAAACTATGAAAATTCTAGATTTTTCAACTTCACAGAGTTTTTGAAGTCAAATAGAGTTATGAAAAACCTGTTTCCGTGTGAAGTCACACACGTGACCAGTCGTATTTGACCTCTGACCTTAAGTAGTTAAAGTTAATGTAACAAGTAACATTTTTACTTGATAGACTTGGATAAGTAGTACTCTTATACAAGGTCCACAATCATGAACCTCCAATGCTTTTGTAATTGGAGGAGATTTTTTCTACTATTTGTTACATTTTTGGTCACACACGTGACTGAGAATGGCCCATTTGCATTGTGTCGTTTTTTCCTATGATGAATCTTGACTGTGTATTATTGAGTGTACTTGTGTCTTAGCCTTAATTGGCTGACAGTGATGTAAGAGGGATGTCATTGGCCTACTGTCTTTACGGGTCACGTCATTTATTTGCCTGATGAAGACCCTGCTGGGTTGAAACGTTGCCTGCTTTTCCAGTCAATAAAGTATTGGGAGCTACAACTCAGTGTGAGGACATTTATCATTTTTTGTTTTCATGGTCTAAGAATAGGCAATAAGTTTAAGCATAAACATTATAACGGTTATAGTTAATAACTGTATTACTGAAAAAACTTAAACTAGAAGAATTAAGTGAGAGCCATACTCACACAATCTATTTCGTATCAACACACCCCATTTTAGGGTTTACAACGGTCGGTTGATGCAAGTGTTAGGATGAAGATGTTACTGGTGTCAACACATCCTAGTTTTTTTTCATTGAATATTGGCCATACCCTAGGGCAAATTTCAGCAGATGCCCTTAATGTGTCATGGCCGGGAACTTTGTCAGATGTACCGTTGTTTACACATGTGGCAGTTGGAAATCTCCATTTCAGAATGTATTTTTTTGAACAAATATCTTCCTATCTTGGCAGTATGACATCAATTTCAACAAAGTCTCTTTTTATTCAGTAGGAAAATATATCAGCTACAATTTGCATTGATAAGCACATGATTATAATCATTGCTGACACTTTGTGGGGCCCCAGAATGGGTGCCTCCCCCAAAAACTAAGAAATGTAAAAAATATCATTTTTTGTCATAAAGAAAATTGATATCATTGATATCACAGGTTTCTCTGGTGGATTCATGAACCCCATGGGGTGGTTTATCAATGCTGAAAATTATTTTGAAATCGGTGGTTTGGGCCAGAAAATGCCCTTAATGGGACTCCACCTTTGGTGGAGCGGTATATATGGATGTACAGTTTATAAATTGTTCGATTGGTGCAAATTCGTCAATAGATTGCACTATAGAGATGTATAACACATTTCAGGCTATATCTTCTAAATCATAAGTCCTAGAAACAAAATTTTTTTTGTTAGTTTCTGTGGATCAAGATAAATCAAGCTATACAAGCCCCATCCATTTGCATAGTGCAAATTTTCCGCTATTTTGAATTGTTTGTAAAACTTTAATTTCTATCTCCTCCTAGATGGTGCAATTAATTTACACAAAATTTGGTAGACAGCATCGTTAGACCAAGATCTAAAATTCCAGCAAACAGAATTTTGCTAAGTGAAAGGATGTAGCCATAGTAAGCCAATGAATTTTGAGCGTGTGGCCTCTATGGATATAATGAGCTGTAAATCCTGAATGCATTGACCAATCCTCACCAAAATTAAGGTCTGTCATCCAGAGGCCAGGTCACTCAAACACACCGAATTTGGCATAAATCTGTCCATAGGTGGCGCTACAGCAAAAACATGGTCGCAATTCCTAAACCATTCGTCCAATCAACTTGAAATTTTGCACGCTTCATGTTAGTCAGGGTTGCTATGTATATCTATAAAAACAAATTGATAAATGAAACAACATGGTCAACATCAGCTGATCAAATTGTTGGTATCAGCGTTGGTGTCTGCTTTAACTGTGATCTTCCGACAAACCACTGAAGGGATCAAGGTGAAATTTGGTGGGGAGGTGTATATGGATGGACAGATTATAAATTGTTTGATTGGTGTAAATGCATCCATAGGTGGCACTGTAGCAAACAAATGGTCATTACTCCTAAATCATTTTTCCGATCAACCTGAAATTTTGCATGCTTCGTGATTGTCAGGGTTGCTATGAAAGTCTATAAGAACAAATTGATGAATGAAACAACATGGTGAACACCAGCCAGTCAAATTTCAGTTACCCCTATACTCACTTTAGCTGTCACCTGTCAACATCAAACTTTATATTCTTGTTAAAGATGAGCAAATTTTTAATAAAAATTGCTTTGATTAGCCATATGGCGGTGCTAAAGAGAGGTGCAATATGCCTTGGGCAATGAACTCTGAACCATAGGTTGTAGAAACAAAATTCTTTTTTGTTAGATTCTGTGGGTCAAGACCAATCAATCCACGTGAGCCACACCAATTTTTGCATTTGCAAACTTTCTGCCTTTTTGAACTGTTTATGAACCCTTTAATTTTTATTTTCTCCTAAGCGGTGAGATTAATTCATACAAAATTTAAGGGCATGGCTTATATTGATATAAATTCACACCGAATTTGGTGTAAATCTGTTCATAGGTGGCGCTATAGCAAACAAATGGTTATAACTCTGACACCAATTGTGCGAGCAACTTTAAATTTTGCATGCTTCATAATGGTGAAGGTTGCCATGAAATCCTGGAAGAACAAAGTGATAGTTGAAAATAGATGGCTGACATCAGCCAATCAAATTTCACTAGCCCATATACTCACTTTAACTGTCATCAATCATGAAACTTTAAACTTTTGTTAAGGATGTGTAAAAGGGCAGTCTTGATGCAAATTACTTTGATCGGCCAAATGGTAGCGCTATACAGAGGTACAGCAAATTTGATTCCAGCTGGCCAATGTGTGGCGCTGTAGTAAGAAAAACAATGTAAAATTGCATTTTTGTTTTCAATCATTTGACTCAATGGTTCTAATTTTGCATATTGTATCTCTGGATGAGGATCAAATAGTCTTTCCAATAAGAAAATAAATCTTTAGCTATCTGGCTGGTATTTGTCAATCAGATAACAGCTGCTATTTTAATGGCATGGCAGTAACTAATCAACGTGAAATATGCAGGGCAAAGTGTACCATGCACAGTTATGTGCCATGAACTGAAAATTGTTTGAAAAACTTATGAAATTTGTCCTCACTGCTTCAAAACTGATGATTACCTTAAGTTGCTTGGACTCTGTAGTTACCGCTTGTAGTTGTATAATTTTTTTTTCCTACACAAATTACAAAGGCTGTCTTCATTGTCCTAGTGTTGGACCTAAGCATTCAAAATTCTACCACTTGTGAGTTTAAATAAAACTAAAGCCTGAAATAAACCAAGTGAGCTACAGTGCCCATGGCACTACTTTTTATGTTCAGCCCCTTTTCTCTGCCAAAATCATGAAAATAAACTGAAAAACGCTGGAATTCTAAATGCTGCAAGTGTCTTGTCTCAGTTGAGCCATGTTCCCCCTCTATATTAAGCTTTTATTAATTGGTTATGTATGTTATTGCCCGCATAGAGTAAAAAACGGCCTGCCAATATATCTTGTATTGGCTGACCTGAATTGGCCGAGTTCAGCACATGCACAAGTACCCATTGGCAACTGTGGCATTCGCTCTCTTAAGAGAAGCAGACAACAGCCGCAGACCGAGCATTTAGCTCTTAAATGAGTCTTGAAGTCGCATACTTCAGAAGTCATAGTCATAATATTGTCATGATAGCACAACATACTTAACCAATTAATAAAAATATTATAAATTGCTTATTTTCACATTGCCTTGTTATTGGCCTTTCCGTCGCGGTAACTGTGGCATTCGCTCTCTTCAAAGAAGCAGACGACAGTCGCGGACCTAGCATTTAGCTCTTTAATGAGTCTTGAAGTTGCGTACTTCAGAGGTCATAGTCATAATATTGTCATGATAGCACAACATACGCAACCAATTAATAAAAATATTATAAATTGCTTATTTTCGCATTGCCTTGTTATTGACCTTTGGGTCGCGGTATTAGCCCTCGGCATTATTGGAACACTCCAGCACCCTACCAGTACCTCTGACCAAGGTACTGGCTTTAGAACTGGAGTTGGTCCCCAGGCGCTGCTCTGTGGCTGCCCACTGCTCCTAACCGTAGGATGGGTCAAATGCAGAGGACAAATTACCCCATGGGGTTCAATAAAGTATATCTTCATCATCGTCATCATCATCATCATCATACCTGTGTAGAACCCATTCCCTGACTTGCTACAATCAAGTGGGAGTAATTCAATGTGCACTTGTGTCGCTGTGTTGCGTTAATATGCGTTTCGCCCTTCTCTCCCTGTGTCAGCCCCTCTAGAGCAGCCCACCCTCTCGTGCTACAGGAAAACGCCCACTAGCAAGATCCGCTGTGATTGGACTGCTAAACAACCTGTGACCCCAACCCCGCAGTGTTACCTCATCCTTCAGAAGGGGTGCGTGTTACAGGCTAGTACCTGAAAGTGAAACAAATTCATCTTCATAATAACATTCATGCTGCAGTGTGAGAAATAGTCATTGGACTGCATTCTGTCTAATAATATATTTTAGAGCGATAGAGTCATGAATACCATAGTGATTTTGCAAAAGGCACTTTTTTGTCTGATGCCCTCTCTCTCTCTGAACCCAGGCTGTATGGGCCGCTGTCAAAGGTGAACTGCTCCTTTTCTCCATCACGGGCCCGGTGCTGGTGTGTCATGGAGCACAGGGAGGAAGAAAAGGACTCATTTCAGGCAGCTCTATGCCTGACCAGCATTACCGGCAATGTCACAAGCCCAATTATACAAATCCACCCGGAGAACATCAGTAAGTAGGGCTGTTGTCTGTGTTTATGTGGTCTGCCTGGTTTTCTCCTTCCTTAGATAGTGTTTTGTGTACTACAAGGGCAGTGTGTCTCAACCTTAGGGTTGAATTTGTATTCCTTTATAGCTTAACAGTCAGAATAAGGCAGATTTTTTGGTCTTTTAGCCAAAGGTTAAAATGAAAATCTGGCAATATTGTTCTTGACACCGTTAAGGTATTTACTGTATTTTGCTTCAAAAGTATTTTGAAAATTGGCCTATTTAAAAAAATGTAATTTACTGCAGGGGTGGAAAATCTTTTCTGAAATGAGCAGGTATTGGTTGCATTGCATGTTTTTTAGTGCTGCAATATGATACCTGAAATGACTCTATAAGAAATCAAAGTCTCAATTTTGATCTTGTTTCATATAAAGTGCCTTAGTCATGGGCTAGAGCAAAACCTGAGCTTGTACCAGTCTCAATTTACACAAATTAATGAGAGCAGCTGAGGATGTCTTCTGCAAATCTCCTGAGTTCCACTGTGAACGAGACTCCTCTCATTTTCTCTTTGTCAGACGTTTCTTCATAAGCTACCCAGAATTAATCTCAGTGCCTGCATATGGTCAGCTCAGGGTCTACTCTGCTTACTCTGCTGATCATCAGTACAACAGAGTCCACTAGTCTTGTCTTATGCTTTGGTACTGAGAACCCCCGCCTTGGCTGTAACTGGGATCTGTCTTGACTGACTGCAGTCAAACCAGACCCCCCGACCAATGTGACTGTGCTTGCGGAGGACAACATGGAGCACAGGCTGAAGGTGACTTGGCGGTATCCCCGCAGCTGGAGTTCACATTTCTACTATTTGGAGTTCCAGCTGGAGTACTTCCCCATTCTGAACGGGGAGGCAAAGGAGGTGGTAAGAGTGGTTGCACTGTGTCCTTTGACTGCACACACAGAGTGAGTGCTGTTCACCGCAGTACGAGCTCTTTTATGTTGATTACATCCAGGGACTCCGGTTCATTTTGTATTCAAGCTTGTGTTTAAGGAAATCAACGGAAAAGTGGTTTGAAGTCCACTTGCTTCCTCTTTCACCTTCAGCCTTGACCAATCATTGACAGCTCGTTCCTGCCAGTGTAATATTGAACTGAATAAAAGGGGGGGAAAACTGGAAGGGAAAGTACTCTGATTACTTAGGATATTTTTTCCTCAAATAATCATTGGCACAGACCATTTTGTGCAAACAGTTTTTGATGATGGGTTTAAATTTTTTAATATGATTACAGGAAGTGCTTGAAGCCTTCTAGCATTTGTGCAAACCTCATACGCTTGCTGTATTACTGCAGCGGCCTTGTTCTCTGCCTACGTCTTATCAGTGAACCCACTTCCCTGTTTTTTGGACTTGTAGCAGAGTGTGCTCACTAAGGGGATGTCCTATACCATCAACGACATCCTGACACAGACCACTTACCTGATACGGATCAGGGCCAAGGAGGAGTTTGATCTCGGCCAGTGGAGTTCCTGGAGTCCCCATGTATATGCACGCTCATGGGCAGGTATGTTCTCCCCTCTGCATCGAAGACACCCACAATCACTTATACTAACACTAATATACGGTTATATTAAAATCAAATGTAAACCCAAACTACTAGGCTTTCCCCATCAAAGATTTATGACCCCAGTCCTGAAAAATTTGGCGCCTCACAGAAAATGTGAATAAAATTAAGTGGTTTGATGGGTTACTAAACCCTGTATTAAATTGAGAACACTACAACAAATTATTTTACGCTTTAATTTGTGAATTGTTTATTGTAAAAATATGCTTATTTCAAATCCAATGACTGTAACAGACTCCAAAAAAGTTGGCGCATGGGCAGTTTGGACAAATAATGATATGACACATTGTAATAGTAAGGTGAAGTGAAATGGGTGATGCTGAACGGGTGAGCTAATCATAGTGCAAAGGAGCCGCCCAAAAATGCCATGTCACTCCAGAGCAAAGACGGTTCAAGGCTTACCAATTTTCAGACAAATGTACTCTCTCCAGGTTGCTCCGATGGCTCATTGGCTAAGTGCGCATATCTCGTAAAGGCTGAGTCTTTCCAGCAGCGGCCCGGCCTCGAAGCTGGCCGGGGCCCTTTGCTGCATGTCTTCCCCATTCTTCTCCCCATCTTTCCCATCTCTCTTCTGTACTGTCTATTAAAAGATAAAAATCTCCCAAAAAATAATCTTGGAAATAAAAAAAAAAAAAAAAAAAAAACAAATGCGTAATCTTATTATCTATCACTGAGAACAAAATTCCTCAAAGACAAATCAGTAAAATTTTGGGCATTTCGCCCACTACACTGCATAATGTAATTTAAAGATTGAAGGAATCCGGTCAAATTTTGGATCGTAAAGGACAAGGGTGAAAAGTACTTCTGAAGGCACGTAATTTCCGATTCCTTAGATGTCTCTGTCTTAAAAACCATCATGCAACTGAAATAAAAATCACAACATGACACAAGGCATGCAGCACAACCGATATGTCTTTTGCATTCAGGGATTTAGCCAGGACTGATCTCTAAATATTCACTGGGATAGGTGTTTTACTTGGATGGTGTAAATTATGGCTCTACCACAAATGTTGTATAAATGTAAAATATTGCACTGCCTCATATACTGTTCTGGAATGTTAGTATTGCACTGGCCAATCTTGTGTTCTGGAATATTAAATGTTATAAAACGGACATCTCAAATCAAGCATTTAGATTGGTTGTTAGCCGGGATATGATAACCATGTACAAGGGCAATGTCCCCTAATTCCTTAACACAATTCAGTATTGCTACGCATGTGCAGAGGGGAGAAAAAAGTTAGCCCAACAAACTAGTTGGCTTGTGAATGAATGGCAAAAAAATGAAAACATTTAGGGCTCCAATTTCTTGGCGCAGCGCAGGGTGGCGCAGCGTGGCACAGCCTATGCAGTGGTAATTTTGTCCGGTGCAGCCCGCGCAGTGGTAGTTTCGTGTGGTGCAACTCCGTGCGCAGCCACTTTGGCAATTTGGTTGACGGACGTGCGCCGAGATGGGTGTGGCGGCGTAGTAGGGGGAGGTGTCACATATTCATCAAGACGCAGTGACAATTTCGTAGCAAAAGGCTCCGCCGAAACTGCGCAGAAAGCTCGCCAGCTCCAACCTGGTTTACTTTCTGTGAAGTGGTAATTTGGCTGACCGGCACACAGTGCGCACACGTCACCGAAACCTCACGGGCAGGTTTCCAGAATGTCAGGCACATTTCAATGCAATAAATAATTACAACAACCACTATTTAATGTAACTATCTGAATTATAGTATCTAAATCGATTGTCCTGATGTCAGATCAAAGGCGGTTGGCACGCATAATGGAAACTCGACCTGACAGCCCTCAGAGTGTCAGTGCATTCTCTGTGGCATGTTGCGTGCTACACAACATAGCTGTACGCCATGGATGTCACTTTGACCTCACGCAGGAGACATTACAGGACTTGAGAGAGAGAGAGGCCGAACTTTGCATGTGCCGTAGCAGCAGGGAGAGCAGCAGCAGCGCGCGGGAGAGGAGGAGAGGCCACCTGGCTGCACAGCTCTGTCCTTAACACTAGAATCGCGGCACTGATGTTAGTAATGCATGGTATTTCATGTCAGTAAAAGATATGAGTCCATCTGTCCATGACTTTTTCTAAATATGTTTTCTATGTTATGTCAAAGTTTTGAACTTCTGTAATAAAACGCGAGTATTGATATTAAATTACTTTGAGTGCCGTAGCCGCTTTTTGCGGCAGTAGCTTTGACCGCAAATACCCGTCTGCAACATACGAGAGAGAGAGAGAGAGATGTGTGCATATGGGCGCGTGAGTGCATGTGTAGGCTATGTGGGTATGTGTCCTTCAGCTGCTTTCATCGGACCTTGAAACAAATTTTTTGCACGACTGATTACATTCAAAGTCAATGCAAAAAGCGAATACATGCTTTTGTATTGCGTCTTTTTGAATGTAATCAGTTGTGCGAAAAAAATTTGTTTCAAGCGCCCCAGTGTGCAAGCGCTTAATACTATTATTGTCACTTAGGTTTTTTATTTTTTAGTGGGGGAAAGGAATACAGCCTGATTGCTATGATCTCGCACTGAGTTAAGATCACATATTGAAAATAAATGTGTAATGTATCTTGCATTGTTGTCCATGCATGTTAATCCCAAAATTTTAAGCAGCAACAGGGTGTAATAATAGGAAAACGCTATACATTGTTTCTCTTCCCAATGATGCAGGCAGAAGAAATAAATGAGCAACCGTCGTATTTCATTCCAACTTCATAAGTTTGAATGATCTGATGTAGTTCCGTTTTGAAATGCCATTCAAGTTCGCTAATGGTGATAATTCGCGAACGCCCTAGCTAGCCAGTTAACTCATATTCGTAATGCTTAATATAGACGTAAGCGGTACAGAAAACATGCCTGAAGCAGCAAAATAAAATGCAACATTAACGCATCATGCAGATATAGGACAGAGGCTTCTTTATTCCAACATCTTAAAGGTGAGGAGAGGAGCTCATTTGATTGGTGAAGATTTGACTCGGCTGTGTTCAACCCACTCAGGCCTTCTCTCCTCCCTCTTTGCCACTTGTGCCGGCAGGAGGGACAGAGGCGGGACAGAGGAGTACTTGCGCCGGGCTGTACGGGGCACAAAATTGCAAAATACGCCTGGATACATCCCGTTGGTGCGGCGCTCCCCCCATTCGCCGCGCCTGCGCCTGGTCAACGAATTTAGAGCCCTTAAGGTTAATTCTGACCTGAGTGGTGGCCTAACTATGGAGGAGTGGGTCATGTTATGCATATCTCAGGAGGAAAAATAACCTGCTGAACATAGTAAACGACATGTAGAAAAGCTTAAAAAGAGGTCGACCAACTGGGAAAAAAAACAAGATGAACAGAAAACTGTGAAGCAAAATAAAAATGATTAAATTGGAATGTGTCAATAAATTTCAAATTGCCATACTTGGTTACTTTTTTATTGAAATGATTGACAAAAAAACCCCCCAGTTATTCAATGGGAATAGCGTAAAAAATGAATTGGTCTTGCAGGTACACTCCTACTCAAAATTGTAGCTTTCTATTACTTTGTAATGCAGTTTCTTCACTTTCCCACTCACAGACAGTTTGATAGGATTTAGCTATGACCAGTAATTATGACCCGAGGCATTTGAAAATCGGGGCAGTCTTTTTTTTTTTTTTTTTTAACTATTTTTTTTTTTTGTGGAAGAACGTGTGTTTGTGTGGTACTCAAGGCTTCCCTTATGCTTCTGCTTAAATGTCCACAATTTTTTGAGTGGAAAGAAATCCAGAATGCCCTTGAGTGACTAGTGGGTGCATTTTGAATGAGTGCCTAAAAAATACTTTGAAGATGGCAGTCTTTGTTGGCCTGAGCAATCAACTAAAATCTGTGATTTTTTTCATGTTTAAATAATTAATGATTGAAAGTTGTTTCAAATATTAGAATCATTTTCAGTTGAAAAATGATATGCTTTTGGGTAACACGGTAGTGCAGCTCTACTGCCTTACAGCAAGAAGGTTATGGATTCAAATACGGCCTGGAGTCATTCGTTGTTGAGTTTGCATATTTTTGAATGGATTTCCTCAAGTTTTCTCACAGAATCCAAAAACCTGCATACCACACTGATTGGATTGGCACATGGAGGTATCCCCCCGTCAAAAAAAAGAAAAACACATTTAAAAATAGAGAAAAATACATTTAAAAAGTAAGATACAAATGGATATGCACAAACCCCAATTCCAATGAAGTTTGGACGTTGGGTAAAACGTGAATGAAAACAGAATACAATGATTTGCAAATCCTTTCCGACCTATATTCATTTGAGTATTCAAACTGATAAACTTTACTGTTTTTTTTAGAAATATTCACTCATTTTGAATTTGATGCCTGCAACACATTCCAAAAAAGCTGGGACAGGGGCAACAAAAGACTGGGAAAGTTGAGGAATGCTCAAAAAACACCTGTTTGGAACATTCCACATGTTAACAGGTTAATTGGAAACAGGTAAGTGTCATGATTAGGTATAAAAGGAGCATCCCCGAAAGACTCAGTCGTTCACAAGCAAGGATGGGGTGAGGTTCACCACTTTGTGAACAACTGCCTGAGTAAATAGTCCAACAGTTTAAGAACGTGTCTCAACGCGCGATTGCAACGAATTTAGGGATTTCATCATCTACAGTCCATAATTTCATCAAAAGATCCAGAGAATCCGAAGGAATCTCTACACATAAGCGGCAAGGCCGAAAACCAACATTGATTGCCCGTGACCGTCGGTCCCTCAGGCGGCACTGCATTAAAAACCGACATCATTCTGTAAAGGATATTATCATATGGGCTCAGGAACACTTCGGAAAACCATTGTCAGTGAACACAGTTCGTAGCTACATCTACAAGTGCAAGTTAAAACTCTACCATGCAAAGCGAAAGTCATATATCAACAACACTCAGAAATGCTGCAAGCTTCTCTGGGCCCGAGCTTATCTGAGATGGTCTGATGCAAAGTGGAAAAGTGTGCTGTGGTCTGAGGAGTCCACATTTTAAATTGTTTTTGGAAATCATAGACGTTGTGTCCTCCGGGCTAAAGAGGAAAAGGACCAGCCAAATTTTTATCAGCGCAAAGTTCAAAAGCCAGTATCTGTGATGGTATGGGGATGTGTTAGTACCCGTGGCATGGGTAACTTGCACATCTGTGATGGCACCATTAATGCTGAAAGGTACATACAGGTTTTGGAGCAACATATGCTGCTATCCAAGCAACATCTTCTTCAGCAACGTCCCTGCTTATTTCAGCAAGACAATGCTAAGCCACATTCTGCACATGTTACAACAGCGTGGCTTCGTAGTAAAAGAGTGCGGGTAATAGACTGGCCTGCCTGCAGTCCAGACCTGTCTCCCATTTAAAAATGTGTGGCGCATTATGAAGCGCAAAATACGACAACGGAGACCCCAGACTGTTGAGTGACTGAAGTCGTACATCAAGCAAGAATGGGAAAGAATTCCACCTACAAAGCTTCTACAATTAGTGTCCTCAGTTCCCAAAGGCTTATTGAGTGTTGTTAAATGGAAAGGTGATGTAACACAGTGGTAAACATGCCCCTGACCCAGCTTTTTTGGAATGTCTTGCAGGCATCAAATTCAAAATGAGTGAATATTTCCAAAAAAAACAATGAAGTTTATCAGTTTGAACATTAAATATCTTGCCTTTGTAGTGTACTCAATTGAATATAGGTCAAAAAGGGTCCCTACTTCATTGGAATTGGGTTTGTAAATGGCTCAACTGATTATGTTTCTAGATAAATGTATAGCTAATGATTCTACTGAACAGATACTGATCAAAGCTACAGAAATCAACTGAACAGATGTTGATTGAATCAACTGAACAGATATTAATCAAAGCTACAGAAATCAACTGCTTATGTGTGTGTGTGTGTGTGTGTGTGTGTGTGTGTTACTACTGCTGCTTACATAATATGGTTACTGATAATGGTTATTGATTTACTGATAAATATGATAAATAATACTGAAATATGATCCTCAACAGTACATCCCTGTCTTTCACCCACAGTCAGCTGGGATATGCTTCAACTCTCCCATGACCCCAGTCAGGAAGAAGTTGTATTGATAATGAAAATTGTATACTCCCCCTTTAGCTTCCTGCACTGTTTTTGGAAGTATTAAACTGCTTTTTAAGGGTGAAATGTAGTTCGTCAGGTTCTGCACATTTCACTCAGAAATAATAATTAAAAAAAATCTTGAGGTAAACCTGTTGCATTTGCACTGTTTAAGTCTTGATTGTTGACTTGGACACTGATATGCCTGCCTCCCGAGGAGAGTTCTTTATCTGGCCATCCGTTAAAGGCAGTGGCTGCTGGTCAGCAGAAAATTGGGGAAGATGGGAAAATGCATTCAAACGTCAATCATATATTTAAATTAACAGTTTCCAAACTCAGAAAACATGCAACACTCAGAAGAGGCTTATTCTCCTTTTTGAGGTAAAATGGGAAATAAAATGGTCCATTTTGAAGGGAAATTGCTTTTCAAAGTCAAAGTTATTCAGTTGTAGATTCTTGTAGCTAGTCTTCATTTTCATTGTAATTCAGCAAACTGGAAGTGCAGTGCAGGCTAAAAAAAGGGTCACTTAATTATTTGATAATCTAATGTGCCAGTTTTCAGAGCCGTGAAAAAGAACACTGTTAATAAGCCACGTAGGCTCAGACATATCAGAAAACTAAATACTTAAATTCCTGTACAGTTATTTTCACATCTGTGTTTACATTATCTGTTCTTTCATGAAAGCCATTTGAGTCAAAATCATTGGCACCCCCAACAATGACATAAAATTAACACTATGTCAAATATGTCACTTATGTCCATCTAAGGCAAAAGGAAATGGGTAATTTCTTCACGTTCTGTGTCCCTTGGCTGTAAAACTGAAGTAAAATTCATGCAAAATCATCCATCCGTCATCTATCACTAAGAAAAAGCAAAAGAACTTTAAATTCTAATGAAACAATTGGGCAAATGTACTTTACAAGTGAAGTAATGGTTTCATAAGAATAAACAAAGGTTAAAATTACTACTTAATCCTGTTGGAGCAATAATAAGAAAATACACAATGTATGGAATGAAAGCAAAGGAAAAAAATAAAAAGGATGCGAGTGCATATTGTCCCCATATGCAGTGAGGAAGATGGTAAGGGAGGCAATAAATAAACCAGAGGTTATGACACAAGATTTGCATCAGTTGGTCACATATTGACATAACCATGCCAGAGAAACAACTGTATTGTGCCAAAGCAACACATTTTTTGATGAGCAGCATTACGGAAGCCCTTGCTTTGCATTAGAAACATAGCCAAGCTTCTGGAGTCTGCTGAACATCATTGGGACTATGCCAGGAAGAGAGAGCTATAGTAAGATGGGACCAAAATTGAATTTTATCCATACGCTCTATTGGCTTGTCTGGTAGCCAATAAAAAATATTTTCAAGAAGTATTTCATACCCATGGTTAAGTATTAATGTTAAGTATTAATGTTTTTGCATGTTTAGCTGCCAGTGGTCCTTAGGTACTATTTAAGATCAACTGCATAAAGAGTTCCTCCACGTACTTAGAAATATACCTTAAAATTGAATATTCTCTGCCAGTAGGCTGAGATTTGATCATAAATGAATATTCCAACAGGATAATGACCACAAAGATGCACCAAAATTCATACAGAAATGGTTAAGTGGAAAAAAATACTCATTATCTTTGATAATTCTCTCAGTCTCTGCACTTAACCTTAATTGAAATCCTGTTATGTGGGTAAGTGCTGCATTGCTGGTAGAGCACAGTGGAGTACTTGGTAAGTAGAATGATTGCAGTCCCTGTCTTTTTCAGCCCCAGAGCCAAGTGCAACAAGTGAGCTTCACTCCTCCTCAGAACCTGTAAGTGGCCACTCTATCTGACCAAATGTTTAGCAGTTACACACATTCCCTTGCCAATGTCCCGATAAGTAGACATGAATTTGTTAACCAATTCTCTCATTATCCCTCCCATTCTCTCCCTTTGTGGGCCCAATTCTTTTAGAACCCCTTTGACCCATTTTTCTCAGGCTCTGGTGAAACACCATCTGGTGAGTTATGTTTGTATCCTGCCTGACATTGGTTGTGTCTGCACATGTATGCATTTCTATGCTTGCATTCAAGGCAGAAAATCTGTAAGGCTGCCTATCTTGTCTTTAAAATTGCGCATATTTGCAATTTCAAGGTCTTCAATACTACATGAAAAAATGAGTTCACAGATGTGTTCTGGGATACTTTGACATTCTATGGAAGGCATTTTGTCAGCAGCTGTACCACCATTCAATCGGGTCCCGTAAAGTGGCAGAAGCTAAGTAGATGTGGGCTTGGTTAGTATACTGACAGTCAATAAAAATGCATCACTTCTATTGTTGGTAAAATTCATACCCATGATGAACATGAACAAGTTTATGAGTACAGGTGTATCTACTGTGTCAATTGTCAATGACCTGCCCACTGAGGTCAGCCCATTGTTCTGAATCGGATAGCTGGTCAAAACATATGGATTCACCAGGTTGTGACAAACAAGGTCCAACAAAAGCAGAACCCAAAAACGGTCTCACCCGAAACATGAAATTGGCTATGCTGCGATTATCACAAGAGCAACGTCACTGTCATTGCCGTCACGATGTTTCAACAGGATAACACACGTCCGCATGCTGCGAGTGTCACCACTGCGTACCTGGTGGCTGAAAATGTAAATGTGATGCCCTGGCCCACATATTCCCCAGATCTCAACCCCACTGAGCATGCGCGGGACACCATGAAACGGCGCCTAGCAATATGTAGTCCACGTCCGCTCAACAGAAACCAGTTGATCCAGGCACTGCGGGAAGAGTGGGAACTTGTCCCACGACAGAGCCGGCGAGGACTTACGGCCAGTATGAGGCGTAGATGCACCTCCCGCATCAATGCTGCTGGTGGACACACTCAGTGTTGAAGCCTGCAGGAGTCATCTTTCTTCGCCTGATGGGTCATAACTGATTTCATAATGAACAGTGACCATTTTCTTTTGATTCTGGCTTTCGATGAACTGAATTGCTTGAGTAATGTCTATTAGTAAGTGATGCAATTTTATTGACTGTCAGTGTACTTGGATGGGAGGCCACCTGGGAAAACTTAGTTGTTGCAAGAAGTGGTGTTGGTGGGCCAGTTGATTGCAATCTTCCCTCGGGGGTCAAAAAATTGCCAATGTCCCAATGCAGTGATGAGGACAAATGGTTGAAGCTGGCCCCATCCTTCGGATGAGATGTTAAACAGAGAGCCTGAGTCACTGCTCATTAAAGATACCTGGCTGTATAAATGAGCCACCAAATTATTTAATTGTACCACCTTGATTTCATTAGCCATGCAAACTATCCACTCCCTCTCATGAGTGTTATGGAAACACCTAGTAAATAACAAAAAATATATATGGTGAGCTTTCTGGCACAAAAATGGCTGGTTTGCATCGCCTGGGTGGGTGCTGCACATTGGTGATGAGGCGAGATTCCCCCATATGATTTTACAGGGCTTTGAGTATCTATGAGAAAGAGCAATATAAATTCAGCTTGCATTTTAGTTTTTAAAAACTTAAAATTTTTTTTGGAAGACTTGCCTTTCTATATAACCAGATTATTTCATTTGGAGGTAGTAAATGGGCGTTATCACAACTCAAATAGGGCAGAATACTATGAGCAAGCATGCAAGAATTGAATCAAGTTGCCTAGGAAGTATTTTGAGTTTGCTTTGAAAAATGTGCTGATTTCTGCCAATTAGTGGTCAATGATTTGTACTATTACTCTCTTACCACCACCTCTCCTCCTTCCCAGTGTCCCCATCTTTACTCCGTCCAACACTGACCTTCCACTTGTCCTGGGTGGTTGCAGCTTGTGTGCTAGTAATAGTCATGGTGCTGGCAGTCTACATCCTCAGGTGCGCTTCTCCTCTCATTCTGCACTCGTAGCAAGCATTCTGCCTAAATCGGCTACATTTTTGGAAATTATAGTAACTATGCTATGAGTTATCGCAAGACGCATTACCAAAGGTAAAACCTGAAGCCGAATTAACCCACTGCCATTTTGCACGTCACTGGAAACTAGAAAGAGCCTCAAGTCATAAACATGTAATTTTCCCACAAAAAATTAGCGCACAGTGAGACTTTTTTTTTTTTAATAATGTCTAAATTGGCATGAGTGGATCTGCAGCAGATTTAAGCAGGCTGCTGCAGGATGGGGCAGTTAGTTTGATGCATTTAAATTGGGGAATGGTATACTTTTTGGCCTCATCTCTGGACATTGAGTTGCGGTCTTCCATATGGGGCGTTTATGTTCCTCAGCTTGGTCAAAACCACTTCCCAGTATAACTTTGTAACACTGCCCTGCCATTTCTTTGTACTTATCATGCTTCTTTTATTTGAGTGGAAACCATTCAATGTAAGATTAAATAAAGCTCTCTAATTGAGGGGTGCTCCATAAATTTCTCACAAAAACTGTTCATTTTCAGTACTACCACTATTTATTGGTAGATTTTTTTTTCCTTCTGCCTGACAATTCTGACAATGACATTAGGAAAACTCAGTGAAAAGCAAGGCAGTTCAGGGACTTCATGATTTTAGCTTGGGAAGCACAAACCATTTCATTATGCAATAGTGACCCCTGTTGGTATATTCAGTGGCTGCATGTTTATCTGCTGAACTGCAAGTGAAGTGTGGCCTTTCATTAGGTCAGTGTAAGTGGCAGCTGGTGAGCTGAAAATTGGTGAAACACTGAGAACCCCTTGAAAATAATGATTGGCCTTCACATGTTTGCAATCATTGGTTTAAATTAACATTTCATAAACTCAAAAACACTCAAGATTATCAGGTGTGGCCAGTTTTCCTCGCATAGGTAACACAAGAAAGAAAAGGCATCATTTTGATGCAAAATTGCATTTCTATCGATCTTATCAGTTTGTGGATATTTCTTTGCTTATTTTTGCTCTCTTTGCTGTAATGAACAATCATGAAGCTAAGATTAGATGGCACAGGATGTGCTAAAACCAGACATGGAAGTTAGCATAGTAGTCTCTCTTTTGTAAAGTACATAAAACACTTTCTATTTAATCTTTGCGACATTGCATTAAGAAGGAAGCTGTGTGTTTATCTGCTGATGGCTCATTCAATCATGGGAAAACTTTCTAATCAGGGAAAATGCCTGAAAACAGGTTAAAAACTTATTAGTTCTCTTCTTTCCTTTATGAGAACCGGTTACACCTGATGTTGCCAAGTGATTTAGGATTTTGTGTAATGGCTGTTTGAATAAATGATTGAAAACGGGTCAAGACTAATCATTATTTTCAAGGGATGTTCTGTGCTTCACCAGTTCTCAGTTCACCAGCTGCAAATGGTCAGTTTGGGCCCAGCTTGTAAACCAAAGGGGAAACGAGTAATACACAGAAAGCTGACATTCCGAGTACCAGAGTAAACCGGTTCCTTGTTTGAGCACTTAGAACTATTCCTGAATTGCTTCTCCCCAATTACAACTGGCAATCATGTTCACACTGCAATGCTCACCGCAAGGTCCACTGAGGACTCAAAGTGATGACATCCAGTCGTTATGTTTATAACAATTAACAAAAGTGCTACAACTAATTAATTGAAAATGCATATTAGATCGCTTCAACAGCTTTAAAAAAAATCTCACCTTTTCTTTCTCTAATTCTTTGTTTTCTCAACTCTTGTCATTCACTATTCAGACACAGAGAGAAGGTCATGTCTAAACTTTTCAAACTGGTTCGAAGTTCCACCTCAAACACTCCTGGACTGCCCCCCTCTCAGCTGCCCAGAGAAGGGAACCCTCTAGTGTCGACAAAGTCTTTGCCTCCTCCTATATTGCTGGAAGAAGAAAGGAGTGATGGTATTCATCTTAACAACATGGGCTACTTCCTTGTACAGACAAACTGAGGGAGGAGAGAATCAACAATATGTTAATTTTTTTTGTATTCAATGCAAAATACTCTTGTACGTATACACACACACACCTAACATCTGACTGAAGCACAATGCATTTGTTTTCATAAGTAGTATGCACAGCTTGCTCAAAATGCTGGACATACATGGATTTAAGACTATTGACCATACATGAAGTTGGTGTAGCTTAATTGAGAAAGCGCTGTACATCCCAGTAAATGCAATAGAAAAAGAATGTTTCAGAATAGATGGTATTGTAAATGTTTTATTTTTCCATTTGTAAATACATTTTTGTTGAATAAATCTATGGATTTTTTTTAATGTCAATATAAGCACTTCTAGTGAAAATTTGTCCTGTAATGGAAAAGCAGCTTATCTGCTGTGGCAGGTTATTTTCAGGCCTTACGAAGCACGCTGTTAAGGAAAGCATTCACGTAACATGCAAACAGCTATGACGAACAGTAATTCCAAGCAGTCGTAAGAGACATGAGGTAGTGTTGAGCGATTCCCTAAACCACATAGCAATGGGACATGTTTTACTGACTTTGATCGGCTTACCGTGATGTTTGGGTGGCCGGAGGAACATTCGGATGTGTAAAAACGTAAAGCGTACATCCAGTCAAGGCGATTCAGAGTTAAAGCCGAGAGGGGAGGTCTGATCCGGAATTCTTTTTATTAGGGATAAAACCAAATCACAATGATTTGGTATAACAATGATTACAAAGATTCCCTTTAACTAGCGTCAGCAAGATAGGAAGATTGATAGCTTTATAATCTGAAGAGTAACGTAATACGCGATAGCATGCATAACAAAATAATGCCGCTAAAACTAGCCATGAAATAACACGTCTCAGGCCCGAACGGTCTGTTTGCTCATTGCGCGTCATCAATGTTAAAAGAAATCGTCTGCGTGCGATGGCGTTGAAAGTGACAAAGCAGAGCTATAAAAACTTCTCCAATAGGCATCATAGCTACCATAGGTTCACTAGCCAGCTATCTGTACCCAATACATTGCTTTTGAACTCTCCAGCAAACTAGCTAAGGTCCCAAAAATGTTAAAGTTCAGTTGGGCCGCACAAAACTGCCGCGAAACCTCAGATAATTTCATGCCTATGACAGCTGGCGAAGTTAGTAAAGTTGGGCCAAGAAACAAATCATATTGCCTTGATAAGATGATCATTTACAAAGATTTACGTTTGTTAACGTTAGTTGCCTTACGAGCCAACAAAATGGCTATATCCAAAGAGCAACGTAATTTAATACGCGATGGCTCCGAATGGCTGGCATAGCAGAGTCCAGCCGTCAGGACCAAAAAATATAAAGCATGTGACTGTACCAGACCAGAAAGCCTCCCGAATCCCAAGAGCATGCATGCGCTCCCCAGAAGCTGATTGGTTGGTATGCAAACGAGGAACATCATTTTCCAGCCATTCAAAGTCGTGAAAACTTCTCCTATTGCTATATGGTTCGAGAATTCACGAGTTCGCAGGCCAGTGAGTCGGAAACCATGAAATCTCATTCAGATTTTTTGAATCGCATTTTTTTGCGAAGGGATTGTTACGATGATTAGCATTTCTTCAAAACTGCTGAAATTTGATTAACATTTTGCGCTGCGAATCCGCCTAATCTGATCACTGATGCCACTGAGATGTATGTTAAAAATGTGAAAAAATACATTGATATGCATATCGATAAAGGGTGGTAGTTTGGAAGAAGTTGGTTGTTGCGGTTGGGGTATCGAGGATTCAAAAAAGGTAGAGCAAGTGGAGCAACAACATTCAGCTGTCTTGACAAGAGAAGAAAGAATGGTAAAATGGAAAATTGAGAGCTTTCCACATGTTCTTGCGAGACTAAACTAACCTGAGTACTCTTGATTGGCAATTTACTCCATTAATGAGTACTGGAGAGCTTAGAATTATTCAAGTGTGACAGCTCTGGGAAAGGACAGTGTGTGCTATGTCATTAAGTCATCCACATTATACCAAAGACACTGGAGGAGCAAGACGATGGATCCCCAATATACCTCCATTGTAAGAAATTGGACACACTTCCGGTCTCTTAAGTGGGTGCGCCGGTTGCCTGCTTTGGAAGTGTTATGAGTGTTGTGTTTGGAGGATGAAAGCTTATTGGATTATCCATAGCATCATGTTATCGGAAGAGGTAAGTGGGCAGACAAGTAAATGTTGGGATTTACAAGTATCTATCTTACATGTGCTTGATGCGTTGATGTTTCCTTTTGCTCCGTTACCTGAGGTATTTAGCTACACAGCAAACTGACTTATCTAGCATTACGAATATGAGTTAGCTAGCTAAAGTTGGCATTCGTGAATGCTATTTGACATTAGCTTAAAAATTAAAGTCTAGCTAACTAGCGATAACATTTTTCATTTTTCACTGGCATTTCATGGAAACTGTATCATCCACCGAATGGGACTTAGCAATTGTGGCCCGTCCTCTCTATATCCAAAGGAAACTGCGACCAAGTTGAGAAACTTGAATAAGCCTCTGAAATCACATGCATTGGATTTAAAAATCACTTTGGGAGAAATCACTGAACTCGAACTAGTAATGAACAGAGCAAATCTAGCCGTATATAAACCAGATGATATTATCTGCCCAAGTCATGAATATAAATTAGGAGTCGGTTGGAGGCCTAGAAAACTATGTAAGCACCCCAAACATCCAAGAGGAAGAAAGCCAAAAGGATCCTCCTTGTGATTTTGCACGGTTGAAATCTGTAGGGATCTCAAAATTCAACTTGGATCTTTGTTCTGCACCTTATGTCGAAAAATCGAGCAGGAAGATGACACCAGTAGACGACACAGCAGAGAGAAATGAGTCAGACAAACCCAAGAATGTAAGAAGTCCAGACCAAAAACAGTGTCCTACTGACATGAGTGCACCTTTAGCTGGTCAATTAGTCTGAAATGGAAGATATTCCATTTGCCGATCTGTCAGTGATCCTGGCAGAAGAAAAGGATGACAATGAAAAGTCCATGGGGTCAGATGATTCCCCATACAGTTTCGAATCTAACAAGTCTATGGATGACATTTCGCCAATGCTGAATCCTCTTTTGTCACCGGTGAAATCACAAGTAACGATTCCTATGGAGGAAATGGGGAAGAGCCACAAGAAGGTTGTCATTAGGAAATACATGAAATGTGGATGGGTGCCAATGGACTGAGTAAGTCACTTGGCTTGTTGTTGGCACACAAAGTCACTTATGAGGAGAAAAAAAATGGCCCTAATAAATGACAGAAATGTCACATCGGACATGTTTTATCTGAAAGAATAACAAATGTTTGACATATATGTACATATCTTTGTGTACATTGGTAACTGATGACATGGTCAAGTGTAAGAAACAGGTAAAATATCTGCAAGGGATCAGTAGGTCCCAAACTTTTTATTGGTAAAAGTGAAAAACCACATGTGGATGTAACATGGTACAGTTATGATCCACCTGAGGGGGCATGTAGGTTCAAATGGGCAAGGCCCAAAGTTTGGTGACCACGCCCATCGACCGCATGTTGGGACACCCTTTCTCCTTTCTACGCAAAGGTCCCGATCTTTCTTTTACTGATTAATGATAAGAGACATGCAAAGATTGGAAACTGTAATTTGCTTGGGATCTTTGTGTAGGGTATACCTAGGACCCAGTTTCCAACTGCCAGATGTTGACTTGTTTGCCACCTCAGGTGGCGCTGGCATCAGCCTACATGGAGGTCCCATGATTTTTTCCATTTTAAGCTGTAGTCCACTAGTGGGAGTTTCATATGTAATTGACACAAACCTGGGACGTCCATGCAGGTTGTGGTTAGGAGTTGTCAAAAGTGGTATGACTCATCAAGGCCCCAAAAAAGGGGCGTGGCCTGCATGGCAGGTAAGGGTTTAATCACCATGACAATAGCTGTGTTTCCATTTCCCTGTTTTAATGCTCATTTTGAAGTTTCGCATCAAAAAAGGTAATGGAGACACCATAATTCGAAAAAAAAAATCCTCTGATTTGCAAAAGAAGTTTTTACGCTCGCTTAAAGGGGACCTATTATGCTACATTTCCAAGTTTATATTTTGATCTTGGACCCCCCTAGAGTACTTCTGATCGTTCAAAGTCCAAAACAGGGTCCTTATTTAGCTCATACTGCCATCCTCAAAAAAACCCATTTGTAGTCCATTGTAGTCTCTGCCTGAAACGCCTCGTTGGGGTGGCTCTTCCGCGATGGCCCCCACTCCCCATGTGCGCACTTTCTTCTGACTGGCCAGCTCTGTGGAGGGCGGAGTTGGGCGGGACGAGGCAGCAGAACGCAGTTTTCCGGGTCCTCCTCCCCAGAGCGAAACGTGAGACACGGCTGCCATCTGATAAGGAAGCGGCGGGCAAATTCCGCAATCTAACGCAGTACATGTGTATAGATCTAATGAAATGAACTTGTTCTAATAAACGCAGCGGCGAAAGTGGAGGACGAGTGCGAAAGTCTGGCAGCTCAAGCACCTAATTTGCTATCGGCTACAGTTTGCTACGGCAACAGTGGTGAGTACAGCGGTTTTTCTACAATATAGCTAGGATGCAGGGAAAGCTAGAATCCACCCCATATAGACACATTTTTAGAACTGGTCGACATGCCCAAGTGTAGACCGGAGACCGTAGAAATCCGTGGGTCTGAGTTTAGAGGGAAACATGGACAGTGAGGAGCAGCTAAAAGTGGACCAACAGCTTATGGACTGCTTCGTGTGTATTAGGACCTGCTGGTTCGTGGTGCATAGCTGTGGTGTGTTGTTAGCGTGGAGAAACGAACAGTTGCTGCGCTGGTATATGACGGAGGGGCTTAAAGCTCCAGGCTTAACGGCCTTTTCGGAAATTGCCCGTGGTAATGGTTTTCTTATTGCTTCGGAATGACCAGCTTTTCCTCGGGAAAATGGGCGCGTTATGAATAGTGCCGAGAGCTAGATAGAGCTCCGGTTATGTCATGAACATAATACAGGTTTTACAGACTGTAAGTTTCGTTTGCGTGAACCGTTGCTTATGTGGAGCTAGCGAATCGATCACTTTTACAGGAAAGAATTTAATATTCAATCGATGGCAATGCAGAGAAATCGTTTGTTATACCGGACACGTTATAGCCTGTGCGCTTCCCTATTGCTTTCACCGGTAGCATCAGAGAGCTTGCCCAGACATTGGAGATGTATCAGGCTGACCCCGGTCATGGATAAGTAAAGCGATCATTTCACAAGCACCCAAAAACGCACCCCAAGCTCTGCAAAACCTACGTCTGGTCTAACTACAGCCCAATTCGGCAGACACATACAGCACCTCTCCGGTTAGCTTCAACTGTAGTGGGTACAATCAGGCAATGTTATGATGAAACTGTCACATTGATGCTTACCGAAGTAACACAAGCATACCAATCATAATTGCTGCATATAAGTTAACCGGGAGCATTTTTAATTGGCAGAGCACGCGAACTAACATGCAGTAGCTGATAAGCGGTCATGACTTTGAATGTAATTTGTCGCGCGAAAAATTCGTTTCTCGTCCGGTATGAAAGCTGCTTAATGTGCCCATAATGCGTGTATTCGCGTCTTTGCATTGACTTTGAATGTAACCTGTCGTGCGAAAAATTAGTTTCGCGTCCGGTGTGAAAGCTGCTTAACGCGCCCATAAAGCCTGTATTCGCGTCTTTGCATTGACTTTGAATGTAGCTAATCTGTCGCGCGAAAAATTTGTTTCGCATCCAGTGTGAAAGCGGCTTGACGTGCCCATAACGCGCGTATTCACATTTTTGCATTGACATTGAATGTAATCAGTCGCGCGAAAAATTAGTTTCGTGTCCGGTGTGAAAGCTAATTAACGCGCCCATAACACGTGTATTCGCGTCTTTGCATTGACTTTGAATGTAGGCTAATCTGTCCCGCGAAAAATTTGTTTCGTGTCCGATGTGAAAGCAGCTTTATGGATCGTACGTGACAGCTAGAGAGAGCTTGGTTATGTTATGAACGTAATACAGGTTTTGAAGACCGTAAGTTCTGTTAGCGTGGGCAAGTTGCTTATGTGGAGCTAGCGAATCGATCAGTTCTACAGGAAAGAATTACCTATTTAATCTCCGCCTTTTTCAGCTTTTTATTAGCCACAACAATTTCTAAAGGGGGATGAAATTATGTCAAGGTAGTGCAGAGAAATCATTTGTTATACCAGACACGGTAGAGCTTCTGCATTTCGCATTGCTTTCACGGTAGCACCAGAGAGCTTGCTCAGACATTTGTGAAGTATCCGGAGAGCTTGCTCAGACATTTGTGAAGTATCCGGCTGATCCCGATCATGGATAAGTGAAGCGATCACTAACTGTAGTGGCTACAATCGGGCAACGTTATGATGAAACTGCCACATTGATGCTTACCGAAGTTACACAAGCATACCGATCAGAATTACTGTATATAAGTTAACCGGGAGCATTTTTAATTAGCATGGCACGCAAACTAACATGCAGTAGCTGGTAACCGAGCGGTCATAACCACAGAGACAAACCCTTGCAATAGGCCTACAGGTTTTACAGACAGCAAGTTCTGTCACTGTGAAGGGTCAAAACACGGTATTCGAAATCTCTCTGACGGGACATTTTAGAGACAATATGACAGATCAGTGGTGCTAAATGATCCACAATGTTACTTTTAAATTCATTTTTTCTTTAATTGGACCATAAGGGCTTATGCAAAACAAGGAGCTACTTTAAATTTAAATAAATGTTGGAATGATAATCAGTTAAAGTTCAATCTCTGACGGGACTTTTTTGGCCCCTAGTATTTTAGGCTAAAACTCCAACTAAAATTTCTCTTTGGAATTTCATTTAATCTGTACCTTTGCAATTTATATTGCAAGGTATAAGTCTTAAGAAGTAATTAAGGCATAAGTAGACCATTTTTTTGTACTTTCTTTAGCAGCATGGGCTGTTGAGTGTAAAAAGTCATTATCTCTGACGGGACATCTCTGACGGGACACTTTTGACCACTATATAAAAATCTGACAACAGAGGTAAAAAAAGAAACCCTTTTGTATCTGAAGAAGTTTATTTACAAGATAACTTTAAAATAACATTCTGCACTTTACAAACATCACCAGATGCATTGTGTTGAGAATCTTAACAATAATTATAGTGACACATCGATAAGGCACAATATAATTTTTTAAGCAATTCATAATCCATTACTGCTACCTGTAGTCAGTAATAATAAACATTGTCCATGATACACATTCTATTGTTTTTTAGTTTTAGTTTAAAGACATGTTTATCACCCTCCTTGTTCTCTGTCCACCACCCGCCACTGCATATGACTTGTTGCAACAGACATTGTAAAAACAAAAAGACAATGGACTGCAAGTCACAAGACATCTTGTGAGCAAATCATGCACATCCACATGTCAAACAGCCCCTGCTTGGCAGGTAATGCAGTGAGGTGTGAAACACAACTCATTGAGGCCTGACAACACATGCCAACACCTGAACACTGAAAGGCAACATAGCTAATCATCATTAAAAGTGCCCAATACTAATATGCATACACTAAAAAAGAAATATAACACAACAGAACAGTCAAAAGTAACTTAATTGAAGAACAAAACCTAGTCAATCAGATTTGTCAGAAAATGTCCCGTCAGAGATAATAATAGAATTGTGGCAATATTTTCCCTGTAAATGATTTTAATTCTATAACTTGTAGTTATAATTATTACATATCATTAGTAAAAAGAAGAGTACAAGTTTTATTGATATAACTTAACAGTTGTGGAAAATATGAAAACTTTTCAAAGTCAAATATCTCTGACGGGACACACCACCCACAGTACTAAATATTTTTTCCACAATGTAAGTATTGGGTGGCAGTTTTCTATGTTAAACTATTATTTTTCATTAGTTTAACATATTTGAATAATAAAAATATGAAAAAATAGCCTAATGTTACAATGTGTCCCGTCAGAGAGGCAATTTTTTTCCCTTTATGTTTCCCAGTGTCTCAGAAAAAGTACTGGGTGTATATCAATGAAACTTATGTTAACTGAAAATTCAGGTTGTTTTCTACAATGATATAAGAATTTTAAGTTTCAATGAAACAAAAAAAATTCTGACACCCAGGGCACCATTACTGTGTTTTAACCCTGAACAGTTGTACCAAACATCCAAATTACAAACAAGTATTAAAAGTTAGCTTCAAATGAGGTTTATGTTCACACACCTTCTGTAGAATTTCCCCTGATATCACTCTTGCATATTTAGGACACAAACATTAGCAACAGTAACTTGGCTACGTTAGCCGCTGTGCTACAGCCACAGTCAACTGGCTATCACCTCAGGTTGGCTTTTGCAGTAAAAGCAACTTACAGCTTGTGTCTGTGAGTCACGGACGGTCGCGACCGATACAGGCTTTATCTTCAGATATTTTACAAAGCCTGCGTTTGAGGCCAGTTGTTAGAGCTAACTATCGCTAGTGGTCCTTCTAGCCACCCGTAACACGTTAGCTTCACTTAAAATATTTTCTGTTATATCGTTACTTACAGCTTGTGGCTCCGAGCGCTTGATCGATGCAGCTGCTTCAGGTTTGAGAAGCAGCTGAAACGCTTATCCTGTGTCGAATTATCCTTTATTGATAAAGCTGTCTTTGGTGAAATGCTGAGCACAAGCAGCTAACGTTCCCTTTGGCCGTGGCTGTTTGCTGCCAGCAAACAAAAAAAGCTACCCACTGATTTCTGGTGGCATCCTCTTTTGGAAGAGAAATAAGTGTTTTTCTTCACGTCCAAAAGTAAACGGACAAGCAGCTTTGGGAGAGATACTGACAAAACTGCACCTCAAATGATCTGCGGTTCTTCTTTTGTATTTCCAAAAGTGTCAACGCTACTAAGGCATAGTATGATCTGCCATTGTTAGTGCCTGCTAGAATAGTTTCCGGTGTGGGCAGGTCCAGCGCCGTGATTGGCTCTGGCTAGGTCTGTACTAATTGGATGGCACAACCTGACGTCAGGTTTTGCCCAGATCTCGCGAAGATCTCGGGAGGAGCTGTTCAGAGAGGAAATCATGTTCACGAAATCACGTTCTTGGATTACTGCAAAACCCCTGTATCTTATGTTTAGAAACTTTTCAGAGGTTGAGTATGGACAACTAACATTAAAAACATTACTAATATGTATTAAAAGAAGGATCAGCATAATAGGTCCCCTTTAAGGTGGATTTTGACTTTTGCGAAAAAGACTTAATGCGCATAATCTGAAATGGAAACACATTTTTCAAACAAGGCAATCAGAGATAGCAGACTTCACCCCATTCACGCAAATATTGGCAAGTGCGGTAACACAAACAAACACGCAGAGCCACTAGATGGCAGACTTCACCCATTCACGCAAATATTGGCAAGTGCGGAAAGACAAACAGACAGACAAACAAACAAACACACAGAGCCGCTAAAAACAGTACTTCACGCCCACTCCGTGGGATGAAGTAATAAACTCTGACGTAGCGAGCGTTTCCGCTGCCACGGTCTTTTCCAGTTTCTGGTTTCCCTAATAACAACCAACGACAACAGTATCCGTTCTCCATTTTTGCTTTTGAGGTTGCCTTGCAACGACGTACGTACGTGTTTATCTGACATACGTACGCATGCACGTCACCGCCTACATAGTGTTGTTTATTTGCTCTCAACCGCTTGAGGGAAACATATGGAAACGCACTTAATTCGCATTTCGTTTTTGCGAATTTTCCCGAGATTCGCCTCAAAGTTAAATGGAAACATAGCTAATGACTATTTTCCCTATTCCTGGTCCCAAACTCAATAACTAGAGATTTGGAGAAGGTTAGCAGTCCACTTACGTCAGTTTTTGGCTGATCTTAGAGAAAGTCACTCTAAATCGTAAGGTCCCTAAAAGATGAAGATACTTCCTGGAATCCAATTGATCCACTGATGTTATTTGTTAAAGGGCTCCACAATCCTTTTGTATCATGACATGTGCAAAACTTCATGGGAAAAGAGAAAGTAGTTGTCAAGTCTTAAAAGATAGGGCTAGTATGTTTTTTTTTTTCTTTTTGTTAACCTATTGTCAACAGAAATCAAATTTAAAATGTATTTCTCTTATTCTCAAGTTGGTCCATCTAGCGGAAACTAGATTATAGCTCAAATTCAGAAGTCATAAAACCTGGTGGTTGTCTAAAAATGATTTAAACAAGTCTGAGATGTGATGTTGCATTACAGTTATTTTTCCTGGACTTGAGTGTAATAAGCAAAATAGACACTCAGGGATCACAATGTTCCGTATACTACTGTACATTGAAAGATCGATAGAGCACGTTGCCTCAAAGTAAATTTAGTAATAACTACAATGCCTGTTGGGCCCCATTTTGTAATATGTGCCCATTCTGTAATAACAGTAGGCCCATTTTGTAAAAAAAAAAAAAAAAAAAAATGTAGGTACCCGTTGTGTAATGACAGTAGGCCCATTTTGTAATAATGTTAGAGGTGCCCATTTTGTAATAACAAGAGGCCTATTTTGCAACAACTACAGATACATTAACAAACATCACTACTATCACCTAAAAACCGAGAAAGTGGACCTTTTTCCGAGAAATTCCCATAAAAACTTAGAATACACTGAGGTTTACTGAAGATTTGAGGCCAACTCTGTTTAACCTCAGGAAAATTTTACCGAGGGATCCCAAAGTCTGTCCAGTTTACTTAAGCTTGGACAACACCTCAGTAAACCTCGGTTATTTTTCCCGAAACACACCGAGGATTGTCTGGCCCACTGAAACTCAGAGACCACATCGGTATTCTTGGGAAAATTTCACCGAGGTAAATGAAGTTTGTCTGCAAGTCCTATGCTCACACCAGAACAAAGGGGAGGTGTGAAGACAGTCAAAACACATGCCTCATTAAAGACCTCCCACCAGTACTGCAGTCCAAACACCAATTAATTATGCAAATTACCAGTACTGCCTGTTCAACGAGGTGCAGTGTAATTAAGCCAGGCCCTAGATGCAGTCTGGATGAAGTACAGGCTTACAGTACTGAATATTGAATATATTCTGAATACTGAGCAAGTGTTTTTGTTGTTCTTGCTATAATGGTGCTGGTTTGCCCTTGTCCAAATCCTGTATGCAGCACAGATGGAGAAGGCTGAACTAAGCCTGTACTTCATCTGGACTGCATCTAGGGCCTGTCTTAATTACATTGCACCCTTGTTGATTAGGCAGTACTGGTGATTTGCATAATTATTAAGTGTTTGGACTGCAGTACTGGAGGGAGGTCTTTAATGAGGCATGTGTTTTGGCTGTCTTCACACCTCCCCTTTGTTCTGGTGTGAGCATAGGCCTAGCAGACAAACTTCAGTCTACAGGCCCACTCACACCAAGCGCGAATTTCCGTGTGGATTATTCGCGCGGATTTTTATAGGAGCTATTTCCATGGGTTCTATTGTAAGCTTGCACACCAAGGCGGAATTTCCGTGCGGCAGAAAAACATCCGCACGGACTTTAGCTTCTGCGGAAATCCGCCCGCGAAATTGTGCTTTTAGCCGATGAAATGATTTGTTTTTTTTATTAATGTCACAGCATTCGAACCTTTTGATTAGCTAGATAGCTTGTATTCAGTTTAGGCTACACTGAAATTTAACGTGACATCTTATAGCTATGTGCACAGTTAGTTTACTTTTTCATAGTAGTTAGAGATCTAGCTAATCATAGTTGTTAATTGAAAAAAAAAAAAAAAACCGTTTTCATATTTTGAATATTTGAGCACCAAATCACGATGTGCATCGCTATGTGCAAATTATGACGCAGCTTTGTCTGGGGGTTGGACAAGTTAAGTTTACTGAAACAGCCCAAGGTCCCGACATTAATAAGGAAAACGTTCGTTGGCTACGTCAGTGCAAAAGTAGACTGCGGGGCTAAAGGCCCATTCACACCGGGGCGGAGCGGAAAAGCGGCACGGATTTGCGGAATATTCGCAGCACGGAACTTCCGCGTAAAACCATTCATACCGAACTCGGTGCGAAATTTCGCGTTCTTGTGTTCCAATTCCGCACAGCGGAAAAACAAATTAGCGAGTTATAATTTAACCTAAATGAACCATGATAGCAGCTGCAGCAACGACGACAATTTTTGTATGTATTTAAACCATAACGTTAGCCTTGCTGTCTACTTTTGCACTGACGTAGCTAACGAACGTTTTCCCTATTGATGTCCGGACCTGGGGCCGATTCAATAAACATAACTTGTACAACCCAGACGAAGCGTCGTCATAAATTGCACCTCAGCGACGCACAGCTTCGTGATTTGGTGCACAAATATACAAAATATGAAAACGTTAATCGAAAAAAAAAAAAAAAAAACAACGATTAGCTAGATCTCTAACTACCGTGTATATATCTATGTCTAAATACTATGAAAAAGTAAACTAACTGCGCATATAGCTATAAGATGTCACGTTAAATTTCAGTGTTAACTGAATACAAGCTATCTAGCTAATCAAAAGGTTCGAATGCTATGACATCAATAAAAACAAATAATTTCATTGGCTAAAAGTACAATTTCGCAGGCGGATATTCGCAGAAGCTTAAGTTCGTGCGGATGTTTTTTCTGCCGCACGGAAATTCCGCCTTGGTGTGCAAGCTTTCATTAGAGCCCGGGGAATTAGCTCTGTTGTGGTTTCCCGACTAGATGTTTACATATTTTTGAGGTCGCCTTGTTCGTGAATAATTGGAGAGAGAGACAGAATCCTTAGAAGCCACCTTTATTCCCAGCCTTGAATCGTGCAATAATCCAAACCCGGTGAGCAGTCCCTGGCCAGGAAGCGAATATTTTTTTCCTAAACGCCATGTCTATTGCACCTTTTACTCGTCCTCTGATTGGTCAATCGTTTCCATGGAGACATTGAAACTTCTGAATGGGCGCGGTCATGTGGTAGACTCGGGTGGATTCCGCGACTTATGGAAGCGTATTGCTGCTATTCCTGGAAAAAAACGGGCCTGTAATCACGTCATGAGTGAAAAGTTTCTTGTTATTACAAGATCCTTTTCGCGTTATTACAACATATTTTCACGCTTTAACAAGATATCTTCACGTAATTTCAACGTGAAAACATCACATTATAACAAGAAACTTTTGGCTCATTTACATGATTTGATTAGGTTCTACTTCATGCTTGTCTTGAAACATGGCGAGATTATGCTATTATTGAGCACGGTGGGTGATTCGCGATATTGTGATTAGTAGCTATGCGTACACTGGGAGGGATTTTAAAATGCTTGGATGTACAGAAGACCAAATGAGCCTGACCCCCTGGAGGTAGCGACGTTTCTGAACACCGGTCAAGCTATCACTAGCTCAGAAAACGACGGTCGTACCGTCACAGCTAATCATTAAATGCGCAAATACGGCAGACATTACGGTAGTAATGTCACGTGATGTAATTGCTGTCAAATAACCGTCTCAGGGAGAGAAATAACGAAGCTTGTTCAACATAAATAAATGTGTGCTTTGTTCAAAAACAACGCAAACAAAATTGCATAATTTGGTTTTCCGATTGATTATTATGTATTTATTTTTTCACTGAACAGGATAGGAAGTTCGTAGTTTGGCCAAGGTGATGGGTGCGATTTTGGTGAGGTGCTATTATTCCAGATCAGCACTAACAATTGCTTGTTACAGTACAAGTGTTTTGACATTAAGCAAATAGATAAATTAGAGCAGAAATACTCTGGATTAATGCATGAATTGCCATCAAATTTGGTATTTGGTGAAGGGTGAAAATGGAAGTGGGGAACATAAAACTTTTGTAAATCAAAATGTTTACTGAAAATAACATTACCATACTGCCTTTTTGATGTAACAGAGCAGAAGTAATACAGCACAGTGTGCAAATAGTCTTTGATAAATTATATGCCCAAAAACATTGTTACCCATTCAATTTCTTTTGATGCAGATTCATGCAAAAATTCCAAAGTAAAATAGGCTTACAGTGGGGTGCAAAAATTTGGGCACCCCTGGTTTAAATGTCTGTTACAATTAATCTCCAAGTGATTTAAAGCAAACCTGAACACTAAATGGTACAAAGTTAAACATGACACGTCATCACATTTCAAAGCAAGAATAATTTTTATTTTTAACTTCTTACAGTTTCAAAATATTAGTACAAGGAAAAACACCTTGTGCAAAAGTTTGGGAACCCTGTCAGCTAGTACTTTGTAACTCCTCCTCGGGAAGCTAAATCAGCTTGAAAATGCTTCCTGTAGCCAGCGAAGAGTCTTTCAATTCTTGTCTTTGGAATTTTTCCCCATTCTTCCTGACAGAACACCTCTAGCTCAGAAATATTCTTCAGCCTTCTTGCATGCACGGCATGTTTGAGGTCTCTCTACAGATTTTCAATAATGTTCAAGTCTGGGGCCTGTGATGGCCATTCCAAAACCTTCATCCGTCTTTCCTGGAGGTACTAAATGGTGGATTTTGAGGTATGCTTCGGGTCATTGTCTTGCTGGAGTACCCAACGTCTCTTCAACTTCAATTTCTGGACTGAGCTTTGAACATTAGCCTCAAGAATGTCTTGATATTTGGTGGAATCCATTTTTCCCTCCACCCACACAATCTTGCCTGTGCCCCCAGCTGCAACACAACCCCAAAGCATAATGGGTCCACTTCCATGTTTAACAGTTGATAATGTGTTCTTCTCCACAAATGCTTCACACATTTTTCTCCAAACATACCTTAGTTGAAAAAGTTCAATTTTGGCTTTGTCAGTTCAAAGCACATTGTTCCAATAGGCTTGAGGTTTCTCAAGGTTTTCTTTTGCATACTTCAGATGCTTAATTTTGTGTTGAGGTTGTGAGAAAGGCTTCTTTCTTACAACTCTGCCATGTAGGTCCTTGTTGTTTAAGGTACGCTGTATTGTTGTCCTGTGAACAACTAGACCTGTGTCTGATACTCTTTTTTGCAGCTCTTTTGCAGTGATGTGTGGGTTCCTCTGAGCATTTCTCACCAAATCTCGGGCCATTCTATCTGAAATTTTTCTTGGTCTTCCAGATCTTGCCTTGACTTCAATTGTTCCATTTATTTTCCATTTTCTTATGATGTTTCTGACAGTAGAAATGGGTAGTTTGAAACGTTGCGAGAGTTTATGTTGCCCTCTCCTTGGTGGAAGTGAATTATCTTGATTTTGACATCCTTGGACAACTGTTTAGAGGAACACATGGTTTTTAACACCAGTCACAACTGCCACCACAGTCAGATACTTCAGAAGGCATGGAGTTACTTCAGAATATATAGTTCAACCCTGGAATTATATTCAACTGATTCACTGAAGCCCTAACGAGTAAGTCACCTGGGTCTGGGCCTTAGTAATCATCTTCTTAAAAGGTAACAAAGAATAATCCAAAAGGGTTCCCAAACTTTTGCACAGGGCCCTTTTTCCTTTCTTATCATTTAAAAACTCAGAAAAATTAAAATAAAAGAAAGATTGCTTTTAAATTTGCAGAAAGGTGTCATATTTAACTGTGTAGCATTTAGTGTTCAGGTTTGCTTTCAATCACTTGGAGATTAACTGTAACAGACATTTAAACCAGGGGTGCCCAAATTTTTGCACTCCACTGTATGTTTGATGGAAAAGAGCACTGGTAGACAAGTAGTGTAGTATGTAAGTTATCTTTGACCAACCCTGTAATGCAAGAATTATAGGCCCAAAAACATGATCACCCATTCAATTGTCTCCATTCGCACATCACAAAGTATCAAATCTGAAGGACTTTTATTTAATAATTCTCTACTGGAATCTCTTCTCATTCGGTATGTTTGTCTGAGAGCATGTGCAGTGTGCTAGGGAAGTGCTATTTTTCACAAACTTTTTGAAATGTAGGAATTACCGGCCCTCAAATATGGCCACCCATTATTTTGCAAATTTCAAAGTATCAAGTTTGACAGCTCTTTGTTTAATAATTCCCTCGTGGAATCTGTTCATATCCTGTGTGCTCTGACTAGAATACATGTACACTAGAGGCCAAAAGTTTGGGTCCACCCTCAGATTAAAAAAAAAAAAAAAAAAAAAATCACACATCAACTGTTAGTTCCTTATTTTTTGCACATGAAATGATTTCAGTGCATAAAATATGGGAAGCCAATAGGTTTTGGGTGAATTCCAGACCTCAGACCACATTTTAAAGCTTTCTTGACTGATTGATCACTGACCACAATTTTTTTATAATTGAGTTCCAATGCCTTTGTGTTAAAAGTGTTCATGTCCTAGTGACATAAAATCCTGTTATGTAACAAGAAGGCATGCTGTATAAATGCCTTCCTCAAAACCAAGGGGACAAAACCAATGGTGCACCATTAAAAATCTGAGAGTGGCCCCAAAATTTTGGCCTGTAGTGTACTATTGTATGAATTTGGCACTTTATACAAACTTCTTCATTTGCAAGAACTGCACACTCTAAAATATTGCCCCCCATTCAATTGTCTCCATTTGCACATTGCAAAGCACCATTTTTGACAGCCATTTATTTAATAACTCCACCATGGAATCATCTCATATTCAGTGCTCTTGTACTAGAATGCATGTATAATGGTATGGAAGGGTTATTTACTACAGACTTTCAGCTTTGTTGGAATTACGGCCCTCAAATATGGCTCCCCGTTCATTTGCACATTGCAAGGTACCAATTTTGACAGCAATTTATTTAATAATTCCGCCATATCATCTCTTTATATTCAGTGGGCTTGTGCTAGAATACATCTGTTATGGTAGTTAAGTGTCATTTTTTGCAAATTTGTTGAATTTCGAAAATTACAGGCCTGCGAATATTTTTTTTCCTGAAACATGGCCCTCCATTCTATTGTCTCTATTTGCACATTGCTAAGTACCATCTTTGATGGGCATTTAGTTAATAATTCCACCATAAAATGTCTTCATATTCAGTATTCCTGTATTAAAGATATTCATGCTGTATTGTATACAAGTGTTATTTTCTGAAAAATTTTTGATTTGCAAGAATTAAAGGCCGTGAAAATGGCCACCCATTCAGTTGTCTCAATTCACACATTGCAATGTACCAACTTGGACAGTCATTTATTCAATAATTTCACCATAAAATCTCTTCATATTCAATTTGCTTGTTCTAAAATACATCTAGTATGGTATGCAAGTATTATTTTTCACAAACCTTTTGATTTGTGGGAATTACAGGCCCTCAAACATGACCCTTCATTCTATTTTCTCCAATGGCACATTGCAAAGTACTAACTTTGATGGCCATTTATAAAATAATTCTCCCATTGAATCTCTCCTTATTCAATACACTTGTACTACAGCACATGCAGTATGGTTGTGTATTTTTCCGCAGTTTTCTCCTTTTCACCAGTTACCAATTTTGATGGCAATTTTATGTATTAATTCCAGAGGATTTTCTGCTCTTATTGATTTATCTATTTGCTTTATGTAAAAACACTTGTACTGTAACAAGCAATTGTTAGTGCTGATCTGGAATAATAGCACCTCACCAAAATCGCACCCATCACCTTGGCCAAACTACCAACTTCCTATCCTGTTTAGTGAAAAAATAAATAAATTATAATCAATCGGAAAACCAAATTATGCAAGTTTGCTTGCGTATTTTTCTGAAAAAAGTACACATTTCTTTTTGTTGATCAAGCCTCGTTATTTCTTCCCATGAGACGGTTATTTGGCAGCAATTACATCACGTGACATTACTACCATGATGTCTGCCGTATTTGCGCATTTAATGATTAGCTGTGACGGTACGACAGTCGTTTCCCGAGCTAGTGATAGCTTGACCGGTGTTCAGAAACGTCGCTACCTCCAGGGGGTCAGGCTCATTCGGTCTTCTGTACAGCCAAGCATTTTAAAATCCCTCCCAGTGAACGCATAGCTACTAATCACAATATCGCGAATCACCCACCGTGCTCAATAATAGCATAATCTCGCCATGTTTCAAGACAAGCATGAAGTAGAACCTAATCAAATCATGCAAATGAGCCAAAAGTTTCTTGTTATAACGCGATGTTTTCACGTTGAAATAACGTGAAGATATCTTGTTAAAGCGTGAAATTATGTTGTGGTAACGGGAAAAGGATCTTGCAATAACAAGAAACTTTTCACTCATAACGTGAATACAACCCGTTTTTTTTCCCCCAGGAATAGCAGCAATACGCTTCCGTAAGTCGGGGCCTCTAGCTGCAGGGTGAAGTTGCCTTCAGACGTTAACTTCTAGGCTGCTCGGCCTGTCAGGCTGCGTAAACACCGCCCCCAAGTATAACCAATCAGATCGCGAGCTAGAGTACAACCAATCCGCTCACGAGGCAGCCAATTCTATTCGGAAGCCGTTACTCGGTAAGTGGGCTTGAGAACATTAATTTTGTTAAAAACGAATGCATTTAATCGTGAGTTTTCTCATTAAAGAAACTGATTCGTGAGGTAACGTTAGATATTTCGGCTATTTTGATTATTTTAACCAAGGCAAACAAGTGATTTTTTTTGTCTTACAGTGAACTTATAGACCTAACTAAACAGGTCATACTTGTTAACTTAAACACTTCTACAATATAACTTTAAGTATAACTCTTTTTGAAACATAAAATTGGCCTACTTGTGAGATATTGTTCAATAAGCTGTCTAGTTGAGCTTCTTAAAAACTTCAACTGCAAGTTGCTGTAACGTTAGCTGCCTTCAAGGCTGATTGTAGAGACTAGTGCCTTGCAGGCTGGTTAGAAGGCTAATGTTGATTTCATATTGTATAATCTTCAATAGTATTGCCTCAGATGCCTTCAAGGCTGATTGTAGAACACTAGTGCCTTCAAGGATGATTGTAGAGACTAGTGCCTTGCAGGCTGGTTAGAAGGCTAATGTTGATTTCATATTGTATAATCTTCGATAATATTCAGTCAGATGTCTTCAAGGCTGAGTGTAGAGACTAGTGCCTTCCAGCCTGACAGTAGAGACTAGTGCCTTGCAGGCTGGTTGGTAGGCTGATTCATATATATATATATATATATATATATATATATATATATATATATATATATATATATATATATATGTGTGTGTGTGTGTGTGTGTGTGTGTGTGTGTGTTTACAATTCTGATGCCTTCAAGGCTGACAGAAGAGACTCCCTCAGCATTACTGAGGGGGTCTCTACTGGGAGTCTCTACTGAGTTGGAGCGTTCCAAGACTAATTTAAAATCTTCTATTTTTCAGCCCATAGATTTATTACTGTTCGAAACCAACCACGTTACCTCAGAAAACTGACCGAGGTGTTGTTGCATATTGATGTTGTCTTTACTTTTTACACTCTTTTTTAGGAGTTAAAACGATGTCTCGGCGCCGTCGTGGAGCCCTATCTTACCGCCCTGCTAAAAAAGTAAAAAAAAAAAAAAAACAGGCCCAGCACCCACCCCGGGCCCTGATGCTCCTGCAGCAGGTCCTGCCCCAGCACCCACCCCAGGCCCTGATGCCTTGAAGGCATCTGACTGAATACTATGAAAGATCATACAATATGAAATCAACATTAGCCTTCTAACCAGTCTGCAAGGCACGAGTCTCTACGGTCAGCCTGAAAGGCACTAGTCCCTACAATCAGCCTTGAAGGCATCTGACTGAATACTATTAAAGATTATACAAGATGAAATCAACATTAGCCTTCTAACCAGCCTGCAAGGCACTAGTCTCTACAATCAGCCTTGAAGGCAGCTAACGTTACAGCAACTTGCAGTTGAAGTTTTTAAGAAGCTCAACTAAACAGCCTATTGAACAAAATATTACACAAGTAGGCCAATTTTATGTTTCAAACAGAGTTATACTTGAAGTTATATTGTAGAAGTGTTTAGGTTAACAAGTATGACCTGTTTAGCTAAGGTTAGGTCTATAAGTTAACTGTAAGACAAAAAAAGCACTTGTTTGCATTGGTTAACATAATCAAAATAGCTGAAATATCTAACGTTACCTCCCGAATCAGTTTCTTTAATGAGAAAAGACGTTTAAATGCATTCGTTTTTAACAATATTGATGTTCTTAAGCCCGTTCCGCTTTGAGGAGAGGGGCTGCGAGAGGAATTTGAATTGAATTGGCTGCCTCGTGAGTGGATTGGTTGTACTCTAGCTCGCGATCTGATTGGCTGTACTTGGGGGCGGCGTTTATGCAGCCTGACAGGCTGAGCAGCCTGGAAGTCGACGGCTGAAGGCAACTTCACCCTGCAGCGGGACGCTGCTCTACCCGACTCGACCACATGACCGCGCCCATTCAGAAGTTTCAATGTCTCCATGGAAACGATTGACCAATCAGAGGACGAGTAAAAGGTGCAATAGACATGGCGTTTGGAAAAAAATATTCGCGGGCGGGACGGGGTACTCGCGTTTCTCCTCTGACATGATGATGCAACCAAATGCTTTCGCTGTGCAATGAGGTTGAGCTCAGTTGTGAGAGCAGGTTAAGTCCCTCTCACCGGGGTAGAACTCGTCTCAGTGCTGGATGTTGAGGAGACGACCGGAAAACGTCAAAGCCGCGCCCCTATTTGGGGGATAGAAAACCTCAGATCCCATTGACCCTAATGTAATTTGATGTGATATCAGGGGTAAAATTTATCTAATTTATTAAACTAAATTTCCTGTTTATATTCATTTACTGGTATGTCTAGCGATTATTTTGCTATCCGAACCTGAGCGTTCGCGATATCTTATTAAATAATAGGTTGATCGGTCCACTCTCTTGCCCTTTCACTACCGCGAATTTCGAAGTCTGTGTCAGTTTGGGGTTAAGAATAACTAACAAATGCACATAACGTTTGCAAACCTGAATCGGTTGGTTGACGCTACTTTACGTTAGCTAGTTAAGCAATTAAAGAATAAATAATGACACGAGACAAAAATCGTGGCGAATAAACCTATAAAAGTATAGTGCCGAGTCTTACATATTAAAGGGTACTTACGTTAATTTCTAAGTTTAAAAAAAGAGTGGCATGGCCTGTTATGAAGCGTTCCCCACACATATAAACATGGGAAGACACTGGATACATAGCTTTTACTCTTCATCTTCTCTTAACTCTCCTTTTTGGATTCTTCCCTTTTCATGGTAGGATGGGGAACCTGAAGTCCGGACTGCTCATTTTCTTGGAGGCGCAACCCGGCACACAACAACTTTTGGGCATTTTACTGCTCAATTATCGCGCTTATTTCTCATCGATTTCAATGCATTAGAGCGTTTGTTTTCCCCCAAAAAGGGGCGCGGCAAATTTGCGCTGAGCTCTTGATGACGTTGAACCGGTCGTCTCCAGAGCGATAGATAACTCTGGTCGTCTCTATTTAAAAAAAAAAAAGGTTAAGTTCAGTCAGCTCCTTAATTTTGGCTTCCGCCTTTGGCTATTGGCTTTGAACATATCAGCAGAACTATATTGACCAATCGAACATCAGAGTGGTACCATGCGATGAAATAAATTCCGTCGCAGTTGCTCAGTAGCATTTAGTTGAAAAGAGGGATTGATTGTGTGGGTCTCGACTTTATGAGTGGTGAACAGGAGTGAACCAATCACTGAAAGTGAAAAGCGCGACGGGTTTTTTTCTTTGCTTGAGTTTAGTGCCGCTCGGTATGAGGATGAAATTTTGGCAAGATGGTTTTCGCAATCCGTTGATTAGTGATTTTTTTTAATCAACGAAGTTAACTAATTTGCTTAACGTCAGCCGACCCATCATTTTTATCTCGTGGATCCGCGAACTGTGGGGACTCGGGATTGCAAAGGACCAATTCGTTCACTTACTCGGCTGTTGTTGGCTGATGGATTGGTATGTAAACGTTATTTGGTATGCTACCGCAATTAAGTTCGAAGTCGTTCCCGTAATGCAGTGTTTCCCAAACCTCTCCTGGGGCCGTATGCTTGACGCCAGGATAGGTGACTTATCCGGAGGATAGAGACTATCCCCCGGATAGTAGGGAATAGTTTGCTACGGTCCTTAATTACTGTTGCAGGAAATGGAACAGGAAGTATACTAGTTTTGATATGTAAACGCACCGGCACTTCCAGCTGCATTTTACATGTTTGGTTATTGTCATTTCACTGCTTATTTCCTGTAAAGTAAGTGAACAAATGGAATGTTGTTCTTATTTAGATAGCGTGGTAAAAGTGGTATGCGTGTAGTGGGGATAGCACGATCCGTGGTCTTTATCTGGAGATAAAGTTATACCCAGTTGCAACTGGGGATAGCGGCTTTATTCCGTGGATTCTTGGTGTGCAACCACGTGATTAAATGGCACGCGCCGCCATGTTGGATGATATACAAATGAAAAATGGCATCTCGTGCAAACAATAACAGTTGAAATTATTTCAAATTTTTCGAAATATTGCGACTCTCTGCCAAGTCAAGATACAGAGAAAAGGTTGAAATTTGTGGTTTTGACCCATATTATGTTTAAGCCTTCTAATTATATGGAGGATTTGGCAACATTACCGGTGATTGAATACCCCAATATCGTAAACTATCTCGTTATTCAAACCTCGCGGGCAACCAACGCACAAATGAAGGCTTATAAGAGTCTGGATGCGTATCATTTTTTTGTGTCTGGCTGGGTTGGTATTCTTCTCACTAATACTCGGTGAAAGAGAACAGGGTGCCGGTTCATGCTCGGGTAAACCATTCTCGAGGAACTCGAGAAACACCGCTCAAGCCGTGGTTTGTGAGCGATAAGAATGGCGATGTGATCCTCGCACATTGCGATTGCATGGCTGGATTAAGCGAGGCTTGTTCCCGCATTGGAGCTTTGCTCTTTGCGACTGAGGCTGGATATAGAATCGAACTCGAGAACATGTACTGAAGTAAAAAGCAAGTGGCTGCCAGCGCACGTAAACAAAGTGCTGTATTTGCCAGTAAGCGACGTTAATTTCAATGAGATGGGATTCTGAAGAAACTCGTCTTTATCACGAGTAGCATAATTACCGCAAATTAAAAACCGCACACAAAGTAGGCATTGTTTTCTTTTAAAAGGAAGCGCAAATCCGAAGAAAATCACGAAGCGTTGCTATCTTGGTTGTTGTTATCATCCATCATGGCGGACTTCCTGTTTGGAAATTATGCGTGACGTCACGTGCACACCAAGAATTCCGCTGGTCTCGCTGTCTGTTCAGCACTGCTGCTTTCAGAGACTTCAACTTATCTTTCAATGGACCACATCGGAGTTAGCTTTGCAATACCAATTATCCATTGCGCATTACGTCATGCATTTTCGGCTGGGGGTATAAACTCCGCCGTATCTCGTATAGATTTCCACTGACAACCAACCTACTCAACGTGGTTGTCAATGTGGTCCATTCTGAAATGGGTCCCAATTTCAGTATTAATTCTGTTCGTTACAGCACATGTGTTAGCTGTAAACAGCACTGTACGTATCACGGAGATTTCCTTCAAAAGAACACGAATTTCGGTGTTAGAAAAGTTACTTTTCCGCTGCCGCTTCGGTTGTGAAACAACTGACGCCTGCTGCATCGTAGAAAATAGCTATTTGTTGTACAACGAAAAAACGAGAAATATGTAGTTATGCAAGTATGTCACGAGGAATCCCGTACAGACACGCGCAGGATGCTATAAAACACAGGGAGTCCCCCTTTCTAAAAATAGCGCTTGCGTGTAAATCTGGGATAGCTATTCCTTACCCTATCCTTGACTCATGCTGAGGGACGACCGGTTCAACGTCAGCAAGAGCTCAGCGCAAAGGCCGCGCCCCTTTTTGGGGGAAAACAAACACTCTCATGCATTGAAATCAATGAGAAACAAGCGCGATAATTGAGCAGTAAAATGGCCAGAAGTTGTTGTGTGCCGGGTTGCACCTCCAATAAAATGACCAGTCCGGACCTCCGGTTCCCCATCCTACCTGGAAAAGGGAAGAATCCAAAAAGGAGAGTTAAGAGAAGATGAAGAGTGAAAGCTATGTATCCAGTGTCTTCCCATGTTTATTTGTGTGGGAAACGCTTCATAACAGGCCATGCCACTCTTTTTTTAAACTTGGAAAGTTACGTTAGTACCCTTTAATATGTAAGACTTGGTACTATACTTTTATAGGTTTATTCGCTACGATTTTTGTCTCGTGTCATTATTTATTCTTTAATTGCTAAACTAGCTAACAGAAAGTAGCGTCGGCCAACCGAGTCAGGGGCCTGTCTCACAAAGCTGGATTTCGGCTTAGCGAGGTAACTTCTGGATTAACTCTGGGTTTTCCGTATCACGAAGCTGGTTCACTTCTTAGCGGGGTACGTTGCCGCAGTGACTTATGCTGAACGCCTAACCTGCTCTGGGGCAGGTTAAGTTCAGGATAAGATCTCAGCGGGTATATAAGACCACCTACTGGCCAATCATTGTCTTGGAAAAATGACCTGCCCATTTCTTGAGAATCCCGTGGAGGAAGCCGTACGGATAGTGAGAGGAGCGCTCCGGAGAGAGCGCGTGTTCCCTGGGAAAAAAAAAAAGGCAAAGAAATACATGCTACCTAAGCTACTTTCACAATAAAAGGATAATTATGTTTTAAAATCAGGGTCTGATGAGACTCTCCCCCCCCTCCCCCCTCCACACCCTCCGTTATGGGGCGACCCTTATTATAAGATAAGGCCAACTCCACTGCAGGAGTGTACGGTTGTGTAGGATGTCCCCCTCTCGTCTTTTATCACATTTTTTCCTGTGAGCTGCACACAAAGACGGCGTAAAAGGTAAAGCTAGACTATTGTAGACAATGTATGTAAATTGTTTACATCATATATGTAGCCTGGAAGACATAATAAACTTACTGACCGCTTTGAACTATGTTCTTGTATTTATTTTTACTTGCTCCCAAGTAATTTTGGCTCCACTGGGGTTGCAACTGAAATGATGAGGTTAAATTGCCAAAAAGAATATAAGAAAATCGAAACAGGCGCATACATTTGAGAGACACACAGTGGTGATTTAATATTACAATCCCAGTAAATTACGCATTGACAGAGTCGGCGATTTTTTGCCAAGATTCCTTGCGGCTTCTGGCAGCTGCAACAGTGTTGCTTTTTGCCCGAATGATGTCTTTATATTCCTCATACATCCTTAGAATTATTGTTTGCTCCTCCGTCGAGAAATAAGTTGCTCTCTGTGGCTTCTCCATGGTGCGCAATTGGTCAAATGGAGTTAACACCGCCCCTTTTATGTGTACGAGCACCGATCTAAATTGGAAACTCCTGGGTTCACTTGATGAGTTGATAACCGGCTTCGTGAGACCGATAATCAAGACCGCGGATGTCTGGTTAAGTGCAGCTGGGTAACTGTGGGAAACCCCGGGTATGTTAATCCAGCTTCGTGAGACAGGCCCCCAGTTTGCGGTCTAACGTTATGTGCATTTGTTAGGTATTCTTATCCCCAAACTGACACAGACTGAGAAATTCGCGGTAGTGAAAGGGCAAGAGGGTGGACTGATCAACCTTAATTTATTAAGATAACGCGAACGCTCAGGTTCGGGCAAGGTAGCAAAATAATCGCTAGACATATCAATAAATGAATATAAACAGGAAATTCAGTTAAATAAATCGAATAAATTTACACCTGAAAATACATCAAATGACATTAAGGTCAATGGCATCTGAGGTTTTCTTTCCCCCAAAAAGGGGCGCGGCCTTGACGTTTGGCGAAGTGCTTGGATGTGCCGGTTATCTCTATACGGAGAGCACGCGGCAGTTATCCCTCTGATAGGCGTTATCTGGGGGTAAAGTTATCCCAACTCCATGCATACGCCCCCCGGCGTACCCCTTGTCCTGCATGCTTTAGAATAGATCTCTCCCTACTCCAGCTCAGGTGATTCAAATGATTATCTTATTATCAAGCAGCTTCAGGGGTACATAACGATCTGATCATTTGAATCACCCGTGCTGCAGCAGGGAGAGATCTAAAGCATGCAGGACAAGGGATACGCCACGAGAGGTTGATTGATTCCAAGTTTAATTGTATGGGGACAATGCAAGTTAAACATAATTTTAGTTCAAAAGAACCAAAAAAGATGTTTTGCAGAATGAGATTATAGCCTAGGCTAATTCACATCCCAAGTCCCCGATCAGACTTAATTTTTATCCAGAGTTTACATACACAAAGAGGAAAAAAAAAGGTATTTAAAAACACACATGCACACATACATACATACTTGCACATTTCTATACCATACATAGGCTACATATCTGTATGTCCTCATATATATTCATCATCCACATGCACACATACAAATACATAAAACATATAAAAAGCTGAAATTGAACATTCAGATCTGGTATCAGACTAAATGAGGTTTGGGAAACACTGCTGGATCATTCCATATGAAATCACCCAAGCTCCCAGCTTCATGGTCTCAGAATTGCTTCATTTGGTGAAATTTTGTTGCCTGTGATGAGCAAATTAAATTGCAGCTGGTGTCAAGTTGATATCTCGTTCCGTTCTCATTTTATGGGCCCCCGAAAAAGGGGGCGTGGCCCACATTAACCCTCTGGTCACAGTTTGTGACCATTTTCAAAGGGTTATAACCGATGAACTAAAAAGGATACAAATTTCATTCTTTCAGGATATGTTTATTCTATCTAATAGTCTGCAACAAACCTTTTAATATAGTGGTTAACCCTTTGAGTGCTTTGCAATTAACCCCTAAACATTGAAATTTGGTTTAGGCATGTGCCGAACATGTCGATTTCAAATTAAATATTAAGCAAGTATCCTTAGAGTGTCCCCTTTGCCATTTACATTGCTGATAGTATACCTGATGGAGTTTCAAATGAAGGCAAAAACATCTTTCTATCTTCATCCAATTTGGAGAAACATTAACCCCTTTTCAGCTAATTACCAAAACGATGCACTTTTTGACCCTCATTTTGACCATGTGGGCCTGTTTTGATTTTCAAGAAGTTGGCCTCAAATGAAAGCTTATACAAAGTACTACAAACTGCAACACAGTCAAACTTGGAAAAAATACTCCTACTTGGAAAAATAAGACCCCTTTTAAGTGCTATTTGCACATCGGCACAACCATTCTCAGTGTACAGGTAAATGTACATAAATGGACAGGGAAATGTAGAGAAGAAAGGCAGATATGGCAAACATGATACAAATGTTTAATGCATATTAGCTTGCTAAATCCAATTTTTTCAAACCACACTGAGATTCGGTCCAACTCTTTCTTGGCGATTATATAATTCCTGCCCATGCCACTCGTGCTAGGAGCATCAACCAACATGATATGCTTCAGTGGTACCCAACAAAGATCCTGCCTTCGTGGCCAAGAGAATTGTGGTGCAGGGCCATTTGGATGCATAAAAGATACTTTAACATCCTCGTTTTCAAGCGATTGCTCTAAGATATTGGCCAACCACCACTGGCCATCATATAAGCAGGCAACATATCGACCAGGGGTACAATATTTAAGCTCCACAGGATCGTCCTGTGGTTGTGGCACCCCACATTCAAAGCCGACCTCTTCCGCACCAGATATACGATTAACTAAAATGGTATTGCGCTTTGTGACCAGGAAGCAGTGGTTATCCCGTGTACCTGGAATCTTTCTTGCATTTTCAAAGCGCTCAGTGTGTGAATCAACATGTGACTGGACATCTTGAGTTGAAATAAAAATTGTGTCAGTTCCTTTGATGTTAGCATGAGCCCAGTGGAACAAATCAAGAGGAGTGAGAATGTGACCTGTGGATGTGGCCTGAAGACTTTGTCTTGCTGCCTCCCATTTGATGGTCCCGCCTATTCCATCACAAGGACTCTTCCCATGTGAGGTTGCAAAGAAGTTCCACTCTGCCTCAGTTCCGAAGTCACCTTTGTGATGGAGTAGGTTGGAGAAGTTCTTATAATTCTTATATTGGGAGGCAGCACTGTCGCTGAAATGGAAAACTTTTGTGATAGGCCATGGGACACGATTCTGGACAAGGGCCAGTACTTTTTTGATGAAAAAATGAACAGCAATCGTGTCGTGTTGCAAGTGGTCACTAATCACACACATGCTGTAACAACTCAGTGAATCGCCCTCTTTGTAGTAAACAGTGAAGGGATGCAGGGTAGCTTGGGAATTATCCCAGTGATACCCTTGTGCTGCATCCTGCACTAAGGAGTAATTCTCTGCGAAGTCGAGCAAAGATATACATTCTCCGGGAGAAGGGTCTTCCTTGAGCTTCTCAAGGTATGAAGCCTGATTTTTAGCAATAAAATGATGGGTCATTAACCGGTCAACCACATCAACCAGTTGTTCCATGTATGACTGCACATCCAAAACATGCTCCACAAGAGTGGTCCTGTCTGTTGTTTGCCACTGTTTGAAACGGATTTCATCACCCCAATATTGAGACAACAAGTCTTCTAGGTGGAGTTGAAGGCCTTCTTTCCTTGGGCACTGATCACACCTGTGGAGCATGGAGGACTTTGATTCTGTCGAACACACCATGTGGTCCATGAGATAATGATAGGTTATAGGTGCCTCAGGGTGACTGCACGATACAATACTAGCCAACATTAATTTCACATTTTGATGGATTGTGCAGGCACACACCGAATGAGAACCTCTTACTCCCACTGTTATACACTGTTCTGGCCTCAACTCACAAAATTTAGAAAGCCCAATCTTCTGTTCAGGATATTTATAATCGAAATCTTGAGCACAAGGGAGAAGGAAACCAGGCTCAAGTAGTTAAAGTTACCCAATTCCCTTTTCGCAAATAAAGGGCATGAAGGGGCTGGTACGGTTTGAAGGGTTTCATCCACATTAGTAACAATTCTGCCTAGTCTATCAAATTATCTTGAAATTACTGGGAAAACAAATACAAGAAAATGACACAGCCTGCAAATGATCGAAGAGCATGCAACTGAAAGTAGAAATAAATGAGTGGAGTTCAGTATTCCCTGAACATTATTGTACATTTACATACACAGAGTAGTTGTAGGAATGTGCAAATAGCCCTTAAAAGGGGTCTTATTTTTCATAGTAGGAGTATTTTTTCCAAGTTTGATTGTGTTGTATTTTGAAGTTCTTTGAATAAGCTTTCATTTGAGGCCAACTTTTTGAAAATCAAAACGGGCCCACATGGTCAAAATGAGGGTCAAAAAGTGCACCTTTTCAGTATTTAGCTGAAAAGGGGTTAATGTTTCTCCAAATTGGATGAAGATAAAAAGATGCTTTTACCTTCATTTGAAACTCCATCGGGTATACTATCAACAATGTAAATGGCAAAGGGGACATTCTAAGGATACTTGCATAATATTTCATTTGAGATCGACATGTTTGGGACATGCGTAAACCAAATTTCAATGTTTAGGGGTTAATTACAAAGCACACAAAGGGTTAAACACCATTGTTAAAGCTTTGTTGCAGACTATTAGTCAGAATAAACATATCCTGAAAGAATGAAATTTGTATCCTTAATTAGTTCATTGGTTATAACCCTTTGAAAATGGTCACAAACTGTGACCAGAGGGTTAACGTGGGCCACGCCCCCTTTTTCGGGGGCCCATAAAATGAGAACGGGACGAGACATCAACTTGAAACCACCTGCGATTTGATTTGCTCATCACATGCAACAAAATATCACCAAATGAAGCAATTCTGAAACCATCAAGCTGGGAGCACCCCCCATTTTGGGTGATTTCATATGGAATGACCCTGCTGTAAAGTGTAATTATGAGATGGCCGCTGGGAACTCTTGAGTTACTGTAATGGCTAATCAAGTTAAGAGTTAACATGTAGCATCTGAACTGCATTGTTTGTTGGTTTGTTATGTTCATGACGAACTTGGGGCTAAATACTTAAAAGAATTGTCAACTGGATAAATACTTCGACTATACTTCTCAAGACAACATGCACATTATGTGGTGGTTTGCATTTTGTACCGACAAGCTCATCAACTGGATACTTTACAGATAATATGTTGGCAAAGGAGGCTACCTTGATCGTCCGCTACATCAGGATACAACTGACACTATATACCATTGGAGGTGAGTAATGTTCACTTTAGCGTGTAATATTTTCCAGGGGCTCCTGCGGCGTCACACCTTTGCCACTTCTCACATGAATAGGTTTACCATGATGCGAACGACAAATGTGTAATAGTCACTATGTTCCCAGATGGCCTTTTCATTGTGTTCGAGTGTTTACCAAATGGCATTTTTAAATGTTGTGCAACCATCTCGAACGAACTAACTATTGAAGTGGTTCAAGACAATTGTTAGCTAAGGGAAGTTGAGCAAACTTGACATTCAGTTGTGAGTATCTGACTCGAACGAATTTTAGAGGTGGTAGAGAACAGCGCAAGGTCCAGTCGAAAGTGGTCTATGCACCACAGGGAACTGTCATGCAGGCCCCCAGAACCAGGGCCGAGACGCACGCCAACATGGGTTGAGCAGTTAAACCCGTGGATGTATTGTAAGAACTGGATACTGAACCAGGGCTGAGACGCACGCCGACATGGGCTTAGCGGTGAAAGCTGATATTGCAAGTCACGTGATGCCATGGGGGACAAAAAGAAATTTCTCAGTAGGGAACAATTCAGGCCTGCCAAAGAAAACGGCCAAAGTGTAAGTTTGTCAGATGTATACCTTTTTCAAATAACCAGCAATACAACATCGAAAACATGTCACATTCCCGCTAAACTTTGCACCAAAACACTTTAAAGTCATTATATTTTCACCAGAAGCAAACTCATTAAATTGCACGGCCTGTAACAAACCAAGAGATGAACTAATTGTGCATGCTTGATGCCACCGAAGAGAATCTTTGAAATGGTTGCGGATGGTGTCAGTCCCTCAGCTGGTCAGCTGAATAGCCTACCGCATATTTTTCGTTTGAGATTAATTTATGTCTTAACATGAATGGAATGGTATTTCAGCTGCATTTATTTGCTGGATTTACTCCTGAAAAGTATCTATCAAGTCATATTTGTAACAGGAAGGCACCGTTTTTGTTTCCCGGAGAACTGCCCCAATAGTCTGTCTTAGTAGGCTATTTGCGCTTCATTTCGTTGACTCCCACGTGCGACTTCACCGCAGTTAGTGATTTACTTTACGGCAGTTTAGAAAAAAATGTCCTCATTCTTTATCAACAAATTTTTTAAAATGTATGCCGTGGAAGTTGATGAATATAAATTGACATGGGAAAACATGTTGTATTAAATATTTGGAGCTGTCAAAATACTTTCTTCCATTTCCACATTGTTGATTGTAATTAAAATTTTTAAAGTGTATAAAGGTATAAAGTTGTAAAACGATATAAAAGTATTCAGCTTGTATATAGGAATCCGTCATAGCTGCTGATGTAAAAAAATTTATCCACTTAGCTAAAAATCCCATTTTTTTTTTTTTTTTTTTTTTGTAAGTTTATTCACCTTTTGTTTACTATTAGGAAGAGGCTATTCGCCCTGCAGCGCTTCAGTGCGAAAGTTAAGAGTGGGGCGGATTATAAAATTAAATCTCTTATCGGCCCAGCTGCGTGGCAAATGGCAGAAGTGCTTCTCTTATCTGCCCCGCTGCAGGGCAAATGGCAGAAGTTCTTCTCTCATACGCCCACTGCGGTGCGAATAGCGGAACTGCTTCACTTGTCCGCCCCGCTGTGTTGCAGATGGCCGATCTCATTCCCCCAATTCACCCGCTGCGGGGCGAATAGCCACTTCCTTATTATTATTGTATTTTTGGTTATGGGATTATCTGCTCCTCTTACCAAGAGAGGATTCAACAGTTGACTCGGATTAAGTTTCCACCTTTCCAGTTTTTCACTAAACAGTGCAGTAAAGGTGTCTTAAGTTTTATTATGCTTCTGGTAACATTTCTGCAGAATATACTTTGCATTAATTTATATATTTAATTACACCTGTTGTATCATTTTTACCCCTTTAAGTAAGATCTACTGCCTTTTAACTTATTCGCTAACTGTGTCTATGGTCACTGTCGCTGAACATTTTCATTTTCCCCACCCCATGTCAACAGATGACATCGTGCCGATACAGACTATAGGTTTGGTCGTAATGGTAAAGGGAGAATTTACTCATTTCGGAGACAAGTTCCTTGTGTCGTCCGTTCACGTTTTACAGTCGGACAGCTGTCTTTTTTTTTTTTTTTTTTTTTTTTTTTTTAAACAGTAAGTTGCGGTGATCTTGCTGCAAAAACAGGTGTAGCCTACATACTTGTCACCGATATTACCTTCATTCGCTGAAGGGTTCTGAAATGCCGTTCTGGCTGGAAAAAAATTACTGTCGCTGAGTGCCGGTGCATAGACCTAATTATAATTATTTTCTGTACTGAATTTAGCACACATTTTTGTCACAATTAGATTGCATGGGGGAGATGAGCCGTGTCTTCAATTGTCACTTGATAATGAATTGGAAATCGTGTTAATTAAGGAAAATGATTGAGAACTAGCTAGGACTAATTGTTGTCGTAAATGGATGTATCTTTGCTCCCGAATTTTCAGCTCTGGTGCCCGCCCTGGCATAAGGTATCTGTATTTCTGAGAACATGAACACCCTTGCCGTGTTCTATGATCCTCGGGCATTTTCTCTCCGCCAGAACTTCCACTGGAGAGCGTGCATGCGCAGATAGTTCATCTCTTGGTTTGTTACAGGCCGCGTGAAATGAGTTTGGTTCTGGTGAAAATGTAACGACTTTAAAGTGTTTTGGTGCGAAGTTTTGCAGGAATGTGACCTGTTTTCGATGTTGTATTGCTGGTTATTTGAAAAAGGTAGACATCTGACAAACTTTTGTGACAGTTTGCCGTTTTCTTTGGTAGGCCTGCAATTGAAAAAGACACTGATAAATCCATGAATAATTTTTTTTGACTACCTCAAATGATCAATGTATAATTTGTTGATTTTTTTTTTTTTTTTTTTCTTCTAAATCATTGGTGCCTTTCCACAGCAGCGACAAAAATTCCACATTGTTCAGTTTCATAGTCATTACACATCGTTCTGTTTCATAGTAATTGTCCAGTTATGATAGTCATTACACATTGTTAATTTTTAAAGTAATTGTCCAGTTTTGATCGGTATTATACATTGTTTAGTTTCATAGTAATTGTTTTGTTTCATAGTCATTATGCTTTGTTCAGTTTCAGTAAATTTACACTGTGTAGTTTTTCTAGTCATTGCAATTGCTATAATCACCAGTTTGTGGACTAATGTTTCACCAAAAAACAAACCACTTCCTTTGGTGCTATTGTAATGATCATTAGAGACTGATGTAAGAGGTGTTGACTAACTAGTCAAATATTTTGCCTGTGCTATGCAATTGTTGAATTTAAAACTCACAAATTTTGTATTTGTAAAAGTACATTTGAAATCATTTTGCAGATTGCATTATTTTTAGATTACACTTCGCTGATTATTCACACGACTGAGCGTTTTCTTTCCCACTGGCCTCAAACTTGAAATAGGCGTGCTGATCTGCCGATTTGGACAAGACGTTGACATTTTGATAAAGAGCTTGGCCATGAACTACAGGCTGCGAGGAACCGCGCTCGGAACGGAAGTTTACATGAATCCGCCCAATGGCTCCCGCGTTAGACCCAAACCAGCTGTTCCAACTGAAACCGTTCGTTCAAATCCAGATCGTCACCCGTTCTTTCTGATACCGACTCTGTCCACTCCATCTAGTCAGACGTCTGACTCCAAAGCACCCACCAAATCCGCCTGGATTCTTTATAGGGCGTGTAAGGTTACCACGTGACCTAAGTAATTGCGACGTCAACAGGTCATCAGCTGTTGCCCGAGCAATGATGGGCGAACTGTTGATGTCACAGTCACTAGGAGATAGGTCACATGCGCAAACATAGAATAATAGCGTGGTACCCTCACCAGCAACCCTGGTCGCTGCCCTCACACGCCCTATTGCATCATTACTCTTATTGCCAGATGACTATGGATGGATGGATTTTCGAAAGCCACATCTGGCAACACTCACCCCTGGATAAATTTGGCCCGACACATCTGGCAACACTGCTGCACCCTCGCACACGAATGAATTTGGCTCGATAATCTGGCAACAATCACCCACTCGCCCACATGAATTTGGCTTGATGATCTGGCAACACTCCCACCCTCTCACGGCCACATGAATTTGGCTTGATGATCTGGCAACACTGTCACCCACTCACACCCAGATGAATTGAATGAACTAAGTTTATACATTATCGGTTGAGTATTATTACATTATTGGGCAGACACTTTTTAGCCCGCTAGGCCGACAGGCCCAAGGGGCTTATGCTGTCCTTTGGGTCATTAGTGGTGGTCTGTCGTGCGTGCGTGCGTTAGTGCGTCCACAATTGTCGTTTCAGCGCGATACAGCTTTCAATTTTCCACGGATCGTTTTCATATTTTATATGCATATATATGGGCCCAAGATCTAGCCCGAGTTCGATTTTGGGCATGCTGCCATTCTTGGTTTGGCCACCAGGTGGCTTTTTCTGCAAAACTTCAAACAGCTGTAACTCCCTTATTCTACGAGCTAAGATGCTCTATTTTTTACTGTAGGATGTTCTGCCAAGGGTTCATCATATATTCAATAGGTTTTTGATTTGACCTAATTTTAAAGGTTATATAGGTCGAAGGTCATAAAATGTGCCGATTTCGTTTCACCGCAGTAGCGCCCTCAGTTCTCAACGGATCCTTTTCCTGTTTTATATGCACATATATGGGCCCAAGATCTAGCGCAAGTTCGATTTTGGGCGTGCTGCCATTCTTGGTTTGGCCACCAGGCGGCTTTTTCTGCAAAACTTCAATCAGCTCTTAACTCCCTTATTCTACGAGCTAAGATGCTCAAATTCTCACTGTAGGTTCTTCTGCCAAGGGTTCATCATATATTTAATTGGTTTTTGATTTGACCCAATTTTAAAGGTTATTTAGGTCAAAGGTCATAAAATGTGCTGATTTTGTTTCAGCGCCATAGCACCCTCAGTTCTCAACGGATCCTTTTCCTATTTTATATGCATATATATGGGCCCAAGTTCTAGCCCGAGTTCAATTTTGGGGGTGCTGCCATTTGTGATTTGGCCACCAGGCGGCTTTTTCTGCAAAACTTTAAACAGCTCTAGCTCCCTTATTCTACGAGCTAAGATGCTCAAATTTTTTGCCCAAGGGCCTTATGCTGTGCTCGGGGTCTTTAGTGGTGGTCTGTCGTGCGTCTGTGCTTGCTTGTGTGCGTACACTTTTGGCTTGTCTGCGCTCTAGCGTCTTCAGTTTCTCACCGATCCTTTTCATATTTCATATGTGTATAGCGTCATAAGGTCTAGACCAACTTCCATTTTCAGCCCAATTGGACCGATACTTTGGCCAATAGAGAGCATTCCATTTTGGCCACGTTTGGCTAAGCGGGCGCAGTGGCTTTGCCACTATTTTTATTACATTATCGGTCAAAATGTTATTACATCATTGGGCAGGCAGTTATTGCATTAGCGGTTGAAGTTATTACACTATCGGGCAGTTATTACATTATGGGTTAATTTTATTACGTTATCACGCAGTTATTACATTATTGGTTCGTTGTTACATTATCAGTCGTAACAAGGCTACGTGAACACCAAGGGGACTTTGTCTCTAAGTGTGTTCTCGTAGTACAGCAGCGGATGTGAGTATCTGTGGTGCATTGGAGTCTTAGATGATTCCTTGTTGTCAAATGTTATTGCCAAGTCTGTAAAGTGAGCGGGCATAATGATACAAATATTTTCATTTATTGTATTTGATGAATGGGTTTGTTATGTAGCCACTCGATTGCTACAGGGGCATTCCGCGGTGTTTGCGACATGGCTCCAGAAATTTGTTTTATTTTTTTTTTTTTTTTATTTTTTTTTTTTTTTTCAGATTTTTCATTAAATACCTGGTGGATATGTTAGTTGTTATCCAAAAGTTTCTGAAAAATGTATTTTGGCTTCATGGATCATTGCACTCATGGAAATTATGTACCATTTTCGATTTTATGACTGTGACAGGGGTAAATGTATGGAATTTTTTTTAAATTTACATTTTTCAAGTTAGTCATCCCAGGCATGCGTGCATTTACGTTGTATAGTAATTTTGTATGTGGGTCATTCCGTGCCAAGTTGAAACGCTTAACCCTTGTGTGACCACTGGACATTTTTGTCCATTTCAGAAAATTCAAAACTCCCTCACAGGCAATCACCCTCTTCACGGGAGTTGATTTTTGGTGAGGCGGTGTCATTCTGGTTGATATTTCAAAATCTCAACTTTCAGCACGAAAATCCATTATTTGACCCTGTAATGCATTTTTATCCTATCCATGACCCTTCAAGTGGACAAAAATGTCCACCTGTCATTTAGCCATTTGTAAATGTCGCTGTTTGTACTTATTATTCCTAAAATCTTTGAGGTGACTCATATGGAGTTACACTAAATCACTTTTCACATGGATTTCAAGATTTTAACCCCTTCCAGGCCATTTTGAACACATCTGGGTGCTGTTTCTATAGAGGGCAAAACCACTAAAAGGTCAAAAGTCAAAATGAGAGTTCAACCTGAGAAAAATATTATATTTCATTTACAACAATAAACAGCAAATTTTGAACAATAAAAGAACAATAGATAGAATAACAACAAAACAGTGAGATACAACTGTGGTGTGAGGGATAGGGAGGAATAAAATTGGAGAGGAGAGAAGGACAGGGGGGGCTCAGGGGGTGCATTTCGAGCAATATATTGCCTGAATACATCTCTTGCAAACAAATTTCTTGCATCCAGTGCAAGAGGTTGTTGTTTTTGCCATCTTTATTGGGGGGCAGGTCCTGCAGAGGCCCCTGGCCTGTACAGCAGCAGTGGCAGTGGCAGAAGTGGGTGGGGTTGGGGCAGCCTCCTGTGCAGTTTGGAAAGTTGGGTGGGTTGTTCAGCCTGGGGTAACCAGCTTCTCCTGGCCATGTGAGGGTTGACCTCTTTTCCCAGTGCGGCAATGAAGAGCCGCCTGGTGAGCTTGTCCCCCTCACATGGCCAGGAGAAGCCGGTTACCCCAGGCTGATTGTCACGGAAGCGGTGATGGAGGCAAAGGCCTTGGCCAATCAGCAAAAAAACAGCTCCGCACAACCACCAGCTGTTGGCCTGCACTGGGTCCGTTGAGACAACAAGCCTAAACGGGCACAGGAGGCTGCCCCAACCCCACCCACTTCTGCCACTGCTGCTGCTGTACAGGCCAGGGGGCCTCTGCAGGACCTGCCCCCAATAAAGATGGCAAAAAACAACGACCTCTTGCACTGGATGCAAGAAATTTGTTTGCAAGAGATGTATTCGGGCAATATATTGCTCGAAATGCACCCCCTGAACCACTCCTTTCCTTCTCTCCTCCCCAATTTTATTCCTCCCTATCCCTCACACCACAGTTGTATCGTACTGTTTTTGTTGTTATTCTATCTATTCTTTTATTGTTCAAAATTTGCTGTTTATTGTTGTAAATGAAATATAATATTTTTCTCAGGTTGAACTCTCATTTTGACTTTTGACCTTTTAGTGGTTTTGCCCTCTATAGAAACAGCACCCAGATGTGTTCAAAATGGCCTGGAAGGGGTTAAAATCTTGAAATCCATGTGAAAAGTGATTTAGTGTAACTCCATATGAGTCACCTCAAAGATTTTAGGAATAATAAGTACAAATGGTGACATTTACAAATGGCTAAATGACAGGTGGACATTTTTGTCCACTTGAAGGGTCATGGATAGGAAAAAAATGCATTACAGGGTCAAATAATGGATTTTCATGCTGAAAGTTGGGATTTTCAAATTTAACGCAAAATTAGCCCCCCTTACAAAAAACCATCCCCCGTGACATTTTGTTGGACACTTTCTAGAAAATTGACAATTTTGTCCACTTGAAAGGTCATAGATAGGATAAAAATGCATTACAGGGTCAAATAATGGATTTTCATGCTGAAAGTTGGGATTTTCAAATTTATCGCAAAATTAGCCCCCCTTGCCAAAAATCACCCCCCTGTGACCTTTTGTTGGACACTTTCTAGAAAATGGACATTTTTGTCTACTTGAAGGGTCATGGATGTATAATAATTTTGTATGTGGGTCATTCCATGCTAAGTGGAAACGCTTAAGGTACCTTTTGGGCCATCATGGTCTCAGATTTTTCTCTAACTTTGTATATTTGTTAATTTCAACTCAAATGATGGGTGTCTCCAATTTTTTCACAAATGGCCCACAGGAATGGATTTTATGGGCCTCTGATAAAATAGCCTGTTGGGGGTGCTTTTCAAAACATGCTGTAGAAAAAGTCTTATATCTTTGATTCTATGACAGATCATAGACTGTATAAAAAGATGGACGAAGCTACCGTGACGTCACCCATTGGTTTCAGCATACCATAAAGGAAGCCTCGATTTTGGCAATTTGAATTGTGCCATGTCGTCATTTTGAAACCGGATGTGATTTCTATTGGACGAGAGCATGTATTGAAGATCCAGGGAGGACCATGGCTCTGGATCTGACCGTATTGGACGAGGACCAGAGGATAGCCACGCCCCTGAAGCATATTCTGGCTTTATCCTTTATTCTAGTCTATATGGGACCATAATTTACAAAAATGAACATCATGATAGATCGAAGGAGACTTGAAACTTGCTATAGCCACCATAAAATGTGAAAAATCATTATTTAAATGAAAAATCAGGTGGGAAAGTAGGGTCATTTTCTCATAGACTTCTATAGCATTGAACATCTTTCTGCAACCACGACATCGCCATCTGCTGGCCATTAAATAGAATGCCATTTTACGGTACTTCCACACGGGCTTCATTTTTCAAACCAGGGTGCTGCGTCCATCTTATTATACAGTCTATGTGACGGATGCAGATCTGGAAGGTGGCTTGATCCTTGACATAAACCTTGCTCTAGGCTGACAATCTTAAAGGTTGCTTGTTTCAGTGGTGAATGCCATGGAAATTAAGGTCAAAGTTGGGGTTCACAAAAATATTTTCCACTTTTTCAATCCTAATTACCCACTAATAGTTGGAAGGATTGATCAGTTGATGCCAGGAACGTTTTATTTCAGGTAAATTATTGCAATTTCTATCAAAAAATCGCAAGAAAACCTAGTAGTTGTTCAGATTAACCCTTTCAAAGTGGATCACAGCTGAAAAGAGCCCAAGTTTAAGGGCCTGCCTCGCCCCTGGGGGAAAGTTACACTGACACCACTTTGCACCTGAACAGTGTCTAATGACCTGATTTACACTGCTATGGCCCAAAAATCCAGTATATAGGCCTGTTTCCCACCATGAGCTGGCCTAAAAAGTTGTAAAAATCATTGTTTTTCTTTGGATTGAAATGTGCAATGCACTACCATGTGGTGGCAATAAAGAAACCCTCTTGAACATCATGTGGGTTACTTTATTTGAGCTGAAAACCTGATATTGATATTCTTTGCGATTGTAGTGACCTTATTTAACTACTTTATCCAGACTTTTCATTAATCTGGAATCTTTTAATCCAGTCTTTCCCTTTATGAACTTAACTAGTCTTGGTTAAAGGGAATTCTTGGTAACGGGTATTAACTGCACAGCCGTGTACACCTGTTAATTAAAATTTTCATTGATCATAGGTGAGCCATTCCATGCCAAGTGGAAACACACCTGGACCATCATGGTCTTGGATTTTACTTTAAATTTGTCTATTTGTTCATTTTGGCCCAAATGATGGATATATTGGAATTTTTTTTTTTTTTTTTGCAAACTGCCCTCTGGTATTGGTTTAATGGACCTCTGAAGAAATGGCCTGTAGGGGGCGCTTTCCAAAACGTGCTGTAGAAAAACCTTTATATCTCCGGCCCTATTACTGATGCAGGCCTGGGGTTTTGATGGATTTGTAATATGAGGCTTCCTCTAGCACCACCATCATTTACAATGGTTGTATCTGTTCTTGTTTCCATGGAAACTGTGTTTGAAGTAGGGCAAATTTTAGATTTTTCACTGTGTCCTTTTTTTTTTTTTTTGTGGTGAAAAATGTCTATATACTGCACCGACAGTGTTTTCCAGTATAATTCAGGTCACCTGACAGGCAACAGGTGCAAATTCATAATCATGCAACTTTTCCCTGGGGATGGACAGACCCCTTGAACTTGTGACTTTTTCTGTTATAAGCAACTTTGAAAGGGTAAATCTGATAAACTGTTAGGTTCTGCTTTAATCTTTTAATAAAAGTGTCAACGATCTATCTGAAATAAAGTTTCTTTTGTCGCCTCTTCAGTATCACCAGTAACTGGTGAGTAATAAGTGTCCAAAAAGTGGAAAAAAATCAAATTTGCCCAAATTTAAACAGTTTCCATGGAAACCAGAACAGATACAAGCATTGTAAACGATGATGGTGCTAGAGGAAGCCTCATATTACAAATCCATCCAAACCTCTGACCTGTATCAGTAATGGGGCTGGAGATATAGGGGTTTTTCTACAGCATGTTTTGAAAAACGCCCCCTACTGGCCATTTCTTCAGAGGTACATAAAACCAATACCAGAGGGCAGTTTACGAAGAAAAACCGAGATATCCATTATTTGGTCCAAAATGAACAAATAGACAAAGTTGAAATAAAATCCAAGACCGTGATGGCCCAGGTGTGTTTCCACTTGGAATGGAATGACCCACATGCTTATAGATATGAGGCTGTAAGTCTTGATATTTGAAATTAAAATGACATTTCTTATTAAAAGTTATGTAGCTGTCTCTCTCACAAAGCAAATGTAACCATAATATTGACCAATACAAGTTTTGGCGGTAATTGATTGATATTTATGTAGAGTGATAAGTGTCCTGTCCGTAGCATTTTGCCCTGTCCTGTCCGTAACGCACATTGACGCCCCTGTCGAATTTATCTGTTCAGATATTTTTTTTTAAGTTCCTGAATGATATTCCATTGATATAAGGGTACATCACTCACTGGATGGCTGAATATGAATAATATTACTTACATGAAGAGAACTTTTGATTTAACTACTTTACAAAAAACACATGTCGCAATCTGTCCTGTCCGAAACGGGTTTTATTTTATGTAATTAAGTGCGGGCGATGACATTGTTACAAACCCCAATTCCAATGAAGTTGGGACGTTGTGTAAAACATAAATAAAAACAGAATGTAATGATTCGCAAATCTCATAAACCCACATTTTATTCATGATGGAACACATCAACAACATATCTGATGTTGAAAGTGCGACATTCTACCATTTCATGAAAAAATATTAGCTCATTTTGAATTTGATGGCAGCAACACATCTCAAAAAAGTTGGGACGGGGGCAACAAAAGGCTGGAAAAGTAAAAGGTACTAATAAAAAACAGCTGAAGCAACATTTTACAACTAATTAGGTTACTTGGCAACAGGTCAGTAACATGACTGGGTATAAAAGGAGCATTTTCGAGAGGGAGAGTCTCTCAGAAGTAAAGATGGGCAGAGGCTCACCAATCTGCGAAAAACTGAGTCTAAAAATTTTGGAACAATTTCAGAAAAATGTTCCTCGATGTAAAATTGCGAAGATTCTAAATATACCACAATCTACAGTACATAATATCATCCAAAGATTCAAAGAATCTTGAGAAATCTCTGTGTGCAAGGGACAAGGCCAAAGGTTAATATTGGATGCTCGTGATCTTCGGGCCCTCAGGGGGCACTGCGTTAAAAACGGGCATAATTCTACACTGGAATTCACTGCAAGGACTCGGGAACACTTCCAGAAATCATTGTCTGTGAACGCAGTTTGCTGTGCAGTCCACATATGCAAGTTAATTTGTATCATGCAAAGAAGTAGCCATATGTGAACACAATCCAGAAATGCCGCCGTCTTCTCTGGGCCAAAGCTCATTTAAAATTGACTGAGGCAAAATGGAAAACTGTTCTGTGGCCAGATGAATCAAAATGTGAAATTCCTCTTGGAAACCACGGGCGCCGTGTCGTGCGGACTAAAGAGGAGAGGGACCATCCAGCTTTTTATCAGTGCTCAGTTCAAAAGCTTGCACCTCTGATGGTATGGGGTTACATTAGTGCCTATGGCATGGGCAGCTTACACATCTGGATAGGCATTATCAATGCTGAAAAGTATATACAGGTTTTACAACGTCTCTTTCAGGGAAGGCCTTGCATATTTCAGCAAGGCAATGCTAACCCACCTTCTGCATCCATCACAACAGCATGCAGGGATAAAAATTTATTATTTTTTTTCACTAGACAAACGGACTAGTAATCACTCAGGTTTACTAGTCCTCCCCATCTTTTACTAGACAGCCTCTTTTTCCCTTTAATTTACAGTGCCAATAGGATATCTGTATCTCAAACCTTTTTTGCTTTTTTACAACTGAAACTCACACCTATGCTAATGTAACTCCAATTATATTCAAGTACCAATTAATAATCAGTCATGTCAATCAACGTAAGAGACAGGTGACACAAGCCCTTCAGTAAAATGGAACATAACCTTTTCTTCATAATTAATAGCAAACGATTGAACTTCAAATTTTAAGCCCTTCAGTGCCTTGGACAAAGAGAAATCCCCCGCCAAGTATTGACATGATCTAAAATGCTGGTTTGTCAATTTGTTGGGATCGAATCAATGTTGTCAGTGCCCATCTGTTTGACCACTGGCCAATATTAGCAAAACAGTACAGTATACAGTGATACAAAAATACAACGAACTGCCAAAAATCCCTTCGTAATTACAGGTTAAAGTCCATACACAGCTTAAGAATTGAGACCATTCTCTAATTTAGCCTACTTTGAGTCACTCATTTTTTTTTCGACTCTGAAAGTGTAAGTAATGTTCTGATTGTCTAGTCCAACGTCGGTCGAGCCTCTAATTGCAACTTGGGACGGTCCAGACCTCGACCATAATTTGCAGGTATTTTTGTGCAATTAGCACATGTGGAAATCGTCGTTGACGTCATTATTTTCATACTCAATATCTGTGTTAGAGGACACCTCGCTAAATGATTGAGTGATAACAAAAACAAACATCGGAAACACAAGAATACGGTGACAAAGCGATTTCAAATTACGCCATGTATTATATAATCTCTCCAGTAGTTGACCTTGGTTCGCAATGCGGCAATGCGAGCACAAACATATTTACAATTTATTGGGGAAAGAATTCCGTTTTCAAACTCTGCCAGTATGGAATGAAATTTGTGCTTTTTCGGCTTACCTTGATGTTTGGGTACCCAGAGAAACAATCAGGTGTTCTGTAACACCAAGCGTAAATCCAGTCAAGAAAATTTAGCTCAATTTCTAGTGCTGCTATCCGTGGAAATGGCACATAACGACAGAAGCCATGTTGCTGACACACCGGGTTGGTCCCCGTAGTTCCCATACACAGAGTGTTGATTGAAGACATGATGCAACACAGTGGTAAACATGCCCCTGCGCTAATTTTTTTGAAACGTGTTGCTGGCATCAAATTCAAAATGAGCGCATATTTTCCAAAAAACAATAAAATATCTCAGTTTCATCGTCTGATATATTGTCTTTGTACTATTTTCAAATGAAGTTTAAATGACTTGAAAATCATGGCATCTCTTTATTTGCATTTTACGATGTGTCACAACTTTTTTTGAAAATGGGTTTGTATCATTAAAATAATTGCGCTTTATTGCCTTTTGTATTTTGTGATAAATTGGGTCCTGTAGCAATGGCTTTCTTCTGTCCATTTCCAGCCGTGCTGTCATGTTTCGCAGCCCATGGCATGACGTGTAGTGGATTTGAGAATGCAAATGGCTCAGCCTCATACAGCTTCTCCGATGGCCTTTCATCAGCGAACTGCTCAACTCAGTGGTCTGACAACGTATGTAAATGTTGATCTGCTCTGAAATATCAACATGCTACTTTTATTTACCACTCCAAATTTCAAAGCAACTACCTCTGTGAAAAATGCCTGTTTGACCATTTGGAATTGTGCATCCTCAGCTTGTGCTTGAATGCAAGATCCTGAGTGTTTTTAAATTTTGTTCCGCGCATGACTGTAGGGGAAAGTGATTGCCCATATCGATGAGGGGAAAAAGGCTCAACTTGAGGAAGTATTGGACCATGATGTGGAGACTCTCACTCTGCCTGCATGTAGGAGGAATGTCCGTTACAAAAAGGATTGCCCTGAATCAGGGGTAGGTTAACGTGTGCGTGGGCGTGTGCAAGTGTGAGAAAGGGAGAGAGCGTGAAAGAATTCCGCTCCGGCATTCTGCCTGTGATATTCTTTGACTTGCAATATAATGAAGGCCAAAAAAAAATAAATAATAGGTGTGTTTCCGGTTTCCCGGCCCTACCAGTTGACATGGGGCCAACCCTTAATATTTTTCTGTTTTCAATTGGGGGAAAAAAAAAAAAAAACAAAGCCGACCCTGGATGTCTGGTGCGACGTCATTGACTCCTCGCATCGCTTTTTTTCTTATTTGCTGGTTCAGCCATTTTGCGGTCCATCAGTGTTCTCCAGCAAAGCCCTCGAGCAAAGCTCTGTGCAAAAGCCCCAGAGGCGCACCGTCTGGAGAGGCAAACTAGGAAAATGTTTGAGGCGCCGCCCAAAAAAATTGGGAAAAGGGACCCCCGACGGCCACTCAAATTGGCACATCTTGCAATGATTACTGAAATCCTCATTAAGCCTCCCATGAAGTCATTATAGCGCACCCCTGGACGTTGCCTCAAAAGCCCCCTAATTGGGGCCCCTTCTAGGGGTTGTTGCGAATGGGGAGAAAGCACGGCTCGCCAACCCTACTCACTGACGGTCAGTTCCAATTAAACACATTAGAACCTATCCAGACCTCTTTTTTTCAAGTTCAGATTGTTGCAGTCTTACATAAACATTGAGTATGCTCCTTGCAATTATGCATAAATATTCTAATTATTGATTACGCATTGGTTAAAATGGGCCTACCAGGAATGACGTAGATCTGCGCTTGCAAAGGTAAGCCATGTCAGATCTCCACAGTTTTTTACGGAGTGGCTGAAGTCAGAGTTGTCTGCCTAGCTACCTACGACGTGCTACATAAACACTTGCCCGCGGGAAAGTGTTTTGGCGCATTTATAAAAAATGATTGCCCGAATCGGGCAAGCAGCTATTTCTACAGTGAGCTAGGGTCTTTTCTCATTCAATCACATTAAAATACCACGAAAACAAGTGAATGAAAGTTTCAAAAACATTGTTTCCTGATTAAAGGTACATACTCTATTATTTGCATGTGGGTGAAAACGCAAAAAACCACCTGATTACCTCACATGAATATCAAAAAATAAAATTGAGGAATTTTATGACAAATATAAATTGCATTAAAGACTATTGTAGTTTCAGAAAATGATGGGGATGACTTTCTACCCTGATTAAAAAGTACAGATGTCTGAAAGCAGCTCCACACACCTTATAACGGTTGTAACATTGACATACACATGACACAAGAAAACACACATGGATACCATGTACTGAATTCATTTTAACTGTGTAATTAGTCCAAGTTAACACCAAAACTACACTGAAAACAAGATTTGCAAGCTGTCTTTTCAACAACCCCCAGACATTTTAGTTTTTTTAACTTGCTTGAAATGTCTCTAGATATTTTCAAAAGGCTGCAGAGGTAATTTTTGAACTGGAAATATATTGATTTTTTTAACTTGGTCAAATTTTAGTTGAACACACAGAAACTCATAAAATGTATGAATATTCACATTTCTTCACCAGAAATTACTCCTAGTAGCGGAAAAATCTGAAGAAAAGCGAGAAAATAATGCTACTCAGATCACCTAGATTTGGCTCTGAAATCGGCCCGATTTTGAGTGACGTCACGAGTTGTACTGTGTATCCCAGGTGCTTTCAATATGCAGAATGTTAAGAAGCGTTTCAAGAGTTTGCATGCTGAATAGGGGTGTAACGATTCTGAAACGATGTTTTTTAAGGCATAGGACCGCCATGGGGCGAACATCCGAGCTTTCCCTTTTCCTTTATTAAACCCGACGCAGTCTTGAATGAAAGTGCCAAACATCAAAGGGCATGAGAAATGCTTCCAGAAAAAAACTTTTTCGGCGACATGCTGCGTGGAGCCAAGTAAAGGACTACAGAATTGTCTCCTTTTAAGCAATTAGGTTACTCTAATCTTGTCCCTGTTTACTTTGCTCAATTATCAATCAGACAGGAGATTCGCTTATTTACTTTGCTGAATGAGTAGAGCTGTTTATTAAGACAGCATGTTTGATTGCCGCATTCTGAAAGTTAAATGGGCATGGATTTGCAAGAACGTGTATTTGGCCATTTCGTGTGATTGTGATAATTTAAAGCTCACATTCACGTTTCATCCGCTTTAATGTTTTCCATCTTTTGTATTTTTTAGATGCTTGAAATCCAGGGCGATCTGAAAATAAATCTTTATTTTTATTTTATAATTATAGATCTCCTAAAAATACTACAATGAGAGATGAAATGCTGAGTTGGGATGTGCTGATGTTGAACGAGGATTTTTTTTTTTTAAAGTGTGACGAGACAACTTGCCGTTATGGTGTGTGTAGGCAGTCACGTGTAATTTCTTGGAAGATACACACCTGAAGCAGCTTAAAACGATTTAAAATGCCGTCAGGAAGAAGCCTGAGTTTAGATTTCGCTAATTGCAGGTGCTCTGCCCTTCCTTAAATCTGCTCCCGTGTACTTGGCCTAAATAACAATCAAGAAATTTAGCCAGTAGCCTATAACGATTAAGATGTGATGGTGAATAGCAGACAAACCTAACTGGGCTACGGTGTCAGATTGAAAGAATGCCAATTTGAATAATTAGAAAAAATCTTCCTCTGAATTACATCTCTTATTGTAGCATTTTAGGACATTATTCAAGATGAATTTAAAACAGATGTGTTACAAGATCACCCTGGAGTTTAAGCGTCTAAAAAATACACAAGGTGGAAAACATTCTGAAAAGCGGATGAAACGTGAATGTGAGATATAAATTATCACTGTCGCACGAAATGGCGTGGCAATGGCAATCGTTTTCATGCAAATCTGTGCTATTCTATGGCCATTTAAATTTCAAAATGCAGCAATCAGACATGTTGTCTTAATAAACAGCTCTACTCACCTTAAAGAGTAAACAAATCCGCCATTTGATTGCTAATCAAGCAAAGTAAATGGGAACAGGTATACTTTTCTTGAGTTGCCTAATTGGTTAATAGGAGACGATTTTGTTTTCATTTGCTTGGCTCCTCTCGGCACGTAGCCAAAAAATACTGATGTCAGTCAAGTTTTTTCCGGAAGCATTTCCCATGCCCTTTGATGTTAGGCACTTTCGTTCAGGACAGCACGGGGGTTAATAAAGAAAAAGGGAAAGCTCGGATGTTCGCCCCATGGTACCAGGTGGTGTTACTACAATTCAAAAAAACATCGATTCAGAATCATTACACCCCTAATGTTGAACGATAAGTTTGCTCAATTTTGATTTTGTGGCGAGTCACCCCCTGGAGCTGTTCGCCTCTGTTAGGTAGCGTCATGAGCAAACGTATCGTTCAACATGCAAACTCTTGAAACGCTTCGTAACATTCTGCATATTGAACGCGGTGCAAAATCAAAATTGGCGGAAAGGTTACATTGCATGCCAACATAGCGGTTCATTTAACTTGGCGCTAGCTTCATAACTCTGCAAGCTAAATAAATCCATTACACAGTTGAATACTATTAGCTTATCTCGCTAGGTTGTCTTTCTTTGCAAGCCTCGCTTGATACATCTATAAAGTGTAGCAAGGTGCTGGCTGCTTTCTGAATCAATGTGGATCATGGGAATTGTAGTTTTTAATTTGGCGCAGCCATACCCCGATTGATGGGGTAGTTTGCCGCGAACTGTCCGTTCAGAGAGAACCGGGCGGCCCCTCTTGTCGCGCTTCGTTGCGTTTCGCCCCCGCGTCAATTTCACATGAGTGAATTATCATTCTAGCAAGCTAGCTAAATACAAGGTATCAGTGTGCTATCCTTTTTAGCTCAATGGCCGCTTGACAATCTAGCTAAATACATTGCTGTGGCAGCTATAACAGAGTTCGATATCACCTTAGCTTGCTAGCTAGGTAGCCAACTAGCTCGCTAGCGAGTATGACAGTGTAGCTGTAGCCTTATTTTGTCGGCATAATTATTTCCGAGAATACTTCGGTACTGCGAAATGTATGTAGATGACACAAATTGATGCGCAATATGCGATGAAAGTCAGAATTCCGATGCATAAACGGTACGGGGGGTGAGGGATGGCGTAACTACCGTGTGCTATCTGGGTGGCATCTGAGTACCGTACGAATTGTACAACTCGTGACGTCATCAAAATTAAGCCGTTTCATTGCCAATGTGAGACTTGCCGACAGTGAGTGGAAGAGTGACTTGTATTGATGATATTTCTTTTCTGGGCTTAGGTGGTGGTGTAAAAGTACTTTCGTCATGTTCAGTATACCCTTGGCTCTCGAGTATAATTTGGCCTGCTTTAGGATTTTCAATGAGTGTCCGCTTTAAGATTATATTTGAAAACATCCAGTTTAAAGGAAACAAGAATTCTCACTTTAACCTACCCCATTTGTGAATGAATGTCTGCCTTATACCCTGTATCAGGGCATAACGGTTGAACACTGACACACTTTCTCAATTTGGTCTTCCTACTCACCATTAAGCGATCTTAAGAACATTCTAAATTTTAATTACATACTATATAGTTACTTGACTGTTTTCTGGTTTTAAGATTTTTTTAATGTTAAAAGTTTTTTGACAATTCATGTTCGCGTAAATATTTGCAAACAATGTTGGAATGTCAAATCAATTCATTGCCTTTAAAAACCTTGGCGAATGAAAACTGTCAATTTCACCAGCTTTTTTCTGGTGACATGGGTTTACTGCAAGTATTTGGTCAAGTTACATTTGATATAAACTTTCCTTTATCACACTTAAGTTAGTTCACCATGTACATTAATACAACAGTCTTTGCCATAACAGTTGAACATTGACATACAAATGCATGACTTTTCTGTATTATGATTTTCAACAAGGTATGAACCAATGCATTGTCTTTTTTCACTTATTTCATATGTAAGTAAACCATTTGCATTATTAATATTCATAGGGCCTTATAAATGAATTGTAATTAGATATAGATTATGATAACTATAGCAGTACTAGAATTGTGATTTCATTGTTCATTTTAAATTCTGGATGGTTATCAAAACAACGTCAATGAAAAACACAGTTTATTTAACTAATCATCCAGCAGATGCCTTCAAATATCCCCAAATGTAGATAAATCTGCCCCTCGAAACTTGTACTTCGAGTATATCAATATTTGACTGTAATCGGCTGCCTAATTCAGCAGTGTCTCAATTCATACAGTTGATGCTACTGCCCTGAAAGCAGATGCATGGAGTGAGGATTTGTTGTCCCTCTTAACATTTTTTCATTCCATACAGCCACGTACATTACGAGTTAATGTAAATAATGAAGATCATACTCACGGTCCTAACTTATCTTGACATACAACCACTTCCGGGACCATTTCTGCTCTCCAATGCAATGGGCAGCGGAAAGGTCGTTTGGCGGGAATTCCCAGCGTACCCAAATAAGATCACTCTCAATCGGGGCAAGGCTGGAGTACATATTTTGGCGATGGTAAACTTTTATCATGGTTGTAACTGAAACGTTGACATACGAATGACTTTGTAACTTCAAAACATTATTTTAGTGATATCTGCCAAGTGTAGAGTTTATGGATTTTGGCGTAGTTTCAAGACCGACAGTTTATTTTAAAAACTAGTTGTGTCAATTTGACATTCATGAGAAAAAAAGGCACTACCCCGAATGTATGTATTTGTTTGACATATAGTGTTACAACCGTTAGGGATTTCTTGATGGCCTTGTTTCAGGAATCAGAAAATGGATAACTTCCATTGAAATGGTGGTTTACAGAGGTCTTACATTCACTTGAATAGCACAAACCGTTTCAAGCTATGTGAATGGAAACAAAAAGGTTTCAGGGGAAATAAGAGAGGACTTTCACAATGTGAGATTTCAAAGTTTAAAATTGGAAAGATTCTTAACAAGAAATGGAGATAAAAATGCAACAACTTTTTTCATGTACAAAATGTTGCCTTAATTTTCAGTATACTCATACCTGCAAACTTGTCGCTTTTGCGGCGAAAAATGCTGTATTTAATTCAAAAAGGTCATGTATGCAAATCATGTGAATCCGAGGAGTTATTTTTGGCGGCGGGGGGGGTTGTCATTTGGGGAGATGGGAGAGTTCACTCCGGACCTACATGACTCGTAGGCAAAGAAGGGAACATCTACCTGGCGCTGGACCCATAGAATCAAAGTTCATAGAGCGCCACGCGATTGCAGTATCAGAATCTTCTGTAGCTTTGATGGAACCAATGAGTATACAATTGAATAGAACGCATCGTGCAAGTTTTTTTTTGTCCAATCAAGATAGGGATTTTGCTTCGATAGCGGCAAGTTGCAACTTTTTGCCGAAGCTCTACTCGTTACCATAGTAGCCTACTTCAGTGGACACCTGCGTTAAACCTTAGGCAAGTCTCGTTATCTGTCAGTGATATAATATACTGTTTAAATTGGGGTTATGTACAGACATCTACTTGCTGAAGTAAGGAGTTCCTAAAGTGTGTTGTGATCCGTTTCTCATGTTTAACGTAATTGTGAATAGCTCGTCTGAATTGTGTTAACGTTAGCCAACTAGATTGATGCAATGCTAGTGATTTTCGAAAGCCTATCTCCACTTCATCTGAATTGTTAAGTGGTTTAATGTATGCGGTAGTCGTGAGATCGCGGAAATGAAAACAAACCGGTAAGGAATCAAAATACCCCGGTTTCTACTGTAGGTTAGAATTATTCAGTGATTTAACTCAAACACCTGTGCCAGTCTAGCGGATTATGTGACGTTAACGTGGACGTTGCAGTTGGGTTAGCATACACTGCAGGGCTGGCGATAAGCGGTATCGCATCGCAAAATGCGATCAGTTTTTTTTTTTTTTTTTTGAAATTCGCCAATTTGCGACGGGCTTTTGAAATCCGCATCGCGTATTTTGCAATACAGTCTTCGGACAATGTGAAAATAAGTTTTAGTCCAGTTTTGAACGAAGACGGGCTCCTACAGTTTCTTAATATCGTCCTGATCGGCCTCCGCTACTGCACTATAGATAACCTAATGGCACGACTCTGAAACCGTGGTAGCGAGTGGAATGACCCCATTTTCCTGCCTCAGCGCCAGTCCCGCCCACAGAGCAAAAGAAAACACTAGAGTGGACAATGTCATTGGCTGAACCAACCGCAAAACGCGTCTGCCATCTTGCGTAAGGAATCGGCGGGGGAATTGCGCAATCAAACGCTGTACATGTGTATATGCGACTAGATAAAACGAAATGAAAAACACTGGACTGGCGACACGCATCAGCCTACAAGCACGACCATTATTTAATGATTTATTATTTTGTTTACAGGTGTTTGTTGGGAAGGTTCGGTCGGAAGTGACGCTTGACGGATTCGATTCAGGGGCGCGAAAACAGAGGTGGAGGGAACAGATGGATGGAAAAGGAAAAGGAAAAAAATGAAGAAGAGGATGAAATATTCCTAGTAGGGATGAAATTAGTTGGGAAAGGTGAAGAAACAAATCGGGTCTTTAGTAATCGACACTTCGTGGGCAGTTTTGTTTAACAAGAAATTGGAAATGTAAAATCAGTAAGGGCGCGCAGAAGTGGATTGGTAATTATTGAATGTAAATCTGTCAGACAGCGAGATAAGTCGTTAAAGATTAAAGAATTTGATCTGACACCAGTAGCTTGTTTCCCACTGCGCAGCCGACCCACTGTTAAGGGGGTTATTAGTGGAGTCACGTTATCAGTAAAAGTGGAGATATTTTTGGAAATTGGTGGGGTATGTGGAGCTCGACGCTTAAAGCGTTATGAAGATGGCAAAGCAACGGATAGCTTGTCAGCGGTGTTGGAATTCGAAAATGAACTACCTGACTGGGTAATGATAGATTATGTCAGTTACAGAGTGCGGGCGTTTGCAAGAGCCCCATTAAGATGCTTTTGGTGTCAGGAGTACGGGCATGTGGCCGCGGTATGTAATAAAAGGGAATATTGGTGTAGAAGGTGTGGAAAAGAGGGTTGTACAGAACAGGATTCCGAATTGCCGAAGGAAAGAGCTGTGTGCTATCACTGTGGGGGAAATCATCAGACTGGTAGGAAGGAGTGTGAGAGATGGAAATTCAAAAGTGAGGTGGGAAGGACAAGGACACAAAATAAAGTATCATACGCGGAAGCTTGTAAACGAGTAGGGGTGGAAAAGGGAATGGTGTGGGAAGCACAGAGCACAGTGGGGATGGTGCGGGCAGAAAATAAATGCAACAAAGAATTAGTCATGGATAGGAGAGGGCTTTTAGCTTTTATAGCTATGGTGGTGAATTGTGCGTGTGAGGTTCAGACAAAGACGGAAAGGACAAGAATGGTAGTGTGTGCGGCTCAAGAGTTATTGAATATAACAGTCGTGAACGGAGAAGATATTCAGGGGATACTGGAGGAAGGGTTCGGAGGATTATAGGCAATTTGCAGTAAGATATGACGGAAAACATGAAGTGGATTTGGGATTCGGATGGAGACAAGACCTTCGTAGTTCAAAAAGATGGCGTTGGTGGCAGTAATGCACCATGTGTCCAAAACCGCCAAAAGAAGAAGAAGAAGAAGAAGTTGAAGTTTGTTGTCAAGGAAGTTCTTAAGCGTTGGTATGGAAGCCCATAGTGGACAATATTCAAATGAAAATGTAATCCCACTATTGCATTATAATTTTCCACTTATGAGTTATTTGGGACAATATTAAATTGAAAATGCATTAATCCACTTATCACCTTCATTTTCACATACACATTTGGGAAATCTATGACTATATTCAAATGATAATGAAATGATTGACATTTAATTTTCAAAGTCATGCTCCGCAATACAGTGGACAATATTCAAATGCAATAAGCAAAACAGCACCCCCAGCCTATTGCATTTACATTTACATGTCATCACGCTCTTTTAGGGTCAACATGATCATGAAAATGCTGTTTTCTAATCACTTGGAAATAATAATGATATAATAATGATGACGACATTTGACATTTCATTTTCAAAGACTTATCCTGCGATACATGGGACAATATTCAAATGCAGTATGGGAAACAGCGCATCCCAGTCCATTGCATTTTCAAATACATGTCACCACGCTCTTTTTGGGACACAATGAAAATTAAAATGCAATCTGTCAGCGTCTCATCAAGGCGGGTCTTCCGCTAGAACGTCACTCATTAGGGGCGCGAGCGGAAACCATGTTCCTTATTTGCATACCAACCAATCAGCTTCTGGGTAGCGCTTGTACGCACGGAGGCTTACTGATAATGTCATGATGGCTGGGCTGCTATGTATTGTGTGCCATCGCGCATTAGGCTGTGTTGCGCTTCGGATGTAGCCATCTTGGCAGCTAGTATGCTAGCTAACGTTAACTAAGAAAAATATTTGTAAATGATCATGACATTAAAGCGATATGATTTGATTTTTGCCCCAACTCTATTAACTGAGCTAGCTGTAATATGCATGAACTTATCCGAGGCTTCGCGGCACTGTTGTGCAACTGCAACCCAAGTGTGCTTGCAGATTTCAGAGACGTTAGCTAGCTTGCTAGTGAGTCTAAAAGCAATCGCTTAGGTACAGCTAGCTAGCTATGATGCCTACTGGAGAAGCTCTTACAGCCCTGATTTGTCACTTTAAACGCCATCTCGCACACACAACCTCTTTCACCATTGAATACGTGAAGAACAAACTGACAGTTCAGCCTGAGACATGTTATTTCATAGCTAGTTAAAGCAGCATTATCCTTCCATGCGTGCTATAGCGTATTGCATTACTCCAGATAAAACGCTATTCGTCTTCCCACCCTGCTGACGCTAATTAGGGCAAATGTTTGTCATCATTTTTATACTTAATCGCTGTGATTCGGTTTTTGCAGTTGCACAACAGTGCCGCGAAGCCTCGGATAAGTTCATGCATATTACAGCTAGCTCAGTTAATAGAGTTGGGGCAAAAATCTAATCATATCGCTTTAATGTGATGATCATTTACAAATATTTTCCTTAGTTAACGTTAGCTAGCATACTAGCTGCCAAGATGGCTACATCCAAAGCGCAACACAGCCTAATGCGTGATGGCACACAATACATAGCAGCCCAGTCATCATGATGTTATCAGTAAGCCTCCGTGCGTACAAGCGCTACCCAGAAGCTGATTGGTTGGTATGCAAATGAGGAACATGGTTTCCGCTCTCGCCCCTAATGAGTGACATCCTAGCGGAAGACCCGCCTTGATGAGACGCTGACAGATTGCATTTTAATTTTCATTGTGTCCCAAAAAGAGCGTGGTGACATGTATTTGAAAATGCAATGGACTGGGAGGCGCTGTTTCCTTTACTGTGTTTGAATATTGTCCCATGTATTGCAGGATATGTCTTTGAAAATGAAATTGCAAATGTCGTCATCATTATTATATCATTATTATTTCCAAGTGATTAGAAAACAGCATTTTCATGATCATGTTGACCCTAAAAGAGCGTGATGACATGTAAATGTAAATGCAATAGGCTGGGGGTGCTGTTTTGCTTATTGCATTTGAATATTGTCCACTGTATTGCAGAGCAAAAACATTAAATTTAAATAACTTGTGAAAATAAAGTTGTATATTTATGTCTAAGGAATGCTGTTTTCATATTTTGAACACGTATTTGTACCTTGATCTCCTGTAGCGCTCTATATTCTAGATCATGGCAATTTTTTTTTTTCAATATTTAAATGTTCATCTTGGTTCATAATAATTACCAGTATAAATTTCTTTCAAAGTAAAAATATTAAGTATGATAAAAATCAGTCCTGAATATTCACTCATTCACAGCCTGAGCCAGGTGAGTGGCTTAGGTAGAGCCAACTAAAACTTTGTAATTCCTATTCAGTTGCCGAGTTACATGTTAGCTGTAAGTGGGACCCATTTGGTAAGTCCAAGCAGTTTTAACACTGCAATGGGCTTTATGCACAGCTCCACTACTTCCTGAACTTAAGCCAGCTCCTTTATTTCCTGTCTTTCATTATTGGACAAACTGATTAATCCAGGTGTGCCTGACCATTGTTGTTGTGGGGTCAGGCACACCATAAAAAATTGCTTTTGGCATCCGGCGGGAATAATACCATGACGTGTATTCGGAGCAAAGACTATCAATGTTTTATCACACCTAGACTCAACATGCTTCACTGAGTAACTGACCGCAAGGGCCACAAGCCATGCTTTCCTAATCTGAAACCCTTATAACATTCACACATTATACATGTTATACAAAGAGATGCTGTCTTAGTAAAGCACAGTTCCAGGAGGAACAGGATGCTGGTAAGTAATGGTGAAGAAGACCCCATACTACAGAACAAACATTCATTCATACCCCTCCCCAGCAGATGCTACCCCTTAACTAAACTATACTATAAATTCCTGCTAATCCTTGAATGAATAGTTATGGAAACTTAACTCACAGGAAGAAACACTCATCTATAGATAAAGCACTATGCTCCATGAAGTCCTCATGCCACCGTGTGCCATCTTCTGTTTTTCACTGGCTTTCAGAATAATTCTGCATTTCCGTTACTGATATAATTCCGTTACCATGTAATTCCGTTACCACAAATTTTCCAGGATTACAGCTAAGTATTAGAGAGGTTGATGTCTGAAATTCAGTATAGACATAAGAAGGAAGAGAATTCTTAATGACAATAAAATAAATGCAGAAATAAGATGATGAAGAGAACTATACTGCAATTTCGGTCACGGAATTACGTTAAAAAATGACAAATTTCACAATGAGCCACTGGAATTGTGTGTTTCAATTGCCTGCAATGACTTGCAGTCTCAAATACAGTGCCATGAAAAAGTATTCGCCCCCTTCCTGATTTCTAATTTTTTTGCATATTTTTCACACTTAAATGTTTCAGATCATCAAACAAATCTTAATATTAGACAAAGATAACCCGAGTAAACACAAATTGCAGTTCTTAAATTATGATTTCATTTATTGAGGGGAAAAAAGCTATCCAAACCTACCCAGGCCCATGTGAAAAAGTAATTGCCCCCCTTTGTTAAATCATGAATTAACCGTGATAAACCACATTTTTTAGTTCAATTTCACTAACCACACTCAGGCCTGACTACTGCCTGACCTGTTGAATCAAGAAATCACCTAAACAGAACCTGTCTGACAAACTGAAGTAGGCTAATGGATCTCAGAAAGGAATACATAATGCCGCAATCTAAAGAAATTCAAGAACAGATGAGAAACAAAGTCATTGACATCTATCAGTCTGGAAAGGGTTACAAAGCCATTTCTAAGGCTTTGGGACTCCAGTGAACCATGATGAGGGCCATTATTTACAAATGAAGAAAACTTTCCCAGGAGTGGTCGGCCGACCAAAATTACTCCGAGAGCGCGTTGACGACTCATCCAGGAGGTCACAAAAGAGCCCAGAACAACATCTAAAGAACTGCAGGCCTTACTTGCCAGAGTTGAAGTCAGTGTTCATGATTCAATAAAAATAAAGAGACTGGGCAAAAATGTCATCCATGGGAGAGTTCCAAGGCGAAAACCACCGCTGACCAAAAAGAACACAAAGCCTTGTCTCACATTTGCCAAAAAACATCTGGATGATCCCCAAGACTTTTGGGAAAATATTCTATGGACTGATGAGACAAAAGTTGAACTTTTTGGAGGGTATGCGTCCCGATAAATCTGGCGTAAAACTAACACAGCATTTCATGAAAAGAACATCATTACAACAGTCAAACATGGCGGTGGTAGTGTGATGGTCTGGGCCTGCTTTGCTGTTTCAGGGCCTGGACGAATTGCCGTAATTGATGGAACCATGAATTCTGCTCTCTAGCAGAAAATCCTGAAGGAGAATGTCCAACCATCAGTTTGTGACCTCAAGCTCAAGCGCACTTGGGTGATGCAGCAGGACAATAATTCGAAACACACCAGCAAGTCCAACTCTGAATAGCTTAAAAAAAAAAACAAAATGAATGTTTTGGAGTGGCCTAGTCAAAGTCCGAACTTAAATCCAATTGAGATGCTGTGGCATGACCTTAAACAGACTGTTCATGCTCGAAAAACCTCCAATGTGGCTAAATTAAAACAATTCTGCAAAGAAGAGTGGGCCAAAATTCCTCTACAGCAAGGCGAAAGACTCATTGCCAGTTATTGCAAACACTTTATTGCAGTTGTTGTCGCCGAGGGTACGTTTAGGTTCAGGGGGCAATTACTTTTTCACATAGGGCCAGGTAGGTGTGGATAGCTTTTTTCCCTTAACTAATGAAATCATCATTTAAAAACTGCATTTTGTATTTACTCAGGTTATCTCTGTCAAAAATAAAAATTTGTTTGATGATCTGAAACATTTAAGTGTGAGAAATATGCAAAAAAATAAGAAATCAGGAAGGGGGCAAATACTTTTTTCACGGCACTGTACTTTGGCTACCAATATATGGAAATACAGGAAAAACCAGGAAATAGCTAAATATCTTTTAGGAGTTGTCCGCTTTGGAAAAATAACCTTTGATCCTTGTCCTGGAGCAAAAAAAAATTACAAAATTCAAATCTAAATTTTGAGAAAACCATCAAAGATAATTTAAAACAGTTTCAGTGTCAGATTTGGTAATGAGTCATCTACATGAAAACCTATATCTAATATAAAACACTTTTTAAAAATTGCTGTTTTTGCAACTCTCATGGAATTGCCCTACAATGAAGGGACTTGGGATACACTATCATCAGAGGTGTATAGTAACGAAGTACATGCACTTCGTTACAGTACTTAAATAGTTTGAGGATTTATACTTGAGTTTTTTTTAAACCTGGACTTTTACTGTACTACATTTAAAAGATAAAAAGTATACTTTTACTTCGTTACTTTGACACTGGCCACTTTTTTACTCGTTACAAATTAAAAGATGAATGTAATTCATCATTTAAGGATTATCTGGATTTGTCGTGTTTGAGAAGAACAACGGTTTTCGGCGGGGTATCTTTGTGCAGATGTGTCCGCCAGCGTACATGGAGCTGCAAATTTATGCGCGCAGTTACAATATTCTACCACTAGATGGCACTCTCGGATCAGCTATTGAATATTCCCAAGCAAGCTGAGTTAGAACACGGTTTGGAATATGGATGAGTTCACTCCAATCCACGCTTTTCAGGAGTTGCCTGAATAAAACTCCTCAGCTAAGCCTGATGTGCAAACTGCTCAATACACTTGCCCATAGTATCTGTCCAGCAGTTCAAAAAAATTATCTCTTGCTACAGAAATAATCGTTGTCCTCTGCAGCAGCCACTTCAGCTACAGGGCAGTTCCGTGGTGTCGGACGTACATTTCAGACACTTCATAGGTCAATTAAGAGCACAGTGAAGTGAGGAGATAGCTGTCATTTGGGCAGATTACGCATCCTGGTTATGGCAATCATCTGATCTGCAGGGGTATTACTCCTCATCATAGTGTAGGAGATGTTGCTCCAAAATACCTTGGTGTCGGACGTACTCAGACAAATGGCTTTAATGACATGTACATGATTGGTTTTAGGATCTCTGTGAAGTGTTTAAACTTTTTCCAATCATTAGTCCATGACTGATTCCCCAAGACGGTGTACTAAGACAAGATTACATAAAGGAGTCCATACTTTTTATTACGGGCATATAACGTACCACTAAACACAGTGTCGGACGTACATTTTTCGGTGTCGGACGTGCGGTGTCTGAATGTAATTTTGAGTTCAACTGGATCTTCATCTCTAACAAATGTATTTTTAAACTTTATTATATAAAATGAACAAAATACCACAACTTTAAACCTCCACAAGTACATTTATGAGTAAGGTTACTAAAAAAGTAACATATCAAACCATTTTTGGCGTCGGGCGTACAAGGTCAGAAGGTAATTTTACATCAACTAGATCCTTGTCTCCAAAAAACATATTTTAAACTTAATCATATCTTAATGAACAAAATATCACATTCAAACCTCTGCAAGTGGGTTTATGAGTAGGTGACTTAAAAAAACATATATAAAAACCTTTTTTGGTGTCGGACGTATGGTCTAAATGTAATTTTAAGCCAACTCGATCCCCATATAATGAACAAAACACAACTTCGAACCTTGGCAAGTTGGCTGATAAGTAAGGTAACTCAACAATTAAATAACACTGCGGGAATCAAACACAACTGGTATCAAATATTCAGTTTGTCCTATTGAATACATAACACTTTGCTCAGTAAATTTATTCAATCAATTTCCCGATTCTCACTTGGAAATGGGTTGAGTGTTAACCTGCATTTTGGTAATGCCGCTGGTAGTAGACAGCTTTATTTTTACATGAGCAGCCTTAACATGCACACCCTAAGTCAGCAAAACTGCTTTTTTACTTCTGGATAAGCAAAGCTTAGAAAGGAGTGCTGTGATGAGACTCGAATATCACTCACTACTTGATCAATCAATCGCTCACATTCAGCACGCTGATGGGGAAATATATAAAAATGAATATATTACAGGTTTCAATGATTATTTTACTTGCATTCAATAAAACGATCGTTGCTTTCGTGAGCACAATCTCAAACACAATGTTTGTGTGAAAAATTCAGTTGGTTCCCGTTTATCAAATCGAAAAATTCAAAATGGCACTTGTTTGCAAATGTGCGAACTACGTCATCAACATAAGACTTCCCAACAAGGACGCGACCAAAACGTGTACCAGAAAAAGCAATACACCCATTTTGACTACCATAGTGCAATCCAGCTGAGTTGCGATACGCGATTGGAGGACGCGCCGCGAAGCCCTGAACGACCTAGAGTTCCACATAGCTCCCAGTTGTTCATATGCCATGATTTGTAACCAACAATTTGGACATGTTCACTTTCTTGTACTCACCTTTGTGCAACTCCAATGTCTTAAAATCTGTGGAATTTCAAAATCAAACTTCAAAATCAAATTTCCCTCCATTACAAAGGTGATGGCAAAACGAAGGTACAATCTCACAACATAGTTCCTGTTCCAGCTATCAGATGGCAGCTGATCAGTTCCTATTCCTCTTCCTATCCCTATGAATGCTTTCCTCCAATTCCAGAACTGGTGGTATGAAAGTAATGACCATTCTTGTTACCAATTGCAGTGTCCATGAGCTTTAAACTGTTGGAAACTGTGGTGTTGGACGTACAAAATTTGACACCAGTATTCCCAGCATGTTGCAAATGCCTGATGACAATAAACTAGTCCATTATAATAAGGACATTATATACACATTTAATCCAGGATATCAAGTTAGTTTGTCAATGAATATTGATGGGACAGTTATAAAGAATCATTTTTGGTGTCGGACGTACATGTGAAAAGTGTGTACTTAGTATGCAAATTAATTTTTTATTTTGAATCAAACTGATTTTTTTGTCAAAGCAATAAATACTAGGGCCCTATGTAAAAATCACTCCAACAAAAATTTGCAACAATGATAATCTTAGAAAAAAATACAATTATTTAAATATGCATCAATCAGGGATATCCAGGCTCCTTCACTCCATCTTACAAAAACACTGATATTTGTATAATTATACATCTTCCACTCAGGTTTACTCATTGGTTTTGAAAAACAGAGCTATAAACCTTTAAAATGATGTATTACAGAGATGTGCAGTACTATTTTGAAAATTCCATCTATAGGTTTACTAATTGGTGGAATTGCCCTACAGTGAGCCAATGATATCCCAATTAGTAGTTAAGAAAAATCTGTTTTCTGAAGTAAAAATTCGGCATGGTATTGATACTAGTAATTCTACTATTAATTATAGTCAATTATAGTGGTTTTTTTAAACCAGCAGTAAACTCAAAGAAGAAGAAAAAGAAGTATATAAAGGAGAGACTGCCTGTTTGTTTTTTGAATACTGTATTTTTCATTCACCTGAAAATTGATTAAAGAGCACAAGGAGAGAACACAGAGTGGTTGCTTTGCTTCTTTCTATGCGTACTATGAAAAATACTTTGTACTTATACTCGCACTTTTGATACTTAAGTATATTCTTTCACAAAATACTTTTGGTACCCAAGTACATTTAATGTGAGCTACTTTGAGACTTTAACTCAAGTAGTTTTCTTATGGGTGACTTCAACTTTTACCAAAGTAACTTTCAGTAATGGTACTTCTGCTTTTACTTATTTTTTCTAGTAATTTATACACCTCTGATTATCATATTAGCTATGTAACAAAGTCAGGCTGTAACTGTCACTTATGAAAATCATTCATGCTTTCTTTCCTGAATTCTTGTATTTTATTTCATTTCTTTAAACATTGATTATATCATTTTTTGACTGTCTACCAAATCTGAGGTAAAATTGACCTAAATTGCTCACTTCGCAACATACTTTTTTTATCCGCAGTGACTGAAATAAATAACAAACAATTCGCTATTTGGGGGCACTATAAAATTCCAAAACTTTCTTATTTCTCGGCCAATTCTCATTATCTTGGTGTCAACTACAAGGCCTTTTCAAGAGCTTTCAATTGGTCATAAATTCATTAAAATTAATTGCATTTCAATTTTTTTGGTCACATTCTTAACCATCACCAATATCGTCTAACGCTTTATGTAAACACATGGCAACTCCTTCACTCAAACATATTTACTGAGCGGTTTTACTTGAAACTGTGGATTCTTTGTCCATAACATGCCCAAAGAAGAAACATTGGGGGGAGGATACTTTGACGTTCGTTCTTACACTCTCACTATATAGGAACGGCCATGTGTTCACGAAAGTGACGTCACATCCCCGATTAGCACAACTGTAATGATAACTTTATTGTTTCATTACGATTCAGGAACATGCATACATACTTTGACTGCCATCTACATCTGCTGCTGCTGTCTCTCTCAAATTGACATTCACAAAATCAATAACTGCTACCCTTACTCTAGCTCTTTGTCTATTCAAATGTATAACTTGCTTTTGATATGTTTTCCTTACTCAAGACCCCCCCCCTCCCACTCCCTCACTCTCACTTACTCCCACTATCTCACTCACACACTCTCACTCACACTCACTCTTTCACATTCTCTCTCTCCCACTCCCACACTCTCACTCTCTCCCACTCCCACACTCTCACACTCTCCCCACCTACTTTGTAAATAATTTATCAGCTCCAGCTCATTACTAAACTTGCACTTCATATAATTGCGTGAGCTTTGCCTCATTTAGCACCCTTTTCTTGGGTCCACGTTCTCATACAGCTCTTGGCGGCCCATAAGATGTGATAGATCTATTTTGTGAAAGATAAAGTTCTGTTAGTATTTTTACAGAAATATGCTCTGTACGATTTTTGCTTTGTTTGGATTCAGAGATGAGAGATGCACGCCACATTTACCATAGGTCCATGATGCAAGTAAAGAAGTATTGTTAGATTGTCTTAAAACAAGACATTTACTTACAAAAAGATGAAAGTTGAATAACAGGTTCAGTTCCCAAAAATTAGCTAGCATAATGTAGTGAACTATAGATTATGAGAGGTTGGAGTTACAGGTTTTCTCTTTCAAATATATTGGTTGCATGAAGACTAAGCTGGCTAAGAAGTGTAGTAATTATTCGCAGTCTACAAATGATGGTAGCTAAATAGCAAATACCGTCAGAATTTGGAAATATAGAAGTTGTGTTGACCAATGTTGCTAGCGCCTCTGACTTACTAGTGTTTAATGTTACACACTGAGCCACATTTAAACAATATGTTCGCTAAATCTACTTAAGGCAAAAAACCAAACTCTGTCTTTGACATGACATTAATGTTTTCATTCCATTGCAATACTGTGAACACGCTCAAGAAAAGTATTGATAGTTTTGTATACATCATACTCATGGCTATAGCGAAGGCTGCCTCATTCACGGACAAAGTGGAGGGATATTGTGTCAGCTCATGTTGTGTTAAGTTTATCGCTACAATGCAAACTTGAATTTAGGTCTGGCAATACAAGTAATCTAGTGCTGCTAAATCTAGTCCACTCAAGCGACATTAAATTATATCGGTGGGATGTCAGTTTGTATTGCATCCAAATTTTACCGTATTATTATCCTAGTGATAATTTTGCGGAGCAATCCTGCAACCCCCTTCCCCTAAAAAGAAAAAATAAGGTCTCTTTTTAAACTTTTATGCAGACTTGGGCGGCAGCAATCATTGCATTTTGAATTCAGTGACTCAAAGTGCACAATGACATCCGCAGTTCCCTATGCTGCTAGCTTGTTGGGCTGAGTTGCTCATTTTAGTTTTTGAGAAATTTATTTGCACATACATATATATTATAAATCATCACAAATAAATGTCAACTTTCAACCATAAAAGTTGAAATTTCATTGGATAGGCTTAGGTATGAGCTTTCATCCAGCAAAGTTATGAGGCAAATGTACTCAACTGGACACTAAAACAGGAAGAAAAGAGGAGGTAAAAAGACACCAGGGGCCTCATTTATAAACGGTGCGTAGGCACAAAAAAGATACGTAAGTCACTTTCTTTGCAGATTTCTGATTTATGAAAACAAACTTGACATTAAAAAAAGAAATTATGAAGATTATGCACAATGTCAATAAATTCCAAGTCTGTCCTGATTAAATAAATGAAAATTCCATGCAGTTTATTTTACCCATAGGTTTATAAATGAGGTTATTTTCCACAAAATGTCATTTTTATTTTTTTGTGCGTGCGTATTTAGGTATGAAATCCACGCAAATTTTTATAAATAAGGCCCCAGGACAGGGATAGAGATATTATAAAAACAAATGAACATGAGTTTTATTTCCAAAGATACAGGTGTTCTGCCTCATTGAAAGTACATTTCTAAGCAATCTGGCACTCACATTGACTGAATGTATGAGGGGCCATGAGCTATGAGGGGCCCCATGCTCAATGGCCGCCTTTGCTTGGGGCCCCTCTAGAGTCTAGAATCACCACTGAAAAGCCCAATGAATATTTGTGAGTGTCTTTCCTATTTGTAGATCATTTTTGAGGTAAGGGTTCGCGAGAAATCTTAACCAATCAGAATTCCATATGCATCCAATGAATCAATACATATTGCTGTGACGGGGAGGGGAAAAAAAAGACTGATCACATACCTGCCCTAAATATTTTGCAAAATAACTTTCAGCAAAAATAAGAAAATGCCTGCCTTTATTTCAAATCGGTGTAATAGGAAACACACCTATTATTTTATTTGGCCTAATTACCTGTTCCACATTCTGAACAATGGTAACTGTATCTCCCCGACGATGGTGTCGGGAGATACTATGGTTTGGTTCCGGGGCTGCCGCCGCCGCACCCGCAGAGATTTCCTGTTCCGGGTTCTGGAAGCGACAATTATCATAGGAATTTTTTCTGATTTCACACAGGCGAAGATAGTTATTTGACAATGCTGAATTTTGGACGTCCAATATGGCTGCCGGCGGTCATTTTCTCCGAAATTTGGGGATCGGGGAGATACACGACTCGGTCCCTGTGGCGACCGAGTTATCCAGTTTATTAGTTTGTAATGAGCAACCCAAGTGGTGTGATCATGATGCACTACAGGCCAAAATATTACAAACACCCTGCATTTTTGCTGGTTTTTGTCATCTTAAAATTAATTTTGAGCGACAGAGGCACTCACAATGCCAAAGGAACACTTGTATTGACTAAAAATGTTGCTTGCTAACAACTGTTCATCTTGAAATTCAACTTGAGTTGCTGTGGGATGAACTTGACTGGGCAGTCAGAAGTGCACCCATCAAGTTCATAACAGCTCATGAAGGAACTCTCGAAAGCCTGGAATGAGTCACCAGGAAGTTCTCTCCTTAAACTGCTGGAAAGAATCCCTAGGATATGTTGGGCTGTAATCAAGGCTAAGGGAGGGTTTTTTATAGAAAGTGGAATTTGAAAATGCATATCTCTTGGCAAATAATTTTATATATTTCTAGTTAAGATGCGTTTCTGTAATTCTGTTTTTTGTTGTTGCTGAAAATATACTTTAAGTTTAGAAAAACCAGCCAAATTCTGAAAAAATGCAGGGTGTTTGCAATATTGTGGCTTGCAGTGTACACAGGTATTTCCCCAGGGAAAGTATTTGTGGATTTGTTGAGGTGGAATTCCTTCTGGCTAAGGCACAGGGTGATGAAACAGCGAGCTTTGGTGTTGACAGTCTGAAGTTCAATGGATTATTTTCTGTTCATCGGGGTGCTTGAGAACTCAGAGTAATGCTTCCAAAGTTGATGGTAGGGGGAAGCAATGCTATGTACACACTTGGCTGAAAGTGGATGAGTTGCATTGTAGCAGGATAAAATGGGGATGAAAAGTTTATTTGGCTGGTACACTGGAGGTGGAAAGTCAAAGGAGTTATTTATTCTTTGTACCACATTCTAGGTGCTTGTAATCTGTAAATTTTTGCCAGAATGTAAATTGAACAACTATGCTGTCCTACCTATATTGGTTTGTTTCATTGGCAATGTTACTTGTTTTTATTTAACAGGTATCCATCGATGTGCTTTGTCCTTGTGAGTATAATCTTCCATGTTCTCTCTATTCGCAATCAAATGTCTGCTTTCATCCCTTGAACGAACAGTAATCCTTCACACATATTTCTGTGAATTGTTGCGTAGAAAATATTTTAAAAGCTACAATTGCAGCTTTGTGCTTGATACTTTACGCTGTTGAAGTCAGAAGTTTGCATGTGCTTGGGATAAAGTCATTCAAACTAATTTTTAAGCACGCCACAGAATTCATGTTAAACTATAGTTTTGGCAAAGTCTGTGAAGACATATTCTTTGTGCATGATGCAATCAGTTTTTCCGACAGTTGTTTACAGACAGATTATTTCACTTATAATTCACTGATATTTAGGCCTTGCCTTTTGACAGGCGAGAGATCATGCCCTTAGCGCTCGTAAATTCCAGCTGAGGGGAGCAATTCATTGCTCATATTTGAGGTAATCTTGCTGGCTAATCCTGTTTCAAGAGCAATTTAGCACCTCAAACTCATACATTTGTGGCATCTGCTGCTGCTTTTATGGCACAAAGTCAAGCCATGGGTAAAATCAAAAACTTTTGTTCAGTGGCCAACAGATGAAAAGGTTGGGTACAGAACAGGAGCCCACGTTTTTGTGTTTGTTTGGTGATTGGCACGAAGCATATAAACAAACTTGGAAAGCAATGCCCGTCTGAAAGGGCCATGTAAAATCAGAGAAAGACTTGGCTCTTGAGTCTGACAATTGTGATGGTCAGTCTCATGACTGGCATCATTGACGGGTCCTATTATTTCTGCGATGCGGAAAACATCGATGGAATTGTGGAATTCAATAATAAAATGGAATCAACTGTAAAACTTGGAATATTTTGGAATTTGCCAAAGTTTGAATGAAATTTGTAATTAGGGGTTTTCCCCAGTGCCAAAGGGCCAGTTTATAGTCCAGCAATGCAGTTTCACAGGACTGAAATCATAAAACGTTTGTGAAAGTTCTACTGACAGTGGTTGCAATGGTCATGAAAAAGTATTGACTCACTAGCGACGTTCCTACAACCCGGTGCCGCGCGCCATGAACGAAGAAGTAATTTTGTTAAATTAAATTTTGTTTGGTTCTCAACTTCCCAAAACGTGAAAGCAAACGAGCACAAAGTCCAAGTGAATATAAGACTATGCTTTTTTGGGGAATACAGCTGACCCATCCACAAATACCGTGCCTATTCATGCCTGGTGGCATCATGATGGTATTCCCAGTGCATGCCAGGACAGATTTGACACCCCATGCTGGCGGTTTCTGACGTATTTTGCTGTCTGGTCAGAAAATGCCACTATGCAAAACAACTGCAGAGTCTTTGTCATCTTAATATTGAAATGTGAATCTGTTTACTCTAGCTACTTCAAAATTTTTCTTATGACATGCTCATAATAAGCTACGTACATTAGTGCATAATTGCTGCATGCCTTTATCATTCAATGGCTAACAGTTACATTTTCAAGCAAAGCCAGCATGTATACAAATATTAATATACACACGTGTTGAGAAGCGCATTTTAAAAATCTTTGAAGATATTTAAAGGTCCCCCATTATGTCACCAGGTGCACAGCGAATTAGTTATTACAAGCCATTTCAAAATCTTTCCCCTCTTGACATCACATGGGGAAGTAACCAACAAGAGGCAAGAAGAACTGGTCGACTTCAGCGAAGCAGTCAATCAGATTTCATTATTCTGGGTGGTCACTCCCCCTTGTGATGTCAGGAAGGGAAGATTTTGAACTGGCACATAATGGCCAATTAGCTGTGCACCTGGTGGCATAATGGGGAACCTTTTAAGATATGAGGGTGGAAACAGTCCCAAGATAGTGGGTCTGCATGTGCGGGAACTGCTGAGTCACACATGTCAATAGCCAGCACAAATTGATACGCCATGTGTTTGATGTCTGTGAATTTTCGGCAGTTTGGGGTGATAAAGTGATTATTCCTGTCAGCTCTAGCCATGATACTCCCCTTTGTTTCAATTTCAGAATCAGATTCAAAATCCCTTTATTGTCATTGTCATGGTTAACAACGAAATTAGGTGCCATCCTTCAGTGCAGTACAGAGAAAACAAAAAAAAAAACATAATAAATAATTAAATTTTAAAAAAAAAGAAACAAATTCCTTCTTAAATCACTTTTTCAATGTTTCTACTGTTATTGCATCTGCACTATCCATCCTTTTTTGTTTCTACTTTGCTTTCTTGATGTGCAGGGTTTTTTTGGGGGGGGGGGGGGGCGGCTGTCAGTCTGAGCGTATACTGTATACATAAGAATGCCACTCAGTATTTTTGATCAATTGTCCGTTGTTCCGTCGTTGCAATACAGACCAATGCATTGTCAACCATTGTACAGCGGGGACTGGTGCTCTGCACAAAATAGATGGTTTCATGATGGAAAATCATGCGGATATATTAGAGCAAACTCTGCACCCATCAGCCAGGTAGTTGTAACTTGGTCATAAATGGGTCTTCCAAATGGACAAGGAGCCCAAGCATTCTTCCAAATTGTGGCAAAATGGCTTAAGCGCCTCAAAATCGAGTTATTTGAGTGGCCATCACTGGCCCTGACCTTAATCCATTTGAAAATTTGTGGGCATAACTGATAAAATGTCTGCAAGCAAAGAGACTAACAAACTTTACGGAGTCACAGTAGTTTTGTCCAGAAGAATGGGCTAAAATTTCAACAACTTATTGTGAGAAGTCTGTGGAAGCCACCTGAAACATTTGACCCAAGTTATGCAATTTTAAAGACAATGCAACCAAATACTAATTATACAATGGGGTGCAAAAATTTGGGCACCCCTGTCTGTTACAGTTCATCTCCAAGTAGAGATGTCACGATACCAAAAATTCAGTAGTCGGTGCCAATACCAGTAAAATTACACGATTCTCGATGCCAATTCGATACCACGGTAAAAAAGAAGGATTTTCAAAGATCCCATTTACTTAAACATAACATCTTTATTAGAAAATTGGCAAAATATTAAAATGTAATTTCTATGAACAGACATACAGAACATAACAGAATACAGTACAATCACTTAAGAGAACTTAAGATTCATACCTTCCAGAGGTATCATTTGTAATGGCTACTTTAACCCTGTCTTCACCAGTTCAAGTTTTTTTTTTTTTTTTTTTTTTTTCAAAGAAACGTGTCATTTTGGTGTGCATAAGCAAGAAGATAATATACAGCATCTAATTGCAACCATATCCCATACGTGTAGGCGGACTTACAGTCGTGCCCAAAATTATTCATTCCCTAACCAATTTTTGTTTTTTTTTGTTTTTTTTTATGATATTTTTTGACAAATCAAATTTATTCTTGCACAAATGACACAGTAAGTTGACATAAGGCTGTAAGAAGTACAGTAAACAATTTTTCAAGGAATACAATACTTTTTGGTATTTTATTTGACAGATTTACAAAAAAATGCCATGTCCAGAATTATTCGTACCCTTTTCTCAGTAATTGATGGCAAAGCCTTTATTCACGATTACAGCCTCCAAACGTGTCCTGTGGTTGATCACAAGGTTTCTACACGTCTCCACGGGGATTTTGGCCCACTCCTCTTTGGCAAACTTTTCCAGATCCTTATGGTTTGAGGGTTTCCTTGCCATGACCTTGGTCTTCAGTTCCCTCCGCAGATTTTTGATAGGATTGAGGTCGGTGGTCTGGCTTGGCCACTCCAAAACGTTCACTTCGTTGTCCACTTACCATTTCTTGACGGATTTGGCCGTGTGTTTAGGATCATTATCTTGTTGGAAGATCCATTCCTGCCCAAGACCAAGTTATTCGCCAGATTGCTTGATGTTTTCACTGAGGATCTGGATATACTGGTCCTGTTTCATAATGCCATTAACTTTAACAAGGTTTCTGGGCCCATTTGCTGAAAAGCAACCCCAGAGCATGATACTCCCGCCACCGTGTTTGACCGTTGGGACCGTGTTTCTCAGGTTGAATGCTTTACCTCTTATGCCAAACAAAAGCCCCATCTCTGTGCCTAAACAGCTCCATCTTTGTTTCATCCGTCCATAACATTGACAGCCAGAAGCTTATATCTTCATCCAGGTGAGCTTTTGCGAAGGCTAGACTAGTTCTTGTGTGTCTGGGTTGGAGAGGTCTAAGTGGCATAAGAAAGGTGAAGTGTTCAACCTGAGAAACACGGTCCCAAGGGTCAAACATGGTGGTGGGAGTATCATGCTCTGGGGTTGCTTTTCAGCGAATGGGCCCGGAACCTTGTTAATGTGAATGGCATCATGAGACAGAACCAGGATATCCAGATCCTCAGTGAAAACATTAAGCAATCCACCGAAAAACTTGGTCTTCAGCAGGAATGGATCTTCCAACAGGATAATGATCCTAAACACATGGCCAAATCCCTCAAGAAATGGTTAGTGGACAACGAAGTGAACGTTTTGGAGTGGCCTAACCAGAGCATCGACCTCAATCCTAGCGAGAATCAGTGGAGGGAACTGAAGACCAAGGTCATGGCAAGGAAACCCTCAAACCATAAGGATCTGGAAAAGTTTGCCAAAGAGGAGTGGGCCAAAATCCCCGTGGAGACGTGTAGAAACCTTGTGATCAACCACAGGACGCGTTTGGAGGCTGTAATCATGAATAAAGGCTTTGCCATCAATTACTGAGAAAAGGGTATGAATAATTCTGTACATCTGTCAAATAAAATACCAAAAAGTACTGTATTTCTTGAAAAATTGTTTACTGTACTTCTTACAGCCTTATTTCAACTTGCTGTGTAATTTCTGCAAGAATAAAATAGATTTGTCAAAAAAATATCGAAAAAAAAAAAAAAAACAAAAATTGCTAGGGGTATGAATAATTTTGGGCTCGACTGTATCTGTGCAGTGAATAAGCACAACTTGGGAAACTCAGACAGTATTAAGCTTTTAACACCTTCATTTCTAACATTTCTTTAGGCTTAGAACTAGAGCTGTAGGATTAATCTAATCGCAATTGCAATCACAATTTCAAACTGTGCAATTGCATAACCGCAAAAAAGGCTGTGATTTGCGATTTAATCTAAATAAACGTGTGCGTTGCAGTGAACATTACTACCTCTCCTTTAATTGTATGGAGCCTGTTGACGTTACGCCCACAAGCTATCCTGGGCTTTGTCCGAATTGTCAAAAAATTACGTCCTATGCACTAATTCCAAACCACTTATCATTAACCTATGTGGAAAACGTCTGACTATAAAGGAAAGGTGTAAAAGGGAATTCCCACCGTTTAGGAAGACGACCGCGCTAATTGGAAAATCTGAATGCACTTAAAGCAGGCAACATGATCGAGTCCCCTGCCCATCACATACGTTTCTTTAAGCGATTAGCTGGATGAATGGTCGCCGCTTTAAATACTGCTGCTGTGCTGAATTGTGGAATGGCGTGATCTTCTTTCTTTTCGAAAAGGATGCTTCGTGTACCCTATGTTAAAGGACGTAAATTAGGAAGCACTGAGACTCCTTTCCTCAACATAAAGAATTCAAAGGCACTTATCATGGTTGCCACGTAATATTTTCCGGATCATTTTTTAGGAGTTAGGAACTTTCATTGGCAAAAAAACAGACGCAGCTCTGGCCTGTGAGCACGTATGGTCACGTGACTACTTGCTACAGTTTGCAGTGACCAGCATGAACGCTGAAGAAAAGGTCTACTTTTTCGTGACCTCCTTCTGAATGCAAGTATCAATTGGAACACTCTGAAGCGTATACTGCCCCCATCAGTTCCGGAATAGTCACAGCACCGAAACATACCGTGCCTCAAAATAATGGGCATCGTCGGTGTTTTTTCATTTAAGAATCGAATGGTATCGCAAGTATCGGTTCTTGTGACATCCCTATCTCCAAGTGATTGAAAGCAAACCTGAACAGTGTTCTCGCCAGGATTTTTTTGCTGCATAGGGGTAATGACCGGCCGGGGGTCTGGGGGCCGCGTAGGCCCCCTGCGGGGTCCAGGGGCAGTGCCCCCGTGGGGGACCCGTGGGAGTAAAGCCCCCCGGAAGCTCTGGCATTTTAGCACATTTGGAGGCGTTATTTTTCAATTTTGAGTGTCCCGATTAATGATATCTTGGCAGTTAATAACCTTTTGCACAGGGCCTTGACACAATATTCAAGTTCAAGGAAACTCACAGCAAGAGAACTTAACTTCACGAACCCCTTCTGTATGACTGTTCAGCACCAAGGATGATCTGGCAATCAGTTTCTCTACCCTTCCCCCATCCTCAGTTCTTCTTACTGTTTCTAGAGTCAGGTCTGAAGGCCTGCAAGTGCAACCAATAATATTGAATGCAAGACAGTTGCAGAAAGCCCACTGAACCTTATTCTTCTGAAGAATACAAACAAGGTCTCACCATTACAATGTACATACAGAGCATAAGGAAATTATATCTGACTGACTCTTCATTAAATCAAATGGTGAACCCAAAGTATTACTTTTACAAATTGTGACAAATGTACAACTGCACTAATACCCTTTTATCTTTACTTTACATCATTACCTATTGTAACATTTTGCTAAAGTCTCACATTCAGGCGCCAGGGCGAAATATGCTGCAATATTCCCACGCTTGGATGCTGACATGTTTCCAAAAGAATCGCCAATAAAATACACTTAGCCACTGCCCTACGCCTTCTGCAGGCCGTGCAGAACGTGAAAAAAAAGTTCACTAACTCTAACCTTTCTGTACCGATGCAATGTTGTGGCAAAGTTCCGAAAATGTAATCAAATCTCTCTGCAGAAAGTTTGCCGTTGACTGACTGATGCAGCATAGATCAAATGTGACCCCGCCTGTGAAAACTCGGAAAATCGGTTTTTGGCGATGTGCAGTTTTTTTTTTTTTTTTGTTTTAACAGTCATTCTACATCACATAAGGAATATTCTGTGAAAAAAATCTAACCGATATCTCTAATATTTACCGAAGTGGCCTGACATGTCTTCAAACTAGGCTGGTTAGCTTCACAAGACATTCATCTATAAAAGTTGTAGATTATAGATTATTATGTCAGAAATTATTTCTGACATTTCCGAGGTGATGCGACACAATCCATGGAGAAATCCTCGCAACTCTTCTATGGAAGCAAATCTGTGTCATAATCCAAATTAAAATGGATTAACAGAAATGTTTTTTCATTTTCAGGATATAGCTGCATTTTTTGACTCATAAATGAAAGGAATAATCAATAATCCAAACTGCATTTTAATGTTCTTCTTCAAGACTGCTCATTCTGTGACTTAATTAGAATGAAAGAGAAAAGGACATTTAAGATTTAATTTTCATAAGATGCCCCAGCAAATAGTTACTAAAATTCAATTTGAAATGTCAAATTTGAAAATTAAAATGCATTAGCAGAAAGGCTTTTTCATTTCAAGGTTATGGCTGCATTATTTGACTCTTAAATAGAATTAATAATAAATCATCCAAACTGCATTTTCATTTTCTTCTTTAGGTTGCACATTTCATGACACAACTAAAAAGAAAACAAAGAGGACATTGCTTTTTTGTTTTCATGTCCGCCCCGCGGTTCGATTGCAGCCTGCTGCTGCAGAAGAAAGACTTTGAAATCCATAGATCTGATTTCTTTTATTATCCCGTAAAGTCGCTTGTAATGATATGTTATCGCTGGCCATAGCCAGATGTCGACACAGTGATATGTTTCGGCCAATTGATGTGTTGTTCATGAAAAGTCAGATCGTTAGACTAACGCAATGTTAATTAGCTAGTTAACTACTTTCCTGCAAGATGACGAACATTACGAAGAACTACTGCATAAAACGTGCTTTCAGTCCATTAAACTTGACCAGATTGCGATCAGTTTCGCACGTCTGTTTTATGTGGCAACACTATGCTTGCAGCAGGATGCGTCTCGCTCCCGCAGCTCAGTTCACCCCTGCGATTTATCCACAAAATTGCAGTGAGGCACACCAATTGGAAGCCAATGTGTTTGTTACCCGGCAACTATTATAGGTAGCAGCTATTAAGGTAGAAGAAAAGTATGGGCTCTGATGTATTAATATATAAGCGGCCCTTTTATTCCAAAGTCGTGAAGAAAGCCATGGAAGTAGCTACATATGGGCAATTTCGGACTAACTTAGGCCATCCATGTCTCATGGGGTCAAAATTTGAAATGCATTTTGTTATGTTACTTCCAGTGGATATTAAAACAACAGATCTTATATTTATGGAAAATTAATGTTAGTAAGCTACAGATGTAATGACAGTTTTGCAATAACAACAAAAAGTTGAGTTATTTGCAAAAAATTATTCAACGACTAAAAAACTGAGCACCTGAGAATATGGTATGTTCCAAAACTTTGTAGTTTGCTGATCTGTAATAACACCTGAACATAAAAATTTGATACAAAAATACTTCCATGTCTATATGTATCATAAACAATAGAGAAAATTAAGTTTTCAGCCAGTTTTATCTGCAAATTTTTAAAAATGCTCATGTAAACTGTTAGAGTATGCAAATTACACAATAAATTGCAGAGTTATGTCCAAAGTCAAACACCTGACCCATCTGTAGGTGCTCCTACTTTTGTCATAGGCAAAATTGTTTGGCATCAAGGGCTTTATCTTTCACACTGCCCTACCCGTTGCCACTACCCGCTACCCGTGAATTACGCATTTAGCAGCTTCCACTATCCCTAAACGGTATCTTGCGGCCACACAACCCGCTATACATTATGCCGAATCCTTTATTTGCGACTGGAGGTGTGCCCGTGAGGCGTGTTTATGCGCTTTCCTAAAATTGCTATCTTGACCACACAGGTTAGGGAAAGCGTATAGGTCCTCAAACCACCCACTACCCATTTGGCAATTGAAGACACGGCTTCTCTCCCCCTATGCGATCTAACAGCGACAAATGGGCTACATTCAGTTCAGAAAAATTATTAATTATAATTAGGTCTATGCACTGGCACTCAGCGAAGTAACTTTTTTTCCAGCGAGAGCGGCATTTCAGAACTCTTCAGCGAATGAAGGAAATTCTGGTGACAAGTATGTGGTTTCGTCCGTTTACATTTTCCAACCGGACAGCTGTCTATTTTTTTTACAGCAAGTTGCGTGACCGTGCTGCAAAAACAGGTGTGCGTACTTGTCGCCGAAATTACCTTCATTCATAAAAGAGTTCTGAAATGCCACTCTCGCTGGAAAAAAATTACCGTTGCTGAGTGCCAGTGCATAGACCTATTTATAATTAAATTATTTTTCTGTACTGAATGTAGCCCATTATTTTGTCGCTGTTCGATCACATGAGAGAGAGAAGCCGTGTCTTCAATTGTCACTTGATTATTCTTGAATTGGAAAACGTGTTAATAAGGGAAAACCATCTAGAATTAGCCAGGACTAATTGTAGTCAATGAAGGGAAGGATATTTTCTCCCAAATTTTCAGGTCTAGCGCCGCCCTGAGTATTATTTCCCACAGAACGAGAACAGCGTGACAAAACTGCGCCTCTCCCATCAGGCAGTGACGGAATTATGTCACCTGGTTGCAGATGATGTATATACGCTGCCAGCTGTCCGTATGCCTTGCCCGTTGCTGTTAGGGTTACTGTGGCACTATTTTTTCTATGCTAGTGGGTCATTCCAACACCCACTCAGCTCAATTGGAGGCATGACCCAATCATGGTGAAAGCTTTTTTTTTTTTTTTTTTTTTTTTTTTTTTTTTTTTTTGGAAGTTTCCATCACAAAAGGGGTAGGCTTGGTTTTTTTTTTTTTTTTTTTTTTTTAGTACATACCAAACATTAAACAATATGTCAATGTCAAATAATAATAATAATAATAATAATAATAAAAAAATACAATTCATGATTAACTTAACAAAAACAGATCCTCCCCTGTCTGGATTTGACCTCATGCACGAGCAATTTAACTTCGTCTTCGGAGAAATGTGGCGACCTTCCTCTCTCCATCACGGGTTTCGGTTTGAGGATTTGGGATAGCGCAGCCTGCTCCTAAAGGCAATGGCACCCAGCACACTGATTGGTTTAACTGGCGTAATGCCCAAACCACGCCTATGCATAATATAACGGGTAGTGCAGGTGTTTTAGGGATATAGGCAGGTGTGCAAGATAGCAACTTTTGCGGGGGAACGCCTCTTACGCAATGCTAAATCCCCAAATAACGGGTTTAGGGACTCTGGCGCAAGATAGGGCCCCAAATGCCTCAACGACAATTTTAGTTCATAGGTGCCAGAGCGGACATTTTTAGGACATAAAGAATTATGTAAGAATTGTATAATAAACCTTTTAACCATGTGTTGGGTCATCTATATTGCAGAGTAGGTTCACCAAATCATATTTTATGCAAATGCCAAGTACTGCTAATTAAAATTTAGAGAAAGAATTTCGCTTACTTGCCAAACGTAAAAAATATGTACAGGAACTAAATTTATTCTACCTAAACAGGCAAAATAATGCTGCAAAGACAGTTCTCTTGTTTCTCCTTAAAGTTACTAGCGTTATCTCTAACATCAGAACCCTGAACTAAGCCTTGAATGTCATTAATACGGAATATTTTAACATGCTCCATATGTGTCGGAGTGGACAAACATTTGGACATCATCCATGGTATCTCTGACTTTGTCAGGAGATACAATCATTTCATTAAACTGGCCATAGTGGCTTCAGCAACCATGTATGTTTTATCTGGGAGACTTAAATGTCGTCTGGGAGTTGGAGCAGGCGGATCATCCAGGCTACATAGCTAGGATCTCTTGAACAGGGAGTGTGTCCCTTTCAGGCTTCGCGGGCCATACAAAATGATTCTGTCCAGCTGGGGGCTTCATAAAGTTGCTGGTAGCTGATTCATCTTGAATGTTTTCCACTTTTGCTGGAAGCCAAATATTTTTTCATGTCTTGTGTCGGAGTGCACAATCACTAGACATTGTGCTTGACCTACATGTAACAATGAAGCATGTGACCTTTCAGAAACTTAGTTACTAAAATTATTATTGCATATTTGCCTATGTATTAAACAGAAAATGTCTTACATTTAGCAACACTAAAGACACACAACAAGCAGAACAACAAATGTGTCGGAGTGGACACGTTTGGACGGAAGATGTTTGGTACCTTGACAACAGGTGGAAGTACCAACAATGTGAAATATTGAACTTTCACTGAGTATCTCTTCATAATGTCTGTTATATACATCCAAAATAATGGGCTTCCCCATTCTGTGGCAATAGGCACAGGCCAATGTGTCGGAGTGGACATGTTGGACGGAAAAAATAGCGTAAAGTAAACAATATGAAAGGTGAATAAATAGTTGCTCCACACTCAAGGCAAATAGCTTTCATTTTTTGTGACACATCAATCTGTTAGTATTGTGATCGAAAATTTATGTGGACACACACAAACAAATGCTACAACAGTTCACGTAAATGATAAATTTTTATGAGACACAACATTCCGTCCAATATTTGGACACATTTGGACATTATAGGAAAAGTACTCAGCCGATTTTGTTGAAACTTGGCATGATGATTGCTCATGAGCTGCTTTTCCAAATACATATCAACATCATCAGCCATACCCAGTATAAAGTGGGATATACTGCTCATTTTTGAAGTATTGTTGATGGCCTAGGTTAGCGTAAAATTGCCCATATGCAGCCCTGGTGGGCAGGACTGTATAAACCTGCTTGTAAAACAAATCATGTCCAACCATTGATTGATCTGAGTGTAAGCACACGGTTTGAGTGGAAACAGGTCTAATCCAAGCGCATGCAGGGGCTAATAGAGTGCGAGAGCAGGATCTTTTGGGGAAACTTAGCTATAATCTCAATGAAACTCCCTCATGTCCAGGGGTGCGTCCATGCACAGTCAGTGCCTCCAACTATGCTTCCACCTGCTTCCACTCAAAGCGTGTGCTTATACTCAGATCAATCAATGGTTGGACGGATTATCGGCACGCGATCCGTTTTACAAGCAAGTCCATACGGTCCTGCCCACTGGGGCTGCATATGTAGCTACTTCTGTGGCTTTCTTCACGTCTTTGGAATAAAAGGGCTGGATGAATTGTGGATGAATCGCAGGGGTGCACTGAGCTGCGTGAGCGAGACGCATCCTGCTGCAAGCCAGGATGCCACATAAAACAGACGTGTGAAACTGATCGCAAACTGGTCAAGTTTAATGGACTGAAAGCACGTTTTATGCAGTAGTTCTTCGTAATGTTCGTCATCTTGCAGGAAAGTAGTTAACCAGCTAATTAACATTGCGTTATTCTAACGATCTGACTGTTCATGAACAACACATCGATTGGCCGAAACACATCACTGTGTCGACATCTGGCTATGGTCAGCGACAACATATTATTGTGGTAAACCTGGATTGTGGGTTGTGACGAAGGTTAATTGAGGATTGAGGAGTTTCACGTTTTAATTAAGGTTGTTGGGAGTTGAGCATTTTCAGCTGGATGTGATTGAGGGGTTGACTTGATAAAGGGGGCCCGAGTCAGAAGGGGGGAGGATGGGTGGTGTGGAGTGTCGCTGTTGTTCGGGCATGTCGCCCGATTGAAGCCACTTTAATTGCACTCGCAGAAGGGGGGTGGGGGCCGCTTGTAGCTGGTTAGGGCTACTGGCGGTGAAGACAGATAGTGTAGGGACAGATGTTCTGGCGATAGGGCTGGCAGTAGGTAGGGTTTGGGACTAAAGCCTCGTTCACACATATTGCAACTCGCCCATCGCCCCTCGCTACTCGCTGAAATTGTACTCGCCGGCAGAAAAATTCTCTTCCGCCGGCGTCTGTTGCCATGGCTTCCCGATAGTTTACTTACCACTGCAAAAGTTTCCGAGGCAAACAAGTTGTGGCTGTATGATGTAAACATTCCAGCGGGTGCATACACATGATTATCTGCCTTGGTTAAGATCGCTGACAATTCACTTTTCTAAACTCATAAAATAAACCCATAAATAGTACCACTTGTAGATCGCCTTTTCTGTTTCCTATTGTCAGCCAAGGCATAGTTTGATGTCCATTGCATGACTTTGGCCATTCATCGTGAAATCGTATTATGTCAAACATTGTTATACTTATACTTATATTACAATAATAATAATAATAATAATAATAATAATTATTATTATTATTATTATTATTATTATTATTAATGTGATTAATATAATAATAATAATATGGACCTAATAAAAAAATTATACATTAATGAATAATAATTGGCTTAAACATTTTGCCAAACAGACAAATCAACAACTTGCCGCTAAAAATGAACGTTCTAGCGGGAGATATGTGCCTATAAATGCACAGCGATTAGCTGGATCTTGTTATCTGGATCATATCATTGGTGAATTATGAATCTGCAAGAGCTTTCGGTACTAACCCTCACTGCGATACATTTGAGAAGACGACAGCGTCGTACACGACAAATAAAACTCTTTGAAATCACTTTCATAATATCAGATGTTTTAATAGATTCTAAAGTTAATGTGGTTAATTTCAGTAAATTGCTGCATTTGGTTGACTTAAAGCAACACTAAGTAACTTTTCAACCTTCATATAATATTTTCAGAACTTTTGTGATGGTACATCGACTTACAACAGGTTGAATGACACCTCTGTCATGGCCTGAGGGCGTCTGTATCACTTTCACTGGCACTATGCAGTTTCGAGGTGGATGGTAGGAACCCCTGCACACAAAAAAACTACAAATGTGCTGACTGCTTTACGGCATATGTCACTTCCCCCTTTCCTCAGTCGTTAAAAAGACGGAAGTCAATGCGAACGCCTACGTGGGATAACCGCTAGGAAGGCACTATATCCCAATGCGTGAAACCAGAAACTATATCCCAATGGGTGAAACCAGAAACACTACCACGATAATTTATGAAAGCCTAACCCTAACACTAACCCTAACCCTAACCACCCATGGGTAAGACCGCTGTCATAAATTATCGTGGTAGCGTTTCTGGTTTCACCCATTGAATGGTTTCATCCATTGGGATATATTGTTTTCCTTACCCGCTATCATGGCAGAAGCAGCAAGAAAACCAAAGAAATTAAAAGTTTTGTCTGAGGAGGCTAAAAAACGAAAGGGAGAGAGTAACAGAATCAAAGCCCAGACAAGGATCAATATTGACCAGGCTTTCACTCGCTGGCGTGATCCATTGAATGGTTTCACCCATTGGGATATATTGTTTTCCTTACCCGCTATCATGGCGGAAGCAGCAAGAAAACCAAAGAAATTAAAAGTTTTGTCTGAGGAGGCTAAAAAACGAAAGAGAGAGAGTAACAGAATCAAAGCCCAGACAAAGATCAATATTGGCCAGGCTTTCACTCACTGGCGTGAGCTCAAAGACGAGGAGGGTTGTCCGACTGATGCTGCCCTGGCCCTGTTACTGCTGGATTAGTAAGTAACGTTACAGTTTTTTTCTTTATAACATTATAGTACTTTTGAGTTTGTTGTGTGGCTGGTCGTGTCACTGTGGAGCTGCAAATTATCAAGCTAGTGGCTATTTATAGCTACCACGCAAATTTCCGATAGCTAACATTAGCATTATCATTGTGATTTGAGCATTGCAAGCGATGACTGCAAACTGCAAATATAAATGTTTGTGTAAAATATGTAGCTTCCTCCTGTGGAAAGTACCGAAGATGGAAGATCAGTCATACTGAATCATTGTGGGATTTTCGTCTGTTTGTATGTACTTGACCAAGTAGTTTCTGATGATTGTTAGGTAATAGTTTCAGAGACAAATGAGAATCTTATCTTGTTTTTTTTTTTTTTTTGAGTTGAGTACAGTGATTGCAAAAGAAGTCTATCAAATGCATTGGCGCGTCAAACCGCGTTGCTTGCTCTAAATAATCAGTAAAACAAAACCCGTGTGCATTGAGTTATGCCTTTTCATAGTCTTGCTTATCAGTAGCACCTTACGCTGATTGTAGCTAAAATTACAGGGATTGTTGCTTGTTTAAACATTTCTTATTTTCAACATCGTCATATGATATTGTTTAGCCGCTATTCATCCCTCAAACAGCCGCTGGAAACAGAAACGTAGTTTGGACTAGGGCTGTCAATGAATATTCCATATTCAAATACAAATCGATTTTCTATAAATAAAACGAACCACCGAACCTGAAAATTAATGATTGAATATTTAAAAGTCACGTCAAGATAATTAACCCACTGTCAGTGTGTGCAGTGCATAGCAGGTGGCTAACGACGCGCTATACTGCAGAGACGGCTCACTGTCTTGAAACTGTTACATCTTTGTGCCGGGCATGTGCATGCCAGTTTGACAGCCAGCATTCGCCCTGAGTTTTGAGTGGCATAATTAAGTTCCCCTGCTTCAATCAACGCATAGAGATTCTCGCGCGAAACTGAAGTCCTTGTGCATGGAGCTTTATCAGTTTCACATGCTTTATGGTGATTATGACTCCAGACTTCTCACGCTTTTCTTTACTCAGGGCTTTGAAGCAATGCATGTGTTTCATTATCGCTTAAATTATTTAAATGAAATAAGGTCATCTGAAACGTTTTTATGCAATTCCATTTTTTCCAACCCCTGAGTAAAGAAAAGCATAAAAAGTCCGGAGTCATAATCACCGTAACGCAGGTGAAACTGATAAACCTACATGCACTTCAATTCCGCGCCAGAATCTCTTACGCCTTGATTGAATAATTCTGAAGAATTAAGGGGAACGTAAATATGCCGCTCAGAACTGACGCCGAATGCGTAAGAGTTGACAGGTATGCGTTATCAATGAAAACTGACCACACCTGATAATGTTGAGTTTTCAGAATTTCTGTAATAGTAATATAAATGAATGATTGAAAACAGGTCATGACCAATCATTACTTTTAAGGGATGGGTTTGAGCCTCCATTATCGCCAGTTCACCAGCCGCAACTGTTCAGAAAATAACCGGTTTACACCCCGAAGAATCTAAAAAGCACCGTTTGGAAATACTTTGGGTTTGGGTCAGTCAACGACGGTAAAACTGAGGACCGAGCGAAAGTTGTTCGCAAATTATATGCAAGTTCGAGTTAGCCTACCATTCCTGCAGCGGGTGTTGGTTTTTAGCTTACCGGCCCTATGGGCCAATAAGCTATTGTCGTGGTGTGGCGTCCGTCGTCCGGAACATTTTTGATCTTTTTTTTGGCCTGATGAATTTTTGTGTAAATTTGCAATAACATACCAATAGACCATATCTCCATGTTTATAGACGTTTTTCTCGGATTTTTGATTTAATCATTTTTGTCCATTTTATGGGCCCTTGAATTTTTTGCTCCAATGTTAAAGATAGGACTGAGAAATTATTTCTCAAAAACTACGTGATAAATTTTTTTCTAAATCAGGCAATCAACCATCAATCAACCTTGGTACCATCAATGTACAGTGCGAGCGCCATTTTGATTGAATCGACGGAAGTGGGTCTATTGGGGGCGCTGTACTTTATGAATATGCAAGATGGCCTGTGGAGGCCAAATGGTTGCAGATAGAGATTAAGTTTGTATTATTGACATATAGGAAGTCATATAAGACCTATACATTGGCTATGTTAAAGTTGACCTCAGATGACTTTGAAAGGTCAAACTCGAGGTCAGGGAATATATTAACAATGTTAAAGGATATGACTTGAAATTTCAAAAAATTATTTCTCAAGAACTGTCCGATAATTTTTTTTTCTAAATCTGGCAATCAACTCGCCTTGATACACTTTATGCACAGTGCGAGTGCCATTTTGATTGAATCGGCGGAAGTGGGTCTAGTGGGGGCGCTGTACTTTAACATTGGGTCTTATGGAGAATGGGCCAAATCGCCTGTGGAAGCTGAATGGTTGCAGATAGAGATTAAGTTTGTATTACTGACATATAGGAAGTAATATATGACCTATATTTTGGCTGTGTTAAAGTTGACCTCAGATGACCTTGAAAGGTCAAGCAAAATGTTACAATTTTCAAAGGTTTCTAGGCTTGAAAATATTGAAGATTGGGAACATATATGCATTGAACACTTATAGGAAGTCATGTGTTAACTTTCATTTGGTGGGCTTGAACCTGACCTTCGGCGACCTTCGAAGGTCAAACTTCACATAGTGAAATTTCAATGACTTCTATCACCAAACCTATTACAGATAGAGCATAAGTTTGTATTGCGGGCATATAGGAAGTCATGTATGAAGTTTCATTTGGTAACGTTGAACTTGACCTTCAGTGACCTTGAATGCCCAAACTTCACAGTGAAATTTCAATTACTTGTATCAGCAAAATGGTTACAGATGGTTTTGGTTTGTATTGGAGATGTACAGGAAGTCATACATGAACTTTCATTTGGTGGCCTTGAACTTGACCTTCGGTGACCTTCAAAGGTCAAACTTCACATAGTGAAATGTCAATGACTTTTATCACCAAAACTATTACAGATAGAGCTTAGGTTTGTATTGTGGCCATATAGGAAGTCATGTATGAAGTTTCATTGGGTGACCTTGAACTTGACCTTCAGTGACCTTGAACGGCCGAACTATACAGTGAAATTTAAATGACTTATATCAGCAAAATTGTTACAGATTGAGTGTAGGTTTGTATTGGAGAAGTATAGGAAATCATGTATGAACTTTCATTTGGTGACCTTCATATTGACCTTTGAAGGTCTAACTTGACCTAGAGAAAATTCCATGACTTCTATCACTGAAAAGGTCACAGATGGAGCCTAGGTTTGTGTTACTGACATAGGAAGTCACGTATGAACTTTCATTTGATGACATTTAGCTTGACTGTTGATGACATTTGAAGGTCAAACTTGACGTAATACAATTACAATGACTTGCCTTGCCAAAACGATCACAGATGAAATCTAGGTTTGTATTACAGACATATAGGAAGTCCTATATGAACTTTCATTTGGTGACCTTCGTATTGACCTTCAAAGGTCAAATGTGACCTAGTGAAAATTCAATGACTTGTATCACTAAAACGGTCATAGATGGAGCCTAAATTTGTGTTACTGACATCTAGGAAGTCACATATGAACTTTTATTTGATGACATTCAACTTGACTCTCAGTGACCTTTGAGGGTCAAACTCCATAGTGAAATTACAATGACTTGTATCACCAAAATGGTCACAAATTGAGCCAAGGTTTGTATAGAGACATTTAGAAAGTCATATATGAAGTCCATTTGCTGACCACAACTTGACATTCTGTGACTTTCAAAGTTCACAAGTGACAAATTGAATACATATTGACATATTTTAATGACTTGTATCACCAAAACCGCTTCAGTGCTTAGGATTGTATTACAGAAGGTCTTTAATGTATGTGAACTTTTTAGTGACCTTGACATTGATTTTCATTGATTCAAATGTCAAACTTCACATGAAATTTTCATAACTTGTATCAACGCTGTAAGACTGCTTGCCGGTAAGCTACAGGACCCTTGGTCCTATTTTTATTGTGTAATGTTAAAAACCGGAGAAGAAAAAAATGTGCTTTCTGAAATGCAGTTTCATTTGCGGACAATAGTTTTGGATTGTACTGGGGTGAGGGAGCTAATGATGTTGTGTACTGTACTGTAATTAATTATGGTAATTACGGTCTCACGGAATAAAACTCAACGGTTGGCATCTCGTTCGAACTTGGATGAGCCTGGTGTGTTATTTCATAAGCTCTACAATGCGTCAGGGTCCTGAGTTCAGACTCACTGTGTCGGGGCTTATTACAGTCATAGGAAACTCTAGGTCTTAATCTGTGCTTATTATCCATCAAATATATGTTTGTTGATGTATCTTATGTTAGTATGGTGTGTCGTTATTTTGAGTGGGAAATACAGAAAGTAAAATATTCGATATTATACCGCTAGCACGTGTTTAATTGTCGCGAATATTCGAACGGCATTTTAGGCTCATTCTGACAGCCCTAGTTTGGGCCCGTCTACAGTTAATTTCCAAAACAACTGCACGCGACGGGGAGATCAGGATGTTTACGACGCTACGCGCTGGTGCTCATGGGAAATGGGGTCTTCCTTCAGGCAAAACACTACCGCTTTGGTTCACAGGCACCGCCAAACTCAACTGAAAATGGAAGTTCCTTAGTGTTGCTTTCAGAGGGCTCAGTCATAGCAACTGAAGTTTGTTTGATATTGTCTGTATGCATAATTGAGTAATTACAGTGAGCATTACATTACAAAATGGACTGATGACACTACAGACTGATGTATTCACAGGGCTGGTAATGCATTCCACACTATTCTGGTCTCACCTTTTGCAGCTCATCAAACTGTGCAGTTCTGCTGGGGCACTGTTGTCAGAGCAACTTAACAAGTAGTAATTAGCATGCTGGTATCAGTTTTGAAGAATCATGTGCAACCAAAAAGGAAGCATGGGAATAAATATCACATTTTGGGGACAACTACATGTTATTACCAAAACTCCCTGATATTCTCTGACTTTTGGCCACAAAAACATCAAATTCCCTGACTTTCCATGTCTGGCACAGGCTGTATTGAAATTCCGTGACTTTCCAGAAATTCCATGACCACTGGGAACCCTGCTTCTAACACATACAAGTACAAAATTAAGTCACATAGTTTGTCCCTTTGCATTTTTACACAGTTGATCAGAGATAGTTGTAATGTTCTTATTCATCTATGAATAAAACATTAAGAATTGAACTTGGTGCTAGCTTCAGCTAGCTGTTTTAATGTTAACACGCTCAGTATCACACCCAAGTGTAGACTCACTCTCTGGTACTACATTCAGTCAGTCGTCTGCTGATGTTAGATCGCGCCCTATGGGTAGCTCCTTTGTTAGCACTTATCATTACAATAGTATGATGACACACACTCTAGGTAAGGTCAGCAGGGTAAATACACATTTGCATAAGGTGGGCCAAGGCTAGATAATGACAATACATTTAAAGAAAATAGTTTGATATGGTATACACTTGCAGGTCTATTACCTATAAAAATGACAAAGCGATTTGAATGCCATTTTGACACAATTTTATTAAGTAATCAGCAAAAATATTAAAAAATATATATTCCATTTAAAAATTGAAGTAAATCTCAGTGTGATTAAAGTTCAATAAAACTGTACTCCTCATCCTCCTGCATGCAGTGTGCCTCAAACACCATCCGGTGTAAATTCATCTTCAGCTCTTCCTTCCTTCTTGTCTTTAATGGCCTCATCGGCAAGAGGCTCTTCAAGAATAGTTCATCAGCGTCCTCTACCTTGTTTGCTGCCTGCTCCAATGTTTGTAGAACCTTGCTCTCAAATAAGTTCTCCCTGACCCTCTTTGTTGGTAGCCTGGTGGGAGTGGGCATAGTGGAGGGCATGGTAGAAAGTGGGGTGGGATTGGGAGTGGGCATAGTGGATCCAGAGGGCATGGCAGACAGGGTGGGCGTGGACATAGTGGATCTGGAGGGCATGGCAGATACTGCGGTTGGCTCAGGTGGTGGCAGTGGCACTGACTGCACAGTGGAGGAGGAAGAGGGGGAAAGATCCTGCTGTATGGTTGGCTCACCCATGTTGCCGGTAGTTAGTCTTGAATCCATGAAGGGAGTGAGGAATGTCATAATGGCAGCATAGCGCCACGGACGCGGCGTGGTTGCCTCGGCACCACTTCTCTTCTTCTCAGCCTCCTTTCGAAGCACCTCACTGTAAGTGTCACGCAAGTTCTTCCAATGCCTCTTACATCCTACCACTTCAAGAACAGAAACAGAAAAGAGAAAGTTAACCAGGAAAGCAGCAAACTGTGTATCAATATTTATGCTGACTGAAAAATAAGCAATGGTGTTTCCCTCATGCAAGCACACATAATTCAGTGTATTTTCATATGTGTACAGTGAGATAATGCAACAGTATATGAAAAAGGCCTACATTAGCTCAGACTGTAGCGCACACAGTGGATGAGTTGATGTCAGCAGGATAGTTTTTTTTTTTTTTCCAACCCTTGATTTTATTATAGCAATCCATTTCCTTTTTTTAAGGCATGTGTTCTTTGATTTGTTTAATCATTCGTGTATCGGCACGTCTTTATGTCAGGAGTGTTAGTTTTATTTAATATGTGTCTGATTTTACTAAAATGTAATACATGACAATAAAGGAAGTCAATAAATAAATGACAATAAATGCCAGCCTTCGCTTGGATTTGATATTTCGACCATTATTCTGTCTTACACATGCTTCGTAAATGAGGCCCATTATCCCAATTGTGAAATGAACGTCAACATATTCAGACATGGGTCTCATGGAAATAATATTCATCTAAGTTTATCATAATCATACATAATCAGGAGATCATGAAGATTGGTGGTCTGTCCCCGGCAAAATACAAGAAAACCCACTTTGTCCCCGATTTTTGAAGCAAAAACATTACTTATTTTAATGACATTTACTGTAGAAATAGGAATACCTTACTGAATAGAAAATATTTCTATTTACCATTAATGCCACAGCTACAATGCATGAATGTTTAAATGGCATCCTGATAACTTTTTGGTAGAACATAATGTTGGCGACAACGTTGCTTTAGCTCACAGAAATTTGCGCGGGCAATCTTGCCAACATTATTAACTACACAGCTAAACACACAAAGGAAACATGATTAAGTAATAAATGTTAAATGCACGAATACTAAATTGACGACCGGCACTGCCGTGCTAAAAGCAGCAAAGAACAATGGCTGAGGGTATTTTTAAGAGCAATGAGTATTATGTTTTTGGAGTACAGTTTGACATTAATGCTTTGGCAAAAAAAAAAAGTGGTGGTCTGTCAAACCATACATTAGCTAACAGTTGGCTGACAATTAGCTTCCAAAAGCATATTCGGCTAAAGAGGAAAACGTAATTTAAAACATGCACTCACCTGAAACGCAGATGATGGCAGACACCCTGTTCCATGCGTCATGCTTTCGATTTTTGTTTTTATCATTTTTGAGGGTGGTATCATAGAGCTCCGGCTGGTTTGAGATCGCTATTATTAGCTGCTCGTCAGACATGATGTAGGAACCAAAATTCTTGTGCATTGCGGTGTTCAAACGGCAGCTCTCTGTGGAACTGTCTGTTCACGTCAACTGTCAATCATCTCTATCCTACATTCCCATTGGTAACTCGCTTCACTCGCATCGCTGACAGTAAAAACTATTTTATGTCCGTACCCACCCACATCGCATCGCTAGTCCTCAACTCACCTGTCCTCGCCACATTTTGCTGGAACACGTTCACATTTCATTGACGGTTATCGCTCAGAGATGGGCGAGTAGCGATATGTGTGAACGCAGCTTTAGGAGTGCTGTGGCCGACGTTGACCGCTTCCCAGTTTTTATGAGCAGTGAGCAAGTTGTTTGCTGTTCTGGTGTGCAGCGCTGGACCGACTATTTCCCTCATGGGCTACTGCTATATGTGAGCCGTGTCGGATCAGCGCCAAGCCTTGACCCTGGGGGGGAGGGTCTTATTCGTCCCGAAAGTTAAGCGGACTTTTAAAAGTAGAACACAATGTTTAATGTATTGTCTTGTCTGTTATTGTCTTTGTCTAATTCAATGTTTTATAGTTTCTAGTTTTAATAATAATAATAATAAATAATAATAATAATAATAAACCGCGTCTTTGTGGGATGAGAGGAAAGTTGGGGGAGTTAGTGGGTGCCGTAGGTGTGGTGGGATGCATGCCTCTTTTGCCCAGCTCATTCAACGAGCCCCATTTGTGGTGAACTTCTGTGTGCCTATTTCTGCATTAAGCTTTACGTGCGGGCCTTATTGCTCTTTGGAATGTCACGTGTGATTTCACGCGTATGCTGAACTTTATAGTGAGTAAATTGCCATGGGGTGGTTTGGTTTGTTGTGAGACGGAGGGAGGCTGGTTAGTGGGGTGTGGGTTGCAGTGGGGGTGTGGTCAGTTTTCTACTTGTTCCCGAAGAGGAGGTTGTTTGATGAATTGTTAAAAATAAAGATTCTGCTTTGCCTGACGTTGTGGAATGTGTGGTGTTCTCAGTTTCGGATGCTGGACCTTTCCGGTTTAAAAAAGGTGGTGGCAGCGATTACTGTTGACCTGTGCAGTTCTATTCTTATACCCAGGTGGGGTTAATTACATCATTACAAGCGACTTTATGGTATAATGAAAGAAATCATAGATCTATGGATTTCGTAAGTCTTTCTTCTGCAGCAGCAGGCTGCAATCGAACAGGATGAATCTGTTTCTTTCTCAGCTCAGCCCTCCTCTGCGATTCATCAGACTCGCATGTAGAGAACTGGAGGTCGACGTGTTACACGGCTACCATTGTACGACGTCACTCTCCTGCGCCGTTTGGGATCTCCAATTCAAACTGAATTATGGAACACTTTTTGCGGGGCGGACACGAAAACGAAAAAGCAATGTTCTTTTTGTTTTCTTTTTTGTTGTGTCATGAAATGTGCAACCTAATGAAGAGAATGAAAATGCAGTTTGAATGATTTATTATTAATTCTATTTATGAGTCAAATAATGCAGCCATGACCTTGAAATGGAAAAAGGCTTTCTGGTAATGCATTTTAATTTTCAAATTTGACATTTCAAATTGAATTTTGGTAACTATTTGCTGGGGCATCTTATGAAAATTAAATCTTAAACGTCCTTTTCTTTTTCATTTTAATTAAGTCACAGAATGAGCAGTCTTGAAGAAGAAAATGAAAATGCAGTTTGGATTATTTATTATTAATTTTATTTATGAGTCAAAAAATGCAGCTATATCCTGAAAAAGAAAAACCATTTCTGTTAATCCATTTTAATTTGGATTATGAGACAGATTTGCTTCCAAACTCTAATGCCATGCAATGACCGTCTTTACAATGGTGCGCTTTGATGTTATCGTCTACATTCATTTTCAATGGTTGAAAAGACATTCCTAAACCGAATGACAATCAAATTATTGGGTGTTTATCCGCCGAAGGTAAATTAAAAGCTGATTGAAACCATAGTTGAAACAAGTCTTGTGGAAACCAACTTCCGGTATTTCTCCTCAAAAAAATGTAAACGTTGTGTCAATAAATTCATTAATTTTAATATGTATGATATTAGAAATTAATTTTTGAACACTATATTTCGAAAAGTTACCAAGGGTTGGCTCATGTACAGCCAAGGCGCGTGTCTGGCGCATGACTTTGCATATTTGGGCCGCTACATTCATTGAAAGACAGCATAGCAGCCCCAGTCACAGCGTAGCGGCCCAAACTGACAGCGTAGAGGGCCGCTACACTGAAATTCACTGGCAAGAACACTGCTGAACACTAAATGCTACAAAGTTAAATATGACACCTTTTCTGCAAATTGAAAAGCAAGGTTTCTTTTAATTTTAAGTTTTCTGAGCTTTTAAATGATAAGGAAGGAAAAAGGGCCCTGTGCAAAAGTTTGGGAACCCTTTAGGATTATTCTTTGTTACCTTTTAAGAAGATGATTACTAAGGTCCAGACCCAGGTGATTTACTCGGTAGGGCTTCAGTGAGTCAGGTGAATATAATTCCAGGGTTGAACTATATGTTCTGAAGTAACTCCATGCCTTCTAAAGTATCCGACTGTGGTGGCTGTTGTGTCTGGTGTAAAAACCATGTGTTCCTCAAAACAGTTGTCCAAGGATGTCAAAATCAAGATAATTCACTTCCACCAACAAGGAGAGGGCTACAAAACACTCTTGCAACGTTTCAAACTACCCATTTCAACTGTCAGAAACATCGTTAGAAAAAATGGAAAATAAATGGAACAATTGAAGTCAAGGCAAGATCTGGAAGACCAAGAAAAATTTCAGATAGAATGGCCCGAGATCTGGTGTGAAATGCTCAGAAGAACCCACACATCACTTCAAAATAGCTGCAAAAAAGAGCAGCGCAGACAGGTCTAGTTGTTCACAGGACAACAATACAGCATACCTTAAACAAAGACCTACATGACAGAGTTGCAAGAAAGAAGCCTTTCCTACACCCTCAACACAAAATTAAACGTCTGAAGTATGCAAAAGAAAACCTTGAGAAACCTCAAGCCTATTGGAACAATGTGCTTTGGACTGACAAAACCAAAATTCAGTGATGATTCTAGGACACGTTATTTGCGGGATCCCGCAAGTTTGACAGACTTGGCACTAAACGAAGATTTCAGTGCGCCAGCAACTACGCATTACATCATGATTTTGCGCGAATCCTTTGTTCTAGTGCGTAGATTGATATGAAAACATCGTCTATAACAAACTTCCGTGAATTTATTCAACAAATTTATAAACCTACTGCAGAGATTGTTGTCAAAATGTTGGCAGCAAGAGACTTCTGTTTATGCCTATATATGACTGTGGCTGGATATATGTTTCTGTAACCCCCGTCACGCTCGAGTGCTGCTTTCCAGTTGGTAAAACAGCATCCCTCTCATCGGCAGTAACATTTCCTACAGGGAAAGCAAAAGCATGCATCCCGCTGAACTGAGTACTCAGCAGAGATGCCAAGTCTCACGCATTCGGCGTGAGTCTCTCCTCTTAGTGGCTTTCACGTTCCTGTGCTGTAGTCAGCAATTATTCAATCAACGCACACTGAAGAAATTCACTCGCAGAATTTAAGTCGTTGTGCATTAAGTTAATCAGTTTCACGTGCATTACGATGGATTTCCCCGCTAGTGACACGGAAATCGAATATGACTCAGGAATTCTCATGCTTGTCTTTACTGAGGGATTGAAAGCAATGGAATTGCATAAAGAGGTTTCAAATGGTCTTATTTCATTAAAACAATTTAAACGATAATGAAACACATGCATTGTTTCCAATCCCTGAGTAACGAGAAGCACGGGAAGTCCGGAGTCATAATCGCTGTCCATGTTACTTGTGTTGAGGTGCACCTTTACGCAAGAGAAACTGAAACTTCAATGCACAAGGATTTTAATACCGCGCGAGAATCTCATTAAGCGTTCAATTAATAATTGCGGACTACGGTGAATAAGCCTAAAAAATGCGTGAGACCTACGCTGAATGCGTGAGACTTGGCATCTCTGGTACTCCAGCCACGGTCATGTAAGATACCAGGCTGGATTGAATGATCGCCATAAAGCACCGAATGCACGCTTTGGGTAGCCAGCTAATATTGGCTGGGATGGAGCATCGCCATTCAAGTCGCTAACCGCGTGAGGTAGGGCTGAGGCAGCAGAGAGAGGGAACTGGTTTGGGGCAGTGCTTGCGGAGGGTCCTGGAACCGGAGCCATAGCCATAGTCATAGCTTCTGGTGTGCAAGCTAGGGCATCGCTTGAGGTTGAAGCAGCACAAGGCTTGTGTGGTGGGAAAGATATCCCAAAATGTTCTAAATTCTGAGTATTATTTTAATCACAGTTCAATGGAGAAAACTCTGTTCTTGTGGCCCCTTAAAACTGCTGCAAGACTGTAGAGCTGAGAAGAAACAAAAACTCATAAATCTGCCAAAAAAAGCAAGATAACGAGGCCTCTAGCAGGCAAACCAAGGCTGGCTAGATGAGCTAATCTTCCAGAATGACCATATTGGTAGTCAACCAATAAGCAGCTTCATCATATGAGCCGGCTCACTCCAGTTTATTCTGGAAATATCCAGGAATCCAGCCAACTTGGGCATCCACACTGACCTTCAAGTGAACCTTAGGTTTGGGAGGATCAGATACGGTCTTTGAGCATCCCTGGCGGCCAAAAATGAATTTACACCATGATGTAATGGCAAGCTTGTAAGTAAGGGTGGAGTGTTGCGATAGGACAATGAACCAATCAGAAAGTAATAATGTTGTATAAAGTGGGATGAGTCACGTTTAATCCCACCTAGAGGAACGTGCTAAAAGGGTAATAAATACGAGGGTTCAGACAGTCAGTGGTCAGTCTGTGTCGTGTGATGGAAGAAGAATGAACGCTATGTGGTTTGCGCAGTCCAGCCTGGGTTTTGTATTTTCACTTTGAGCGACTTGTAATAAACCCGATCGCATCAGACTCTGGAGAATGTGTCCATTCCTTGAAGGTAGATTTACAAGGGTTAGGAAAACGCTTGGTCCACAAGTGATTTCACCCACACTTGCTAATAGGTTTTAAAAAACGATACATGGCACCGAACTCGTTTGAATGAATAAAAGGAAATGTAGGTAAAATTGTGAGTCTGCGCACTGCTCAATGTACACCTATGAAGAGAATGGCTTCACTGCCTGGTGAAGTATCCGTACTTACATTAAGCTATGCACCAAATTAGGCGTTAGGAACTATTATTTTACGCACTATTTTGTCATTGACTTTATAATTGTTATGATTGGCACAGACTGTGAAGGTTTTTTTTTATTAAAACTTTAAACCCAAACTGTCATTCATGTCTTAGTTTTGTCAATAAGGTGTAAAAACTGAATGTGTGTACATATAAATAAGTGAGCCAGTCAAGGTACTGTTTAAAAACTTGATATAAATGGCATTTTACCAGGTATACCCGGTTGGCCCACTTTTTTCTCCCATTGGCCCACTTTTTTCTCCCATTGGCCCACTTTTTTTAAGTTGGGGGAGTTGGCCCACTTTTGAAATTTTCTAGAATCGTCACTGAAAATTGAACTTTTTGGTCACAACCAAAGAAGGTATGTTTGGAGAAAAAAGGGTGAAGCATTTATAGAGAAGCACATGTTGCCAACTGTTAAGCATGGAGGTGGATCCATTATGCTTTGGGGTTGTGTAGCAGCTGGGGGCACAGGCAATATTGTGCGAGTGGAAGGAAGAATGGATTCCACCAAATATCAAGACATTCTAGAGGCTAACGTTCAAAGTTCAGTCCAGAAATTGAAGTTGAAGAGACTTTGGGTATTCCAGCAAGACAATGACCCGAAGCATACCTTAAAATCCACCATGATGTACCTCCAGGAAAGACGGATGAAGGTTTTGGAATGGCCATCACAGTCCCCAGACTTGAATATTATTGAAAATCTGTGGAGAGACCTCAAACATGCTGTGCATGCAAGAAGGCCAAAGAATATTTCTGAGCTAGAGGCGTTCTGTCAGGAAGAATGGGGAAAAAAATTTCAAAGACAAGAACTGAAAGACTCTTGGCTGGCTAGAGGAAGTGTTTGTAAGCTGTTATAGGTGCCCAAGGAGGACAAAGTACTCTCTGACACAGGGTTCCCAAACTTTGCACAGGGCCTTTTTCCTGGTTTTATTATTTTGAAACTGTAAAAAGTGAAAAATAAAAATTATTCTTGCTTTAAAATGTGATGAAATTTGTCATGTTTAACTTTGTAGCATTTAGTGTCCAGGTTTGCCTTCAATCACTTGGAGATTAATTGTAATAGACATTTAAACCAGGGGCGCCAAAATTTTTGCACCCCACTGCACATAAACTTCCGACACATTACAAATGTGATGAAAGAGATGAAAGCTGAAATAAATCATTCTGTTTATGAGAATTAAATGTCCGTAATTGAGAGAAACTGCATTTAAATGTATTTGGCTCAGGTGCATGTAAACATGACTTCAACTGTAGTTTTACAATATTCCCATTGATTGCAGTTATAGGGGCATGGGACTTTCCCTAAAAGGGGGAAAAATGAATTCCTTCAGAACTAGTACAGTTCTGTAACAGCATGAATTAGCAGCCTGACATGCTTTTGCTTTTTCAAACTTGACTTGACTTGAATTATCACAATGGAGACGAATCCAGCCAGACAGCATTGTTTGAACTTCAGTGAGCCAGGCTGCTATGTTTGTAAATTTCTTCCATATGCTGATGTTTTACAGGCAATTGCTCTGATGGAGATCCCAACCACATAAAAGTCAAAGGTAGGGAACATTTGGCTCTGAAGGTGAAGGTACACGAGTCCTCTGTGTGTATTGATTCAGTTCTGCGCTGCTTTTTTCCCCTTGACGTCAAAGCCTTTTACCCCTCTGTTTAATTTTCCCTGAAATCTGGAGCTCAAGACAATCTGTAACATTCGCGGTAATCTTGGAGGTATTGCAGCCACCATGTCCTGACTCTCTTTAAATTTGATTCTATTTGTGTACTAACATTGTCTCCTGCTTTTTCGTTCCACCGATCCAGGAGCCTCTAATCGAAACCACAGAGCAGTGATTGTTGCCGTGGTCATCTTCGGAGTTGTTGTGTTCGGGGTATGTGCTTGATGCAGATGACAGTGTTCATTTAGAAATTTGTTTTGTTTGCATTTATTTGATTTTTTTTTTTTTAGCTCATTTTCTCATTCATTGAGGCAATGTTATCTTTTTATTACTTACTTTATGTTATGAACTGTTTATTGCTGTCTTGCAGCTGGTTTGCAGGTGGAAATGTGAGATCAGGACAGGAACAAATGCCTCTGCCGGAACAAGAACGGTCTAATATGCTCCACTGAAGAAGTGTGCACTTCCTACCTGCAGGAGATGATTGCTCATTCCACCTTGCTCAACCAATCTGCTCTGCTGCTGCTGGATGACTTGCAGTTTGAATGTATCAGTGGTATAATACTTGCTCGTTGAATTGTATTATAATAGGTACCGGTAGTTTAAAAAGGGAATTTAGCACTGCAAAATGAATTAATCAATGGAAATTTTACACTCCTACGGTCATGTGAACTATATTTGAATGTTTTTTTTTTTTTTTTTTTTATCGGCATCATGTCATATTCTAGTGTAGTACTTATCCGTTTTCCCAGCTCCACTCGTTTTAATTGATTGGCCTACTGATTGAGGCAAAGAATGAATTCCGACCGAAAAACATTCAGAATTTTTGCATTTTATCATAGCATTTTTTAAAGCAATTGTTCTGGTCTTAATTACATGGGGTTGAAATAGCCTCCATTGCAGACATCTTAAGTGGTTCACTCCCCACCCACAACAACGTCTGCGCACTCGAGCCAAATTTTGTTCCGTGACGTAATGGCATTATGTGAAATAAGCCAATCAGAACGGTTGTTCTATGATGGTCCTTTTTGGCTTCCCCTGGAAAATGGCAATAAACAAAATTGCGGGTACAGAAACTCCTGTTGAAAATGATATTTGTTTTGTATGCAAACTAAGAATCAAGAGGGAAAATACATGGATATGGAAAATGCCAACCCGATTTTTTTTCAGTTATAACTAGTGTTTTTTTCCAGGAATACTGCTGTATATTCCGCAAGCGAAGAGTTTGTCAGCCCTACACGTTGCTACAATTTATTAGAAAAGTTCTCAATAAAAAGCCTACTGGATGAGATCATAAAAAAATCAAGCGACTCTACCATGATGGCGACCGGTCTTGTGTCAAACATATAACTACTAAAGCACCAACCAAAGTGCATATATAATTGTAGCCCCCAGACTAAGTCGGGTGGCTGCTATGGATTCATGCTTGTCGTTTCCGCCGCCATGTCCGCATCCGTAGGCACTTCCTTGTGGATGCTGTGCAGGCTGTAATTTTTGACCGATTACATTCATATTTGGTATGGACATGTTATACTTCAATTATGACACCTATCGATTTTGTTTGCCATGGCAACCATATTGGCCAAATAATTCACTAAAAGGGAGAAGCGGGCTTTCGGGAGCTACACCCATGTGGTCGTGGCCAACCGGACTGTCTAGTTGTCTCTGGAAATTTCAGTGCTTCTCCCGGACTGCTTGAACACAAAGCCCGCCATGAGTGCACAGTCGTTGCTGTGGGGAGGAAGCGAACCACGTAAAACTTCCGCAACGGAGGCTAGGGTTGAAAACAACTTATCTTTTATCTTTTCTATGCCTCAGTCAACAAACATTACATTTAGATATATCAAGGTTTTTTGGGGGGGGGTTTAGTTCTCTGCATCGTTACAAGAACATTCAGAATGGAGAATGTGCGAGATTTGATACAAATCATTTGAAACCATGAATATCTAACATTAACAATCTTCATATACCCTTGGCGGTTGGTGAACTGAAAATTGCTGAAGCACAGAGTAACCCTTGAAAGATTGGTCTTGACCTGTTTTCAATCTTTTTTTTTTTTTTTTCAAATTCACATCATGTGAACTCCGAAGACACTCGGGACCAACTGGTGTAGCCAGTTCTCCTCCTTAGGGTGAGATGAGAACAATTAAGGCTGCATCTCAGTTCTCTTATTTGTATTTCCTTGCCCCTCTATCCGATTTGAACCGGAAGTCGGTCTGGATCTGCCATCTTGCTGGCTATATTAAAATGCTTATTCCTGCTGAGAGGAGGGAGCTCTGAGTGGCTATGGTTACATAAGAGCGGCTTCCCGGGGCTCTTTCAACGGAAGGCTATGACGTTAATTGGTTACGAAAGACACTTGCAGGAATTAAAGGGTGCAACCGATCAGAAAACTTAAGGATCGGATCATTTTTCTGATCAACAAAATAAACTGGAAAAAGGGGAGACAATTATAACTTTGTGTGTCTTTACAGACTAAATGAAAAGCGAAGTGTGGAACTTTTGCACATGGTCTTATTTGAAAACATTCAAGAAGTTCAGTGTTTCCATAAAATCTTGAAAAGGCCTTCATAAAATATTCAAATATTAAAATAAAGTGTAATATGAGGCATGATACCCCCTTCCTTTAAACATGGGAGAATGGAAAAATTAACCCAAGCCTACATGATAAAAAAAGTAAAAAATAACAAATTAAAAAAAGCAAGGCAGACTGGATTTTATACCTTCAAAAAATGCTAAATGATAGGATGTCCACATTGTCAATTCATTTATTTATAAATTTTACACAAAATAGACGTTAGCGAGTGGGCTACATTTGACAATTTGAATGCGCGATTATACATGTCCCACAACCGGCATTCAGCACATTGAATGCACATTTCCAACAGAATGATTTCCTTCAATTCAGGCACTCAGCAAAGGTTTTATTTTTTTTGTTTCCCTTGTAAGCTAAAGGGCGACGTCTGGTTAAGAAACAGATTTGTGGATACACGCAAAAATAATTGAAAAGGATAGTCTATAGCTTAAATGCCCCTGTTTCCCGTTTTAAAAATGGATTCATCTTGGCTGTATTTAACAATTGGGTGCGCAACACAGCACAATTTTAGGAGTCAGTAACTGGCGGACATAAATATTAAATAACACAATCTACAATTTTAAAAAACCAATTAAAATTTACCTTGTGATGTTTCTGGTATTAAAAATGTTGCAGCTAAACTGTATTTCATGCTATGATGATGAAATTTACGCACAATCTGCAGTTTACATGCGTGCCAGTCCCTACAGATCGCATTCCAACATATCCAGCCGAGCGCCGCCACCAGAAGTGAACATTTTCTCGTGACACTCTAGAGGAAACAATGTCTCATTTCTCTAAAAGCATGTTTCCTCGACTCTTCTCTCCTTGCGTCTCTCCATGCATCCCCGGTGGGAGGGAGTAAGGCGCAAGGTAAAGAAGTGAGGGGAATGAGGATGCAAATTAAGAGAATTGCGATGCACGCAAAGTCTTGATTGGTTTTTCAGTCATTTTTCTTGATAAAAGTCTCCAGTGATAAGAATAAGCTAACAGCAGTCAAGCACACAGATGCCTTCTGAATGTGATGTTACAAAGATTAAATGGAGAAAATTTTATTCACTTTACAAAAAGGATGAACTACAATGTTAACTTCTGTGTTTGCTTTCTGCACATCCTCCATCATCTAATCTTAGCTTCAAGATTGTTTAAGGGGACTTAGAGTTAAGCAAACATTTTTCCAAGATATTCACTTTTTAAACTAAGAATTATTATCAAAATAATTTTATTAGAAATTGCAACTTAAAACACTGAGTTTCTGTAGCATCACATCAGTGGTGGCCATGGCAACGGCTGTTTTAATGAATATATTGATACTTAGAAGAAGCACAGTTATTGTGATAACTAACAGTGTTTGGTGATAATTTCAGCTGTAATGTGACGGAAAAAACATTCTGAATGTCACTACAGAGCTTTTTTTCTAGGTTTCTATGTTCTAGCATTGATTTTGACCCACCCAAATCAATTTAGGCGGGAAACTGCTAATTAAATATGCATATTTTGATTTACTCATATTCAGTGGTTCTTATTGCAGAAAGAGCTCTGTACAGACATAGATCATCACAAAATGAAGAAAACTGCCAAATATGAAGTTAATTGGATGTACAGTTGCTGAGAAATCTGTATTTTCTTGTTGAAAATCATCTGTATTTTTATCAAGGTTTAAAGTGCTTTTTAGTGTAAGAGTAATTTCAGAGCAATTTTAAAGCAAGTTTAAGACCAATTAGGCAGAAAGTGAATGTATGTCCTGAAAGTAGTCTATTTGAAGGACCACTTCATGTTCTTACCTCAAAACTAAAATTTTGAACCAAATTGACATTTTGCCTAGCTATAGGCCCCCTTAATTTCAACTAGGAAAGCAAAAATTTGCTCCAAATATTTGCAAATGTATGACGTTGATGAAAATGCAATTTGGCATCAAAATGATGCATTTCTGTCTTGCGTTCGCTTCATAAGGAAGACTGGCAATACATGATGTTGTATTTTCAGAGTTTACATTATGTTAATTTTTATGAATGATTGAAAACGGGTCAACGCCAATCATTAGTTTCAAGGGATGTTCAGTGCTTCATCAATTTTCAGCTCTCCAGATGCCACTATTTTACACTTTAGGCATATTAATTTATGTGTATATTTATGGAGATGTTTGCTGCCTGGCTGAAAAAATTTCCGAATTGATTTAAATAAGCAAACAGTCAACTTTGCTGAAGAAATGGATTAAGAAGAAAATTGTGAATGATCACGATTGGAGATAACTAAAACCCTTAGAGAAGTCTTACCGTAGAAAATCAAGCGTCTGAAGCATGGCCATTTGATTGTTAAAGTAAGAGTGTTTTCGCCTGCTCAATACGCCAAGAACTTGGAGGATTGGGACTAAACAATTGCATGGCCACAAGAAAACCACTCATTGGTGAGGCTAATCAAGGGGGGAAAAAACATTAGTTTGCTAGGGAGCATAAAGTTTGGACTGTGGAGCAATTGAAAGGTCAGGCAACCGAAGTCCAGATTTACTCTATTCTAGAGCGATGTTGCCTCAGGGTAAGAAAGGAAGCTCATAATGTGATGCACCCATCCTGCATAGTGTCTACTGTACAAACCTCCGATGGTAGTGTTATGATCTGGGGTTGCTTCATTTAGTCAGATCAAGGCTCAGCAATGTTATGAAGCAACTAAACGGTGTCAGTAGATTACCAAAGTGTACTGAATTACTGAATGACCACGTTATCCAATCAATGGATTTTTTTAAACCCTGACAGCACAGACATATTCCGGGATTACTGTACCATAATCCATTTTGGATGCGCTGGAGAAGGCTTTACAGCGTGGTTTGATTTTATCGTCGTCAATACAAGATCTCGGCCAAATATTAATGTAACTCTGGGTGAAAATAAATGGTGTTACATTGCATAAGATTGTCAACAAAGACAAATGCATGCCATGAGCAAAGCTAAAGGTGTTACAAATAAATATTAATGTGGGACTACCCCGGCAGTGTAATTTAATCATTTGAAACCATAAATATCTCATTATTTATCTATTTATATGCTATGTATATATCTACATTAAATATAAGTATATATTTATACAGATATATTTAAGATTTAATATATATTTATATATGTATGTATTTATACAGATATATTTATTTAATGTATAATATATTTATGTTGATACAAATGATGGATGAATTTTAATTATGAGTGCTGTGTGCGACACACAATGTGCTGTCCTCGGGCATTTTATTTACCATTTTCAAGCAATATTCTCTTCTGGAGAGGCATCAGAAAGCGGTTACTCCCCTATTCCCCTGCTGCCCATTTTTAATGCGACTGGTGAATATTCTGAAGAAAGTAAGAAGCAAGAGCTATGAAGAGGCATATTATTTATTTTGAGGCATGTAAACATTTGTAAAGTGGATTCACAAATGTAACATTGTTGAAAATATTTAAAAACATCAGTGTGGTCATAATGGTTTGGTCCAAAAAAATTGGTCCTCATATCGTAGATGCATCTCTGAAAATACAATGCTTTCACGCATCTTTAAACAATGCATTTTTTCTAGTGTACTGCTTGTACTGTTGTCCTGTCGCAACTTGTTTAAGAATCAATGGGCAAAAGGATTTTGCCTTCCTGTAACATTGCCCTGCCGGGGTTATATTAAACTTTATACACTTTAGGTGTACGCTAGTCCACATCCAAGGCTGAGCGCTCCTTGACATGTGGACTTCCGGGGGTACTCGTGCCTGGACTCTGCGCAGACTTGCCAAAAATGCTTGTGAACTAGCTGAATTTGCTCTTAAAACAGCTGAAATTTGGGAAAATGGAAAAATAAGCTATGTTGATCCCTACCTATGTCTGTGCTCAGTGCCCATATGCAGATTGACTGCCAAGAGATTGAGGAGAAAAATTGTTTGGGACTAGAAGTCCAGAGTTCTGCTCATTTTATAGTGGGATTTTTTTTATTAATGATTGTGGAGTGCTTTGTCCTGAACACCACTATTTTTTCTTTCAATGCATCGGTCAGCAACCATTACATTAAAATATTTTGGTAAGTTTTAAGAGTAGATGCAAGAACATTCAACCAAATGGTACAAGTGCAAAAATTCAATCTATTGATCATCTGAAACCACAAATGTCTAATTATAGCATTTATTTATATGCCAGACTTGATGTATGTATATATTTATAGAAATGAATGGATTTATTTTGTTAAATATATTTATAGGGACTATTTTTAACAATGGAAATATTTTTATACTGGAGTTATTTTAATACCGAGAGCAGTGTATGTCACACAATGGATCATCCTCTTGCTGTGTACTTTGTATTTTCAAGCAAGTAACTGCGCCCCCTGCCAAAAACAGTCCATTTTTAATGTAACTGAAAAGGTGTTCACTGTGAAATTAATTGATATTTCCAAATGGTGAGAAAAAGAAATCAAATCTACAAATTGGTGTCAGTATGCTTTTATGGTAATTGGGAAAGAGTTATGAAATAGTATGCTACTTATGTAGGGGCATTAGATATAACATTTGCACTGTATACATGTTAGCATTTGTAAAGTGAATTGGCAAATGTAACATGGTTGAAAACATTTCAAAACGCCAGTGTGATCATTATGGTCCGGTCCAAAAAAGTTGGTCCTTCAGTATGCTTATGCTTCTTCCTACTCCTTTTGGACATGTGGGGTCATTATTTTTTTCCCTCATGACTATGTAAACTTCGAGTGGTTTACTTTTGTATGTGACTCTCTTGACTTTTTGTGCCTGTCCTTGAGGTTGACTTTTACTCAGTAAAATCTATTGAGTACACTGAAAGAGGATGATATCCTGTGCACTTGAACTCAATGCCTTATTATTGTCCCCCGCGGCATAAAATGCAAGGGGATATAGGCATCACCTCGTCCGTCTGTCCGTCCGTAATCATTTTGTTTCCGGAGCAGAACTCGGAAACTATGCAAGATATCAGCACCAAACTTGGTACATGTATTCTATGTATAGTCTAGATGTTCCTTTTGCTACTTTGGAAACTTCAGGATTACTATTTTTGCCATTTCCATGGAAACGAATCTGGACTTAGTGCACATTAGGCCTAGTTCGTTTCCGGAGCACAGCTCAAAAACCGTTCATTATATCTTTCTGAAACTTTGCATGTGTATTACCCACATACTGAAGTAGGGCCTTTTGATATTTTCAGATTTCTGGAAAAAAAAAAAAATTTCGTTTCCACGGAAACGAGTTGGATTTGGACTCTGTACAGAGATGAGTTCATTTCTGGAGCAGAACTCAAAAACCGTTCATTATATCTTTCTGAAACTTTGTATGTGCATTACCCAAGTACTGAAGTGGTGCCTTTTCATATTTTCAAATTTCTGAAATTATTTTTTTTTTCCTTTCCATGGAAGCGACATGGATTTGGACTCAGTCGCAGGGTTGGGTTTGTTTCCGGAGCTGAACTAAAACACTGTTCATTAATGACTCTTGTTTTATTATTACCTTCGTCAACATGTGGTTCATAGTCTTTGGTAGATGTTGCCAGTACATACTTCCAGATAATTCCAGAGGAAAATCACCTCAACATTCTTGTTGGAATTTCTTTGAAGGTGTACGATTGACATGACTTTCGCAAATAATCAGGGGCCGGGGGAATATGCCATCTTCTGATGACTCTTGTGTTTAGTATGAACAATATTCCACTGAATGCAAGCCGAGGATATAGGTCCACGAATTAGACATTTTTATTCAAGTGATGAAAATGTATTGTTTTTTGACTCTCATTAGTATGTATGCTTCAGGGAATTTGGTCAGATTCAATTTTTAATGTAATTTTCAAAGGCTTCAACTACAATTCATTGTTTTGTTCTTGCATCGCATTATCTTGGTTTTAGGATATATTTTTGGTTTTGGGGGGTGTCTTGCATAAGGAGTATGACAGAAGTGGTCAGTGGCTGGGGTGTTTGTAAGTCATCATTTGCCTTCATATAAACAGATGTAAACTTGAGTGCATATCATTATTGATAATACGCAATATGTGTTGGAAGCCTCAAAACCATGTAATTAACATTTATATGCAATAAACTAACAATTTGATTCACCTTTTGCATATTTTCAATTTCTTGGTTTATTAAGTTGGCTTCACGAAGAGTATTATCAGTATTTTTATTTATTATTTATTAATTATAAATCTGCACTGAAGCAACTCCAAGAGGTCTGAAGCTGCATGCCCATAAATTGGAAGGCAGCTTAAAGGAGCTGTCACGATTACTGCGCGTGCTCAGAACTTGCATCCGAAGAAAGTGAATCTGCTTGACTGCAAATCGTAATCTGATTCTATCCTTGCCAGTCTGTCTTTGTTTTGCATTGTATTTTCAACCCCAATTCCAAAAAATGTTGAATGCCGTGTAAAATGTAAAAAACAGAATGCAATGATTAGCAAATCTCAAACTGACATTTTATTCACAATTAAACATATCAGATGTTGAAAGTGAGACATTTTACCACTTAATGAAAAATATTAAGACAATTTTGAATTTGATGGCAGCAACACATCATAAAAAAGTAGGGATAGGGCCATGTTTACCATTGTTTAGTATCCCCTCTTTTAACAACAGTCTGTGAACGTCTGGGAAGTGAAGAGACCAATTGCTGGGAGAGTTCTGGGAGAGGAAAGTTGTCCCACTCTTGTCAGATGTAGGATTCTAATTGCTCAACTGTCCTGGGTCTCTTTTGCCAGATTTTTTTGTTTTATAATACGCAAAATGTTTTCTTTTAGTGAATGGTCTGGACTGCAGGTAGGCCAGTTCAGCACTCAGACTCTTCTATTCTTCTAAGCCATGCTGCTGTGATGGATGCAGTATGTAGTTTGGCAGTGTTTTGCTGAAATATGCAAGGCCTTCCCTGAAAGAGACGACGTCTGGATGGAAGCATACATTGTAAAACCTCTATATACTTTTCAACATTGATAATGCCTTTTCAGATGTGTAAGCTGTCCACTCCATGGGCACTAATGCAAACGGATACCATCAGAAATGTAGGCTTTTGAACAGTGCGCTGATAACAAGCTGGATGGTCCCTCTCCACTTTAGACTGCACAACATGGCGTCCGTGGTTTCCAAAAAGAATTTTGATTGGTCTGACCACAGAACAGTTTTCCTTTCTGCCTCATTCCATTTTAAATGAACTTTGGCCCGGAGAAGACAGCAGCGTTTCTGGATTGTGTTCATACATGGCTTCTTTGCATGACACAGGTTTAGCTTGCATTTGTAGATTGCATGGCGAACTGTGTTCATGGACAATGATTTCTGGAAGTGTTGCTGAGCCCATGCAGTGTATTCCAGTGCATAATCATGCCTGTTTTTCATGTAGTGCCGCCTGAGGGCCTGAAGAGCATGAGCATCCAGTGTTGACCTTTGGACTTGTCCCTTGCGCACAGAGATTTCTCCAGATTCTCTGAATCTTTTGACGATATTATGTACTGTAGATTCAAAGTCTTGGCAATTTTACATTGAGGAACATTTTACTGAAATAATTCCAGAATTTTTAGACGCAGTTTTTTGCAGATTGGTGAATCTCCGTCCATCTTTACTTCTGAGAGACTCTGCCTCTCTAAAATGCTCTCTGCACACCCAGTCATGTTACTGATCTGTTGCCAGTTAAACTAATTCATTGCAAAATGCTCCTCCAGCTGTTTTTTTTATTAGTACCACTTTTCCAGCCATTTGTTGCCCCTCTCCCCATTTTTTGAGATGTGTTGCTGCCATCGAATTTAGAATGAGCTAATATATTTCATGGAATGGTAAAATGTATCACTTTCCACATCTGATATGTTGTCAATGTTCTATTGCGAATAAAATGTGGGTTTATGAGATTTGCAAATCATTGCATTCTGTTTTCATTTACACTTTACACAGCATCCCAACTTTTTTGGAATTGGGGTTGTAGTTTTTTGTCTGGACCCCCACATTAAATCTGTCCCTCACAAAGTTAATTCTTCGAGTGAAATGTTTTCAGCTCATGTCCAAATCATCTGATGGCAGTATGTCATCCCAGTTCAAGGTGTTAATTTGACCAATAAGAAGTTCTTTCTTAGATCTGGGAATGCACTGGAAAGTCTTTGTTTTAGTTTCTGTGTTCCTAACTCTTTTATTAGTTGGCTTTCTAGCTAATCGGGTTAGGTTATGATCTGATAGACCAGTTATTGGATTGTAACTTTAAATTATTTGTTCTGGTTTGTTAGTAAATATCAGATCAATATGTGTATTGGAACATTTAGCAATTCTGGTTGGGCCTTTAACTAGTTGCTTAAAGTGGAATTTTTTCTGTAATAATTTCTTTCCCTTAGATTTATCCTCCAAATTCACATTAAAATTGCCCATCAGTAATGATGCTTTGTTGAGGTTATACTCTTTCAAAATGTTTGAGTCGGTCATAGAAATTATCATCTGCAGAAGGAGGCCTGTAAACACCTATGACATTAAAAGACATTGTTTGAGACAGTATAATTTTTAATCTGACATATTCTAGTGCATTACTTGTACAGAAAAACATGTTCATATTTGATGTTGTCTCTGATTTAAAAAAAAAAAAAAAAAAAAAAAAAAGCTCTTCATTTTCTACCCTCTAAAATATTGGTATCTGGGCACTGTAAATAAACTTGTGGGAGTTGTTTGTTTAACCACATCTCAGCCAAACAGATGAAGTCCAAATTAGAGTCAGACAGAAGATTAATTAGCTGATTGCTCTTAGTTGTAATGCTTCTGATGTTGAAATGTCCTCCAAATAGTCTGTTTCAGTTTCAGAACCCATAATGCTTTGGCAAGATTGACAGTTAGGGAAGTTTTGAATATTCTCTGCCTGTTCACTGCAGGGTTTTGACGCACAGTGGCATCAGCTGTAGATTTTGCGAGAGAGACCGTGGACCTGTTAAGGTTTCCACAGTCTAACAGCGACAGGTTATTAAGGCATCATGACCGGTGTTTAGACTTTTGAGGGATAAACTCTGCTCTAAGGTCAACTTGGGGCGACCAACTCGCATTACCAGAGTAGCTGATCTTGCACGCAATGACCCCTGCATGCGCATGTTTTTGTAGCCTAGCACCTGAATATGGAGATCATCGACAGCAGTAATTCACGATCAAGTTTGTGGTCTGCAAAACTCAAGGATGCCTGCAAATATGACGCAGGCCGCGGATTAAATTTAAGTGTTGGTTACAGCATTTTCGCTCACGCAAAAATAAACTTGACGGGACAGGCAAAACGCTCAGAAAACGCCAGCTTTCTTTATGTGTAACTCTCTTTCGATAGGTCTGCCGCCGACCATAGCATGGTAACTGCGGATATGTCTTAATCATAGATGGCAACATTTCAACCTTCCGCTAAAAAAGCCAGTGGTGAAGTTTTCTTGGTTCCTGGTATCTGCCAAAGTTCTGGTTTGTACCATCGGATAGGCCAGAGGGGCAAACAGATTAATCCGGAAATCCTAGGTCTCCAACCCCAATAGGGGGCGGCAGGGGGGCCAAAACATTTTTCGGCGCGAAAAAGGGCGGGAAATTCAAATTTCAAAATTGACCCTTTTCAGACACCCCTATCTCCGTCCAGGAAAATCGTGGAGGGTTCTACCTTATATCAATGGAAAGGGCATACCTTGAAGTGTTCATAGGAGATATACCACCCCCCTCGGAAATTATTAAGGGGTCAAAAAAAGGGTCTCAAAAAGGGTCCCCTTCGAGAGGCGAAATTTGGGGGGTCGGCCGAAAGAAATGGTCCCTGAAGCGAGGCTGGCCTGAGATTGGAGGGGTATGCTATAAGGTGAGATAGGGGAAGGTCAGACCTAAGGATCCCAGGGGTTTCCGGGGGTCCAGCCCTTGACCTCTGGCGTCCTTGACCTTTGGGATGAGGGAAACCAGTATCGCAAATTTAAGGGAAATGGCCATTTTCGGGATAACTTATCTCCGTGAAATCAAATCCTGGGGGGTGCTGCCTTCGATCTTCGGAAAGGGCATACCTTGACCTCCAACATAATTATCAACCACCCCCCTCGGAAATGGTTAAGGGGTCAAAAAAGGGTCTCAGTGAGGGGTCACTTTTTGGGGGTCAGCCGAAAACAATGGTTCCTCGGCCAAGAAGGTACCATTATCGGAGGGGTGTGCTATAGGAAGTTATAGGGAATGGCTAGGCCCAAGTCTGCCAAAGCAGACAGATCCGAGGTGATCCGGCCACACTGAAAGAGGGGGTCATAGGTGGACCCCAGGGCTAAGGGCCAAGGGGGTGATCAGGGGTCATGACCTTGACCTTGGCGGTCCTGAAGCTTTTAAAGCAGATTTGGCCCTTAAAAATGCGGGAAATCGAACATCAGTGGAACCAGGGGAGATCGGGTTTTACATTCGGGTGGCCCTGAAAGGCGGTCCCAAGTGTCAGGCGCCTGATTCATCCATGCCCACATCTCAGAAGTTTCGCATCGCATTTGTGGAGCCGCAAAGAAGGCTGGCGAATGCGCCAGTAATGGAATGTCCAAGGAATCCCCTGGAACGGCCTGTGGTGCAAGGTGTTGAGGCAAGAGGTCGGGATGGAGGCGTAAGGCAAGGACAGGTCGGCGAGTGCATGTCCATTCCCGCCCCAGCGGCGATTGCCAGGTTACAGCAGAGAGGAGTCCGAGCTAGTGGTGCCCCTTCTAGAGGACCTGCTGCAGGCCACCATCCCAGAACTGCTCCGGCACAAGACCTGGAACCAGGAAGGCTGCTCAATCTGCCAGACATCCAACACCAGAGGAAGAGGGCGGCAGAAGCGGCTTTGGGTCGCGCTCTGGACAGCCAACGTCAACGGCAGCAGCCATGTTTAACCAAGACCGCGCAGAAATCTGGGTAGTGTTCATTCATTGGAAAACCATTATGAAAGACAGGGTCGATACTGTCCAGGGAATAAAATCACGCCCATTGGCGGGCATTGATCCTTCAGCGCCTCGCATCTTTCCGGCGCGAGACGGAAAGGCACTGAGGCACACCGTTTTAAATTTGCAGTTCTTGGGGGGCATTGACCGTTAAGTGCCTCGCGTCTTTCCAGCGCCATGACGGAAAGGTGCGAGTCAGAAGGCGCGTTTTGCATTGGGTGTTGTTAGTGCCTCCCTGTCTCTCGGGCGTAATCACGGAAAGGCACGTGTCCCTATTCCTCTTCAGGTTGATAGGTTAAGTCCGTCTCCGTCAGCACGTGATGGGACTTGGGAGCGTGAACAAAATATAAGGAGCGCGGTTGTTTCCTGATGTTGAATGAGAGGTGGTTTGTGCTGTCCATTACCATCCTTATCCACTTTGCGCTCTCCCTCCACCTTGGCCTCATTCTGCGTATCCAATGCCTTCTCCTCTGTCTGCATGTCCTATGTCTCCATCTCCTATCAGTCTCTCTCTCTCCTCTATATCCTCTCTCTCTCCATCTCCTGTCTTTCTCTCTCCTCCATCTCCTATTGTCTCCTCTCCTGTCTCCTATCTCCTATCGCTGTCCTCTGTCCGGCCTAACTAATTCCATCTTCCGCCGCTAGGGGGCTGATTTGTAGCTCACAAACCGCTTGGGGGAGTTATGACAGCGGGCCAAATCGCTGGTTTCTTGGGATAGTTGCGTGTGGTCGCATGCGCAGGATTTTGTCTCTAAGAGACCGGCCACATGTCTACTCGGCCCGCAGGCCTCCTTCTCGGCCCACCCGGCCGGACTCATACCCACTCACACACTTTCATTTCTCAGAGCAACGCTTAGGATCCAATACCATTTTCTTCACCCCTAGCGTTCCACACTCTCTTGACGACCTGCATACTAAAATATAAAAAAAGCGACTCACCTCCACTCTCGTTTAGCCATTTTGCCGCATGATGTCAGAACTGTCAGAACCCGAGGTGAGGAGGGGATTCTGATCGTGAACTCTGACCCTACCTTTCGAGGTCAAATCTGGCCACTTGACACCATAATCTCAGAAATTCAGACGAAACGTGAAACTCGCGTTACTTGCATAGGTCGCCCGAAGTCGACCTAAGTTCTTGATTAAGCCTACTCACCTCTGGCATGGGGAGAGTCCTGGACTCGCACTGCTGCAAATCAGTACCGAAGTTCTACGGAACTTTAGAAGTCCCTGGACCTGGATTAAGCTGAACGTCTCCAGAGACGTTGTTAAAAAGCTGCTTTGCACTTGACGTGGATTTGACGAGTATACTCTGCGATCTGATAAGCGGCCTCCTTGGTGAGCTGGTACACGCAGAGTTGCAGGACCTGCCACAGTGCAACTCCACGCTGCCTAGATGGGATACAAATCTAAGTGACCATTCCACATGAATGAAAACGATCAGATTGGAATCCTGGTATCTTTTTGCCTGCACGCAAGTGCTGTTACCTTCTCAACCTCATTACGTTCAGCTGACGACCGGTTTGCCATCTTTCAGGGCAAAAAGCTGATCCATACATTCACTACATGTGCATCCATTATCTTGGTTTGAATCAGTTCCCCAAGTTTCAGTGCTCTTTGCCAACACTTTTTGTGCTCCTCAATGCTTTCCTGCAGTTTTGATTTCCTTGTTCCTCCCCTTCTCATTGTTTGTCCCCTGCTCCAGTCTCAACCATTGCCTGCCTCACCAGCCCCATTTTCCCTCGGACTGCTTTCCAAGTACTGACCTCAGATCGTCTCATTGATCACGTCCGGGCTAATCTCCTGTCACCAGTCTACAGTGCTTCAATCTCAACCTGTACTCTGACAACAAACTACCTTGCCCACCATGCACTGACTGCAGTGTTCTGAATTAGGACAGTCAACTTTTTACTCCTGGATAAGCAAAGCTTAGGAAGGAGTGCTGTGATGAGACTCGAGCAGCACTCACCAATCAATCAATCAATTTGCCGTTAGCACGACCACGGGCAGTAAAGCTACTTTCAGACAGCAGGTCTTGATGCACAATTCGGATTTTTTGCAGAAATCCGATTTTTTTTTTTTGTGTGCTCATTCATATTACACATTATATGCGACTTCTATCAGTTTTGAGTATGAACTGAATGCGACCCTGAAATGACCTGCATGCGCAAAAGAGGTCCTGAGGTAATACATGACCATGCAGGCACACACTGTTTGTTTACAGAAGTAAATATGGAGGCATCTTGTCTCGGCGCATGTGCGGCTCTCACATTTCTTAGGAAATACATTCAAATACGGCGTGGTTTCTATATGATACCTCGAGTTTTGCCTGCATTGAATTGTCACCCCAAATATTTATTAATTCTAAGACCTTGCGCTCCCTCCACTGTCCACTTTCCACTCCGTCCTCCGCCATGACTGCTGTTGTTATTGTTTTTCCTGCCGCTTCTCCTCCTGGGACGCAGATTTGTGACGTCGCATTTCAAATACGTAAAGGTCGGATAAATGCGACCTGGCCATTCAGACAGCAGTCGCATTGCAAAATATCAGATACGTATCGGATTTAGGACCACATATGAAAGTGGCCTGGGTCGGATTTAAAAAAATCAGATTTCTGCTGTTCAAACTGTCTTTAACAGATCGGATACAAGTCACGTGGGCAAAAAAAAAATCGGATTTGGGCCACGTTTGCCTGCTGGGTGAACGTAGCTTAATATTTACAAACCGCTTATCCAGCAGTTAATGACAGTGTCACTTTGATTTCAATAAAAGACTTGTGTAGCAAAAGGCTCAGTTAGGATAGAAGCTAACTGAGCCAGGGACCACATCCACTTAGTTTAGGGATTCACACCTGGGCTGCATGAGCTTATCAGCCTCTGAAGCCGTGTATCCAATTGTGGGCTGCATCCTTCGAAGGTCGCATTTTCAGGCTGCCTCATCGCAGGCAGTTGTTCCTTTGGGTGCATCGCAAAGCATAGGCTGCATCCTTTGAAGGCTGCATTTTTAGGGGTCGTCACTTAATTCCATCTGTCGAACTGACGTAACGTCATTTCATCTCCGTTAAACAGCTTTGGGTTAAGTGAGTTGTAACTGGTTTCCCTAACCTTCACCTTAACTCTAACCCTTAATCCAAAACCGAACCCTAAATTTAACCTTGTCCCTTACACTGTAAACCCTGATTGTGTGGTGAACTCAAATGAAGACCACAAAGGAAAAACGTTCAGAGTCCAAACATTGCATTTTTGTATATTTTATATACTCAGCACAGGTGGGCTGCCGGATAGCTCACTCAGTAAAGCATCGCGTTGCGAAGCAGAAGTGACTATCACGTCGCGGGTTCGAGCCCCGCTTCGTACCAGCCAGCAGTGGTTGGCAGCCTTTTCAGAGTAGCGCACAATTGGCTATAGCGCTACAGGGTTGCAAATTGGGAAGGGACTGCCGGGAAGGGATTACAATACTTGCCTTGTTCGTTGCTCAAGCGCCTCCTGTTGGCAGACGGGCGCTCGTCAGGAAGATTCTAAGCCTGGTCATGTCCGGGTATCCTCCGCCCTCGTTCTGAACCTGCGAAGATTCAACCAATGAGTGTATAAGAAGCGGTGGTTGACAGGCGCGTGCTTCGGAGGAGAGCCGCGAACTGTCTACACTCTCCTGAATTGGCAGCAAGGGGTCGCATACAAGCAAGCCTTGTACATAGTTCACCAATTGGGCATTCCAGATTCGGGTGGGATTGGAGATGCCAAATTTATAATAAAAAAAAAAAAAAACGCACAGGTGAGGTATATACTGTATTTGCGGCAGATTGAAGAGTCGATTGATTTTTATTGCTTTTCTAGTGAGGCACGAGAGGAAATAAAGAAAAGCGTGTGGTATTGTAATCCTGATGCACACCACGTGCACGCGCCAAGCACTTCAGTAATAACAAACATTGAGCTGTTTGATGTGTACAGTGACGCTTGACTTGTTCATTTTGGTATGGTCAATAGCCTACATAAAGCCAACAAAAAAACGAAAAATACTACTGCATCAAGAAAATGGAATGGCTTGTGACACAGGAGAGAGAAAAAGAGCCTTTGGCATGTTACGGGCAGATCTCAGCCGCCGAGAGGTGGTGCGTCATTTGCACTGTCACCGTTCAACAATCAGTGGGCTGTCTATCCGAGAATGGAACACAGGCGCTGTCACTGACCGACCCCGCTTAGGGCAGCCACGAGTGACGATGGCGGCTCAAGAGCGCCACATCTGGTTACAGCCTGTACGTGACATATTCTGGACAGCGACCAAAACTGATCATAAGATGAGGGGTCTGAGACGATTGAGGGTGAGCGCAAGTACCGTTTGACGCTGTCGACGTGAGCAAAACATGCGTACATACGGTCCCTACCGAAAACCCATTTTTTGCCCATCAACAGGAGTAGGAACTCTTCACTTCTGACTGTGGGCACTTTTTTTTGGCACTTCATTTCCCTGTTTCTGTCTGAGAATGGAACACAGGGACTGTCCCTGACCAACCACAGTACGGGCAGCCATGCGTAAATGGGCAAAAACTGGGTTTTCTGTAGGGCCCATGTGCACGCATGTGTTGCTCACATAGACGGCGTCAAATGTTACTTGCGCTCACCCTCAATCGTCTCGGACCTCTCATCTCATGATCAGTTTTGGTTGCTGTCCGGAATCTGTCACGTACAGGCTGTAACCAGATGTGGCGCTGTTCAGCTGCTATCGTCAATCATGGCTGCCCTAAGCGAGGTCGGTCAGTGACAGTGCCTGTGTTCCATTCTCGGATAGACAGCCGTCTGATTGTTGAACGGTGACAGTGCAAATGACGCACCACCTCTCGGCGTCTGAGATCTGCCCGTAACATGCCAAAGGCTCTTTTTCTCTCTCCTGTGTCACAAGCCGTTCCATTTTCTTGATGCAGTAGCATTTTTCTTTTTTTTTTTTTGTTTGCTTTATGTAGGCTATTGATCACACCAAAAAGAACAAGTCAAGTGTTACTGTACACATCACGAACAGCTCAATGTTTATTACTGAAGTGCTTGGCGCGTGCCCGTGGTGTGCGTCAGGATTACAATACCATGCGCCTTTCTTTATTTCCTCTCGTGCCTCACTGGAAAAGCAATAAAAATCAATCGATTCTTCAATTTGCCACAAATACAGTATATAGTATCTCACCAGTGCGTTTTTAATGGCGCTGAGTATGTATTGTATATTATTATGTTTCTAATAATATACAATAATGTTATAAAATATATAAAATATTATAATAATATATATCTTTTGCATATTTTTCAGCACTTTGTTTCTAAGATCGTTTTGAATTTTTAATTCATCATTTCTCCACAACATGAAAATGTGACTGATCATTTTTCCATTGTGGTCTTCAAATGTTTTGTGGAAACCGATTACCTAAAAAAAATTGTGAATAACTTAATTGCATTTCGAGGAAGGAAGTTACAGAAAAAAAGGTAAAGTTATTTTTTTACATGTTTTAAGTGCTGTGAACACATGATTATTAAGTTAGCAAACTGAATTTTTTTGAGGTAATCGGTTTCCACGAAACATTTTGAGTTCACCACTCTTGTCAGGGCTTAAAGTGTACCCTAAATGTCAGTTTGGCAAATGGAAGTAAGTGACGACCCCTAAAAATGCAGCCCTCAAAGGATGCAGCCTATGCTTTGAGATGCACCCATCGTCTTGCCTGATGTGGGATGCAATTGTCAGCTCGTTTGCACTCCGTTTCTCTTTTGGCAACTCCATCTGATGTCAGGCGAGCAATGACATAGCAGCGTAAAAGTGTAGATTTATGTCTCTCCCCCGGTTTTGTCTGGTTTCCCGTGTGCATGTGAGTCCATGTCAGCGTTCCCACCATTTCCGTACAATAACTCAGAAAGCGTTTGATCTATTTCCATGAAAAGGTGGAGTCCCATTAAGGGCATTTCCTGGCCCAGACCACTGAATTCAAAATCATTTCCAGCATTGATAAACCAGCCCATGGGGTTCATGAATCCACTAGAGAAACCTGCAATATCAATTTTCTTTATGACAAAAAATGATATTTTTAACATTTTTGAGTTTTTGGGAGGGGCCACCCATTCTGGGGCCCCACAAAGTGTCACCAATGATTATAATCATGTGTTTATCAATGCACATTGGAGCTGAAATATTTTCCTAATGAATAAAAAAAATGTTGAAATTGATGTCATACTGCCGAGATAGGAAGATATTTGTTCAAAGAATATGTTCTGAAATGGAGATTTCTAACGGCCACGTGTGTAAACGACAGTACATTTGACTAAGTTCAAGGCCATGACACACTGAGGAAATTTGCTGAAATTTGGCCTTGGGTATGGCCAATATTCAATGAAAAAACTAGGATGTGTCGAGACCGGTAACATCTTCATCCAAACACTTGCATCAACCGACCATCGTAAACCCTAAAATGGGGTGTGTTGATACGAAATGGATTGTGTGAGTATGGCTTTCACTTAATTCTTCTAGTTTAGGTTTTTTCAGTACTGTAGTTATTAACTATGACCCTTATGATGTTTATGCTTAAAATTATTGCCTATTCTTAGACCTTCAAACTGAAGGAGCCTCAAGACCACAACAAGGTGATCAGTCCCCTTGAGGAATAACTACCATGCTATCATCATGCATACGTATTTGTTCTAAGTATATCATTGGCAGCAATTTATACCCCAATTTAACAGTTGATCTCACTGACCGGTGTTGTCTGAAGAATATACTTGACAGCGGCAGGGCTAGTGTGGTGGTATCTGACCTTCTGCAGGTCTGTCACAATGTATCTTGAGAAAGTCATCTGCCAAAGATGAACTTCAACTGCATGTGTGAATCAGAATGTAAGGCTTGGACTGGATGGTCTTGACAAGAATTCACTCTCCTTTTTGATAAGTGCAAGTGTCATCTGAGGTCCTCCTGCAACAGAGAGAGTGTCAATGCTTTTCTCATCTTCTGGATAAAGTTGAAGACAAATCTTTCTTGGGATCAGATAAGTGCTATGACTAGTCTGGATAAGAAGCAGGTCTCAAAGTCATTCCATGCTGTGACTGAAGCAGTGGAGAAGACCATTATTCCTCATCATCTCGGTCCTGCTCATATATCAAGAGATGATGATATATCACACAACACGCCTTTCACAAACACATTCTTCGGTGAAGTAGTCACTGTCATTGTGGATGGGACGCATTTGTATATAAATAAGAGTGAAGGCCATGACCTTCAGAGAAAGTCCTATTGTGGACACAAAAAACGAAATTATTTGAAGTCATGAATGTCGTGTTCCCTGATGGCTATGTCTTGGATTCAGTTGGTCCGTATTATGGAAGTGAAAATGATGCCAGCATATCAAAGCACATTTTTGGCAAACTGGCCGATCTGAAATCCTGGATGGAGGAGCATGACAATGTGATTGTCGACAGTCTGTTCTTGAGTCCCATGGTTATGATGCACATATGCCATCTGAGCTAAGCGGCAACTCACATCATGACACCGAACAGGCCAATGCTGATCACCTCTGTACAAAAATCAGATGGGCAGTAGAGAGCTACCATGGGCGGCAAAAGCAATAGACATTTTTCGAAGAGCGGTTAACCTCAAATCATTTTATTCCAGTCATTGGAACCCTAGTCCGAGGAACAACTGCTTGTCTTAATGCTGCTCGTTGAGCTATCTACCAACCTGATTCTGAGCAAAGAGCAGCAGATGTTGCGATCGCATTGAGGATGAAGTCTCGCTTGACCAGGCCAAACTCCCTAGCAGATAGAGTTAAAGCGGACCCAGGCATGACTCGAAAGGCGAAAGTTGTTTGACAAAAAATGAATGCTAGTGATATACAGTTTCCTCACTTGCAGTTAGAGTACCTGAAGACAGTCACATGTGGGGTATATCAGCTCAAGCAGGCACCAGGTAATGTCTCAGATCATCTCACCCCTGATGGAGACTTTGAGGTGTGGGTGTGCCAGTATACACCAAACCTTATCTGAGGTCAGATTCACTCCAGACATCGGTCTCAAACTAAATGTAATGTCTGGATTTAGTGGCCCTCATTTATCAAACGTGCGTACACCAAAAAAATGGGTGTACGCCCAATCTCCCGCAAGGATTGGCATTTATCAATCTGAACGTGAGCGAATGATCCGCAAAAATCTCACGCCAGGTCTGACCAGGCGTACACAGTTTTGAAACCAGCGAACAACATGCAGGAACGAGTGCAGCTGTCAAAATGAGTAATAAACCATATGCAGCGATGCTTACGTCATGCTGTTGTCGCTCTTATTTGTAAAATGAATAAATAGGCTAAATAGATAAATAGGCTAAATTAATAAATAAATAAATAAGACGCTTGTGTTGAGAAATTAATTAAACTTATATTTTGAGACAACCTGCTTGTCAGGCCAGATGGCTGACAATTACAATCAATTTGACTAAGCGCAATGCGTGGCTAGACAGATATGCAGTGTGGTATGTCAGATGCTCATCCAGTCAGATATATACTGAACAACAAAAGAAACGCAAGTTAATTAAAGGCAGACTGGAAAATAAGTTTGCGCTTAATTACAACCCCAATTCTGAAATAGTTGGGACAAAGTGTAAATTGTGAATAAAATCAAAATGCAATGACTTTCAGATCACGAGCCAATATGTTATTTACAATAGAACATAGATAACGTTTCAAATGTTGAAACTGAGACATTTTACATTTTTGTCCACAAAATGAGCTTATTTCAAATTTTCTGGCTGCAAGAGGTCTCAAAAGTTGGGACACAGGCAAAAAAGGGCTGAAAAAGCAATTAATGTGTAGGACAATCAGCTGAAAGAACATTTAGCAAGTAATTACTTTAACTGGCATCAGAAGTGTAACATGATTGGCTATAAAAGGGATGGGGAAATTTGAAATGGACTTTGTTTATAATGATAACCCTTATTACCAGTTTCTGACTTGTTATTGGAGATATATAGATGATTTGTTTTTTATTTGGTCGGGTACAGAGGATGAGTTAAATGCTTTTCATGTTTATATGAATTCTAAGATGGAATCTATAAAATTCACTTTGTTTTATGACTTAGAGCGTATTCCCTTTTTAGATGTCTTAGTGAAAAAAGAAGGTACAGTTTTACACGCTGAAATTTACAAAAAAGCTACTGATAGAAACACTTTTCTGCATTACAGTAGTTATCATTCACCAGCTCTTAAGAGAAGTCTTCCGTATAGTCAATTACTGAGAATTAAGCGTATTAGTGACTCTGAGGAGACGTTTGAGTCTCATGCCAAACAGCTTTTAGACTGCTTCAAAGATAGAGGGTATAAGGACACTCTGCTTGATAAACATTTACATAGAGTATGCCAGATACCAAGGTCTGATCTTCTAAGCCCTAGTTCCAGGGACATCTCTACTCAGGGGCCTGCCATGGTGTCTACTTTTAGCCCTATTTCGAGTTCTGTCAAACAAGTGGTCAACAAATACTGGCACATCTTAGATAGTGATCCTAGTATTGCTAGTGCTTTTCAAACTCCACCCAGATTTTTTTATGAGAGAAATTATAATTTAAGAAACTTTTTGGTTAAATCAGATTTAGGCCCACCTAAAAAGCCCACGCATTTCATGTCTTGGATCCCCAGCGGTAACTTCCCATGCCACAACTGTGTTCATTGTTACACCATGATGAAGGGTAACACTTTCACCCATCCCAAATCGGGGATAGTGCTCAAGGTTAAAGGAAGAATTACATGTAGAACCAAATATGTGATTTATTTGCTAAAATGTCCATGTAATTTATTTTATGTTGGAAAAACTAAAAGGGAATTAAAAACGAGAATATGTGAACATAAATGTAATATTCACTACCATGATGAGAAATCATCTGTGGCTAGGCACTTCAACAGCCACAATCACAGTACCAGTGATTTACAGTATATGGGCTTGGAGGTTGTGGAGGCGCCATCTAGAGGTGGTAATAGGAAATGGCTCCTCCTACAGAAAGAATACCAATATATCCACACTCTTGGAACCCTCATTCCTAATGGGATGAATGAGGAGATTGTGTTGACTTGTTTTCTGTGATGTTGTGATCTGTTTTTTTGGTGTGATCAAGTATTTTTTTGATCTCTTTGACCCTTTTTTCTCTTTCTTTTTACTCGGTTTACTTGTTTCATTTGGGTGGAGATTTCATTGTAGACAATTGATGTTTAATGAGCTTCAATTGTGTTTAATGAGCTTCAGTTGTGTTAATGAGGAGATAATTACCACACCCGAGCCAGTGCTGCTATGATAAATCAACTGTGTGATACTCGATTTGTTTGTCACTGCACTGAAGAAGGGTTAACAGCCCGAAACGTTTGCAGGCAATAAATTTTAAAACTTGGAGTGCTATCCTTTTTTTCTCTCATAAGCATATGGTGTGGGTGCATGTTTTAAAAATCACCATGAATGCTGAAAGGTATGTAAACGGTTTAGAGCAACATATGCTCCCCTCCAGATGACATCTATTCCGGGGAAGGCCTTGTGTATTTCAGCAGGACAATGCAAAACCACATACTGCAGCTATTACAACAGCATGGCTTCATAGGAGAAGAGTCCATGTGCTGAACTGGCCTGCCTGCAGTCCTGATCTTTCACCGATTGAGAACATTTGGCGCATAATTAAACAAAAATTCCATCAAAGGAGACCCAAAACTCTCCAGCAGCTGGAAGCCTGTATTAAACAAGAGTGGGATTGAATTCCAATGGCTAAACTCAAGAAACTTGTCTCCTCAATGCCCAGATGCCTCCACTCTGTGTTAAACAGAAGAGAGGATGCTACACCATGGTAAACAGGCCATTGTCCCAACTTTTTTGAGACCTGTAGCAGCCATCAAATTTGAAATGAGCTCATTTTGTGGATGAAATTGTAAAATTTCTCAGTTTCAACATTTCCTATGTTATTTTTGTTCTATTGTGAATAAAATACTGGCTGGTGTGATTTGAAAGTCATTGGCCCTCATTTATCAAACTTGCATAGGATCTGGTGTAAATATCAGCGTTCGCCAGGTGTCACGTCTGATTTACTAAAAGTGTGTACGTCGCTGATTTCGGTGTAGAACTGGCGTGGCGTTGATAAATCTGGCGGCTGAAACCATCATAATTTACATGACACGCCCCTATAAATTCATGCTCCGGGAGGCATAGTCCTGCCCACTTTAAGAAGAAAGAACTTCACTGAGGAGGAAATATAAATGGTCGTGTCCGAGGTGGAGAAAAACTAAATAATTTTATTTGGAAGCCTTAAGAGTAGCATAAAGGGAGCCCAGAAGGCTGCAGTTTGGAAAACTATTGCTGCTGCGGTAAACACTGTTGGGGTGGAAAACCGGAGTGCAGCAGAGGTTTGATTTAATTCATTTATAAATTCAATTTATAGATCCATGATATTTCATGTTATATAGCCTACATAAATGACAATCCAAATGCTTTACATGTAGGTTAGAAAAAGTGGTCCAATTTTAAGATCGCCATCAAAAAAGGGGTTGCTGCGCTCAGGCGCAGCAGTGCATGGACCGGTGGAGGCCAACCAGACTCAAACCTCCGGCTGTCACCATTCGAGGAGCGCGTGGCAGCAGGGCTCCCCCCTACATCGTGGGAATACGAGGCAGTGGGGACCCGGATGAGTCCCCGTCGCCTCGATCGGAGCTGCATGAGCTGCATTGTTAAAATATAGTCTGCAGAGATCAACCTTCATTGTACTTTTATTAGTATTACTCCATGACATTTTATTGGGTGCCAGACAAAACGAGCAGCCACTCCTCACTTTCCCGGAGGAGATCTTCTCTGTGCCGACAGTTCCTCTCACGTCGGACAGAATCGAATTCCTCTATCAATAGAAGATCTGCCATTGTCAAAATGTGATCATGGTAGTTAGCTTAATTGTTAGTTAATGTACTATTTTGGTTACTCAGTCAAAGTGACGACAAAATAAAGAATAGTTTGATGAAACAAGTGTAAATGTGCACGTGCTAGTAATAAATTTGATTTTCTAAAATAATTACGCGCAAACTTATTTTCCAGTCTGCCTTTAATTAAGTTGCATTTCTTTTATTGTTCAGTATATCTGACTGGATGAGCATCTGACATACCTCACTTCACATCTGTCAAGCCACGCATTGCGCTTAATCAAATTGATTGTAATTGTCAGACGTCTGGCCTGACAAGCAGGTTGTCTCAAAATATAAGTTTCATTAATTTCTCAACACAGGTGTCTTATTTATTTATTTAGCCTATTTATTCATTTTACTAATAAAAGCAACAACAGCATGACGTCCAAATTGCTGCATATGGTTTATTAATCATTTTGACAGCTGCACTCATTCCTGCATGTTGGACGATGAGTGTACACCTGGTCAGACCTGGCATGAAATTTTTGCGGACCGTTCGCTCACGTTCAGATTGATAAATACCGATCCTTGCGGGAGATGTGGTGTACACCCATTTTTTTGGTGTACGCAGGTTTGATAAATGAGGGCCATTGTGTTTTGATTTTATTCACAATTTACACTTTGTCCCAACTATTTCGGAATTTGGGTTGTATTTTAGAAAATCAAATTCATTACTAGCACGTGTGCACATTTACACTCATTTCATCAAACTTTTCTTTATTTTGCGGTCACTTTGACTGAGTAACCATAAGAGTACATTAACTAGCTAGCTAACTTGCGTTTCTTTTGTTGCTCAGTATAAATAGGCCCACAGACACTTTGACCCTGATCACATTTTGACAATGGCAGATCTTCTATTGTTAGAGCAATAAGCTTCTGTCCGACGTGAGAGGAACTTTCGGCACTGAGAAGATCTCCGGGAAAGTGAGGAGTGGCTACTCGTTTTGCGTGGTACCCAATAAAATGTCATGGAGTAATACTAATAAAAGTACAATGAAGAGTGATCTCTGCAGACTGCAGACACGGAGTCCCCACCGCCTCGTATTCCCACGATGGAGGGGGAGCCCTGCTGCCACGCATTCCTCGAACGGTGACAGCTGGAGGTTCGAGTCTGCTTGGCCTCCACCGGTCTGTGCGCTGCTGCGCCTGAGCGCCGCAACCCATTTTTTGGTGGCGATCTTAAAATCGGACCACTGTTTTTTTTTAACCTACATGTGAAGCATTTGGATTGTCAATTATTTAGGCTATATAACATGAAATATCATGGATCTATAAATTGAATGTATTAAGGCCGATGTTATTCGCACTTATAGGTGTGGCCAATGCTGAATTTTTTTCTTGGCCACACTTGTAAGTGCGCCAGTTGATGACCATTCCAGTGCCGCTTATAGAAAGTACCGCTTAAAATAAGTTCGGCCAAGAGAAAAATTTTAGCTCTGGACACACTTTAATTAAGTGTGGGCAATGGAGAAATGTGCATCTTGGCCACACTATAAGGGCGTTTAACGTGAATTTCGATCAATTTTTGTACTTGGACGCACTTAAATAAGTGCGAATAGTCACTTCGATTTATTAAGGAATTAAATGAAACATCTGCTGCACTCCGGTTTTCCACCCCAAATTTGTTAACCGCAGCAGCAATAGTTTTCCAAACTGGAGCCTTCTGGGCTCCCTTTATGCCACTCTTAAGGCTTCCAAGTAAAATTATTTTGTTTTTCTCCACCTCGGACGTGATAATTTATATTTCCTCCTCAGTGTAGTTCTTTCTTCTTTGCAGTCTTTCGAGAGTCCATGTCGTAAAGTGGGCAGGACTATGCCTCCCGGAGTATGAATTTATAGGGGCGTGTCATGTAAATTACGATGGTTTCAGCCGCCAGATTTATCAACGCCACGCCAGTTCTACACCGAAATCAGCGACGTACACACTTTTAGTAAATCAGGGGCCTCATTTATCAAAAAGGGTGTAAAAGTGCTATTAAATTTTTGCCTACGGCGAAAAGCCAAAAATGGCGTACACCCAAAATATTTACACCCTTTTCAGATCTATCAAACTGTGCCTACGCACAGCTGTCCGCAGTTTCCATTGACAAATCGCACCGGACCCAAGAAAAGTGCGGACGTGAATAAGCCTCATATCCCGCCCTCTACACTGCCCAGACACAACCATATATGGTCAATGCAAATACTCACCTGCATATAAAGTAGCTATGTGCGCTCTGGGGATTTCTGGAGTGACGTCAGTAGAAGACGGTGAAGCATGGATGGAAAATGCGCAAAGAAGCGAAACTTCTCAGAGAGTGAGATACATGTGCTTGTTGGTGAGGTGCAGGCGAGGAAAAAAGTCCTCTTCGGCAGGTATTTGCACTAATTCTGTATGATTGCTTCGTCTTGTGGTTTATTTAGGAACAAGAACATTTAACTAAGAACACGTAGAGAATCACAACAGAAATGAACACATAATGTTGGACCAAACAATTTCTCCTCTGGAAATTAGAACAATCTTATCAAGTCAGCCACAGCCCCGGCCTCACCAACAAGTGTAAAACCGCCGAGTGCTGCGGTCACAAGTCTTACAGAGGCAATAAAAAAGAAATGAACCTTCTTGTCGAATCTTTTGTCAAATGCAGGAGGTGTGTGTTTTGTTTCAGTTGCATAGAGGGACAAAAATTACAATGTCGTGTTTGATATACATGAATTTATTTCTGTCTCAACTTGTGGAAATCAAATGTACGAGAAATGAAATATAATGAGGTTCTTGCAATACTGAAAACTAAACACAACTTTGCAAGACTGAAACTGAGAAACTCGTCGGCTATATACACACATTCTTTAGCTCAACATGAGGGGTGAGAGGTGGGGGGTGGTGGGGGGGGGGCGGCTTCACAACCGCTGCATCACCGCAGCTCGTGCCCTTAGTCCCCGTTGAAAACCCTCATAACGGGGAGGGGGCTGTGGGTCCGGGTCCACATGCTGGGGTGGAGGGAGGCCCGGCGGCAGCGCAACCCCACGCCTCACTGCCACATTGTGCAGGATGGCACAGGCCCAGATAATTCTGCAGACCTTTTTCGGGTGGTAGAGGAGCCTATCACCCGACCCATCCAGGCAGCGCCAACGGCCTTTTAGAAGCCCGATGGCGCGGTCCATGACGCAGCGCGCACGGGCATGGACCTCATACTGGGTTTCCTGGCCACGCTGTGGGTCTGGGATGGGAACTAGCAGCCACTCCCTCAGGAAGTAACAACTATCACCTGTAAGTCACAACGATGGGGTGAGTATCAGCCTTGAATCGATGATTATAAGCAGCAGCTTTCAGTTAATGAGTATACTGTGTAGCCTACATGCACTCACCAAGAAGCCAGCCGTCACGCGCAGTGCCTACCCCCAGTCTCGCCCCCACACTGCTGTGCGTCAGGATGAATGAATTGTGTAGAGCCAGGCTACCGTGTCACTACATTCGTTATGAGCATGTCGGCGTCACATATGATTTGGGTATTGATCGTATGCACATTTTTGCGATTCACATATACGAATTCATTCACCGATGGTGCCCTAATCATGATGTGAGTGCAGTCAATGGCTCCGATTACATTAGGAAAACCGGACATTGCTGCGGCTTTGATTGTTCTTTTAAATAGGCTATAATCCGCGCTCCTCTCTCCCTCGCACACTGCAATTCTCTGACTCAGCAGCTGCGTCGCCAATTCCTCCTGTTCTTCAAAAAGGGTGTAAATCACGGTACGCCATGGTCAAAATGGGTGTAAATATCCGCACTTTTTCCCGTCAGGCTTGGGTTTGATAGATCCCAAATTTGGCGGAGAAAAGTGTGTACGCACAAAACGGGGGGGAAAGGGTGTAAAAAAAGGTGTATGCACAATGATAAATGAGGCCCCTGATGTGACACCTGGCGAACGCTGATATTTACACCAGAATCTACACCAGATCTGGTGCAAGTTTGATAAAAATGAGGACCAATATGACTCTTCTGATGAGGATGATCCACTCAAGGATTATTATTATGTTTGCCCAACAGGTAAGCATATTATTGGAATGTGTGCCCATGTGGCCAGCATCCTGCATTATCTTGGATACCTCTACCACCAGTCACAAACAAAGAAGCAGGCACAAACAGCCAAATTAAAATCTGTGATAAATTGTAAATAGACTATTTAATTTGTGAAAAATCTAGTCAAATGTGTATCAAAAAATATTTATTTTATTTTTATTTATTTTAGCAGGGGGCCTGACTGAGACCATGTCTCCTTTTCAGCAGGGCCCTGCATTACAAACAATTAAAATAACACAGTTTACAAGGACATTTGTAGTACCAAAAAAAATAATAATACAATGCCATTATTAAAGGGAAAACATTAATTAAAACAACAATTATCTTGATAAAATTATTTGATCAAAGTTTTAAAATGTCCTAAAGGAGCCAGTTCATCAGTTTCAGTTCCGCTTGCAACTTATTCCAGGTGTGTGGGACATTATAATAAAAAGCTGTCTTACCGAGCTCCGTTCTTACACGAGGAATATTCAGACACAATGAGGTCTGTGACCATGTCCCATGGCAATCCACTCGCCGCGTAAGATTACTAGCTAGATAAAAAGGGATTTTCAATAAAACACATTTATAAACAAATAAAAACCGGTGGTAGTCTCGTCTAGCTTTCAATGACCCCCACCCTACTGACTTGTATAAGACACAATGGTGGGTGCGGAAGTCAAGACCAGTGATAAATCTAATAGCAGAATGATAAATAGAATATAAAGGTGTTAAAACAGAAGTAGATGCATTCCTATAAATCACATCACCATAATCAAGCATGGGGAGTATTACTGAGTGCACAATCTTCTTTTTACTTTCGAAATTGAAACAAGCCCTATTTCTGTATAAGAAGCCTTATTTACTCCTTATCTTTTTGATTAAATTTTCAATATGCTTATAAAAAGTCAGCTTGTCATCCAGCCAAATGCCCAAGTATTTATAATGGGGGACATGCTCAATTTGGCTACCCTGCAGGGTACAATATAAAAATTAAGGGGGTCCTTTTTTCTAGCTTTGGTGAATACCATGAACTTGGTTTTGTCCTCATTTAAGACGAGCTTCAACTCAATTAGAAATCTTTGAATAGAGTTAAAATCATGCGGCAGATTAGATATGGCCTGCTGAACTGAAGAAGCAGTCGAGTAAATGATGGTATCATCAGCATATAAATGCATTTTACAATGATCCAAAGACAAGCTATTATTAATATAGCTAGTGAATAACAAAGGGCCAAGAATTGAACCTTGTGGAACTCCTCTGCTGATTTGAGCACTTCGAGACTGAATGTTTTCAAATGAAATGTATTGAGTCCTATCCTCAAGATAGTTTTTAAACTAATTACAAGCAGATTTGTCAAGGCCAATGTCTGATAATCTTTTCAAAAGAAGGGCATGATCAACAGTATCAAATGCCATAGACAGGTCAATGAAAAGGGCTGCACAATGCTGTCTGTTATCTAGTGCTCTTACGATGTCATTTATAACTAAACAAGTAGCAGTAACAGTGCTATGCCCAGACCTGAAACCAGATTGGTGAGTATTCAAAATACAATTCTCAAAGATTGTAATTGAGAATTAACTAGGGACTCTAGAATCTTAGCCAGGCAAGACAACCTGGATATTGGACGGTAATTATTTAAATTACTTGCATCTCCCCCTTTTAATAAAGGGAGAACATTAGCAGTTTTCCATACTTTTAGTATGTTGCTTGTCATAATAGACATATTAAATATATGAGTCAAAGGTTTGGCAATGAGTGAGGCGGAGAGTTTCAAAAGATATGGATCTAAAAAGTCATCCCTTGTAGACTTATTTACATTAATTTCATTAAGAGCTTCATGAACTTCCTCAGTTGAAATGCAACGTAAAGAAAAGACAGTATTATTATTCAACAAATAAGAGGTTGTTGGACAGGTAGATGGATCAGAGGTGCACTGCTTATCATTGGTCTGCTCAGAGAAACTTGGGACTGCCACTTTGTTCATCTCAAAAAGATAGCCTGCTTAAACAAAATGCTGATTAAAAGCATTACTTATTTCAACTTCACCAGTAATCAAATTTGAATTAAAAACACTTGCAATGGAAGAGAAGGAGAGGAACTTGAACTTTCCAGCATTTTTACAGTTTTCCAGAATTGTGTGTGATTTCTACCAGCATCTGCAAGGGATTTTAAGTAAAAATCAGATTTTGCCTTTCTAACTGATACTGTGCATTTGTTCCTAAGCTGTCTAAAATAAAACCAATCTTGGGGTAAGTGGGTTGATCTAGCTTTAGCCCATGCTTTGTTCCTGCCTCTGAACAGTTGTGAGAACTCCAACGAATACCATGGAATCAGTCTGTCCTTAATTCTCAGCGATTTTAAAGGAGCATGCTTGTCTGTCACAGAGTTAAATATAACAGAGAAAAATTCAAGTGCAAGCTCTGTATCAGGAATAGCAGAGACACGATGAAAATCCAATTATACAAGTCATGGAGGAAGCCTTGAGCATCAAACTTTTTATAATTTCTCTTTTTAACTATACGAGGCTTGAACCTTTGGAGTTTTGTTCTTCTTACGCATGCAATGGGACAATGATCGCTAAGATCACATGCAAAAACTGCATTCGTCAAAGACTTGTTATTAATTGTAAACACTGCAAGTAAAATTTCTGGACTTAAAATGCAAGATATTGGCACTATTTACAAGCAGCAAATTGAAAGGAAAACAAGAAAAATTTTAAATGACAGTACTCATATCCTTTTTCCCGAATTTCAATTTCTCCCTTCTGGCCGTCGACTGCGCATGCCAATTTTTAGAACAAACAGGGCTCAAAATTCTTTCATACCAGCAAGTATTGGTGTTTTAAATGACGTATTTAATGACCGTTGATATTTTGTTCTGTTTTGTTAATTGTTGTAACTGTAAAGTTATTACACACTTTTAATGTCCATTATTACAACTTTAACTTCAATTATAGGTTAACTTATAATAACTATTCATTATATACTGCAATATTTTAAACTTTATTTTGCCAGCTATTTTAGTAACATTTTACTTGTATAATGGGTGCTCTTATGTATATTTATCTCTTATGTGTATTTATGTCTGTTGTGTGTATTTGTTTTTATCTCTTGTTCAACCGTGTAAATCGAATTTCCTTCGGGATAATAAAGCATTATCTCATCTCATTATTACAAATAATCCTCACATCAATTGGAAAAGATTTTCCTAGATCTTTAAAGTTTGGGTGTGTTGGCTCTGAAATTCGCTGGAACAGATTTAGTTGAATACATAATTCTTTAAATCATCAGATACAGAAGTGAGCCAGTCCAAGTTTAAATCCCCAAGAATAACTAATTCAGACTTCAGGTAGGGTACAAGTAAGTCAAATAATTTATTCACAGAAATCTTAGATGCACATGGCGGCCGGTAGACTCCCGATATATAAAAATGTGAATTAGCATTCAAAATCAATTTAATGACTAAAACCTCAAATTGTTTCTCAACAGAATGACTGATGACACAGGTAGCCCTTAGTGTATTTTTTGCATAAATGGCTATACCACCACCTCTCCCTTTCCTATCACATCTGAAAATATTAAAACCATCCACTTTAACAGTATCATCTGAGATCGAGTTGTTCAGCCATGTCTCTGATTCAACAAAACCATTGGGATTTGTGTCTATAACCCAAATTTTTATCATGTCCAGTTTAGCTTAGGAACTAAACTCCTCACATTTAAGCGCAATAGACCAAGCCCATTTTGTTTGTGAAAATCAAAAGGAGTTTTCAACGGTAAAAATCCACTGTTAAAATTAACCACAGTATTCATCTGAATGGGGATTAAATTCCCAGGGTTAACACCATTCGGCCTTGATGGGTGTGGATTAAAACTCCTACGTTTTGTGCACATTGTAGAATTAAGACCACCATACCTGCAGGGGGTGTCAGACAGTCTGAAATTGTATAGAACATCCAAGGGGTGACAGAATTAGAGTTCAGGTCACAATATCATATCATTTGTTAAATAGGCATGATAGCATGGTAGTTATTCCTCAAGGGGACTGATCACCTTGTTGTGGTCTTGAGGCTCCTTCAGTTTGAAGGTCTAAGAATAGGCAATAATTTTAAGCATAAACATCATACGGGTCATAGTTAATAACTATATTACTGAAAAAAAACTTAAACTAGAGAATTAAGTGAGATCCATACTCACACAATCCATTTCGTATCAACGCACCCCATTTTAGGGTTTACAACAGTCGGCTGATGCAAGTGTTCGGATGAAGATGTTACCGGTGTCAACACATCATGGTTTTTTTCATTGAATGTTGGCCATACCCTCGGGCAAATTTCAGTATATTCCCTTAGTGTGTCTGTGTCATGGCCGGGAACTTTGTCAAATGTACCGTCGTTTACACACGTGGCCGTTGGAAATCTTCATTTCAGAACATATTTTTTGAACACATATCTTCTATATCTTCTATTCTTCTATCTCAGCAGTATGACATCAATTTCAACAAATTCTTTTTTCATTCATCAGGAAAATATATTAGCTATCATGTGCATTGATAAGCACATGATTATAATCATTGGTGACACTTTGCGGGGCCCCAGAATGGGTGGCCCCTTCCAAAAATGAAAAAATGTTACTAATATCATTTTTTTGTCATAAAGAAAATTGATATTGCAGGTTTCTCTGGTGGATTCATGAACTCCATGGGGTGGTTTATCAATGCTGAAAATGATTTTGAATTCAGTGGTTTGGGCTAGAAAACGCCCTTAATGGGACTCCATCTTTGTCGAGAAGTCGCCACAATTGAGTAAAGTTGATTGAAATGCAATGTTCATGCAATGTTAATTTCGAAAATGATTTATACTGTAGACAAGCCATGTACCAACTTTAACCACGTGTTGGTTTAGTGCCCTCCTTCATCTCAGTGTCAGTGTGGTTACTCGTAACTGCATATGCTGTCAGCAATATTCAAAAATAATCGGACATGTACTTTGCACATCACCGGCTGTACACTAAGGATCAAATTCATTGGTGTTGAAAGGACAACGAAATTAAAATCTTAATAATTTCGATGCGTAAATTTATCCTCGGTCTATGGCATTAAGCCAAAATACTCCAGTCACAGAGAAGCGATGTAGTTGAACCCCCAATCCGTGCAGTCTGTCGTAAATGTAGAGTTGTGCAGTTGAGCAGAATCAAGTGTGATTGGCTGACAACGTGTTTTACGTTGAGGCTCCGCCATCTTTAACACTTCAAATTTTTTCCTATTATATAACAATGAAGTGCGTCCTCCTCTTATATTTAAAACGTTTCTGGTACAACTGAGCATTCCGTTATGCTTTGTCTCTTACAGTGCTTTTACAGTGAAAAGATGCAAAAGCATAGTAAAATACAGCTCATTTATTATTGTCATAAATATTTGCATTGTGAGAACATGTATACCCCCTCAAGTTCAAACATCCACTCTTGAATAGTTTGTAAACATCCTGCAGATTTTAAAAGCAGTCGGGCGGGAGCGGGTGGGAGGAAGGAGGCAGAAGTGGACGCCATCTTGTGCGTTTAAATGTGAGCCAGTTGGGGCGAATTTAGCAGCTTGCCTCTCTACAAGCGAAGCCGCCTCAAGGAGTTCAGCTTGTAAGTAAGATGAATTTAAATTTTGCAGATCGAGAAATAAATGCATTTTAACACATGTAGCTAATGTTGAGTTACTCAATTCAGAGTGATTACTGGCTTGGTAGCCTGTTCCATTTTGTCCGGTCGTAAAGCTGCTTTCACACCGGACGCGAAACGAATTTTTCGCACGACAGATTACATTCAAAGTCAATGCAAAGACGCAAATACACGTGCATTCGCGTCTTTGCATTGACTTTGAATGTAATCTGTCGTACGAAAAATTCGTTTCGCATCCAGTGCGAAAGCGGTTTAAGAGTCGATTAGCTCGCTAGCAAGTCAAGAAACCGTAAGCTGGCTCCGCAGTGATACTCGGCTACTTTCTCTGTATTGAGTTTGTTTGTTTGTTTGTTTGACATCAATCGCGGTATGAGAAAGTATCTCGGTTCCATAATAAATAAGGCTGGTAACAAAATAGTTAATAATTGGTCCCTCGGCTGCTACTGATGTCAGATGCTTGCTGCCACTCTAGCTAACTTCTTCAGTTCGTTAAGGGAGCTAGTCAACATGGCTAGCGTAACGTTTCCGATCAGCCACTATAATAGGCGAATGGGGATGTGAAGAAAGTGGCTGGTCGTATTGGCCCATGAATTTTAGCGGGCTTGAACTGGTCGCTGGGGCAAAATGTCATACTTGCGCTTACTAGCTGTCAAATTAAATGACTGCTAGATAACGTTAATATAGCAAGCTAACATCTAGCTTGCGGGTCACTAACGTTAGCTGTTCAATTCTTTCCCAAGCTGGGATGGATGATGGCTAGCTGGCAAGCATTGGCTATCCGATTTGACATGTTCATCCAACACAGTTGGCTTGCTAGCCAGCTAAATTGAATAAAGGCAAATAATATTTTGCCGCATGCATGGCCGTTGGCTATCATTGATCTAGCCAATTTAGTTTGCTGGCTGTTGCTCCAGTTGAATTAAGTTGGCTGGCTAGGTAGCTAACTGTGGCCCTGTCTACAAGTACACAGGTTGTTTTTTTTTTTTTTTAAATCGTAGCGTTAGCTAGCTTGCTCTGTGTGTTTTGGCCCTAAGTTCACGCGCAAATGGCGTTTTAAGTCATTAAAATGGGGAGTTTAAAAAAAAACGCCTTTAAAGCGAAGAATTTTTTTTTTGTAATTTCAGGGTCAGTGTATCCGTATGGACATGTAAAACGGAGCGTTTTGGAAACGAAGACGTCAGAACTCAAGTTGCTCTAGCCCACTGTTGCTTTGTGTATGTTTTGCTCTGATACTGGACATTTGTTAGTAAATTTAACAAGTGCGCCGCATGATTTACTTGTCCTAAACAGGCTCGACTATATTGTGATATTTCAGTACTTTATTGAAAATTATCTTTGGAAAAAGGGGAGAAAATTGTCAGACACCTGAACAAAACTAAAAGATGCCTTTGAACATCTGTTTGAACATCATGGAACTATGCTAAAACGAGCGCCTGTGTAAGATCGAACGCCATTGGAATACAATAGTTTTTTTCGAGTTCACCTGCCCAGGTTACAGTACTTTGTATCCACCTTATTCCCACGTCCCATGATCCCTTGTGCGAATATTGGGGGTAACTTCCGCTGCATCCTGTCACTGAACTGTTTACTATGGTAGCGGCTCACGCGAATCCTCTTTTTTTTTTATTATACGGTATTAAAGGAGGACTATACTGACCTACACGTCTTGACTTAATCTTATAGTAATTAACCCCAACATAATATCCACGGTCGATTTTTTTTTTTTTTTTTTTTTTTGTCGTCCATACATACCCCCTGTTCTTTTAAATGACCATTAATTAGCCGGCATTGCTCTTTCCAGGAGGCCGCCATTAACGCCACAAGTGGCATGAGAACTTGCGAGATCATAACGTCTCTGCGGCTGCCACATGCATTCATGTGCATGATGCATGCAATGTCAAAATGTCTGAATACATGGATATCTAAATAAATTAGACTACCAACCAATTTAAAATTGTTCATTGAGCGAATCAACTGTTTGATTGCAAATTGAGCCAAGTAAATGGGAAGGGGGTGAAAGCAATTGTCGAGTAGAGGAGGATGATTTTGAAGACCGTAACTTTGCTTAGTTCAGCACGCAGTTTGCCTGAATGTGTTTGCTTGATTATTACATTTGGCCGTTGTGAGCAAATCTTGTTCAATTATTAAATAAAAAATGTTTAAAATTTGCGACACAGATTTGCCTAAACGTGCTTGCCCTGTCTTCAGTGCATTTGTCCATTGCTTGCAATGCGAATATAATTTCTCTCTCACATTCACGTTTGATGCGCTTCACACAATGTTTTCTACTTCGCGTATATTTTTAGACGCTTAAAAACCAGGGCCATCTTAACATGATTTTATTTTTAAGAGATCTTTTTTAATAATACGTGGAAGTTTTTTGACGAGAGGTGGAATTCAGAGGTCTGCTATTTATTCAGATTACTGACATTATTTCAATCTAGCACGGTAGTCTGGTTCGGTTTGTCTGCTTCTCATTATCTCTTCTAAATCATTATTGGCTTGATTTTGGTTTTGATTGGTCAGTTGGCTGAATAAATGGCTTGATTACAAGTTAGGCAAAGTAGTACACGGGAATTGATTTAAGGTGAGATAATTATGCCAAGGTGACGGCGGCTGTCCAGCCTTGCTAATAATTAGCAGACTTCAAATCACGCTTCTCTTTCCGGAAGCATTTCAAATGGCCTCTGATGTTCGTTCACCTCTAAATTAAAGTTGTGTCAGATAGAAAAAGGTAATAATCAAGCTGGTCTGTCTGCCCCATAGAGGAAGCGGGAATATCTCGGTCATTCAACAATCTCAATGCAGGACCGCAGGACAATGGAAATTCATGGCGCTGACAGCCGCGCTGACATCACGATTAGGGGCGCCCCAAGCGGATCGAGCGTGAATTTTCGGCTGCTGTGGTGAAAGTGGCGCGGTCGTGGTGAAAGTGGCGCGGTCCACTAGTTTTGTAAAATCACTCATAAAAATGAAAGAAATCGCAAAATAAAGAAAACAAAGTCGTTGGAGCTTTTTTCAAGATATATTGAAATAATTACACCCAACTTTCCCAGCCATGATAGTCCTATAAGTTGCTAGCTAATCCAATACTATAACATGTAAAACACAGTGAATCCATTTTTCCCATACTTTTAATTTTAGTGAAATGAGGTATGGAGTGCAAGACTATTGTTTGGAACAGAGTAGGCTATTTTCAAATTGTAGTAGACTATTGCTACTTCTACAGCCTCATCTTAAACTGTACAGGATGAAATGTTAGTTACACTGACTGGCATTACCGGACGAATACAACAATTTTCTGTCCTCCCTACACGTGAAATCATACCTTGTGCTCTCCTGGCACTGCTGTCAAAATGCTTCTGAGGACCCGGCGTCTCCTCTGCGGTGGTCTGTCTGAGCCTAGCCATAAAGTAGGAATCATTGTTTGTCGACATAATGAAATGAGCACCTAATGTTTTCGGGGGTCTTTTCAAATGCAGGTTTTCAGCCAAATTCTGGCTTCCTCTTCTGTAGGTAGGCGATGGAAACCGTTTCGCTGAACACAAGGACATTCCCCTATGTTCTGGGTGCGTGTTCAAAACACCGTTGATCAAACCATAAATTTAGCTTCCTCTGGTTGTTAGTTCAGCCTCGAACAGCGCAATAGGTGCCGGAGCTCTGAAGGGACATTTTAAGATAAGCAAGTTAATTTGTTTAAAAAATGAGCTGTAATCGCTAAGTTAACTGAAAGAAACGTCGCTGTTCTTGACTAGCCCCTCGCTAAAAACTACTTCCGCCAGAAGTTGCACCCCTCCTCATATCTACAGTAGCGCCCTCAGGAATAAGGTGGATATAGGCAAAACAGAACGTTAAGTTTAAAGGTTAATAGAACATGCCATTGGTTTGAGTGTAATGTTCTCAAACCTTCAGAAGTGTGAATCTTTCCAGTATTGCAAAGACATTTCAGATTTGCCTAATCGAGTGAATGAGGAGCCTCCCTGCCCTGTTCACAATTTTTGTTTGACAACACCAAGGTAATAGATTCTGCAAGTCATTGGAAAGACCTTTTGTTGAAAGAAGCATGGGTTAAAAAAAACTTTTCTATTGTTATTCATGATATGAAAGTTGGCAAAGAATTAGTATTGTTTTGGTAGTCCTTTTGTTTTTACATGCCATCTTTGATTGGTTGCATGGTGTTGACATTTATACCTTGTAATGGTCTTTAATGGCTGTATTGTCATGTGACCTGTACTCGGCACTGTTCTCTGCTTTCTGAAGATTGCTCTGTATTACCTGATATTGGCAGACAATGTTCAGCCAAAATACAGAGCTTTCATTATTTTCTCAGTGAATGTTCAAACGTACCCCCTATGGGTTACGGCATGCTTTGGAAATGGTATCTGTTTAACAGCTGAAAACCGTCCATTACCATGCCTAGGCTGAGCTTTCCAATGAGGCCTAACTTGTTTGATTTTGACAGGAAAAATGCTTGTCTTGTAGGTCACGATTTACAAACCCCAATTCCAATGAAGTTGGGACGTTGTGTAAAACGTGAATAAAAACAGAATACAATGATTTGCAAATCCTTCTCAACCTATATTCAATTGAGTACACTCCAAAGACGAGATATTTAATGATAAAACTGATCAATTTTATTTATTTTTTTTTGGAAATAATCACTCATTTAGAATTTGATGCCTGCAACAAGTTTCAAAAAAGCTGGGACAGGGGCATGTTTGCTACTGTTACATCACGTTTCCTTTTAACAACACTCAATGAGCGTTTGGGAACTGAGGACACTAATTGTAGAAGCTTTGTAGGTGGTAGAGATCGACCGATATGGGTTTTTCTGTGGCCGATGCCGATATTTAGATAGCAGGGCAGCCGATGGCCGATATATAATGCCGATTTTTTTTATTTATTTATTTATTTATTTTAAATGATAAATTACAGGGCGGTCCTATTAACCCCCAGAACTCCGCTGGGGTGCTGGTGATCCCAGCAGCAGTGTTAATATTTTGTCTCCTATCTCTGTCTGGAACCACACAGTGGAACTTAATGGGGAAAACTGATCAGAAGCTTACTCTTTTGGCGATCTATGGTGGGTTCCAGGAAATTATATCCTTTCCAAAAGATTTTCAGTCAGGCGGTTAGTGTTGCTTTTTTTTTTTTTTTTTTTTTCCCCTCCTTATAGTCGAGGCCTGAGAGACCCATATTCAAAAATTAACAAGCTTGTTCATTGTTGATCTGTTTTTTTTAATTAAATTCTATGAAATTCAATTTCTGTTTTGTTTTTTTGTCGTCATAGTCATATGAATATTATTGCATTCATGTGACATCATTTCGGCATACATATTTGTGATGGCCTAGGTTGTAAACCATAAACAATAAAAACATGTTTATTACTTGATTGTGCTTCATTGGGTTGAGATTATATATGGTTTATTACAAAGAAAGACCAGTCGGACGAAAAATAGAAAAAAAATGGAAGTAATGGCTTGGTTAACATCAGTGTATCATTTATTTTAACACAGAAAAACTTGAAAATATAGCCATAAATTAACATTGTGTCCTTGTCCAAATGGCAATAAAATTTGATCCGGGACAATTTAATTTACGCTTTGGGACAATTTCAGCACAATGCGAAAATTCAGTCCGTTCGCAACGCGTTTAGTGAGGAACCCGATCCCATACATGCCAACTCTACCGCTTTTGGGGAATTTTATTCACCTGCCGATTTTGAAATCGCCCTCCAGTGAAATCTACCGCTTTTAATAAATTTCAATGAGTTATTAATTTGTGTGTGCACACTTAATTTTTCACATTTTTTAGTCTAGAATTTATTTATTTTTTTACTTTTGACATAATATTTGTTTCATCAAATAATGACTAAAATCGCCAACATGGACGTTTGTAACTAAGGATGTGTACATACATACGACGCGCATGTGCAAAGATGATGTCCTACATTACGCTCTTTGCTGTGTTAACAGAGAACTTTTGGCAGTGCACACATTTCGATGCCCGCCGTGTCAGGCTGCATTATGATACGTTGTTAACACTAGCAGGGAGAGACGGTGATATTTTGAACTTTCTTTGGAGTTTTTGGAACGAGGGAGATGGTGGGAAGTTAAGTTCTTTTGGATTTTTTAAAACCAGTTTCCTAGAATTTCCTGCATAATGGCGGAGAAATGCAGTGGAAAGAAAAAAGCAAGAAATGACCAGCTCTTTCAGTAGCTCATCAGCAAACGCAGATATGTATTTAGTTTGTTAATTTAATCAAATGAATACTTAAACAAAAAAAAAAATCAAGTAGCCTATGGAACCGTCGATAATTTACGAAGAATGAATGAGTTAATGAATACATAAACTGAAGTCATTCTATTTGAAGACAACCATAACTGAAATGGAAAACCGAAAAGCACAATTATATGAGTACCATTAAGGAATGCAGTATCCTGTGTGCATAACATAAATTACTTGCATTAAAGTCTTAAATTTTTTTTTTTCCAGAATAAACAATATAATAGACAAAAGGGAGCAGGACGGGAGGGGGAGGTAGGGTAGAGATGCGGAGATCTACTGATCTAAATTAGTTGCATCAAATTCATTTGTGAAATTGTCTAAAAAGGGCTGCTATGTTTCTGGGAACCTTTATACAGAACCCTGAACGGTTTATCTAATTTAAGAAATGCCATTACCTCGCGAACCCACTGTGAATGGGATGGGGGTGTAGGGGATTTCCAACTAAAGAGGATGAGCCGGGGGGGCTAGTAATGTTGAGAATGCCATTAAATCTGAATGATGCCTGGATAGCCCACTGTCGCTAGGGGTAGCCCCGAATATTGAGATAACTGGGTCCGGGTTGATCCTTTTTTGACACGTATAGGAGAATGTATTGAAAATTTCTGACCAGAATGTGTGTAATTTTGGGCATGTCCAATTCATATGTCCCAGGGTGGCAGGAGCCTGATGGCATCTGAGGCAGTTTGGATCTGAGCCAGGATATATCTGAGCCAGTTTGGCTCTACATAGGTGCAAGCGGTTAAGTATCTTAAATTGCATCAATCCGTGCCTAACACAAATGGAAGATGTGTGTATTCTTGAAGATGTGAGATGTGGGTTTTTAATGCAGTGCCGCGTGAGAGACCGATGGTCACAGGCATTCAATGTTGGTTTGTGGCCTTGCAGCTTACATGTAGAGATTTCTCCGGATTCACTGAATCTTTTGATGATATTATGGACTGTAGATGATGAAATCCCTAAATTCCTTGCAATTGCACGTTGAGAAACGTTGTTCTCAAAATGTTGGACTACTTGCTCAGAATGCTCACACACGCTGTTCAAAGTGGTGAACCTCGCCCCATCCTTGCTTGTGAAGGACTGAGCCTTTCGGGGATGTTCCTTTTATACCTAATCATGGCACTCACCTGTTTCCAATTAACCTGATCACCTGTGGAATATTCCAAACAGGTGTTTGTTGAGCATTCCTCAACCTTCCCAGTCTTTTGTTGCCCCTCTTCCAGCTTTTTTTGGAACATGTTGCAGGCATCAAATTCAAAATGAGTATTTCCAAAAAAACTAAAGATTATAAGTTTGAACATTAAATATATTGTCTTTGTAGCTCGAAAAGGATTTACAAATCATTGTATTTTCCTTTAATTCACATTTTACACAATGTCTCAACTTCATTGGATTTGGGGTTTGTGCATGCAAGGGAATACTTGAAATGTTATTAGCCTACCAGTTAATGCATATTGATGTGTTTTACTAGTTTCCTTGACAGCGTAAAATGAAATTTACTCTGGAATTCAGGAGGGCTTTCCATTCCCAAAACCGTGTCTTAGCGTTCAGAATCACCTGTCATCATTAGACTAGCAACCAGAGAGTACTATGCTCTTGAAGCTAGTGGGCTGTGCAATGTTATTCAGTCTATAAGTTAAGGTAACATTATTTGAAAAAGACTATGTATGAATCAATCCAAATAATGCAATGGGCTTATTGAAAAATTCTGCAGTCTAAATGGCCTCATTGACAATTCTTTTTCACATTCAATCAAAATTTAAAAAAATAATAATAAAACACCTCCTTAAAAATACTTGACTTTATATGTTCACAATGCTATGTTTTCAATTTGGGACAGCATCATTGTATTATTTTAATTTAGGACATCTTTAATATAAATATGATTCTTTAAAATAAATAGGATTATTTGTTTTAGGACGTAAACCCCCCCACTCCCCCCTCGGCCGGTCAGAAATGGAAAATGCCAGGGCCGGATGCAGCCACTACATAGCAAAAAAGATTACATACCACCACCATCAGAACAACAATAATTGTTACAACAATTGGGAATACAACAAAGCATACCGTAAGTAGTGCTACAGATTAAGTCCAGGCATGGCAGGCTAACATGCTCATTAGAATAGAAGAAAGTAGAAAATGAGCAGAAGACCTGCAAGAAAAAATGAGACACAGATTTAAGCCATTGCTGTACAACTTTATCTTTGTGTAGCAATTGTTGCTGTACATCATTTTTCCAATGTTTTGGACCCTGCAGGGCTCTAAATTAACTTTTTTGCTTGGTAGCGCTGTGCTCCCAAGCTCAAAAAGTTAGGAGTGCGAGCCAAAATTTAGGAGCACGCACACCGAAATCTAAGAAGCACCAATATATATTTTTTTAATGTTTAAAAAACTACAATATAGCACTCCACATTAACAATACAACTGTCTCCAACAAATTACAGTTATTAAACAATATGAGAGTCTTGAGTTCATTGATTAACAAAAGTTTCCAGTACATTGGCTTTATGCCATATCCTGAGGCCAGGATTTAAAATTGGGTCTCCTGCCTCTCTGCCCTTCCATCTCTTCACTGCCTGTGAGGCATCAAATATGTTCAGAGGAGGACCCTCCACACTGATCCGAATCAAATCTTCAACTGTGTTAGGGTTAAATGCAGATCTGACTGACGTAAGGTCGTGAAGTCCTTGTTATCACCTCAATATTGCAATATCAATCAGTCCACAGAGGAAACTTTGCTATTTGTTAGCTTATTATAACATAAGCAGATGTTATGAGTTGGATATGTTTGTTTTATGATATAGTATGCCACACGCCATTGTCATCTAATTTCTGCATTTTCAGGAAAATGTTGCGCGTACATGCAAATAAATAAACGTTGACTGGTCTAAAGACGCGCTGACAAAAATGTGTTCATGATTTTTCCAGGCATGCTACTGAAGATATGAGCAGAGAAACCGAGACGAAGATTTTAGATCTGCGCAAGCGCAGAGCCGCGAGGCAGCATATGTTGATAGGTTGCAAATATTAACAGAACCTCGGACCTACTCGTTGACGCTGATTTCTCGCAGTATTTTTTGTGTTTCGTGCTTTCTCCATGTTTGGAAGGACTTTCACGTTTAAAGTGTATGAACTCAGTAGATAACGCGCGGTTACCTGCGAGGTCCAGGCGATTATCTTTACAATGAACACAGTGCACTTCACCTTCTTGTAACCTCAGCCATTCAAAATTTTGAATCAACTCTTTGCGAAAATAATAAACTGATTTCGCCGCCGGTTCATCCGAATCGCCGTCATGATTCTCCGTTTCAGTAACTTTTGTTACCGACTCTTTTTTTTTTTTTTGACGTTAACGGTACCAAAAAAAAAAAGTCTTCCATTGCTCTTCGTTTCATTTTCCGTCTAAATCTTGTGTATAGTTACAATAGTAACTCTCAGTACCGCGAAATGGAGTGATTGACGGCTAATATTAACCATTCTAGAATCAGTACTGAGGTTTAGGACGTCAAGCTCCCCTTTGATTGGTCAGAATGGTCACTGTCAGCTCAAGGGAACACACTGGGTGCGCTCCATTCTTATACCGGTGCGCCCGGCTGCGGTATGTCCAGTAGATTCATGCACTGCTCTCAGTGCTCGGGCACATACGCCATGTCTATTTATACTGCAGCAGCGGTTGGTATGCCTTCTGACTACCAAATGTACCCGAAAAGAGGCGTTTAATTGGGGGGAAAAAAAGCGGTCGCACAGGTGCGACGATTTTTATTCAAAAGTCGCACAGTGTTAATTTTGGTCGCATATGCGAGCAAAACGGTAGCAATTTCGAGCCCTGCCCTGGGTTGATGGTGTTTGCTCGCACTCACGGAGTCCCCAGGATAAATGGATGGAATGGCATATTCCTTCAGTATAAGTTTTGTAGCAAAAGCCTTTAATTTATGATTAAAATTTTCAACACTATGATATTGAAATGGATGTTTCAAACCCAAGTATTCTCTGGAACTTTGATGGGAGTATTCCTATTTTTCTGTATAAACTGCGCCCATTTCACATTTTCAGATCCTTGGGCAATAAATGAAGACTCATCGTTTCTCCTTTGCAACTGAAAACTGTACACGTTTTGAAAACGGTGAAACTTTGGCTTCAAGATAATATTGTTGGCGCATCTGGTTTCTCTGTTGCCTCTAGTTTTACCATTGCATAATAGCTTTGTGGAAAGCCGCACCCAGGAAGTTGATGGGATTGGTTTCGTTGTTTAATGATCTAATAAACTATTTCTGTCTGAAGCAATTTTTTAAGACTGCCATTTAGAAATAGCAGTTTCAAAGTGGAAGTGCTCAGCCATGGTGTTTCGCTCTGATGATTTCTTGTATTATATAAAATGGCATTTGGACATGTTAACAAGTTTAAATACTTGATTGTCAGTGTTGGGGTCTTTTTAAACAATTCTACCATGATTGCTTGTGTGAAATGTGGAATTGCTCTTTCTCACTTGCAGGTTTGGTGGTCCCCCTTTCTGGGCGTAAGAAGGAGCTGGGACAATGTTTTACGCCCACTTCGTCCTCAGCAAACGTGGGCCGCTGGCCAAAATCTGGCTGGCGGCACACTGGGATAAGAAGCTGACCAAAGCTCATGTGTTTGAGTGTAATCTGGAGAGCAGTGTAGAGAGCATCATCTCTCCGAAGGTGAGTGCTGTCTGCACAATGGCCCGGGACCCTAGTTGTCTATGTAGTCGCTCTGCTGTGCCTCTAGAGGGCTCTGCATTTTGGTGCTTTGTTTCACCCCTTCACGTTTTTTAATTTGGTTTTGAATAGATTGCGCTTATCTGTGTAGCGTTAACTTAATTTCAAGATCTGGCTGTTGGGTGTGCTGCAGCCATATGCTTCCATAGCAAAGCAGTAGTTGCAGTCGTAAGGCTTGACCCATTTTGATGATGTGTGTAATTGCTGTTGTATTGTAAATGAGGAGGTACGTAAATGCATTAGTCCAGGCTCAGTGTTAATCAGAAAGCTTATTTTTGGGCGGGCGGGTGTCATATGGTGACCCCTGGATGTTGTGTGCCTCTCATCCCCAAAGGTTTTTTTTTTTTCTTTTTTTTCCCCCGCTCATTTTCTTTGTTAGGTGAAAATGGCGTTGCGTACATCTGGCCACCTGCTTCTTGGAGTTGTGAGAATCTACCACAGGAAAGCCAAGTACCTGCTTGCTGACTGTAATGAGGCATTCATTAAAATCAAGATGGCCTTTCGTCCAGGTGAGGTCCCTCGAATGGCACTGAAGAACAGTTGCATTTATTGTTGGTAGGGATGTTGATTTTCTGCTTGTGAAAATGGGCAATTCTGTTCATAAAACTTTTAATTTCCTTTCATAAAGGATAAAATTCCGCTTATGATTTAATTTGGGTTTAATTTTTTCTTTTTTCAATGATTAATGTATTTTCTTACAGTAAAATGATACAGGGGTATTGGCAGAAAGCAACCTACAAGATCCACGAATAGTTCAATCTTTTATTAAAAGTAACAAGTGCTATAATCACAGTTCACAATGGCCCTCATTTATTAAACTTGCGTAGGATCTGGTGTAGATTCTGGTGTAAATATCAGCGTTCGCCAGGTGTCACGTCTGATTTACTAAAAATAAGTATGTCGCTGATTTCGGTGTAGAACTGGCGTGGCGTTGATAAATCTGGCGGCTGGAACCATCGTAATTTACATGACACGCCCCTATAAATTCATGCTGCGGGAGGCATAGTCCTGCCCACTTTACGATATGGACTCTCGAAAGACGGCAAAGAAGAAAGAACTTCACTGAGGAGGAAATATAAATTATCACGTCCGAGGTGGAGAAAAACAAAATAATTTTATTTGGAAGCCTTAAGAGTGACATAAAGGGAGCCCAGAAGGCTCCAGTTTGGAAAACTATCGCTGCTGTGGTAGACACCGTTGGGGTGGAAAACCGGAGTGCAGCAGAAGTTTGATTTAATTCATTAATAAATCGAAGCGACTACTCGCACTTATTTAAGTGCGTCCAAGCACAAAAATTGATCTAAATTCGCGGTAGACGCACTTATAAGTGTGGCCAAGATGCACATTTCTCCATTGCCCACACTTTAAGTGTGTCCAAAGCTAAACATTTTTTCTTGGCCAAACTTATTTTAAGCGGTACTTTCTATAAGCGGCACTGCAATGGTCATCAACTGGCGCACCTATAAGTGTGGCCAAGAAAAAAAATTAGCATTAGCCACACTTATAAGTGCGAATGACATTGGCCTTAATAAATTCAATTTATAGATCCATGATATTTCATGTTTTATAGCCTACATAATTGACAATCCAAATGCTTTACATGTAGGTTAAAAAAGTGGTCCTATTTTAAGATCGCCACCAAAAAACAGGTTGCGGCGCTCAGGCGCAGCGGCGCACGGAACGGTGGAGGCCAAACAGACTCGAACTTCCAGCTGCCACCGTTCGAGGAGCGCGTAGCAGCAGGGCTCTCCCTCAATCGTGGGAATACGAGGCGGTGGGGACATGGATGAGTCCCCACCGCCTCGATCGGAGCTGCATGAGGGTAATTGTTAAAATACAGTCTGCAGAGATCACTCTTCATTGTACTTTTATTAGTATTACTCCATGACATTTTATTGGGTTCTACACAAAACGAACAGCCACTCGTCACTTTCCCCAAGGAGATCTTCTCTGCGCCGAAAATTCCTCTCACGTCGGACAGAATCGTATTCCTCTGACAGTAGAAGATCTGCCATTGCCAAAATGTGATCACGGTTAAAGTGTCCGTAGGCCTATATAGACTGAGCAACAACAGAAACGCAAGTTAGCTAGTTAATGTACTCTTATGGTTACTCAGTCAAAGTGAATGTAAAATAAAAAATAAAAATAAAAAAATTGATGAAACAAGTGTAAATGTGCACGCGCTAGTAATAATTTAAATTTTTTAAAATGATTGCGCGCAAACTTATTTTCCAGTCTGCACTTAATTAACTTGCGTTTCTTTTCTTGTTCAGTATATATCTGACTGGATGAGCATCTGACATACGGCACTGCATATCTGCCAAGCCACGCATTGCGCTTAGTCAAATTGATTTTAATTGTCAGCCGCCTGGCCTGACAAGCAGGTTGTCTCAAAATATAAGTTTAATTAATTTCTCAACACAGTTGTTTTATTTATTTATATATTTAGCCTATTTATTCATTCTACTAATAGCAACAATAGCATGACGTCTGCATCGCTGCATATCATTTTGACAGCTGCACTCGTTCCTGCATGTTGTTCGCTGGTTTCAAATCTGCGTACACCTGGTCAGACCTGGCATGAGATTTTTGCGGACCGTTCGCTCACGTTCAGATTGATAAATGCCGATCCTTGCGGGAGATTTGGCGTACACCCATTTTTTTTGGTGTACGCACGTTTGATAAATGAGGGCCAACGTGAAGTTAAACTGGAGTGGCCTGACATTATTTCCTGCAGAGTTATTTGAATTTGGCAAGTCACGTCAAGAGACTCTTGCCAAGAAAACTACGTATGCTAAGCCATATCTTCTAGCACCCTGTATGATTGTAGCCCCCAGACAAAGTCAGGCGGCTACTATGGATTCATGCTTGTCATCTCCGCCGACTCCACGTCAGCAGACACTTCCTTGTGGACGCTGTACAGGCTGCAATTTTTGACCGATTACTTTCATATTTGGTGTGGACATGTGTTATACTTCACTTATGTTGCCTATCGATTTTGGTTGCCATGATGACGGTATTGGCCAAATAATGCGCAAATTTGTGCTGAAACATTTCCTTGTGGACGCAGTACAGGCTGGAGAAGCGGGCTTTCAGGGTGCTACACCCATGCGGTAGTGGGCGTCCGGACTTTTTACTTTAATAATGAAAGCACTGAAGGTGCTGATGCCTCAGTGCTTACAACAGTGACAAATATGTCCCGAAGCTATAAAATTGGGTGTGGACATGTCAGAGTGCCCTAGCTGTGCACCTATGCTTGACATACTGAAGTATTTACCCACCAGTGGCAGTCTGAACATTAATGTACGCAAAGAAGAAACACACTTTATTCGCAGAGCCATGTGCTGACACAGAAATTATGCGCATGTGCACCAACGCAGCTAAAGTACTACTGTATTATCATTATGCTCGTAGCTTTGTGCTCCGTTTGTCAAGTTTTGCCATCAGCAGTAGCCATTGCTGTGATAGAAATCAAACTCACAAGATGTAAAGCGATCCACTGTGAAGAGCTTTTTCTTCGTTGAAGTCTTGCAGAGATGCCAAGTCTCACGCATTAGGCATGATTCTGTCCTCTTAGTGGCATTCACATTCCTGTGCTGTAGTCAGCAATTATTCAATCAACGCACACTGAAGAAATTCACTCGCGGAATTTAAGTCATTATGCATCAAGTTTATCAGTTTCACGTGCATTACGGTGGATTTCCCCACTAGTGACATGGAAATCGATTATGACTCGGGAATTCTCAGGCTTGTCTTTACTGAGGGATTGAAAGCAATGGAATTGCATAAAGACGTTTCAAATGGACAATTTAAACGATCATGAAACGCATGCATTGTTTCCAATCCCTGAGTAAAGAGAAGCACGAGAAGTCCGGAGTCGTCATCACTTTCCATGTTACTTGTGGTGAGGTCCGCCTTTACGCAAGTGAAACTGAAACTTCAATGTACAAGAATTTTAATACCGCGTGAGAATCTCATTAAGCGTTCAATGAATATTGCGGACTACGTTGAATAAGTCTAAAAAATGCATGAAACCTACGCCGAATGCGTGAGACTTGGCATCTCTGGCCTTGATTGCTCGCAGCAGCCATCGTGGTAATCAGATAGTGCTATACAGTGGCGGCTGGTGCTAAAAATTTTGGGGGGAGGCGGGGGGGGGCGCAATTTTCCTTGGCGCAGCACACCTGACAGCTTCTTTGATGTCGACACAGTCAGTTATTAAGAAGGAAAATGTAGCCTATAGATTTTATCAGGGTTTGTACCCTTTTTAGGTTGCCGGCCGTAGGCTCGTCTGAGAAAAGCCGTATCTCAAAAACGGTCTGAATTTTTTTTTAATTTGGGGATGTGATCAAATTGGTCATCAAGTTAATGCCTGAGCAAAAATTTTTTTGATTGAATCATTCGTTTAGACTTGGCGGCCATTTTTATGTCGATTTTTGGCACTTAGGTGAAATTTTCTCAAAAACTGTCTGAATTTTTTTTAATCGCAGCAATGGAATCAGTATTATGACCTGCTTCAACGGTGTAAACGGCGTTTTGATTGAACGCCTTCATAGCGCCACCTAGGCAACGTGTCTGGACTGCATCATTTTTCGGGGTGTTTTGTGCTATAACTCTTAATATAGCATTTGGAGCTTAGGTATGTATGAGGCTGCAATAGGTAATCAGGTATGCCGAACATTGTGAGTCAGTCACTTTTGACCTTGGGCCTCAAGGTCAAGGTCAAATGGCAAAAATGTGCTATAGCATTCTTAACCCCTTTGCGCAGAATACAAAATTTTGCCAGTTTTTCCTGTTGTGCATGAGCCTATTTAAGCTTTAGAACACAGGATTTGTGTCAGAGATTTTTGAAAATTATTCAAGTGAAGCTAGACATTTGGAAATTCAATTACAGAATTGTTTAGGAATTGAGCCTCAAGGTGAAGGTCAAATGGCAAAAATGTGTTATAAGCGCTTAATGTGGCATTTGGAGCTTAGGTATGTGTGAGGCACCTATGGGGAATCATGTAAGCCAAACATTCTGGGCAAGTTGAATATGACATTGGGCGTCAAGATCAAATGGCAGAAATTGCTATAACTTGCTGAAATATGGCAATTAGAGCTCAGGTATGTTTGGGGCATCTATAGGAAACCATGTATGCTGAACATTCTTAGGCAGTCTGTCAAATTTGATGATGGCCTCAAGGTGAAGGTTATATGACAAAAATGGCCCGTATTTGTTTAATATTGTTTGTAGAGATTGGGTATGTATTGGCACTAATGGCAAATCATGTATGCTGGTTGTTTTCGATATATTGGATTTGACCTTGGGCAAAAAGTCCAGGTAATGACAAAATGGCCTAAAAGTCCTTTAATGTTGGCTTTAGTTCTTCGGTATGTATTGGATACGAATGACAAATCATGTATGCTGATCAAACACACCATATTGGATTTGACTTTGGTCTTCAAGGTCAAGGTCATGTGACAAAATCAATCTATTTATTTCCTCGTTTAATAATGTCTTTAGAAATTAGTATGAATTAGGCACTAACTTATATATAATTGAAATTTTTACGGGCATTGTAACCGCATGGTCGACCTTTTTTCACAATCAATTGCGGCAATAAAAACTGGTCAAAACCCATTTTTGGATGTTTGTTCCTATTAGCATCATGGGATAGAAAGAATAATACTAATTAGACCCAGTTGGTGGCAGTGTTGTGTAAAAGAGAGGGGGGGGGGGGAACTGTCTGAAAGCAGAGCAAGAACCAGAAGTGAATTGAGAAGAGGGCGCACTTCACAAATTGACAGCAGATGACAGTGAAAGTTCAGGTTAGAAAAAAATCTAATCGGATTTCATGATGTAGACTTCTTAAAGATTATATTTTTGCTAAATGGCAGAATGTTGCTGTCTGTCACTCATGAAAAAGTGTGACTGCTCAGTCGAGTTGCCCGATAATGGTAATTAAAACCCCTTTCTCGCTGAGCTGCGTTGGCCCGCAGATGTGTGCGGGTGAAACAGTTCTCTTCTTTCGCAGAGAAGAATTGATTCGAAGAACCGTGAATTGATTCTCAGTGGTACGGGACCATTCGCCATCACCGCCGAAATTCGCGAAAAAATTAAACAGGTTTAATTTTATCGTGGATGTCCGAGCTGGAGCTTTTTAACGCCAATATCGTGTAGACAACGTGTTGCTTTCGCAAGAATTCATGTTGGCTTGCTGTTGAATCCGTGGACTGATGCTAGTTACTTTTCTCCTGTTGGAGCTGTAACTGCCGGCAACCTTCAGGGCCCTTGGCACTCTATTATGAATTGAGGATGTGTCCCCCATGTCCATGTCCATAGATCACTGTATCTGTCCTTACATTACTTACAGATTGATTGTAAAAGTGGTCATGTTAAAGATGGTCCACCAACTAAATGGGATTTTGATGTTTTGTAAAGGTGCAAACAATAAGTGGAACATAGTTAAACAGAAAAACAAAAAAACAAAACACAAATCTAAAAACACAGCACTGTAATGCTGTCTACAGGCTTCGTACACCTTTTCCAAAGTGAAATTCAAGGCACTTTTCAAGGATTTTCAAGGTGCAATTTCATGCTTTTCCAGCACCTTACAGCAGTGGTAAATTACATAGTTATATACATAAATGACAGATTCCACAGAAAGTGTGACAAACGGGTCCCACTGTGCTTAACAGGATGAAATTATAAAATTAAAAACTCAAACGGTGACAAGATTGTCTGAGCCAACGCCAATAATGGCACGATGAGCAGAGATAAGGGAAGGGACACCAGTGACCAGCCCGCTAATCCACAATAAGCAGGGCTTTGTTAAAGCCTGTATATCTACTCTTGAACAGTGACCTGAAATGCACAGTTTTTACCCGGGATTATTTTGTGGTAATAAAATTCATACTCTGGATAATTAGTCAATCCTGCCCACTCAGCTCCAAGTTCCTCATCCACCTTGGAGTTCTGAGAGGAAGGAGGGACACTTTTTTGGGCCACCCTGTAGTATGGATGTGCCAACCACTTAAAGTCAAACCAAGGTTGGCTTGATCCATCCAGGGATTGGGGTGAACTCGTCCATATAATAAACCTTGTTCGAACTCGGCTTGCTTGTGAAAATTCAATAACTGATCCGGGTTTGCCATCTAGTGATAGAATATTGTAACTGCATGCTGAAATCTGCAGCTCTGTGTCCACTGGCGGACACATCTACACGGAAGGGTTTAAATACCCTGCCGGCAGCCGCAAAATCTCATTCACAGCAGTGCTGTACTAAGATTACAGGTTGTTGCTAATGTTATTACTATGGACGGAAATTTTTACCTTTTTGATGAGGGACACAGAGGTGAGTTGGTGAAAATTCTAGAAGGCCAGGAAGTAAACATCCGCTCGCGCATGCATACAGAGATGGAACACTTTATATTGGTTCAAAAATAAAAGTTGTCAGTTGGTCACACTTTCTGTGGAATATGCCAAATTGGAACAATAAACAGGGAAAGCAATAAAAGGCATTGCTAACACCACATCCAGCTAGCCAACTCCGTTTGTCGTAACAAGTGCGGGAGAAGCCCCGGGCGTAAGCTCGTCCATGATCACTTGCCTGCTGCTTAATCTTTAAATCAGGTCGGTCCTGGCCAAGCTCCTTTACTTTCCTTTGTTCCTCCAGTGAATGCCTTGAGAAAGGCTGTTTTTGTAAAGAAAGAACCGAATTGTGTTCAGTTCCCGCGCTTCCACTTGAACATGCCACCTCGCTCAGCTACCAGGTTGAAAAGGCGTTAGATGATTTGACAGTCGAGACGAAGCGTCGCGGTGGGTGTGAACATGATTGACAGCCACGAGAATTGTCCAATCTCATTAGATCAAAATACATTAAAACAGTACCAATTCGCTGCCAATAAAAGTGGGAGTGTCTGGAGCGCACAGAACTGCGCCCCGGAAGGAAATCTGAAGAAACCAATGAAACAGCAGCCTCGGGTCACGTGCTCACCAAAACATTGGGAGCTTAAATAAGGTACCGTTTGGCCGGCGTCCCTCACCCAGGAAGTATGTGTATACAGAGAAATCGACCAAATACCATTTGAGACCGATGTTTAGGGGCTGTTGACAGGCGATCACAGACTGAAAAACACGTTTGTTTCATTATTTGCATTAATCGACTAAATTATATTTAACATGTTTAAGTAAATTTTCATCTCTTGATATTTGAAGGGGGGGGGGGGTGCCCCAGCGCCCTCTACTGGCCAGCCGCCACTGGTGCTATAACTCCAAAACAAAGCTCTATCTCAAAAATCTGGCAAATTTAAATCCAAGGGATCATGGCATTTAACCCATAGAGCCATATTCTAGGACTTGATTTTGACCGGCGTAGCAGCTATCCCGGTAACAGACAGAATGACTGAATGAATGACACACAAACAAACTACCGTATACCTCGCTTGCGCATGCGCACTGAGGCATAATAAATCATATAGAGCGTTTGGCAAGGAATATATTAACTACTTGAATTTCATAAATTTGACATCTCGTGCTCACCAATTTGAGATCTTATTTATCCCATTAATGTCAGCGTCGTATTATTTGGAGAATTAGAAAAAGCGCAAGCTTGTAGTTGGTGGTCTGTCCAAGTGAATGGGATGAATAACACCACCCTGCGTGTTGGAAAATTTCTGACTTCTCAACAAGGCCGTATATTACCTAATTTGAGAACGCTGATTTGAAAATGCGACTAAAGTTTCTGTCTCATGCAGTTTTTTTTCACCAAATAAGAATGAATATTTTCCTACATGTTTTTGCTTTTATGCATTGATCAAAACAGGAAGGAATGCTGTCTAGGTGTAGTGAAACACCCACAGATGTAGCAGAAAACGTCTGGATCATGTTTGCATATTCTGCAGGCGGCCGTATTTCTAAGCCTGAAATCAGGATTAAGCATACAATAAATGTCTTAATCATTCACACGTTAAAATCAGCCGAGAATTCGAGCAATCGTCAGTAAAGGAAAAATAGCCGGATCTAGCTTTTTTCGCTTCCAAGACTACCTCACTTCTGGTGTGCAGCTTGCTAGTGCTTAGGTCTGTTGCTTGCGCATAATAACATTGAACGATAGCAATCTTATCATCTACATCAGCGCTTTTCAAACCTCTCCTGGAGTACCACTTCTCCTGCATGTTGTAGAGCTCTGCCTGCTCCTGCACAAGTGAATCAAATGATCAGCTCGTTACCTGTGAAGATGCTAGATAATGAGCGAATCATTCGAATCATCCGTGCTAGTGGGGAGGGATCTAAAACATGCAGGAGCACGGGTTGGGAAGGACAGCAAGGCCAATGGGCCATTTTCAAAATGTATGGGCCATTACTAAAATTCAATGCACCAATAATTTTAGTCATAATAGGCTTTTCATCAAAATGTATACTGCATATACACATACATATACATACATTTTGCTTTGTGTGTTTAACGCTAAAAACATACTGATGCATACATTTGCTTTTAATGTTTAGCATTACAATATTGCTTAAAACAAAAAGAATTTATGCTTAATACAAAAGACAAGATTATGTACATAAATACCAGGGTTTCCCGCAGAAAATCGGTTGGTCAAGGTGGTGACCAGGGAGGGGGCAGGCAGACAACAGCCAGCACTTTAACAAAGCCGTTAAATTGCAATAACAAAGTGACAAAGTAAACAGTCTTGTAACTTTATTACAAAGTTTTTATAGTGTAACACTTGCTTGTACACAGTGTATTTTAGCCTTACTGTAAGAGCTGAGCTGGAAATAACAAGATCAAATAAAAACACACAGTCTAGCCAAAATTCAAGCTACATGCAAGAACACTGCCAAAATTATCAAAAAAAAAAAAGAGTGAAAAGCGTGTAAAATGCGCACAACCGTCCCCAAGGGTTAAACGAAAATTAATGCAAGAACGGAAAATATATTTATGTTTTGACTTCAATTCCCCAAATGCTTTGTGGTTGTGGTTATGTTTGGGGAGAGGAGAACGGTATTATGTATGGAAGCGCATTTTATTCACAGTATAAAAAAATATATATATTCACCTTATCTCGTAATTACGAGATCTTGAGAAAAGATTAATGCTACACTCACCGTGTTCTGTGTGATATAGCCAACCTGAATATTTCGGGTCCACAGCCCACTCTGGGTTCCACCCACTATGTTTAGAGGACTGGGGCTGTGGCTGTGGAGGTGGCGGGGGGTGGAGGAGGAGGAGGCGGCGCAGATGGTGAAGTTGGCCGGTGTTCTGACAATTTGTGCCGCCTTGTCAAAAAATGCTACCGTAATGCAAAGCGGTCGTAAAGTCTTTGTTTTCGCCTAAATGTTGCAATTTGAATCAGTTTACGGTTGTAACTTTGTTATTTGTTAGTTTATTATAACATAAGTAGATGTTAAAATGAGTTGGGTAAGTTTGTTTAAAGATATATGCCGCATGCCATTATCATCCAATCTCTGCATTTTAAGGAAAACCCAGCGTGTATGTGCAAATATGTATACGCATACAGGTTTAAAAGGCTTAAAAAAAAAGACGATATTTATGATATTTGAAGATACTTGAGATGTGAGCGAAGAAATAGAGCCCAAGATTATAGGTTTGCGCAAGCGCAGAACCGCGAGGTAGCATATTTTGATAGGTAGCAAAATTTGACAGAACACCGGCTTCTTCGAATAAAGCACCCTGATATTTTTGACTGCTTTTTCCCATCCATTACTGTACACTAGAAAACCACGTGCAATTGTCAAACATGGCAGAAAGCCACAGCAAAACACATTGGTAGCCTTGATAAGAAACTAAACGAATTGCATATAGCCCATCTTAATGAAACAGAATATGTGGGCAAGCAGTTGATAGGAGACACTATTCAAATGTTTAGTTTAGATGATTAATTATCTTACCTCCACATGTCCTTCCCACGATGATGACAGGTTATTGTATATCCGGATAATTAGCTTCTTCCCGATACAAAAAAGTAATGTTGGCGTAGCAACAGGTGATAGATGGCGCAGTAACACATTTAACCAACAGATGCCAGCCGCTATTCAGCCTCATGGCGATGCGGCCTTATTTTACTGTCTATGCATGCGTGGATGCAGCAGAATTTTTTTTTTTTTTTTTCGGGGGGACGTAGTCAAGGCGGGGGGAATTTGTTGTCAAGGCGGCCGCCCTAACTATAAAGCGCTGCGGGAAACCCTGAATACGCAAGGAAAATCAGCAGTTGCGATTTCAATCGTTCAGTAAAACTACTGGCTTCAGCATTGGTCTGCTAATACACTGGTAAGTAGTTCTAAGTTGATGGTTTTTGACTTTACCCACGCAGTTCACGACCATCTTGTAGTGGCACTGGCTGCAGCTCTACATTAATGAGTGTGAAAATTATTTGACACTGAAAGAATCATGGCTAGAGTATGAGCCTGGTATCAAAATGAGACCTTTCATATGCCATAACTTGATGTGATCATCTACCTGTTCCACATAGTGATTCAACCCCATGAAGTTTTCCTAACACACATTTTTTCAAGTTTTCTCTGAATTATGAGAAAACGCATGACAAATCCATGGTTCCAATATTTGTTTTTACTACACTGTATCATAGTTATTAAATTGGTGCAATGTTGCCATTGAAACTTCTACTGTTCTCATGATATTGAAGCTTGAAGTTGGTTACAGAACAAATCTCGAAGAAAATGTTGATTTTTGGCTTAAGACTGTGACATCTAGAATGGGCATACAATTGATTTCATTGCAGTTTTTAATAGTGCTCCGATATGTCTTTCAGTTCTGAAAATTTCATTAAGCCATCTCTAATGCACGTGAAGTTATGAGGGACCAAAAATGCTGGGAGAAAAATTTATGCGTGTTCAGTGATCAGATTAGGCGGATTCGCATCGCAAAATGCGAATCAAATTTCAGCAGTTTTGAAGAAATGCTAATCATCGTAACAACCCCTTCGCAAAAAAATGCGATTCAAAAAATCGCTATGAGATTTCATGGTTTCCGACTCACTGGCCTGGGAATTCCTGAGCCACTTAGCAATAGAAGTTTTCATGACTTTGAATGGCTGGAAAATGATGTTCCTCATTTGCATACCAACCAATCAGTTTCTAGGGAGCGCATGCGTGCTCTTGGGATTCGGGAGGCTTTCTGGTCTGGTACAGTCATACGCTTTATAATTTTTGGTCGTGACGGCTGGACTCTGCTATGCCAGCCATTCGGAGCCATCGCGTATTAAATTACGTTGCTCTTTGGATATAGCCACCTTGTTGGCTCGTAAGGCAACTAACATTAACAAACGTAAATCTTTGTAAATGATCATCTTATCAAGGCGATATGATTTGTTTCTTGGCCCAACTTTACTAACTTCGCCAGCTGTCATAGGCATTAACTTATCTGAGGTTTCGCGGCAGTTTCGTGTGACCCAACTGAACTTGTAAAACATTTTTGGGACGTTAGCTAGTTTGCTGGCGAGTTCAAAAGCAATGTATTGGGTACAGATAGCTGGCTAGTGAACCTATGGTGGCTATGATGCCTATTGGAGAAGTTTTTATAGCTCTGATTTGTCACTTTCAACGCCATCGCACGCAGACGATTTCTTTCAACATTGATGACGCGCAATGAGCAAACAGACAGTTCGGGCCTGAGATGTGTTATTTCATGGCTAGTGGTAGCGGCATTATTTTGTTATGCATGCTATTGCGTATTACGTTACTCTTCAGATTATAAAGCTATCAATCTTCCTATCTTGCTGACGCTAGTTAAAGGGAATCTTTGTAATCATTGTTATACCAAATCATTGTGATTTGGTTTTAGCCCTAATAAAAAGAATTCCGGATCAGACCTCCCCTCTCGGCTTTAACTCTGAATCGCCTTGACTGGATGTACGCTTTACGTTTTTACACATCCGAATGTTCCTCCGGCCACCCAAACATCACGGTAAGCCGATCAAAGTCAGTAAAACTTGTCCCATTGCTATGTGGTTTAGGGAACCGCAAGTTCGCCAGCCACTCTCGAAACATGCACAATGATCTCTGTTCATTCAAATACATGATGTTGTGATGTCAAAATGTGATTTAGTTGGAGAGTGTCTTGTGTGACAGGATTTTAATGGGAATGGATCCTTTCACATCTCTGATCAGGCGTTAAACAACATTATGCTACAGTAAGGTGTAGATAAGACAGCTGCACTGCCGGTTACACGTAATTTACGGAAATTTCATTTGGAAACGGAAGTGTGCTGTGATTGTTCAGGGTAAAATTGATGCCTTTTGGAAATGATTTGTTTTGCTTTCAGAGTGGAGTTGTATCTCTCTTGTAATTTGTCATTAGGAAAGAATAAAAAAGCCCTTTTGTCATTTAAAATCTGACATACTGTTTTCTCATTTTTGCTAATCGTTTTTCAGATGTGCTAAACAATTGCTAATCAATTGGACTAATGATTAGCAAAAAATGCTAATCAATTTTTTTTTTTTTCCTTAATCTGATCACTGGTGTTAGAAAGAATGAAATTTCGATCTCCTTAGAGCCTGTGACTCAAAAAATATTCACAAGATCAAGGTAATATTTGGTAAGTATTCATTAAATATACTTAAGTTATTGTACTAGAACAATCTGTTGATTCCAAGGAGGTCAGGTGGTAGGCACGTGTAGATTTTTATACATGATTAACAGCAAAGAAATTACTAAAGAAACCAATTAAATGAAGCAAATTCACACATTATGCCTCAAATCGCAAGTTGATTGTAATCCTGAGTGAACATGAATGGCTCTCCATTGTAAAACGTACCCTATGCGGCTACCTACCGTTTTATAGGGTCGTCACATTAATAAACTATTTAATAGTGCTAAAAATGCCATTCATGCCTGGAGAATGTTCCGCGACGTGAATTTTTAATCTGTGTAACGACCGCATTTTACAAAGAAATGATGGCCTTCATGCAAAAGATACAAGTTTTGTTTGGTTATTTGGCTCTAAATTTCTCTAGTGGATTTGGCTAGTCAGACTGACGAGCATCTGTAACCGCTCTCTTTCGGAGGTAGATACTGGCGGGCTTCCACCCCAAGTTCGCGTTATGGCAGTGGCTGTTTTTACGACGGTTGTCAACTTTAAATTGCATTTGGACTGTTCGCGATGCAGTGGCGATTCACTATTAATACAGTTCCAAATTAAGTTGCCTATAAATAACTCTGTTCGCATTACTATAGCGAACCTATAACAACTCCGTCTTAACGTTCACCGATCAAGCACATAAAACACGTTAATGTGCGGAAAGAATTTTCAGTAGGTTCACTGATTTACCATTCTGAAGTCTAGCCTGTGCCATGTTCGTTGTTTAACTGGGTAAGCGAATCTTTTTGAATTCATTCCAGTTTTTACCCCTCGGCCAAACTTTGGCCAGAGGGGTATTGTCATCTGCGTGTCTGTCTGTCTGTCATCTGTCCATGACTTTGTCCGGGTCAGTACTCGGCAACTAATGATCGCAGCTTCACCAAATTTGGTATGGTAACTCACTGTGACCCATAGATGTGCAACGTCAGGTTTTTTCTGGATTTGACCTTTGACCTTAGCGCTGTGACCTTGATCGTGGAAATCTTGTCCAGCCCAGTACTCAGTAACTATTGATGGCAGCTTTGTCAAATTTGGTATGGTAACTCACTGACACACAAATGTGCAATGTCAGGTTTTTTGCTGGATTTGACCTTTGGCCTTAGCGCTGTGACCTTGAGGCAGGAAATTTTTTTACGGGTCAGTACTCAGCAACTAATAATCACAGCTTCACCGAATTTCACATGGTTACTCACTGTGACACATAGATGTGCAACGTCACGTTTTTTGCTGGATTTGACCTTTGACCTTAGCACTGTGACCTTGAGGCAGGAAATCTTGTACAGGTCAGTACTCAGAAACTACTGATTGCAGCTTCACCAAATTTCTTATGGTAACTCACTGTGACACAGATGTGCAACGTCACGTTTTTTGCTGGATTTGACCTTTGACCTTATCACTGTGACCTTGAGGCAGGAAATCTTGTACGGGTCAGTACAGGGCAGCTACTGATCGCAGCTTCTCCAAATTTGGTATGGTAACTCACTGTGACGCACAGATGTGCAATGTCAAGTTTTTTTCTGGATTTCACCTTTCACCTTAGCGCTGTGACCTTGAGGCAGGAAATCTTGTACGGGCCGAGGGGTATTCAGCAACGCGTTATGTTTTTTTTTTTTTTTTTATTTTTTTTTTTTTTCCCGAGAGTCTGATACGAAATGTTGCAAAGCTCCAGATTTTTTAAATTTAACATTATATTCTAAAACTTCATCGAAATGAGCAATTAAAGTAGGCCTATACCTATATCGCAAATCTTAACTGTTGCGTAGGGCAAACCATAAGCCACAACTGAAACACACATTTGTGTGCATATTCATGAAGAATATAATGCAAGTATGAGAGGAGGTGTTACGTTAGTTTTACATATACATGAAAAAAACAATTAGGCCTACCATAAAATGCTGCTTTTATTACTTCAGATGAATTGTGCGCAATTTCAATATTAACTTAACTACTTAGTATAATTTATCCAGAGTAAACACAGGCCGGGTTGAGAGTGAAGGACTGTCGCTGCAATACCAGCCGCATCACAAATGTATTATTCTCGTTATTTGCGGTTGCTCTGCCAAAACAAATCTCGATCGCATCAACCAAACAATCGACCAGACCGCCATGGTGGTATTTCTAAATTAAAGATTACTGCTCCTTTGTTCGATCCAAAATTAATCTGATCTGCTTTCTTTTCTCAGAAACGAATACATGATTGAAAGTGAACCCTGAAGCATTTCTGTCAACAGCTAACTATTTGACCACAAAGTGAACAGTCTCTGCCTAAGAAAAACAATTAAATAATTTTCAAATACATGCCCAATCAGTATTGCAACACTCTTTTCCGGGACAGTGTTATTTGATACTGCATACTGATATAAATCCGACGTGATATCAAAGGACTTTGTCATGAGCTCATTCCTCTGAGAAAATACACCAAAATCAGTCTTTCACCCGATGGGCATTTTCACAGCCTCGCAACGGTGATGGACCCTGCGAGGGCCTGGAATTAGAACTGATCGATCGAGCATCAGAACGCACTCGACCAACTGCGATCAGTGGAGTCTGTCTCCCCCCAAAGAATTTTGGTTCTGTATAATGGAAAAAAATTAAGGTTTAATTGGCACATTGACGCATTCTATGCCCGCTCAGTGGCTTTATGATGCGCCATATTTTGATTTTATGCGTCATTTGCGCATAGCGCGTGGCCTTCACAACCCCTGCAGGAGAGGTGGTACTCCAGGAGAGGTTTGAGAAGCACTGATCTACATCATCTGTGATTGACGGCAACACCAAAAATTATACTGGAAATTATATCAATCGCCTGAATATCGCCATGGAAGGTCCTTTTCGAAACATTGAGAAAATGACCGTTGCCCAGCTGAAAGCTTCTTAATACGGCTGCTACGCTCAGTATTAATACGACTTCTAAGCTAGTATCCCTAACAAGGCACGCTGAAGTAATTTTCCGCAGCTCCGCAAGACCGGAAGTGACTTGGCCACAGAACTATCCCATAAAGCATCAGAAATGGGGCGTGACTGCAACATCAGCGCATTTTTTTTTTTTTTTTTTTTTTTTTTTCCCTCGTATTGACGATTGCTCAATTTGAACACATAGTGGTAACATGGCTCAGAGGAAGATTTAAATCATGTCTTGGCGGTAGTTTTTCTGTTGAGGGATGATGCAAGACTTGTTAACCTTCCAAGTGGTTGTTGAAAGTGACAATGCTATGAAATGCACATCATACATTGTGAGAAAATGTGACATGCTAGAGCAAAACAAAAACTATTTTTGGAATCGGCACCCCCAAATTAGTAAGAAACAAGGTAAAGATTTTATTCTGCAAAAATGATACAGGGCAGTGTAATTTGCTAGCCAGCTTGCTAACTCTTTTCACCACTAAATTAATCATTTTGTTTCTTGGACAGCTGTTACACGTTTAACTGATTACTTTAATGGAAAAAAGCGTCAACATGCTAGCTAACAAATTATTCATTGCATTGACTTGAATAGACGCCGACTATAAGCTAACAGTAGCAATTGTTGACGCTTACCAGCAGGACTGGTAACATTACCGTTGCAAAGATATTGAAGTTTTACAGTGAACGGAATCTGATCAATCGCGACACGAAAAAGCTGTACTACATGTGTAATATCAAAAAATGTGTGACATGGCCGTATTACACTAATTTTTAATCATTTATGGCAGGGGTTTTCAACTGGTTTTGTCCCAGGGACCACCATTATAACAAAGAAGCAACTCGGGGACCACTGCTTTGGGGGATGTTTGTTTTATTTTGCACCATGCTTAAAATAAGAGTATATAGGCCTATATATGTAAAGAAGGCTATTTATTTGCATCAGTGTCTATTCTTCAGGCTCCTCCTCTGACGTTCCAGCGGAGGCTGTGGTCTTGGCCTGCTCTGCAGGTTTTTTTTTCTGACAACGAATCGGTCCATGATGACAGCTGGCTAACAGTCACTCTGCTATCCACGTTAGCTAGCAATACGCTCGCCAGCCAACTAACGTTAGCGCTCAAATCAAAGATGGAAAATGAAATTAAATCAAACTGGCCAAGTTGCAAAAAGAAAAATCTACTGTTCATGCAGAGTCACTTGATTTTGCTAGATTGTGCTGAACAGTTAGCCTACGTTACATTAGGCAGGGCTCAGCTCGAAGTCGTGCAAAGAAACAGTCCAATTTTTTCCAGGTTTTTTTTTTTTGCTTCCGGTCCGTGGTCCTGTGCGGCCAAGATGGGACGTCAGTGGTGACATGAGGCTTGGGATAATCTCGATCAACTCCATTTGGCAGAATTTGGATGGGTAAATTATTCACAAAAATGAATTGTAAATGGAAAATAAGTCTAAATAAATCCTTTTTTTTATTATTATTATTTTTATTATTATTATTTCCATTAACAATTTCACGGACCACCTGCAATACCGCCACGGACCACCAGAGGGCTGCGGACCACTGGTTGACAATCCCTGATTTATGGGATAAAATAGTCATGAGTCATATGATAGACTACTGATGGCAATGTGGTTCAGTCAGGATGGCTGCTACAATCTAGTCATGCTTGGGAAGTAGGCATTTTTCATGTATCAGTTGGGCAGATGTGCCCAACTCTGAGGTCAGTATTCCAATGCTCAATAAAGATTTTATCAAGACCTAATTTGACATGCTGTACAGTAGTAAAAAGTTCCTTTTGTGCTGGGAATGAATGGGGATTCCAGCAAGGGACCAGGCCAACCCTCTGGCCCTGCAAACAGGACGGCGGCCTTTAATCTTAAATTAGGGCTGTTAACGACAAAAACGCCGCCTCCTTATTACCATTCGTGCACTTAGGCGGTCTTTTTTTGACCGTAGGTGTGGTGGATCTACCTGAGGAGAATCGAGAGGCTGCCTACAATGCCATCACCTTGCCTGAGGAGTTCCATGACTTTGACCAGCCGCTTCCAGATCTCGAGTGAGTGTCTGCGCGGAGCGCCTCTGCAGTTTTGGATGACGCATAAAAAATTTGAACGGGTGTTGTTTATATTTGGTCGTGGAGATATTATTGGGACAGATATTGAATACCTACGTTTTATATCCTGGATGCGCTCATTGCCAGACTGAACTTCTGTGGCTGCACTTGACAGCTATATTACAGCTGCAGTTTCAGAGGAATTGGGGCAATGCGTAAAATGTAAATAGTAACAGTGAGCAGTAATTTACAAATCTCATTTATAGACGGCCTACCAGGATGCAAAGAGCGCATTTGTCGTTGCTTTTACTGGATTTGCTCAGCTGATGTTTAAAATGACAATTAACTGCAAAATACTGGCTTTCATATAAAAACATAATGATTACACTGTTAATAACAAATTCTATCAAAAATCTGAAAGGATGTCTGAAGATGGTCTGTCACGCAAACAGCTGACCAAGCGAAAAGCAGAGGTTTCATTTCATACAGAACTCGGCTGGTGGGTGCATTACATTGTGGTTGTCAGTCTTTAAAAAAAGAGATGCCCTTTTGGATATTTGAATAGTTAGTGCTTCCAATCAACCATTTCATTCTTTTTTTTTTTGTTGTTTTATTAGAAAGCCAGTATTTAGCTGAGGGCACTAATGCAATAGAGCACTCATGCAGCACCTGACCATGACAGACTCTGACTATTGAACATGTCGCGGATGACGGTCAATGAGGAGTTCCGTCTCCTCATTGGCCTGGAGAAAACCATATCTATTACTCCCAAAAACAATTTGAAGGAAGGACTCGTCTGACCACAGCACTCCTTTGCACTTTGCGTCAGACCATTTCAGATGAGAGGCCATAGAGGTGGGTGGGCGGAGGCTTGGCAATCGATGCCTTGTGTTGAGTTCTACCTTGTTTGGTTTTTATTTGCATTTTTCATGCATCCCAATTCTTGAGAAAATGAGGTATCAGCCCATGTACATATCAGATGTCCATTGGTCAGAGCTGTGATTGATTGTCTCATTTGTTCCTAAGATCTGAAGGGAGTGGGGTGTCTTATTTATTTACTTATTTATGCATTTTTTTTTTTTTTTTTTTTCTGACTTCACATAAGCTCTTGTATTTTTCTGGTTCCCTGGTTGATGTGTCTGACCACTGTGTTGTCTTCTGTTATATTTCAGTGACATTGATGTTGCTCAGCAATTCACACTGAATCAGAGTCGTGCAGAAGAAATCACCATGAGGGAGGATGTGGCAAATCTTAGCCTCCTGCAGGACAATGACTTTGGTATGTTTCCTCTGTCCATGTGTAGAACAGTTGTCATCCTCTAGAAGAAAATTGAGTTTGAACAGCAAAATGCGTAAATTTGGAGCTCTTTGAGGTGAAAATTGAGGACTGCCTGCTTTCGATGACTGAATTGCCACCACTGATTTAAACCTCATCCAGTAAAATGTCAAGTGGAATGTGATAATCGTATATCAGATATTAAAGTACGTGGCATTTTTGTTTACTGAAGTTGTGAGGAGACCTAATGTTTTGTGTCTATGCATGACTAATGTTACAGCAATTTAGGGATTTTCTTGACAATCTTTTTCAAGCAACTAATTAATTATAATCTGCTGTTCAGCAACTACTGTACTTCATATTATGGGAAATCTGTTGAACACTTCTGATAATCTTATCAAGAAGTGCTGTCGAAGTTTGATAACCTGTATCGTGCGGGCATTACTTTAAGGTTGATGTCAGTGATGTCGTCAGTTGTGGAGACAGCCGAGGAGTGCTTTCTATGATTTGGCAGCAAATGAAGGGAATTGCCAAAAAAAAGACAGTTTTATCAGTGCACTGAAACCATCGCATATGGGCCTATAGCACTCAAATCTGTCAAGTTTCTGTCAGCTAGCTAATGTTGGCTGGCCATTTCAAGTCAGACACGTAAGCTATGACTGTCCCTTTTGCTAGAATAAACAATCCATAGCACAGTAACTTACTGCTACCAGTACCTGCAGTATAGTCTGCTTCACTGAAGTGCCGGCTACAAACGAACGTGCTATCTCGTTGTATTTTAAAGCTTGGCCCTTCATCCCGGCGAATCGCTTTAACCCTCTTCTTCCTTAGAGTTAATTCACTTGGGAATCCATAAAAATTTAAGTAGGGTTGTCGTTGTTTGTTCGATTTACAAAGAACAGAGCAGTGACATCTAGCCTTAGTTTCAGCCATTGTTGATGATGTTGAACTCCGCCGGAACTGGATAAACACCAAATTCAAAAATCCCGCCCGCGGAACCCGGAAGCATGATAATCCCCTATTGTGGAGTTTTTAACTTGAAAGCTTTTGTGTGTACTGATTACTGAAATTACATGCAGATTTATTTGGGTTCCAATAGTTCATATTGCATAATCCTACTTTGTCCAGAATGGTACGTGTTTATAGGGTAGATTAGGCTTCTATGAGAATTCTGGCATTTGAAAATGAACCATCTTTATTTGGCCAGCTGACTTTGGCATGGATGATCGTGAGATGATGCGGGAGGAGGGAGCATTTGAGGTGGACATAATCCACGGCTCTTCGGCCTCCAACCTGCTGCTGGAGGCAGAGCCGAGCGCGGGGCAGATGGCGGAGAAGCCCAACCACTTGGAGTACGATGACCAGTACAAGGATGACTTCGGGGAGAATGCCATGGAGAGCAGTGACGGGGGCATGCTGGGTAAGAGATTTGCCTGGTGTTTTGCTGTTAGGACTGAGAATAAATGGGTGTAACACCTTTATTGGAATGCCTGTTAAGGTTCTGCTGTGCTCTTTTATTTGGAGCGTTTACTTCTCTCGAGTAAATTGCACTAGTTCTACTTCAGTACAGGCAGCGAGTCGGTCATTTGGCTGGAATTTATCTGAAGCAGCTTGAAGCATTCGTATATTGAACAATGTTGTTGTACAGCTCTTGTTAGCTGAGTTTTTCGGTGGCTAGCTGGGTTATCAGGATTATGTGGGTGACCCCAGCAGTGATGTCAGGAGATATGGAGAGTCATTCAGTGGAGATTAGTGGTCACTTAGGATGCCATGTAACTGTGTGGAGTGGTTAAGACTGTTGTGCTCACTGTAGATTTTTTAAAATGTTATTTTCAGTGGACAAGCTGCTCAGCAGCGAGGGTGGTGGAGGCATTTTTGACGACCCTCCTGCCATTACGGAGAGCGTGATGATGCCCCCAGATCATGGCGGGGATGATGAAGATGACTTTGACAACCTTTCACGTAAGAGATTCTCAAGTAGGGATGGGCATGTTCAATTATTTGATTGCGCAAGTAATCGCAATATCATCCTGATTCCAAATAAACTAATCGCGTGGGGAAAAAATAAATTTTTGAAAGGCATCCTTCGAGTCAATCAGAGTCTGTTACTGAAAACTTGGGCTACTGCAGTTTGGGGTGGCCCTCCGTTCTGAAGGGCTGATGTTACTGCAGTCATGCCATCTGCTCTTTGGAGCAGCTTAGTTAAAGTCTGCTTCTCAGATTTTTGTGTGAAGCTGTACCCTGTACTGTGATACACTGATTGAACCTTTCTGATCTCTTTATACCACCATCACTCACTCACAGATTGTGTGCACAGTTGTACTCTGTCCTGTGGTACTCTGGTAAACTCAACGCTGGACCCCAAAGGCAGTGTAAAGTCGGAAAATAAATGCACAAAGTCATTCACTTTGATTTCATTGGAAAACTTAAGTAATAATTCAGTGGCAAAAACCTGATAAGAGAGCACATCCTTGGGCTACCACCAATCATCCTGCCAAATTTCAGGGCAAACCGTTCATAACTTTTTGAGTTATGCGGTAAGAAATATGACACAGATCTGCACTTGATATATTTTAATTATTCCAGATGTAGAATCCAGAATATGTTCTGGATCACTTCCAAAATTGAATCATCTCATCATTGGACTACCGCCTGTCATCCTGCCAAATTGTTCATAACTTTGAGTTATCTGGTCAGAAATATTGCACAGATCCGCTTTAGATATGTTGTAATATGTTCCGGATCACTTCCAAAATTGAACCGACTCATCCTTGGACTACCAATGATCATCCTATCAAATTTCGTGCCAAATCGTTTGTAACTTTTTGAGTTATCCTGTTCAACAGACGGCCAGACAAACAGGCAGGCATGAAAACATTACGTCCTTGGCAGAGGTAAATGGGCACATAAGACGAGCAGTAGATTACTCATACCCATTGTAAACAGAGGGGGATATCCCTTGTAGCTGATTGGATTGTCACGGTGTATTTATTTTCCTTGCCCTGTTGTCTGCATGCAGCGGGTGGGCCAGACAGTCCAGACTCTGGTCCCGTGGAGCCCCTCCCCACTATGACGGATCAAACAGAACAGACCACCCTGGTCCACAATGAGGATGAGGCCTTTGCGCTGGAGCCCATTGACATTACTGGTGAGCACCCCTGCCCAACTCATTGGCTAGGAAAGAAGTTGTTGGATAATGTTTATTCTTTTAGGATCAATAATGATCTTTATTTATAACTTATCTCAAAAAAATTTATTTGTACAACATTTGTCAGTCATGACAAATAATGTCAGCCACCATCACGGGATATAAGAGCTGGCTGTTATTGAGCCAACTTGGTAAAAAGTGCTTGTCTTGCTGGGCAGCCAAGTTGCACTTTTGTCAGTTACCAGTATTGGCCGATATTGTTGACAGCATTAGAAATCTCAATTTACCTGAAAGATTAGTTTGTTACACATTTTTTGTTATTTATTTCTTGCGTCAGGAGCTCTCTGATTAGATTTTATTTTGTTCAGTGCATTTCTGTTGTTTCATCTCTTAAGACAATCCGCAGGTTTATCCTTGACGTGTGGGCTTTGTCACCAAATTTGTCAATTTTTGGCGGCTTCAGTACTTCAACAGACCTGACAAATGGCATGTAATGTTAGGTTTGGGTAGGCAGCTGCCATATGAAGCCAAATGGTACGTATGCTGCGTTGAAAGGGCTATGTTTTTGATGCGGGTTAGTCGCTAGGCTCTTCTGGATCATTGCTGGTGGCTACTGTTGTATCAATGAAATAAATGTCTAGATGTTACTGCATGGAGCAGGCCATGGCTTCAGCAATGGCAAACTGTGTTTGGACATTCGTGGGCTAAAGGATGCAAAGAGGATGGGTCTGTTGGAGAGTCGCTGTCATGACCACACAATGTTTACAGCACCTGGTGCCATCTGGTTGACATAGTCATTCGCACAGGTAAAATCAGTGGTGTGAAGATGAAATTTTAAATGATCCGTTATAACGAATATAGATTTGTAGCAAATTTTTCTTTTTTATTTTTATATTGTAATGGGCTTGTGGCCCTCCAGCCACTCCTACAGCCTGGTGCTGCGGCCCATAGTTTGAAAAATGCAGTTAGACTACCAATCGCCTGTACTGAAACTTGGCTAGCTAACCACTGCTAGCTAAGGTAGCCTGCCAGTTACTGACTTGGGTAGCTCCTATTTTAAAACGCAAATGTCTTTCTGTCTAACGCATGGAAAAGCCAGAATTCGTTTTTTTTTTTTTTTTTTTTTTTTTTGGTCATGGTTAAAGGAATAGAACTTGAGCTTTGTGTGAACATCTTTATTCACATCTTGTTCAAATATATAGCCATCAATGCCACTGGCTGGGGATGCAAGCATACTACCGCTAGGTAGCAAATGTTTTCAACATCGGCCCATGCTGTTAAAGTAAGAATGAATCATGGCTGCACGCAGCTAGCGTACTAGCTTGCTATATACACCATGTCCCAAAAGTTCATCCACCACAGAAAAAGTCAACTTTTGGGCGGCACGGTGGCATAGTGGTTAGCACTGTCGCCTCACAGCAAGAAGGTCGTGGGTTCGAATCCGGCCTGGGGTCTCTCTGTGTGGAGTTTGCATGTTCTCCCCGTGTTCGCATGGGTTTCCTCCGGGTACTCTGGTTTCCCCCACCCACAAAAAATATGCATCATAGGAACACTCCGACCAGTACCCCTGATCAAGGTACTGGCTTTAGAACTGGAGTTGGTCCCCGGGCACTGCTCTGTGGCTGCCCACTGCTCCTAACTATAGGATGGGTCAAATGCAGAGGACAAATTACCCCACAGGGTTCAATAAAGTGTATCTTAATCTTAACTCAGATTGTGAATATACAATAGAATGTGTTTATTCAAAAGCCAGTGTATCCCCCCTGGATCTTCATTTCTGCCCTCACCCTGTGGGGCATAGAATGCACTAAGTTGTCAAGAACGGAAAGCTCAAAGTTGCCCCACTCCCGCACAGCCCTCACATTGAGCTGATTCATGGTGGTAGGGGGTGGGCTGTGGAAGACCCGACTGTTCAGGATACCCCAGGAGTTCTCAATCGGCTTCAGGTCCGGGGAGTTGGGTGGCCATTCCTCTTTGCGCAGAAAGCCAGGAAGCTGCTCAGGACACCACTGCTGAGTTGTACGAGCAGTATGTGTGGGGGCATCATCTTGCACGAAAACCGTTTCCACACACCTGTTGAACATCTTCCCATCAGTGATGGGGCCCGATTTCTTTTTTCTGGTGAGTATGGGGAGTAGCACTGGCTGGAGAATGTTCTTGACATAATACTCAGCATTGATGGTGGTGCTCTGGGGTACAACATGCAACTCCAACAGCCCTGAAGATGACATCACCCCCCCGACCATGCAATGGGCGCTGAACTTGACTTGTTCAGAAGGTGGCACTTTCTTTCGATCGTCGGTGTACACTACCGCTCAAAAGTTTGGGATCACTTGGAAATTTTCTTGTTTTCCATGGAAACCCACATGAAATTAGTCTGAATAGGAAATATAGCAAATGAACAAACATGCTGACATTGTCTGAGTTAGAAATAATGATTTTAATGGAAAATGATGAATATGTACTTCAAACTTTGCCTTCATCAAAAAAAAAAAAACCACCTTCACTGTTGATACTGAAACTGGTGTTTGACGGGAACTATTTAGCGCAGCTGCTGGTTGACAACCTGTGAGGCGTCTTTGTCTTAAACTACACACTCTCAGATATTTGCCTTCTTGCACAGTTGTGCATCGGGGCCTCCCACTCCTTTTTTCTGTCCTTGTTAGTGCCAGTTTGAGCTGCTCTCTGAAGGGAGTAGTTGACAGCATGGTAAGAGATTTTAAGTTTTCACTTTCTCGCATTGAATAGCCTTCTTTTCTAAGCACAACAATAGACTGACCGGTCTCTGAAGGAAGTTCTTTCTTTCTGGCCATTTTGAGCCTGTAAACAAACAACTGCTGATGCTTCAGGTACTAAACCAACCTCAAGAATGCCATGCTCCCTTTTGCGTTCCCTTATTAGTTCAATGGTTTTCAGCTGTGCAACACATTTGCAGAAGGGTTTTCTAATCAATTAGCCTTATAAAATGCTTAACTTGAATTAGCAGCCATAACAGGAGATTGATGCAGAGGACTGACAGTTGCTGATAATAGGCCTCTATGCAAAAAAATGTAGAGCATTCTTTGAAAATCATCTGATTAATTTTAATTGTTTGTGAAATGGATAAAAATGTTTGAAATGGAAACAAATGTTTGTGAAATGCATGAAAATGTATTTTTCTTTGGAAAACAAAGAAAATTGCTAGTGATCCCAAACTTTTGAGCGGTAGTGTAGATGCGGTTGTTTTGGCTGGTGGGAGATGGAAATAAGTAGAGTGGGCACTCATTAGAGAAAACCCAGTTTTCCCAGTGTCTTGGGGTCATTGTGGCATACTTCTTTGCAAAAGCCAGCCGCTTCTCCTTTTGCAGTTTGGTAAGGCGAGCAATCCGCTGTCTTCTGGATGCTCTCAGACCCAGTTTCGCAATCAGAAAATGATGGATGGTACTCTCAGGGACTGCTTCACTAAGATTCTTCAGTCTTCGACTGAGTCTGCGGCAGGATTGGTGTCTCTTTCCCTTGGCTTTTTGGATGAGATCCTTGGCCCTGGAATTCAGGACTGAGGGGCAACCTGCACGGGGCTAGTCTTCAAGGGAGTCACGACTCTGGTGTCTCTGCCACCGCTTCTTCAGCCATCGTATGCTTCTGCCAAGGTCCTGAGCTACCTCCCTGCAAGTTATCCCTGCCCTGCGCAAGGCAATGGCTTGAGCACGGACCTGAGGCTCTGAAAGAGCAGCCTTTCCAGATTTTTGTTTTTCCATCGTGGCAGCACTACCGAAAAGGTTCACTCAGTGACATGCTCCTTGGTCAACCAAGAAATGTATAGGCTTCTCGCAAATAGATGAACTAATTAAACAACCTCACAACCAGGGCTCGAAACTAACGGTGTCCCAATGTCCCGGGGCCTATAAAAATTGCTGCTGGGACATAAAAATTATATGACCGGGACAGTAAAAAAAAAAAAAAAAAAAAAATTGTCAGAGCAATTTCGAAATCGATGTTAGAATGGGTATCTAATAGGGATGTAACGGTACATGTATTCGTATCGAGAATGGGTATCTAATAGGGATGTAACGGTACATGTATTCGTATCGAAAATTTTCGGTACAGGGCGTTCGGTTCGGTTCGGCACAGAGGTGTACAGCACAGGTGAGTTACAACACGAGTATAATAAGTGGCGGAACACAAGTTTCGAATTCGTTCTCATTTATCCATATCCACCTGCAAATACATGAGCGAAACAGTAGAGGGCAGCAGTACGCCGGGGAAGCGTTAATATCGCCATTCTTTTGGGTTTTGCTGCCACCTGGCGGTGGAATTCAACAATTCCCAACATCAGCCAACAAAAATAACTCATGCACATGGCAACTCATGAGTTGCCTTGGCGTAGAGGAGGTGCTGCGCTCTCTGAGTGCTCTTGTTTGAGAATATTTTATTTACTGGAAAACTTATATTATAATTTTTGTTTATTTGAGAATTTTATCTATTGGAAAACTTATTTTATATATTGTTTATGATGAGAATATTTTATGTGTTGGAAAACTTATTACCAGCACTTGGCACCAGTATTCTATTTTTTTATTCTATATTTTGTATAATGTTAGATTGAAGTTCCTAATAAACAGGGAATTTTATGTATTGCATTTTGTTCCCATACTGTACCAAAAATGATCCGAACCGAGACCTCAAAACCGAGGTACGTACCGAACCGTGATTTTTTGTGTATCGTTACACCCCTAGTATCTAAGTGTCACTTTTGTTGTTTGAATAATTTCAATAAAAACTTAGGAATCACAAAAATACTGTGGCGTTTGTTGCGCCTGATCAAGCGTCTCTCGCGTGCGTGCCCACACACAGGGAACCCCTTTTTAGGCCCACCCTCTCCTTCTCCACTGTGGCCTTGCCTCAACTTGCCTGCATCATTCATCGAAGCCGAAGGATAACGCATCCAATCGGCTATTCGAAGTGTCGACTCTTTAGAGCAAAGAATTTCAATAACATTTTTAAATTCATGCTTTTTCCAAATCATTACATTTAGACGTGACATTGACGTTCCGTTTAATCGTTTCAACAATCACATAAAACTCACTCAACTGAACTCACTGCTTGACAGTCACGTCAGACCACGCCGCTACTCGACCCCACCACCTCATCCAGAACGAACATAGCAATGCTGAAATGGTTGGGGGGGGGAAAACGGATGCAAGCTCCTCCAGTGCCTCTCCAGTTTAAGATGGATGCGGTATTTCACTTCGGGACTTCGAAGACAACTTTTCATCTGCCTCTGTCCCTGTGGTAAGTTAGTTTGTTTAAGTAGACTATAGGCTAGCTTGACGGTTGATTAGCTAGTTCTAGTTCGTTGCAATAGCTAACAGTTAATCATATAGGCTATATGGCGGCCTCACAAACCTATAAAATGCGATGGTGTTATAAGTTTTGATGTTTATGATAATAACGTTAAGTGCAGTCGATCAGAAATGTACTCTGTTCATTCCAGTGTTTCCCTCACATAGATTTTTTTTCTTGGGCGGGCCGCCCAGGTATATTAACAGACGCCCAAGTAAGAAAATAAGAATAATATAGGCTAACATCCTTCTGAGATAATGAGACCTGATTAACAAGTTTGGCAGGCCTTTTCTTGAAAAATCTGAAGGTGCGCAAATATTTTCGCCTGTGAACTTCATTTTTCAGCCTTAGGCACGCATTTTTTTTAGGCAGTTGCGACGGTTACGGCAGTTTTCCAATGCATTTCAATGTAGAGAGGTACGGCAGTTCCAATTTCAAACCCTGCCCTAACCTAACCCTGACCCTAACTATAACGCTAACCCTAACCCCTAATCCTTTCCTAATCCCTTCAAATCAACAGCCGTACCCATAAAACTGCCGTATCTCTGAACACGGTTTTTTTTTTTTTTTTTTTGTTTTTTTACTAATCTCAAATGCAATTTTAAGCGCGCACTCACAAATGCGCGCCTTCCATAAGAGGTTTAAGGTGATGTCAATGTTGTGCATAATTCATATAAACTAATAAATGCAACATATTATAGTATTTTGTAATATGCAAATCTAACATGTGTAACACCTCGTTTCAGTCCTGTTATAGGCTATTCTTCTTGAATAGGCTCGTCGATGTGTGCGTTTTTTAAAATTAAAATTGTTGCTTAAGATCTGCTGTAGCCACAGTTAAGATCGGTGAAATAGGCTGGCTTTAGTTGCTCACTTCGATATGGCCATGGAACATTATGTTAGAAAAAAAAAAATTTGGAGCTGGGCTACATTTTATTTAAGACGCAACCCAACTCAACATCGAGGCTATGATTTGAAAACGGTAAATCGGCCTACTTCGTATTCTCCGCGCATTAACGTGTTTAATGTGCTTTGTAGGCGAACATGAAGATCAAGTTGTATTTTTCCGCTATTAATGCGAGTTATTTAAGCTGGTTAATTTGGTCATTTGAAATTGTATTAAAAGGAGCATTTCCATTTCATCACGAGTAGTCCTACTGCAGCTTGCAGGTTTAACGCAAACTTTGACTGCCGGTGTCTCCAAAAAAGCGAGAACCACAGATGCTCTTGTCACCGAAGCCAGTCTGACTAGCCTAATCCATAAGAAAGCATAGAGCTAACAAACCCAATAAAATTTGCCATTTTTTGCTCCTCTCATTTATGAGAGGAATGGGATTGCACCATATCAAACTTCACATCGCGGAACATTCTCTGGGCATGTATGGCATTTTCAGCACAATTTAATTGTTTAAGTGCTGGTGCATTAAAACCGAAGGCTGAATGGCCAAGTTGGGTGAATGCCGTTTATGTTCATGCAGCTTTGCAACTCGTACGTTGCGACAGTTATATGCAATAAAAATGCATTAAATTCTTGCCTCAGGGGGCGCCCCGGTGGCTCATCGGTCTAAGCGCGCGTACCATAAAGGCTGTGTCCTTCCCGCAGCGACCTGGGTTTGATTCCGGCTCAGGTCATTTGCTGCTTGTCTTCCCCCATTGTTCTCCCCAACCTTCCTGTCTCTCTACACTATAACTGTCAAATAAAGGGAAAAAAAAAACCCCAAAAAATAATCTTTAAAAAAAAAAAAAAATTCTTGCCTCATACAGGGGGCACAAAGTAAATTGAAGGCAAATGAATTACAAAATTTGTTAATAATAAATGTACACAAAGAAGTTGACATGGATTTGCTGTTGCATTTTTATGTTAATACGTGGATATTTGGGGAAAAATACTTCGGGACACTGTTGGTTACACAGAGTAGGATTCGGGACCATTGCGGGACACTAAAGAAAAAAGTTAATTTCGAGCCCTGCTCACAACACCTGGCTGACCAGGTGCAATCCATTTTGGAGACAGACATGTTGCCCAAGACATGTTGGGGTGCATGAACTTTTGGGACATGGTGTAGTTTAAAAGAAGGCACCAATAACTAAATCTGAAAATGAGGAGTTGACAGGCAAAGTATGTGCTAGTTCTTTTCTTAAGTTTGGGGAAATTAGGTCAACTAGGCTGTAATACACACATCTAATATGAGAGCCTTTTTATGCATCTCATGTATGAAGGCATACACAATATACTATTCATGTTTTCCTGAAATTTGTATATTTGGTCTCGCACCTATGTAACTTTAACGTTATATGGAAATTGATAGTCTGACTTGTTAGCCCATTTGAGCTGAGAATCTATTGATGCAAATTACTACATCAAGTCGCTAACAGTTACGCGGACCCCATCTGAGTAGATTTCTTTTGGACATAATTTAGTCCATCCTAATGTCAGTATTTTTATAGATTGGTTTAGTTGTACATATTTTCCTGTATGATGTTGTGATGGTCAATTTGAGAATTTATCAACAGTCAGGTAAAAGCCTTTTGAAATTCTGCAGGAAATTATAGTTGCTGTTGCAGCTACAAGGAGCAAAAATCTAACCGTATACTCACTGATCATTAATAATAACACTATTTGAAATTACAAATGGGCATGAGATATCCTGTTGGGTTAATATTGGGGTTCAGGCAAAGATACGGTTATTAAACATTTTAGGCGACTGTTTTGCCATCTCATCAAAATGCAACGAGACGACCCAAATACTCAATGTAAGCAGACGAGCGCTGGCATCATCTACATGACCACTGTTTGACACAGGACATAAAGCAACGCCCCTAGGAGTCCCAAGGGGAGAGTGGTTTGGAGGAGCGGTTTTGTTCATTTAGAAATGGAGTTTATGCTTTTGGGACCATCTAGTGGCCAGAAATTTCTTGGTGTAGCTTTAAGAACAGAAGCGTATTGGCAATAAAATTGGCTCAAACCCAGTATTAACTGTCCCTTGAGCATATGATGTCTACTCAAATAGTTGCCATGTCCTGGTGTCATCTGCAGTGAAAGAGACCAAGGCGAAGAGGAAGAGAAAGCTCATTGTGGACAGTGTGAAAGAGCTGGACAGCAAGACTATTCGTGCCCAACTGAGCGATTACTCTGATATAGTCACCACTCTTGACCTGGCCCCACCAACGAAGAAGCTGATGATGTGGAAGGAGACCGGTGGCGTTGAGAAACTGTTCTCGCTCCCTGCCCAGCCTCTTTGGAACAGCCGGCTGCTCAAGGTACTGTGTCTACGGACAGAGATCTGAAATCTAATTCATTAGTTCAGCTTCCTTTATTAAAGACCCTTTATCAATTTCCGTGATGCACCGCGGTCAGACGATCATTTCGTTGGCCACGAAAGTCGCGATTGGTCGGAAGTTTGGACCGCAGTATAACCTGTCTCCATCGCAGCTGTAATTTTGTTTTTAGATCATCTGTAAGGATTTATAATTTTTTCATTTCCTTTTCTAGTTATTTTGCTTTTTGTTTGAACTGTTGAGTGATGCCACCAAAGACTCCAGCAAGAGCTTCAAACAGACAAGCTAGACATTCCAGTCAGTCATCGTGTATCAGTGCATGCAATGCGCAGTGCATCACGGTAACTGATAAAGGGTCTTTAAGTGCAAAGCAGGAGTAATGATGGTTTATTTCACCGGTTTGGCTGGCAACGATGATTTATTGAAGGACCCATATTGTGGAAAATACTTTTTCCCAGTTAGGTGGGCCTTCACAGTGATCTGAGTTGTATGTAACTGCGTAGGGAAGGTTGAATTTGACGAAAGCCCCTCCATTTAGCTTATAGACTACAACCACCACCCCTCCTCGTTTCCAATGAGACTCTAGTGTATTCTACCTCACACATGGACCTTCTGTGCTTAATTCGCAAACTGTCTGTGTGCTGTGCTCCCTCTCACAGCCTTTATAGACCTCTCCTACTCTCACCTCCTTGTAGAAGGGTCACTCCATACTAAACTGTAAAAATGTGTTACAATGGTGATGAAAATTCAAATACACCTTTTCCAAAGTTTTTCATTGCAGTGGTGAAACCCCATCCATGGGCATCACAAAGAAGCAAGCAAGAAAATAAACCGAGTAATCACTTCATTTCAGTGACCCCATAATGTGCGAAGGTGGCAGGCTTTGTGGGTGTAACGAGGACACAAAACAGATATTGAATTCCTGAAAATCGGATACATTTCACAGTCAATTCTTGTGTATGATAAATGGCCTCAGTCTATCAGTAACATTTATGGATAATTACGGCCAGTCAATGTATTTCATGTCTAATGTCCTCAACGTTTGTATTCCGTTCACCTGGCTTCAGTCCAAAGCATTGTTAAAATTTAGTAACTGGTTACCTGTTGCTCTAAATCGCCAAAGGAAAATATTTTTTATTCACATGAAGGCATTTCAAAGAATAAAAATTGAATAATAAATCAGGTGGCAAAATAGGGTCATTTTCTCAGACTCCAGTAGCATTGAAATTCTTTCTGCAACCACCGACGTCGCCATGTGCTGGCCATTAAATATAATGCAATTTTTTGAGATTTCTGCATCGGCCTCACTTTTTAGACCCGGGTGCTGCGTCCACCTTTTTATACAGTCTATGCACAGGACACGATCTACGCATATTTTTTTATGTTGTTATGGTCGTGACACGATATTAGGACACGGAAAAATGTTCTTTTTTCAATCATTATTTTTTAAAGCATGGTATATGATTGTCTGATGCCTTGTGAAATTTTGATGCAGGAAGTGAGTACCTTAGTTTGCCGAGGTCATCTTTACGCCATTTGCATACATTATGCAAATTAACCCACAGGTCTGGACGTAACACATGAGGACGCGACTGGTTACGCCTACGATGGTCATTTCAAATTGCATTTCTGATCAGACGAGTCCCGATAATTTAGTGCAGACAATTGAAACCGTTATTATGGGTATTTCTCTGCAATACTTCATTTCACTTTCTTTTGAAGTATCAACAGACATGTCATGAGCATTTCATGAAGTTGGCTGCCAAATTTTGTAACAAAATATGGCTTTCACAATGCCTTGGCTGACATCAGCAGACTTTTTCTGCTGTGTTGTTGGACCGATGATTGTTTTTTTTCCTATGTATATCTTCAATCCGGGAGTGAATAAATATGAGCAATGCAAATCATGTAATTCTCTTAGAAAAAATTTTACTGACCATTCTTATACAACACAGTGTATTGTACAGTTTAGTATGGAGTGACCCAGAACCAATGCACTTGCAGTGTAGCCAGAAATGATTTGTACACCTTGAAAACCTTGACTTCAATGTTCATGAAGTTGTAAATACCGAACTAGGAACTTCATGGCCTGTGTGAAATGAGGCACTTATATCTGCCCTTTGATGCAAAACAAGAAAACTCCTATGGGACACCTGGGTTTTTTTCCCAACTATGTAATTTTATGCCCTCTAATGCTATGTACACCTGGCCATGTTGCTTTCCTTCATCCCTTGTCTTGGGTCATTAATACAGTTGATTGATCTTGTCACAGTGTTGGGTGTTCCCTATCTTAATGGAGTGATCTGATGGCCAATTAATGCCTACCCTTTCGTTACTTAAGACCAGGTGCACCCATCCCTTAATCATTCTTCACACAGACGCAGGCAGGGTCAGTTCTGATCAGACATGGCTTAAACTGCTGAAATACCCAATGCATTGAGGGAACGGGTCTTCAATTTCCATAAGGATGGACTTTCAGTGCGTAAAATGGCCACCAGACTTGACTTGACGCACACAACATTCCCGTACTTCATCCAAAAGTTCAAGAAGATGGGTGAAATAGCCATTTTCAAGGGAAGAGGGCGGAAGAGAAAGACCAATTCAAGGACTGATTGGTACATCAAGGAGCTTGCAATGATAAACCAAAAGTTGTCTGCCCTGGAAATTGCCACAGCTGTTAAAGTGGCTACCAGTATTCAAGTCTGCAAAAAAAGGTCAAAAACCAGCTGATGCTCAAAATACAACTTTGAAAAGTCCAACTGTTTGAGAAGCTTAAGACTTGTATTACAGGAGAACTGAGGGGGGATTCAATCTGCAACATTTGAATACCTGCAGTTTTCAGCATCCAAATTAAGCATTTGCATAAGGAAAGGTGTTGTAACGGTGATAAACACACCTGTTCCCACTTATTTGGAATCTGTTACTGGCCTCAAATTTGAAATGTGAACATTTCCAAAACTATGAAGTTGAGAAGGGAAAGCATTGGCAAAGTATCTTGTCTTTTATGCAGTTTTCAATTTTATACTGGGGTAAGGATAATTTTCCCATACATTTTCCGCACTTGCAACTTCGTTGAAATAAGATTACCTGTTTGCATGCATCAAACAAGTGTTTTTTTTTTTTTTTTTTACATTTTTATTTAATGTTTATTTTTGTTTGCTCACTGTGACACTTTCAAAAGATTATAAAAGAATTCTACAAAAAAATGTTTCTGAGCAGATGTTCACACGCTGCCTGACCCCGCTGGTGCCAGATGAGCTGAGGAAGAGGAGGAAGGGTGGTGAGGCTGATAGTCTGGATGAGTTCCTGAAGGACCTGGAGAACCCCGAGGTGCCCAGGGAGGAGGCTCTGCCCCAGCAGAGGGACATCATTGGTGAGGCCACTGCAGTGATTGGCACAGTTTCTGCTCAGGCACCACCTGTTCAAGCTCAGATCTAAGGCTGTATGAGAGCTGAGCCTGATCACATGCTCTCATTTCGTGCAAACAAGTTTATAAGATGCGCAGAAGATAATGTGTGTTTGTGTTCATCTCCGATGCCTGCCCACAGACCAAACCATCCTGGAGGAGCCCAGCATGCTACAGGCATCAACTATGGAGGGCAGCAGAACTACTCTGGATGAGTCGGCCATGCCCCCGCCATCCTCGCAGCGCGGTGTGAAGCGTAAGGCCCAGGACACCGAGGCAGCCCTGCCTGTACGTACGCCCTTGTCATTCCCCCCCTCATCTTCATTCACGTAATATTTCAGTCACGTAACTGCTCAAATCACGGGTAAATAAAACGGACCACTTCTAATTGTATTTAAAACATGAAAGCGGTCTGAAGTCTCTTGTGCAAGAATGCCGCATTTCAGGTGACCAGAGTTCTCTCGTTGATGAGCCGCTCTCGTCTGTGTGGGGTTTGACAGATGGGAGCGCTGGAGCTGCCAGCAGACCGCTCCACCCTGCCCCAGCAGCTGGACGTGCCCCAGCTGGAGCTGCCGCCAGAGGAGACGGCCAGCCTGAGCCAGCTCATTCCGGAGCTGGACCTGCTGGGGGAGAAGGGCAAGAACAAGGACAAGGATGATGAGGATGAGGAGGAGGTGAGGAGACTCCAACGCCCTGCTTCAGCGATTGTGTTGAATATGCTGATCTTTGCACCTTGGGTGCATGTCAGTGAGGGCGAAATGTGCCAAAAACAAAGATGGAGGCCATTGTTTTGATTCTGATGTGCTGTTAATTTGATCTGGATCTTCTGCGGACGAGCAGTTTTTACATTGCTCTATCTCTCTCCCCTTAGGAGGAGGAGGGCCAGGCTGGAGATCAGGACCAGGAAGAGAGAAGATGGAACAAGAGAACCCAGCAGATGCTTCATGGTCTGCAGGTAAGAGGTGATGTGTGGTAATTGGGTTCCCCAGAAACCTGTCTGGTGGTGATGCAGTGCAGAATGTTGTGTCTCAGGAAGGTAGCATAAAATGACATGCAAAAAGTCTTATGGAAGATAAATAAGTAATATATTTGTTTATTTGTAAGACATTATGAGAGTACCCCCTTGCTGGATGTTCCACCTGCAGCATGTGATTCTTGTCCAGGACCAAAATGTGCACATGCCTATGGGACTTTGCTCAAAAAAAAAAAAAAAAACTAAAAAAATTGCACATACTTTATCAGGGTTTGTCCTGCATAGAGAATTTGGTGGCGGCCGCCACCGCCTAATTTCTTACCGCCACCAGCTCCCAACGCGATTTTCTGTATCGCGCTCTCATTTGTGTGCGGGAAAAAAAAAAAAAAAAAAAAAAAAAATTTGCGAATTTGCCATGCTCCAATAATAGTGCCATGCTCCTCCCGTCAAAAAAAAAAAAAGAAGCATGTGCAGCCAAAAAATATGAAGTATCTCAGTCCCAGCCCCTAAACAAAATAAGAAGTATGCCCGCCCCCCCCCACTCAAAAAAATATGAAGTATCTCAGTCCCAGCCCCCCCCACTCAACAAAATAAGAAGTATCTCAGTCCCAGCCCCCCCAACAAAACAAGAAGTATCTCAGTCCCAGCCGCCCCCCCCCAAGAGAATTAGAAGCATCTTCCCCCCGCTCAACAAAATAAAGAGCATCAACAACCCCCCCCACTCAACTACATTTTCAGTGTGTGCAGGAGCCTATGACCGAGTACCACCACCAGCTCATTCTGAGCCAGGAAAAGCCCAGTGTATATTATGATCAGCAAGGAAGCTGGATATAAATACAGACACCATCAGGTATCTTTTGTAAGCTCATGTCATCTGGAAAAGTAAAACAACATTATAAAATGTAACCAAGGAGTTCATATTTGATTAACATTTGAAGTGGTGGAGTGTTGCATTCAAGTCATTTCTGAAAAGTTGTCATTCAGTGCTTGGTGTTATGGTGATGTGGCAATTTTGGGCAGCAATAGCAAAACTATCAGAAAATGCCATAACTTGTTACATGAATTTCATATAAGAACAGAAGTCAGATCATCCTAAAACGGGTGGGCAACAAGGGCCGCATCTGTCCCTGGTTTTCACACCAACTTCTGGCCTTGAATTAGTTGTTTATCTAAATTTGCCAAACTGACATTTCATTTTCAAAGTCATGCTCTGCAATACAGTGGACAATATTCAAATGCAATAAGCAAAACAGCACCCCCAGCCTATTGCATTTACATTTACATGTCAACACGCTCTTTTAGGGTCAACATGAAAATGCAAATGCTATTTTCTGACTATTTGAAAATGATATTGAAAATGACATTTAACATTTAATTTGCAAAGACTTAACTTGCTCTACTGAGGACAATATTCAAATACAATAAGATAAACAGCTCTCCCAGTCTATTGCATTTACATATACATGTCATCACGCTCTTTTAGGGTCAACATGATAATGAAAATGCTGTTTTCTAATCACTTGGAAATAATAATGATGTAATAATGATGACAACATTTAACATTTCATTTTCAAAGACTTATCCTGCAATACATGGGACAATATTCAAATACAGTAAGGGAAACGGTGCCTCCCAGTCCATTGAATTTTCAAATACATGTCACCACGCTCTTTTTGGGAAACAATGAAAATTAAAATGCAATCTGTTAGCGTCTCATCAAGGCGGGTCTTCCGCTAGGACGTCACTCATTAGAGGTGCGAACGGAAACCATGTTCCTCATTTGCATACCAACCAATCAGCTTCTGGGTAGCGCTTGTACGCACAGAGGCTTACTGATAATGTCATGATGGCTAGGCTGCTATGTATTGTGTGCCATCGCGCATTAGGCTACGTTGCACCTTGGATGAAGCCATCTCGGCAGCTAGTATGCTAGCTAACGTTAACTAAGGAAAATATTTGTAAATGATCATCACATTAAAATGATATGGTTTGATTTTTGCCCCAACTCTATTAACTGAGCTAGCTGTAATATGCATGAACTTATCCGAGGCTTCGCAGCAGTGTTGGGCAACTGCAACCTAAGTGTGCTTGCAAATTTCAGACACATTAGCTAGCTTGCTAGTGAGTCTAAAAGCAATCACTTAGGTACAGCTAGCTAGCTATGATGCCTACTGGAGAAGCTCTTAAAGCCCTGATTTGTCACTTTGAACGCCATCTCTCGCACACGACCTCTTTCACCATTGATCAGCAGCTTCTTTTCTCTAAAGAACCAACTGACAGTTCAGCCGAAGACATGTTATTTCATAGCCAAGTTAGTTAAAGCAGTATTATCCTTCCATGCGTGCTATAGCGTATTACATTACTCCAGATAAAATGCTATCCCTCTTCCCACTCTGACGCTAGTTAGGGGAAATGTTTGTCATCATTTTTATACTTAGTCGCTGTGATTCTGTTTTTGCCCTAGCTTCACAAGCTAGCTAGCTGACAGCGATTGCTCTTGTGCTTGCTGATTGTTCTTGAGCTAGCCAGGTAATGAGCTATCCATTTAAATCTCCCAGAAATCTGATAGTACTGTTGGGATGTACAAAAGTGCTGCCAAACATATCAACGAAGTTCATATTACAGCAGGTTAAGTCATGGGTCAAGTGAGGAACATTGTTTTCAGCCAGTCAGTCATCAAAACTTCTCCCTTTGCTACGTGGCTTGGGAATCGCTATTAAGCTAGGAACAGCAGTGGCCTGACTGCTGGCCGTTTATCGGACCGTTCTGCATGATGCATACATTGCGCATGTTTCAGGTGTGGCAAACTTGCAGCTCGGCAAGCACAATAGCAATCGCTGTCAGCTAGCTAGCTTGTGAAGCTAGGGCAAAAACCAAATCACAGCGATTAAGTATAAAGATGATGACAAACATTTCCCCTAAGCAGTGTCAGCAGAGTAGGAAGAAGGATAGGGTTTTATCTGGAGTAATGTAATGTGCTATAGCACGCATGGAAGGATAATGCTTTTATGAAGGTTTAGCATGAATTTCACCTTCAAGGCATGAACCCTGTTAACTGCATGTGCTGAATGGTAGCAGCTGGGTGGCATTTATGGAAACTTTATATCCTTTTTTAAAAGCTACTGAAGTGTTAAGTAAAGATCAAATGGGCCATTCTTTGAGAAGTGAACCAAAATGTCACACACATGACCAGATGTCATCAAATAAAGAAATACTTTGAAAATTAATGAAAGGTATCAAATTTATTCCTTGCTATTCTCCATACCCCAAAACTATGAAAATTCTAGATTTTTCAACTTCACAGAGTTTTTGAAGTCAAATAGAGTTATGAAAAACCTGTTTCCGTGTGAAGTCACACACGTGACCAGTCGTATTTGACCTCTGACCTTAAGTAGTTAAAGTTAATGTAACAAATAACATTTTTACTTGATAGACTTGGATAAGTAGTACTCTTATACAAGGTCCACAATCATGAACCTCCAATGCTTTTGTAATTGGAGGAGATTTTTTCTACTATTTGTTACATTTTTGGTCACACACGTGACTGAGAATGGCCCAAATTCTCTTCAATCTGATTTTGCATGACAGGAAAGGTATGTCCAAGCCATTTTTCCAAGAACTAGGCAATGTTTTTTGGTGTTATGAATGTAGTCCTCTGGTGAAGTGGAACTGGGTTAAAGAATTTGGTGGCATTTACCTTTTGCTCTGGTGTATATTATCGCGTGTCATTACATCAGATTCATAAATCATATTTAGGTCTAACAGTTTTTGCTTTAATCAGAGTGGCAGCTCTTGGTGGCATGCAGAATATTAATGAGGTTTACAACCATTTATGAATAATTTATTAAATGTCCACTTCATAAGATATTATGGCAGTACAGCTTCACTTAACGGCTAGAGTGCTACCTTGACACCATTTTAAGGTTGGGTAGTGTTCATGAATTAGTTGGAAAATTCAGTATCTATTGGTCAACTAATCCCCTTTCGGCGCAACACAGTGGTGACCCCAGTATCTGATCAATGTGTGCACAACATTTATAGATCATTTAATGTTTTGGAAATAACAAATTCTTAGTCCTTAGTTGATGTAATTCTTTTCAGAGAAAGCGATGCCTTTGCCGTGCGAGGACTTGTGGGTGTTTTATTTCCATTTGCTCATTTAGCTAGCTTTATTTGTCGGATAATGAAGCTATTCAATGGTTCACTTTGTGTAGGCTGCATTTGGAGATGTCCAAAGCTGATTTTCGTTTTTGTGTTGATCATCATGCATTTCTTTTTGGGATTTTCCTTTTCTGTTGTGTTAACTGTTGTGCTGGGTGAAATGGTTGTTTGGTAAACATGGTATTGGGTTAATTTTCTAATGGAATTACCAGTTTTCAGGTCACTTGCCTTAACTGGTTTCTTGTTCTTAGGACTTGTGAACCCTGCAGCTCTGCTTCTTTGGCTGGTGACAGCTGGCTGCTTACAGATTTCTGTCCTGTTTTCTGCAGAGAGTCATGGCGAAAACTGGAGCGGAGTCAGTCAGCCTATTAGAGTTGTGCAGGAATAACAACAAGAAGCAGGCTGCAGCCAAGTTCTACAGCTTCCTGGTGCTGAAAAAGCAACAGGCCGTGGACCTCTCGCAGGCTGAGCCTTACAGTGACATCATCGCCACTCGTGGGCCAAGATTCAACACTGTATAAACGAAGCAAAAATGAGGGGGGTAGATTTTGTTACTGGCAGGTTTTATTCTTTCATTTTTTAAATTTGTTGATCTTGTGTTTCTGTGTTTCTCATCATGGTTTTGGAGGCGATGGATATGGACGGGGATTGAGACTTTTAAATTTTTTTTTTTTTTTTTTTAAACGTATGTCAAATGATGCATTTTTACATCACGGCCAAGAGGGCGAGTTATTTCGGATGTTGGCTTTTGAAAGGGTCATTCATTCAGCTATGATTGCTTTTGGGCTTTTCTTTCATTCCCATCATTGCATTAAGGTCACTCCCGTGTTACACTTATTGGCAGCATATCCCTTTTGAGATGTTTTAATTGAAGGCCAATAATCTGTGCTCTTTAATTTATCTGCTTTTACACCCTCCCAGGTTTTGAAAGGACAGAAGTAGCTCATTGGGGCCAAGTAGGCCCTGCGTGATTTTTAAAGCTTAATTTGTAGATAATGTGTATTATATGCATCACTGAATTTGCTTTCTCCCAGTCTAGTTTTAAACGGAATATGCTTTATTGTTAATTTTAAAATTCCTTTTAGACATTTAATTTTCACATTTTTAATGTGACATCCAACCTGTATTTTCAAATTTCATTACAGAAAAACTTTGTGACCATTGCTGATTCGTGAATAATGTTTTTGACACGGGTGTTTTTGACTAAGAAACATGAATGCTTTAAGTCTTAAATAAACCCAATCACTTGCATTTGTTACCTGAAATCTACATGTGTACTTGCTTCTTTAATATGCATAAAAACAAGATTAAAATTGTTTGATTTCGTAAGTTGTTTCAGAAACTTTTCCTTCCTTGACGACTCCTCCAGTTCTAAAGCATCAGAGCTGTGCTATTCGTAACTTCTGGTGTTGGCCTGCCAGTAATGTTCATATTGGATGCACATTATTGAATGCCGTGGGGTAATTTTTCATCTGCATGTAACGCATCGTATAATTAGGAACAGAGGGCAGCCACAAAGCAGTGCCTGGGGACTAACTCCAGTTCTAAAGTCAGTTCCTTGGTCAGGGGTACTGGTAGGAGTGTTCCTATAATGCATGTTTTTCTGGGTGGGGGAGACTGGAGTACTTGGAGGAAACCCATGCAAACATGCAAACTCCACGTAGAAACGCCCAAGGCTAGATTTGAACCCAGGACCTTCTTGCTGTGAGGTAAAAGTGCTAATCATTGTGCCACTGTGCTGCTATACAGTGTTGCAAAACACAATCCTGGGGAGCAGGTGGGGCTTTGCTCTCCATATTTCTTATCAGTGGTTAATCAGCCTTTCGTGAGCTCACTGATCTGAGTATTTGTGTGCCACCCTTAGATGTACATGCATCTCCATGCACATCTTGCGTGTTACCCCAGGGCATAGAAGTCATAGTTTCTACCATTTTAGAATTCTGTATCACCATTATGTAGATGTTGCAGCCTGTCGGTAATATTAATTGGACAAGACTGAATTTTCTACATTTTTACCGTTGGCCTGCCTATGTTGAACTCTATGGTCTATCTTTTCTCATGTCGCTGCCATTAAAAGTAACGGTTCAGTCTTACCCAAGATGGCGCCCATTATTAGCACAATCAAGATGACCTTTCCCTAAGACATCATCCATTCCATTTTTAAATTTCCATTGGAGAGGGGGGATCGAGAGGAGCTCTGTCGTCCCTGAATGTATGTAGAATTGCTGGGGGATGGGACTGGGGAAGGACCCCCAGCCCTCCATTTTATTGTTCCTCCCATTCCTGAAACCAAAGCTACATCCTTGGTTCCACCTCAAGCAGAAGTGATTCTTGTTCTGGATGATAATGAACACGTTATTGCATAATTAACACTCAAACGGAACATTGCAAATGAGCCTGCACATGTAGTATAATCGATGTGGAAGATGGAGATGAATACCGGTACAATCCAGGATATTTTCTTTGTTTTGGCTGTCACATCTTGAACATTGTTGAGAAATTAAGATATTTGAGAAGATGGTTAATATTTGCCTAAATGTCAAAGAGTAACCAGGATGGATTAAAAATGGGGACAAATTACCCCATGAAGTTCAGTAAAGTATACAACGTATATATCGAGAGTTTGGAGCACAATGGTTATATGTCCAAAATTTTTCGAATTTGAGATCACGTTTGTGCTCCAAGGAAAAGCATCAGAAACCACTTCGTTTTAGTATAAATCTCAAATTGGAAATTTTGGACATAAAACCATTGTGCTCCAAACACTATCTTATTTAGGAGATGGTGCTCTGTGCAAGGAGGCCATTTTTGAATGAATGTCCTTCACTGCCTAAAGGCTGGCACACATTTGATTACAGGATTCTTCAAATCGTCACAGATTTAGAGACCACACACTTGTTAACAAAAGACAGATCACACAAGATCTCTCTCTTCTGATCTTATAGTGTGTGGTGTGCACTACGGAGCACACCACACACTACAGGATTTCTAGTCGCAAATATTAAACGTTCATTATTTACGATCTCTCCTTCCGAGCGGATCGGACCAGACAAAATCACTCTTAACACACCCCACACCACAGGAAAATCGGATACGATGTCGTTTGCAAACATCAGACAATCGGGCCTTTGCTGGCTTTGATCGGAAAGGGGAGATCGGAACAAAAAATCGGCCCGATTATCCTGTAGTGTGTACCAGGCATTAGTGATAGTGAAGTGACAACAGGCGTCAACAGTTACAAAATGGCTTGAAACATTAATTTTCATGATTATATGAATTTCATGATTTTGCCAGAGCACAGATTTTTTCAAAATATATCATTATAAATGTAAGTTTTTTGATTACAGACCAACATGTGGATAGAAGTTTTCCATTGGTCAGAATGGCAGCTGGGAATAATGTTACCAATAACCAATTGCGATTACACAGACTTGAGCATAATTAAATTGAACTACCATTGTGAATTAGTAGACATGAGCATGATTGATGATGACATTGAATGTATGTAATGAGTATGGCCTAGCTGATCTCCCTGCTGGCTTGGCACCGCCTCGCTGGCAGGAAATGCCATTCTCCCTTATGAACAAAGTCCACAAAATTTATTGTGTTCTCATTTCGGTGTAGAATTGTTTGCTTGTCATTTCTCGTAATTGCTCTTCAAGTGGGGAGGGGCCTTTGGGTTACATGGGTCATTCCATATGAAATCAACCAATTTTCAGAAAAGTTCCATGGGCATGGTCATGGATTTTCTGCAAACTTTAATAGAATGTAGCTTTGGGTGCCAAATGGAAAAAAATACCAAGTTTTAGCTCAATTGGCTTACTAGTTTTGATTTACTGGACGGTTAAAAAAGTGGGTTTGCACCCCGCTTGGCAAAATTAGCATTTTTTTTTTCCATTTTTAACAGGCTGTAACTCTTGGAAGTAAAAAAGCTAACCCCATGATTTTTTGGGACTTGTTCTCTAGGCACTGTAGTATCCTTCATTGCCAATTCACCCTCTCATGCCTGAATTATGATAAACTCAGTCACGATTTTTTTACTAATATGAAGCAGTGCCCAAAATTGCAGGCATATATAGAGAAAAAACACTTTTAAACAGCTGTACACTGTAGTGACCTCCATGCATGAAAGGGTTAAAGTAATTTTAACCCTTTTTTGTGGTTATATAGGACCTCAAAAATGCTACTTTTACAAACTGGTATCAAAACATACACATTTAAGGGTACCATTTTCACACCAATCTGATGACGTGGATTTGTGGTAATATCTGCTACTAGTAATGGTCAAGTGCTTTCTATAGCCATCAATTAATATCCTGCAGCATTTATAATTCTTTGGTAATATTGACCCTTATTTTACCGCCCTGTGGGAGGTGACTTTTTCGGTCCATTTGTCTTTCAGTTGTTTTGTTGTGCATTTTCTAATTTATGGCATTTTGCTTTGAGTTTTCTGTCCAGACGCTTTGGCGCCTTCCATTGTCTACCCGTATGTGTTCCTTATAACCTTGCCATTTTGTTTATACTTGCACCAAATTTTAGAAACAGATGCCTGGGAACAGCCAACTTAGTTTCCCATTTTCAGTGTTGAATTTCCTTCTGGAAGCAGTTCAATAATCGTTTCCATTCTTTCAATTACCAGTTCTCTTGTTGGTGCCATGCTTCCTCTCAATTAGCTTAGTTAAACACATCTTTAAAGGTCCTATGACACCCAAAATGTCAAAAAAAGTGCTTCTGAACGCTTTTACAGTACTTTTACCACGTGAATTTGAATCTTCACCAGCTTTTCATACTTCAATTCATGAGAAGTGTAAAATGCAAATAAAAACCTTGCTCGGGAATGCCCCTTGAAAATTGCTGAACGATTCCGTACATAATCCATGTAACATCATCTCCAGATGGGCAATGCTCAGAGTCGGGGAAGGAGGTTTTGCTTGTAGTGCCCGACTCGGTCGTCTTGAGCTACTGACAACCATTCGCATTTTTCACTTCCGAATGCGATACAAATCATGTGCAACACTTCCAAGAACAGTAGAGAGGATGAGAGAGAAAATGCTTTGCTTTCAGAGTCTGCTGAAAAATCAGATGTGTCCGAGGATCATAAAATTCAAACTGGAATTTGGGCAGGCCATATCATTATGAGCCCAAGCTGGAAGCAGGTTTTAGAAAGTCAATGCAATGTCAATATGATGCAAAATAAATAATTATGAAGTCATTTTTGGTGCTATCCAGTCAGCAAAAGTGGGGGCTCATAACAATGATGCCTGGTGAACAGATAATTTGTGAAGCACAAACCATTCCTTAAAAATAATGATTGGTTTTGACCTGTTCTCAATCGTTTAATTGACTGTACATGAACTCAGAAAAAAGTCGGAACCAACAGGTGTAGCCAGTTCTACTCATTAAGATCAGCGCTCATAAGCCTCGATCTGTTTTCAATCATTTTCCGTGATGAGCACGTTTTCCAATGATAAAAATAAGCCATTGGCAGTTAAATGCACAACTTCCTTCCAAATGCAATGTTGCATCAATTAAAGAGAAAAAGTTTTGTTCATTTTACAAGAAAAGATTAACCTCGATGTTAACTTATGTGTTTGCTTTAACCCCTTTGCACAGAAGTCAAATATGGCTATTTATGCGTTACCCTGTTTAAGGCTTTATAATTCAAGATCTGAGCTTCACAGAGAGGGGGGAAATGGCTTAAATGAAACAAAACACTTGTAGCATTTAGAATTACATCGTTTTTCAGTTTATTTTCATAATTTTAGTTCAGAGTAAGGGCCACAAACAGAAATCTTCATGACAATTCAGCAGTGAAATTATTTTAAAAAATAATATCGAGAATTGAATAATGGCTGGGAGTTAAAACAATACATTATTGTGATGATAAACTTCTTGACCACATGTCTACTTCATCTGAGTGTGAAATTCAAAATGATCTACTCTTTTCGAGCCAACTAAGACAGCTCTCGAAGTGGCTCCCCATGCTGTCAGAGCCCTCAAATCTATGCGGTCAAACCATAAAATAATCAAGTTTTTAACACAAATCAACTTTTGACTCATTAAGTTCAATATAAATTAATGATTTTCTCAAGGAATTTAGCATGAGTTTATCAATATAGGTGCGGATAGAAATTAATGGTCACCAGTAACCTCTTCAAACCAAAAACATGCTTCTTCTCTGTGATAAGGTTTAGAATTTTGTCCATTTTTCTTTAGAGCGCCAACAGCCAGTACACCTACTCAGTAGAGGAACTGCTTATTTTACGGTCAGAATGTTCACCCTACAACTGACAGGTTACTTTTTTCCAAATTTCCAGCATCCAAGCAAAACGCAAGCTTGTATAAACACTTTTCACACCCTATAAGGAGCAAGTATAACTCACTAACTCAGTAATATCTGAAGTATACCTTATTTTAACAAAAAAGACATTCCATTATCAGAAAAAGCAGGCAATATGCAACCCTAGATTGAACAGAGTCGGTGCTACAAACGTAGCAGGGGATTTGCCGAAGTCTTCAAGCTGTTCACATTTTAAACAAGCAAAAATCCAAGGCATTCTATTTCGTTGAATGTGGCATTAAGTCCAACACAGATCACCACATTAAGCAAAATACCAGCACATCCAGTATTATTAGCAAAGGCTAATGGTTACTCTTGTTAACCAATGTGGGAAACTAGCTCTGTGATCATGGTGGTAAACCAAAAATAAGAAATAGCCAGCTAGTTAGCTAGCTGGCTATAAGTAAGATAAAAAAAAACTCTATACAAAGACAGTTGTACTCACACTGCAAGAAAAACTCTCCATCATTGAATTTCTCCCCCAAAGAATCAATGCTATCAGCCCTCCAGTCTGTTCCATTTGGAATAACTGCCATTTTCCATCTCCGAATCACACTTCCATCCCAGATGTATGACCAGAGCACCCCACGGTTGGTTCTGGAAGTCTTTTTTTCTATGCAATCACTTCATTTTCAGCTGCACAAAGTTGAAAGATACAACCTAAGTTGCTGTTACGCAAGGGTTTAAATACTTCTCAGCAGGTCCAATCAATGTCTTTCAATTTCAATAACCGGGAAAGTTTCACTTGGGCATGAACTATAGCTGTGCTTTACGCAGAGAAGCCTGAGCAAGCATTAAAAATGACTGCATTTCCGTGAGAGATCATATGAGGTTGTAAATGACAACTGAATTCTTCGAGAGACAAATCTACATGTAAATCAATGGTAGGGAATCACGTTTTTAATATCTGTTGACTATAACTGATAGTAGAATGAAACACTATCAATACCATGTTGAATTTTTGCTTCAGAAAAATGATTTTTTTTCTCTACTAATTGGAATACCTTTGGACTATTACAGTTGAAGTGGTTGCAACCAAGGACCATGATTTTTTCTGTCACAATAGATCATTTTTATTCACTGCTGGACAGATACTATGGGCAACTATATTAGGCAGTTTTCACATCAGGCTTGGCTGAGGAGTTTACTTAAGACAAAAGGCTTTATGTCGAATGTCACATGACCAAACTGGTCTCATCACATCAGCTTTTTGGAGAAGGCGGTCAGAGCGGTGTGTCTCTGAACAGCACCCTTGCAGAAAACGAACTAATGGCGATATTAACGGTCATTTGAAGCATTTTTACTTTCACTTGTCAACATTTTGTCTTATTTAAATATGCTATCATCAGAGGGAAGACGAGAATGTATTTTTCAAGGCATAAAGTACCAGGCAGAGGCGGTAGAAAACTGTTAGCTAACCTCAAAGTAGCTAAGTTAGCATGCAGACATGAAGTGAGAGCGACAGCCCAACACTGAACACTAGATTGCTGACAGGTTACGCTCAAGTGCATCTGTTCCAGCAGCTTATACACCTAGAAGTAAAATTTGCTCGTAGAGTCCCATTCATTTTCGCCTACTTGAAAATGACATTTTCAGAGACACTTGCGTGTGAGTCGGTGTTATTTTGAGAGCAACATTTTGTCTCATTGATATGCGAGCAGAAAAGTTAACGTGACCAAAGCTTTTATTTACCGTCTGGTAATATAATTGCTAGTAGTAAGTTTTCTTTGTTACGAGAAACGTGAACGAATGTTTATATACGTTATCAAATTACTCTAGGATTTCCTCGCTTCATTGTATCCTGGTTGAGCATGTTTGCCGTCAACCGAATCGTTTATGTTGAATCATACAACTAATGCCGACGTTGTTAATCCTTTACGAAGTTTCACCTTTGCCCCTGCCTGTCAAAACACTGCTCCCAAAAAATGATCACTGCACGGCTCTGATCAAGAGGATGGTGAAAAGTTTTTTCTCCTGACTTTCAACAGCCAAGCCTTTCTCTCCTTGTCGTCCTTTGGAAATCAGTATAAGCGGACAAAGCGACTACTTGTACACTGTTTTAAATATTTTGCAGGTAAGACGTATAGCCATTGAATGTTAATTACAATTAGCTATCTTGTTAGTCACCTTGCTTTAGCCTGCGGTCTATTCAAGTCCATGGGGTGACTAATTATTTTAACTAGCTAGCATGCAAACACGTTTTTCTCCATTAAATAAATAAAATGCGTTTCTTTCAACGATAACTTGCGCATGAAACATTTTATTACAGCCATTCGAATCAATATTGCTGCAAACGCAGCCACAAATCTCGGCATTTTAACGATTATATTAACTTGTTTGAAATTGATCTCATTGGAAAACTTTCATTTTAATGAAGAAGTTGGGTTTATGGTGGCCAGGTGCTTCACTTTGAGTAATGTAAATATGACATCAGCAATCTAGCGTTATAAATGTATATATCTATGTGACAGCCAAGGACAGTAATATTAACAGGCTAACCTAATGTCACCAGTTATTGTTGATGTTTAATTAATTTTTAATGGCTGAACATCAGTGAGAAGAGGAAAATGTCTTTATAAAGACCAATAAAATACCAGAAGCACAGTAATCCAAAGAGTGATTTTTGCTGTGTGCCTCTGTGCATTGACAGGGAAGTTCAACTCCAACATATGTTTCCATCTATTGTTACTGTCAGGCAGTAGGGCTTTTCGCTTTTCTTCATAGATTTATGACAGGCTGCACTGATGCTGACAACACCAGTCAGCCTGTCTTTGTTTGATACTGGTGAAAAATAAGTGAGTGTTATTATATACCTGGCAAACATAAATCAGAAATTTGCAGAGAGTGACAAGTTTTCTATCAGCTAAGATAAGTTAGCTTTAGCTGGCTAGTTACATTCTACATTACCCCGTTCAGGACAGAAGTTACTAACGTTAGCTAATTTTAGCAGATACTGATCCTCATAGTCGTGTACATAGGAGGAAGCGTATGGCTTAAACCCCTTATCCATTTTGGCAGGAGTTTTAGATGTCAACCTGCAGATGCAATGGACATCTGTTATGCTTATCTTTGGTAACTCCTGAAGGCATCTAGAGTAAAACAGCACCATTATTAGCGGAGCTCGTACGGAAGGACCTGGACCAGAAGTGATGCTACCTGTTTTACGTAACGCGGAAGTCAGTTGCACATAACCCCTATTCCAGGGAAACAGCGATCGGACTTAACTCGTCGATATTCTAAATCGTTCACAGGCACCGTTTCCTCGTGAATATTAAATAACCATTTTGGGTGTACAACCTATTGATAGGATAGTGTAACTGCGTACATACTAAATAGAGCACCTCAATGTCCACTGGCGTCTACATATGCACAGAGGGGATAAGCACATCTTGGTCCGTCAAATCTTAGCTTCTTGATTGTTTAAATACAACAAAGAAAGCAAAATTATCAACAAAAATCCGCAAATGAATAACATTGATTGAAATGGAATTTTTTGTCGAAATGACATGTTTTCTTTGTCTTAAATTACTGAGGAGAACTCGTCATATCTGATGATCTTGAGTGTTTTTGGAGTTTATGTTCGTAATGTTAAAATGAATTAATCATTGAAAACAGTTTAAGACTAATAATTATTTTCAAGGGATGTTCAGCACTTCACCAATTTTTATTTCACCATCCGTCACTAGTGTACAGAACTCGTATTACCAAGGCCGTGCAAGTAAGCATGAAATGGCAACCTTCTATGTTC